>JAQSUU010000296.1:0-1200000 GCA_038087645.1 Saccharum hybrid cultivar R570
GCAACGCTTGTTAACTGGAGAGCTCAGGCTTAAGCCCAAATTAAAGTACAGATCCATGATATAGCCAGGGAATAGTTAAGTTAATGGAGACTACTGTTCCTTATTTTCTTAATGGCTCTTGCCCTCTCTCTACCAGGGTTAAAAAATTCAGCAAAATTTCACCAAAATTTTGTGAATTTCGGTGGTGGTCGAAAGAAAAACTAAAATTTTGTAATACACTAATATATGTGCTATATAACTCTAGATTCATATTTTGTATCGTCTATGTTGTATATTCTTCTACTCGATAGATGTGTAGCCATAAATCATGCTAATATTTGTTTACATATATTTTTTTAGAAAAAGCATACTTCATGTGCAAGTCTCTAAAAATTTTTTGGCCCAATTTCGTGAATTTTGGGGGTGGCCTAATTTTTTTAATACCAAAATTAAAAACCCTGCTCCTCTTTGCACACTATTCCATGCCCTGCATAGTCGAATAACATTCAATGTGTTACTGGAGCGCCATGCTCTTCGGTTAAGAAAAAAGAAACCCCGCAATAGTACCAAAATTTACTCCCCCTATATGCAAACATATGTCGTATTAGTGTTAAATGGTATCACATGAGTAAAAATCAGGGTCTCAGAAATTTAGAGTATAAGTAGCCCCCCTCCTCTACGAACTCTATCTCTCCCCTCATCCCCTCTCCTTTTTTTTCTCCTAGCATCCAAATCCCGACTCCTTCCTATAGGTGGTGGCTTCATACCTTGTGGTGGCATCAACCCAAGCATCGGCAACCTCCTCTCCCACCAGCGTCGGCTCCCCCTCCTTCCCCCACCCTCGACCGCCCGCAACGCTACCTTCCTAGGATCAACGACAATGCCTCCCTTCCCTAAGAATAATTTAGATCATTTAGGGTGGCAATAGCTAAGATTACTACTGCAGGGACACAACTGGATAAAAAAACATATATTTTACAGTTGTGGTGTGTGCTTCTAGAATAAATGTACTCTTGCGTGCCTTATCGGAATTAAAAAAAATGGTGGGAAAAGCTCAGGCCACTGGTGCATGGAATAGAATTCAATGTGCAACGTGAGGATTAGCCCCAACGATGGCATGTCATTTGGTTGGGTGGCACCAAGACTAGCTTTTGCACAAGTTTAGAAACCTGTGTTTGCATCCATAAACACCTTCACTGCGAGTCATAGAAACCTCTTGACCAAAAGCTACTCCCAAGTCCCAACCTAACACAACCAGCCACCTGACTTTTACAAGCATGCATGTAGACCTACCTTAATTCTTTTTATTTTTAACAACAATTCATCAAAGAAGCAACCAACTAAAAAATGGTTTCCACCGTTAGATTGCTGAAATTTTTGTGCATAAATTGAGATCCACTTTGAATGTATTTTCTATGGTTGCTAGCAGTGAAAATAGAGCTGGCAAAAATGATTTATGTGTAGTAGTGATTTATGACCACGATCACGTGTTTCTATATATGATTGTTGGTAGATTTAGTGGGGAATGCCATGTGGCACATTGAGAGTGGTTGAGGCTGCTGTGAGGGGCTCGGTAGGTGCTCTGGATGCACGCTTATATCCTCACAATGATAGGAATATATACTGTGTATTCATGTCTCGATCTTTTGCTTTGGATGATGCTAACTATCCAAGTTTTGGGCCTGTTTGTATCTCATTCTCACAGCGAGAAGAATCAGGATTCCAGATAGCAAATGTAGATTCTAGATTCTGGATAAAAAAGATGATTGTTTGGATCTCATTCATATAGTGATTATTACCTTTGCATAGTAGAAATATCAAAAGAGCATGTTTGGAGTAGATAGTTGGATTCTAGAATCTCGTTCTAAAATCCAAGTGTGTTTGAGTCCCATTCTCATTTTTCTTAAGAGATCCAAATAGGACATTGGTAGAGTATCTTTAGACCTAAGACGTCTAGGGCACAAGAAATATATAAATCATCTCTCCTATTAAATACATTGCCACATTAGCAAAAAAAATATACCGATGTATCACATAATTAGTGAGTATAATACAACGGCTCATTGAGATTATATAGCCTTATGGGTGCTATTGCGAAACGCTATTAATCACCTTGACAGATCATTACATTTTTCCCCCCGAGAACACATGATGGGTTTGTTTGGCTACAGTTCAATCCACTCTAATCCATATGGCTGAGATTGGAGGGATTAAGTTGGAAATTTTCCATCTCAGTCTAGGGGTGAAAATGGTATGTATATTTTTCGACCGTATTCGAGACTGAATCTGTTTAGAGGGCTTTTGATCTGTTCGTATCTGAATCTGAATATTAAACATCCGATACCGTATCTGTATCCGGATACTCAAATCGCATATTTATGATGTCGATATCCAATTGTATCTTATCTGGCATGGTTGACACTATCCGTATCTGAATCCGAATACGAACAGAAATATGAAAACAAATACAATATCAGTGATATCCGTCCGTATCCGATCCGCTTTCATCCCTATGACTCAGTCCGTATAATCCCATGTGAGTTAGAATGTTTCGTAGTGCAGCCAAACAAGTCCAAAAGGGTTTATTCAAAGATGCCCCACCCCGGCCTCGCGAACACGCAAGAGGTCGAGAGTACATATGTACGGTGCATACTTGGCCTGTGTCACAACGTCGTCCTCACGTTTTGAATGGTTGAGCTTGGCCTGTGCGTTCTTGGAACAAGATATAGTCTCATGCACGGCCTGGAATAGTAGTTCTATGTCCTGCGTATACCGTATAGTATGCACACGTAAGTACGTACTGTACTACGTACATGTACGTGCATGCATGTGGCTATACCATGCACACGGATCATTCAAACTGTCATCGCTGAGGCGACAAGTGTACACGCATGTCGACCATTTCGGCAACGCCCCGTTTAGTTTCCAGAAAATTTTGCAAAATTTTTCAGATTTCCTATCCTATCGAATCTTTGGACACATATGCATGAAACATTAAATATAGATAAAAAATAAAACTAATTATACAGTTCAGACGAAATGAACGAGACGAATCTTTTAAGCCTAATTAGACCATGATTGAACATTAATTGTCAAATAATAACGAAAAATGCTACAGTGCCATTTTACCAAAAATTTGGCAACTAAACCGGCCCAACAATTCGTGGCAAAGCTCCTTACGACAAGGTAGTACCTGCCGTCGCATCTTGTGTGAATGTAAATGCCTGCACATCTCTAGGCAGCTAGGAGTAGCTATACATAGCCATGCATGAAGTCTTCAATACGACTAACCTTTCTAGCCACCAAAAGGAGGATCTTGACGTGTGCTGTAAGTAACAAATTAGTACAGCAATTAAATTTATTAGCAAACACCTCAGATATATCCACTTTCTTCGCGTGAGCTGTGTAAAGTTTACGAATTTTTTTTCCAGAGTTCTGAATTTTCTCAAAGCAAACTCGGTCCATCTTGAAACTAACAAAATGAGTCGGTCGCTAGCAGGTTAAAAGGAAATATATCAATGGTTATGTTGTAGAATAATCTCTTTCTCATTTTCTACAATTGGTAATTGTAGTTTTACTAATTCTAGAAAAGTCCCACGAACACAGAGTTCAACAAGTTCACATTTAAACAGGGTTAGAATAAGGTAACTCGAAAAGAAAGATCCTTAGAATGTTGTCTGGTTTCCACACACGCAGAGAACTTTTCGTTAACAAGTTTTTCAAGATCCGACTTGTGAAATCTTCAAGGCATTTTTATCATACTTTTTCTAGAGCACACACACACACACACACACACACACACACACACACACACACACACACACACACACACACACACACACACACACACACACACACACACACACACACACACACACACACACACACACACACACACACACATATATACACCCACACTTTAAAAAGCAGAAAAAAAATGCCCGGCTACTATCTAGGAAAGGTCTCAGCGGGGAAAGAATTTCAAAAGACCGTGTCCTGGTCCCTATCATATATATCAACGAGCTGAAGTGAACCGAGGATGCATCCATGAATTTGGATTGGATGTTGATACTTGCAACTTTTCCTGGCCTCCTCTCTTTTTTGCCAAGCTAGGACAAGAATGTGGTCCAAAGTCCACAATTCATTGCCCGTACGTAGAGAATGCTGTTGGGTCCTTCCTGTCCCATCGTTTTGTCGTGACGATGTCGCCACTGGTGTAATACTGATAGGTAATTGCAAACTGCTACTTTGACTTCATAAGCATTCTATCTTGCAAGGTTCCAATACCAACCACAGAATTTCTCGCCGGTTTAATGCCCGGATCGACCAAACGCGCATTATCAATTTATCGTCAAGAAGAATAATTATATTGGAAGACATTATCTGAATCATTCAAATGACGCAACATGATTTGCCAAGTCATATATGTGCGTTAATTTCCCGCATACAAATCAACATAGCTAGCTATATAGATATAGGTACGAACAAATTCTCTGGTGTTAGCTAGCTATATGCATGTTCACTGCTAGAGAACAGACCTTTCGTCGATATCCAAAATGGGTATTAGTCCCGACGAAATTTATGTCCGGGACAAAAAAACGACTTTAGTCCTGGTTGGTACCCTGTCCAACGGCCGAACCACTTTTAGTCCCGGTTGGTATTACGAACTGGGACTAAAGGTCCTCTAACTTTTAATCTCGGTTGGTATTACCAACCAGGACTAAAGAGTGACCTTTTAGTCCCGGTTGGTGTTACGAACCGGGACTAAAGGTCTCTGACCCGGGACTAAAGGTCCCCCATGAGTCAAATAAAAAGGAAGAGCGCAAAGGACTTTGTCACATGTTGTGTTCAGCTGAGTTGGTAAGGAATCTACACGCGAGGTGAGAGGTCCTGAGTTCGATTCTCACGCACCACAAGAGAGGCCTCTAGAATTTCATTTATTTTTTTCACCCGAGGACGGGCTTTAGTCCCGGTTATGTGTAGTCCCGATTTCTTAGTCCCGGCTCTGGAACCGGGACTAAAAGTCCTTAGGACCCGGGACGAAATGACCTGTCTGTAGCAGTGGTTAGCCATTTGAACTCCATCACTAACCAGAAGTGTTTTTTTTCTCCAAGGGATCGGATGTGCCCATTTCAGCATGCTTTCATACATGCTTTTGACATTGCAGCGTACGGTGTAAGAGCCACTTGCTGGATCGACAGGCAAGTGTAAGAGTGTTAGCTACGCCTATATATATCACATTCGTTTCTCATTTCTTGGGGAAATCCAGGGCCCAGAGTTGAATTGACCTCTAAATCACTACAGGAAACTGGCTCTTTGCCGACTGCAATTTTCTTTGCCAACTGTTTTTTTCTCGACACTCGGCAAAGAGGTCCCTTTGCCAACTGGAATTTCCTGCAGTCGGCAAAGCGGGATTTGCCGACTGCCTGGCTTTGCCGACTGCCAGGCAGTTGGCAAAGAATTGCAGTCGGTAAAGGCAGGCCATGGTTGACGCCATCCACACCGTCACCTTTGCCGACTGCCACTCCGTCAGCAGTCGGCAAAGGTGCAGGCTTTGCCAACTGCCATCCTCCCTGGCAGTCGGCAAAGAATTTTTATTTTTTTGATTTTCGATCCCAGTTTTTTTGTTGCCTTGATACAGTAAGTACATGATATATTCCAAGTTTGGGATCATTTTGATTTATTTTGCTATATTCCGTAGATTTTTTCTGTTTCTTTGATTTTTTCTGGCAGCTCTAGATTTGAACTGCAGGTACATGAAATAATGGAATCCAGCGATTCAGAAAATGATATTCATGATGTTTGGAGCATGTTGAGGCCGTGTGTGGGGCCTCGTGTGAAATTTCGACCGTGTTGGTGTCGGAACACGCCGAGCCACGCGCGTGAAAAGTGTTTTTAAATTTTATAAAATCGAAACGGAGTCCGAAAATGACAAAACTTGACGACGTGTCTTGTCATCGCATGCGGAGGCTGTGGTAAAAATTTTAGAAAGTTTCGAGCAAGTGGCGACGTCGGGTGGCTAAAACATGGACATCTCCACATGTGATAATCACATGTGGAGATGTCCAGGTTTTAGCCACCCGACGTCGCCACTTGCTCGAAACTTTCTCAAATTTTTACCACAGCCTCCGCATGCGATGACAAGACACGTCGTCAAGTTTCGTCATTTTCAGACTCCGTTTCGATTTTATAAAATTTAAAACGAAATTTCACACGAGGCCCCGCACACGGCCTCAACATGCTCCAAACATCATGAATATCATTTTCTGAATCGCCGGATTCCATTATTTCATGTACCTGCAGTTCAAATCTGGAGCTGCCGAAAAAAATCAAAGAAACAGAAAAATCATTGGAATATAGCAAAATAAATCAAAATGACCCCAAACTTGGAATATATCATGTACTTACTGTAGCAAGGCAACACAAAAAAACTGGGATCGAAAATCGAAAAAAAATTAATTCTTTGCCGACTGCCATCAGTGGCAGTTGGCAAAGATCCTTTGCCGACTGCCAGGGAGGATGGCAGTCGGCAAAGAATTTCTGAGAAAAAAATCAAAAATAACATTTGCCGACTGCCAGGGAGCAGAGCAGTCGGTAAAGTATTTTTTAAAAAAATTTAAAAAAAATAATTTTTTGAAAAAAAATAATAGACCTTTGCCGATTGCGTCACATGCTGGCAGTCGGCAAAGGAAAAAAAAAGAAAAACATCGTCTTATCCGCTCGGCCGGCCCTCCCCCCTCCCCAAAATCCCGCTCGCCCGCCGCCGCCACCCAGGCCGCCCCCGCCGTCGATGCCGTCGCCCGGCTGGCCGCCGGCGCATCCCCCCGCGCCCTTCCCCTCCCCCGCGCCCCTCCCCTCCCTCTCTCCCGCGCCGGCGGATCCCCTCCTCCTCCTCCCCCGGCCGCGCGCGCCCTCCCTGGCGGCCGCGCGCCCCCTCCCAGGCAGCGCGGCGCCCTCCCCCGCGCGGCGCGGCCCTCCCCGGCGGCGCCCCCCCCGCGCTGGTCCCTCCCCGGCAGCGCCCCCCTCCCCCCGCGCTGGGCCACCCCCGCGGCGCGTCCCCCCCCCGCGCTGGCCCCCTCCCGGCGCCGGTCGCCCCGCCCAGGCCCCTCACCGGCGCTGCCCCGCCCCGATCCGGCCCCGGCCAGGCGCGCCGCCGCGTGCAGCTCTGGCGTCGGCCCCACAGCGGCCGCGGCCTCGCCCCGACCCGCCCCGGTGCCGTCGCTGCCCCCGCCCCGATCCGGTGTGCCCCGCTCCGTCTGTCGTCCGTCGTCCGCGCGCCGTTCGCCGTCCGCTGGCCCTACGTCGCCATCCTCGCCGCGCCTTCCTCGCCTCGCCTCGCCGTCCTCGCGTGCGCCTCTGCTCCACGCGCCGGTGACGCCGTCCGTGACGATGAGGTAGTAGTACTACTAGTAGTAGTAGTTTACTTTGTTAATACCTGCTTATATTCTTCTGCATGGATTGGAAATATATTTGTGGTTGTCGGCCATCGTGCCTGACATGTATATGTGTTTGTCGGCCATCGTGCCGTCTTTTCTTGTAGGTTTGGTAACCTTCCCGTATAGGGGAGGTGCTGTCGAAATTTTTCGTTCTCACTAATTGTTTTTCTTTTTCAGGAGGGCTCCTATTGGAGGCTAGCCAGAGGAGCACGACTCGGCACTGCCCCGCTAGCCTTTCTTCACCGGCACCTGCGGTATGACCCCTCTTTCCGCCACATGTAGTCGTAGGTCACGTTACCCAGTTAGGCATCTCCCGTCCGAAACGGATACGGTTGGAAGTATGCGTTCTTTGCATATGTATAACCGTATCCGTTTCGGATTGTCCACGTTATTTGGACAGCCCGAGGATGCGCAGACGAGGTTAGCTCCCATGTTCCGCTCCCGTCTGAGTCAGAGTTTCGGTAGGACCTCCCCGTTGTTCTCTGGATACACACTCTCCCCGCCGGGACGTGTATCGGGAGAACAGCGAGGAGGTGCTACCGAAATTCCGTCTCGGACCGGAGCGGAGCATGGAAGCTAACCTTGTCTGCGCATGCTCGGGTGGGATTAGGACCTATCCTTCACCTATTAGATGGTAGGAGCGCGTTGTAGATGCACTTGCTGGTTTTATCACATGTTAACATTGCCGCATGACAGAGCATGGGTGACCGTGAGTGGATGTACTCGGGCTTCGCAAGTAAGAGCCACGAATGGATCAGGGGGACGACTGAGTTCCTGGAGCATGCATTTGGCCCAGCTGCTAAAGGGTCGATTCGGATGCCGTGTCCCTGCAGCGAGTGCGGGAACAAGAAGAAGAAAGTAAAGGCTCAGGTGTTGAGAGATCTGTTCAAGCATGGGTTCGTTCCAAACTATACCCGTTGGCGCCACCATGGTGAATACCATCCTATTAGGGACGAGGTGGTGCGACCCGTCCTCGAGGAGTATGATGGCGATGCCGGGATGGTAGACATGATGGCAGACTTCCACGAAGCACGGTTTGGCGAAGGAATGGATGTGGAGGAAGATCCGAAGGAAACCGCGAAGGCCTTCTACGACATGATGGAGTCGGCACAGAAGCCCCTTCACGAGAAGACAAAGCTTACGCAACTGGATGCCGTCTCACGCCTGATAGGGTTGAAGTCGTAGCTGGGCATTAGTCGAGATGGCTTCGATCTCGTGTTGAGCATTGTTGGGGGACTGCTTCCGGCAGATCATGTCCTGCTGACGAACACCTACGCTACACAGAAGCTCCTTCGTGCACTTAAGATGCCGTATGAGGGGATCCATGCTTGTTCGAAGGGGTGCGTCCTATTCAAGGGAGACCTCGAGGAAGCAAAAACCTGTCCGAAGTGCGATGCCTCTAGGTTCGTGTTGGTAGAAGGCTCTGATGGCAGCATGAAACAGTCTAAGGTCCCCGAGAAGGTCGTACGGCACCTTCCTTTCCTACCGAGGCTGCAACGGCTGTATATGACGGAGGAGTCCGCGAAACAGATGACGTGGCACAAGAATGGCAAAAGATACCATCCTGACAAGATGGTACACCCGGCGGACGGTGATGCATGGAAGCACTTCGATAACATGAATCCTGTCAAGGCTATGGAGGCTCAGAATGTACGCGTAGCGCTGGCAACAGATGGGTTCAACCCGTTTGGAATGATGGTGGCCCCGTACACTTGCTGGCCCGTGTTTGTGATCCCCCTCAATCTCCCCCCAGCGTCATGTTTGAACCTAAGAACGTGCTCTTGACGCTGATAATACCTGGACACCCGAGCGACAATATGGGTGTGTTCATGCAGCCGGTGTGGGATGAATTGGAACTTGCTTGGGAAGAGGGGGTACTCACGTACGACCGGGCTACGAAGAGGAATTTCAGAATGCATGTGTGGTACCAGTATTCAATGCATGACTTCCTGGCGTATGGCTTATTCAGCGGGTGGTGTGTTCACGGGAAGTTCCCTTGCCCGACATGCAAGGCAGATGTGATGTTCACCTGGCTGGCCAAGGACAACAAGTTTTCTTCTTTCGACAAGCATCGCCAATTCCTGCCTGAGAACCATGAATTCAGGCTAGATGTAAAGCACTTCACGAAAGGCGTTCAAGTCGCTAGCCCCATTCCGCAGGTTAAGAGCCCTGCCGCCATCCTTGCCGACATACAGGCTCTCGAACCTAAGGAAATAGGTGGGTTTAAGGGATATGCTCGGGACCACATGTGGACTCATATATCGGGCTTGACTAGGCTCCCCACTTCAAGGACCTTCTTCTTCCACACAACATCGATGTAATGCACACAGAAAAGAATGTGGCCGAGGCACTCTGGGCAACACTCATGGACATTGGCAAAAAGTCAAATGACAATGTTAAGGCTAGACTAGACCTGGAGATGATCTGTGATAGACCAAACCTGGTGATGAAGACCCCTGCGCCCGGCAGGAAATGGAAAAGGGGCCGGTCGATTACATCCTGAAAAGGGCAGATAGGAAGGAAGTTCTGCAGTGGATCAAGACGTTAAAGTTCCCCGATGGGTATGCGGCATGTAACAGAACCGCCCAATTATACGAGATTAAGTAGGAAATCATCCAACGGAAGGACAATTTAACAAACTTAAGCCCGTATAGCCCGGTAGTCCGTGAAATCTTGACGGATTTCAAACCATCTCACATAACAGCCAAGATCGTACTAAGTTTAACGGTTACCATCATAAGTTACATAAATGTTCGTGGTACAAAATACATCGGAGTTTAAACATAGTTATTACAAACCAAGTTCGAATAAAAGTAGCGGAAGCGGTAGTTCAAATCACACACACACACAACATTTTGAAATAAAGTGCCAGCTTGTGATCATCTCCAGCAAAAGCTTCAGACTAGAAGTAGCGAATGACCATTGCCCATGGTCCTTGGCTTCGCCCATTGCAAGATAGAGACAGTTGATACAATAGCCGTAGTACATCTGTCCATCTGCAACAAGTGGGAACAAAGCCCTGAGTACGAGAAGGTACTCAGCTAGACTTACCCGTCATAAACCAGAAATAAAAGACACCAAGGAATCATGATAGGCTTTCTGGTGGGATAGCTGACTCATTTGCAAAAGGCGTTTTTAGCATTTAGGAAAACCTTTACAAAAGCTTTGCATCAAGTTAAATCTTTATTAACCTGTCAACTATATTTGCACCTGTACTAAAGTAACATGTAATTAAACAGGTAATGATAACCAATGATCATTAACAACTTCCATTATGTCATAATTTATATAACTGTCCAAGTGTTCCATCAATATACTACAATGAAGTAGCTCAAGTCAAGTGTTCACTATCCAGTGAACGATGACGATTCGAATCGATTATTAACCAGCTGGTAAGTTATTCCTCATACAAACCTCACTCACCCGCTAAAGTGAGGTGTTGGTCACCGAGTCAACCATTCAGGTAAAGTCACGAGCTTGCCAGGAACCACTTGTACCCGGGGGCCGCACGACTGCTCTTTGGCCTTATCATCGCGCCCCCGTATCCTGCCACTACTGCTCCGGTACAGTGCGTTGCGGGCAATCCACTCGGCCTGAATAATCTCCCAGTTTTGTGGTCGGAAGGTACTTTATCCGGCCAGCTAAATGTGAGGCATGCGTTCAACATGACCCGAGGGACAACAACGGACGGTCCTTAATCGACACAGACGGAAAACACTACAGTCCGAAACCCTGCAAGTTTCCGTCCGGTCTCAAATTCATTTCACACTTATACCATGACTTCATAGTCATCCAAGCAGATCTAGGTAACCACCTATAGCTCGCAGGTGACAGGAAATCACCCGACTTCTACTGGTCTAAGCCAGCTAAGCATTGACTCGACTGCGGATACCAGGGTAACAAGGATATAGTATAACAAAGGTAAGCAAGGTATAATGCAGCAACGTTTGCAAACAACTCCTAAACGTAATGCATCAAATTAAGTAAAGTTAATAATAAATTATTTGCAAACCGGGAGAGAAATGCTCCAGGGCTTGCCTCTCTCAAAAGAGCTCGGACGGTGGTCGGGGCACTCGGGGAGCTCTTCACCGACCTCCTCTTCAGCTTCTGTCACCTCCTGCTGCTGCACCTCGAGCTGCTCCTCTGGCTCCTCGGGTAAGACGTCTGGGTTCTCGGTTTGCGATCCTGTATGATGCAATGCGCGTAAGTGATTATGCAAACGTGCATCGAAGGAGATGAATGCAATGAATATGTTGAAATGCAAGGTAGTCAACATCATCCAAGAAACTATACACTACAAGCACATGTTATCTACTGCATTCTCTTCTACTACTAACATGTCAAGTTAACATATCTTATGAAATGCTTCAAAGATACACCAAAGCTTTGCTAATTTCTTAATCACACTTAAAGCAACACTTGCTTAAACCCTAAATGATAATAGGTTTGAATAGCAACATATATTTTTGATGCTCCTAAAAATCTAAGAAAATTACAGTAGCATAATACTACCCTAAACATACTACCATAAAAATTTCATCACGTTTGGATAAGTAAACTATCCTCTACAAAAATGACAAGCTCTAGCATAAAAATGAGTATAAAATTACTTTGTACTATGAAAAGTGTCAAACAACAGAATTAATATTTTTCCTGGGTTATTCATGGAATATAATGACTGTACAAAAATTATCACATGCATGTTTTATACAAAGTTTGCTCTCTAGCAAAAATAACAAAAATCAGCCATTAAAGGTACTTGAACTACTTCTCCAAAGTTTTCCACAGCACATGCATGAAACATATTTTTCCTAAGAAGTACATGATATAAGAAGATTAACAAACTTGAAATCATATTTTTCTGATACATATAGGATTTACTAACCATTTTACAAGATATCAGCAATATTAAGAATTAATTAAAGCTCTACATAAAAGTATCCCAAAAATGACATGCAATATTTTTATATTGTAGTTCTGGTTCCAATGAGTCCATAGAAATTTATTTCACAATTTTTGGAGCTCAAATGAATACAAAAACATTTTCCATAATATTTTTCAAAGCATTTAACAGAAATATGAAAAAGCATTTCTTAAACCCTTTTTAAAATCAGCCGACAAAACTGCTAGGTGCACCCGGTTGTCCACCCACAACCCGCACCAGAGAGACAGACAGGCGGGACCCAGCGGGTCAATGACCCCACATGTCAGACACACGGGAGGAAGAGAGGCGCTGGCCGGGTGGATCTCGCCGCCGGTGAGCTCGCCGGCGGTGAGGTCACCAGCACCTGCTTCCTCTCGGAAAGGCGAACCCAACGCACTAGCTTAGGGCACCGGAGGTGTTCCCGGGTGAGCAAGGCGGCGAGCATGGCGGGACGGTGGTGCGGCTCGCCGCCGATACGTCGGTCTCGGCCATGGCATGGGTGGATTTAGAGCGCACAAGATCCGCGGGGTCAAGGCGAATGCGACGGTACAAGGAATTTGAGGAAGAAGAGGAAGGAATGGCTCCATCCACGGGAGCACAAGCTCGGCGGCCATGGCACCGCCGTGCCAAGGCGAGCTCGTTCTGACCTTACCCTGGGGAAAAAGGGGACGAACTCGTGCGCACGGGACGGAGGAGGTCCAGGCGGAGCTGTAGGCGGACGCTATGGGCAAATGGCGCTGCGGTGGCGGAGCTAAACGCTGGCGAACGCGGGCGACGGCGTGCGGTGGCGTGCACTCTGCCTAGCTTGCTGCTGCGGTGGAGGACGAGCGCGTGGACGCGGAGGGGAGCAGGGGACAGCGGAGATGAAGGCGGAGACAGTGCGTGACCAGGTGGAGATCGAGGCGAGCCGGAGGCTACACGCGGCGGCTTCGATGGCGCATGAACGCCACGCGGCCGGCGTGACCTGCCGCGGCGGCCAACGAGGCGAGACGGCGAGCGGGAGGAGGAGGCGGTCGAGCGGACGCGGGCCGGGCCGAGGCGGGGCGCGGGCGCGCGCGCGCGGGAGTGGCGCGGGCCGTTTCCGGCTGTGGGCTAAAACCGGGGCGGCGGCCTGCTAGGTTAGTTTTTTTGATTTTTTTTTTCAAATTTCTAATTTCAAACAAAATTCAAATACAGTTTTCAAACCTCATTTTGAGCAAGAAAAGGACCTTTTCTGAAAACGACCCAAAAATGGAAGTTGTTTAGAATTTAATTCTCTCCAACTTTGATTAAGGGGCCAACTAAAATTTCCCAACAGATTTTGATTTTTAGAATAAAAGCTAATTTAGGGAGGATTTTTGAATATTTTCAAATAACATTTTTAAACAAATCTTTGACAAAACTTTGAGTGATTTAGTGGCTCCAAAAATTTTCCTTATAATTATAAGTGATATGAAATTTATAGTTGCACAAATTTGATGAATTTTATTAGCACATTATCACAACATGTTATGCAATACTAGTTTCCAAAATTTTATTTTATTAAAGGTACACCCTAAGCACATATAATTATGAATGCCATGACATGTTGTGCTCATGATTGCAATGCAAATGCTTGCGTAACACCGGAGTGTTACACGGCGAATCTGAGCAGGGGTGTGAACTTGCAGACTATGAAAGTCTTAGGGATGAAGAGCCATGACTTCCACATATGGATTGAGCGAATCCTTCCTGCGATGACCCGGGGATACCTCCCAGAGCATGTGTGGCGCGTCCTGGCAGAGTTGAGCTTCTTCTTCCGCCAGCTTTGTGCCAAGGAGTTGTCTCGGGATGTTTGTGTTGAACTGGAGAAGGCTGCACCTCTGTTGCTCTGCAAGTTGGAGATGATATTTCCACCCGGCTTCTTTCTGTCCATGCAGCATCTGATCTTGCACTTACCGCGCGAGGCACGGTTGGGGGGTCCCGTGCAGGCCCGTTGGTGCTATCCAATCGAGAGGTGTCTAAAGCTTGTTCAGAAAAATTGTAGAAATAAAGCCAAGATTGAGGCTTCCGTGGGAGAGGCCTCCGTTCTAGAGGAGGTGTCGACCTTCACACAGGCGTACTATACTAAGAAGCTTCCCAGCATGCACAATCCAACCCCTCGTTACAACGCTGACGAGAACTCATCGATACTCACCCTTTTCCAAGGGGATCTCGGGGAGTGGAAGCGCAGGTACCAACAAGCAGTTGAACCATCAGGAGTGGCAGACTATCATGTTCACATTGTTGATCAACCTTGATGAAGTGATTCCTTATCAGAAGTAAGTTCTCAATGAGCTTGTTACCTACGCCGTCACTATCCTCCATCTATCATGGTCTGACCCTCTAGTTTCTTCCTTCTTTCAGGGAATTTATTAGTCAATACTAGAGAGGCAATAGGGCTCCTACCGAGCAAGAAGAAGACAATCTTCTTAGACACGGTGTGCCCGATTTCATCTCCTGGTTCTGTACAAAGGTACCAACCAACTAACCTCTTTCCGACTTTGTGATTCCACTTTGCTCCCCGGAGCGAGTTATGTAACGATCTCCTACCCTTGCAGGCCCGAACGGATGCAAAAATGAGCGATGAATTGAAACAGGTGGGCCGTGGCTTCTCCCGTAGGGTGAAGTCATTCACCGTTTATGATGTGAATGGCTATCGCTTTCGCACGAGAAGCTACGAGGAGAGTCGACCCAACCTAAAAACCATGTGCTGCGGAGTTCGTACGCCCGACACGGATGGGAAGGACTACTACGGCATAGTCAAAGAGATATACGAGCTGAACTTTAAGGGTGCCAGGACTTTTAGCGCCGGTGGTATTCAAATGCCATTGGTTCGATCCTGATATCACGAGGAAAGACCTTACGATAGGTCAAGTCGAGATTTGACAGGACTACAGCTATAAAGGAGACGATGTCTACATTGTGGCCAATCGAGACACCACGCAAGTTTATTACCTCCCATGGGCATGCCAAAAAGACGAGAAGCTTGCGGGGTGGAGCCTTGTGCATTTGGTGTCGCCGCGCGGCAAAGCGCCTCTCCCAAACGACGACGATTACAACTTTGACCCAAGCACCGATGAGTTCTATCAACCTGAGGGGCTAGAAGGTACCTTGGAGATCGACATTGGTTCGCTCATGGGCATGGAAGTAGACAATGAAATCGATGAGGACGAGGGTGAGGAGGTGCAGGATGCTAGGGACTTAAGAATGCTTGAGCGATGGCAGATGCAGCGCGATGGAGTTGTCCAGGAGGAGGTACATGATGATGACTATGGAGACGATGAGGATGATGATGACAATGATGACTTAAGGGAGCTTGACAATATTAATAGCGATGACGACGATAGTGATAGAGATGACGACTCCACGCCTGAGATATTGCCGTTCGCGGAGATAATTACGAGGCCATGTAATACTATATTGTTATTATTATGTTCCTTTACAAGTACTTGTCATTTATTTATGCTAACAGTTTTGTTCTTTGTCATTGTAGGCACTCGGCAAAATGCCAGGCGGACGGCGGCAGCAGCCGCATCGAGCAGTACGCTCGGCGTACCAGGTTCCCCCGCAGGAGACCACCGACAACGACAAGGAGGAGGAGGAGGTGTTGGTGCGTGGGTCATCCAGTAGGGGGTCCTAGCCCCCCAACGTACGTCGCCAGGCGACCAGGAGGCTGTCGTTCTCGTCCTCGCAAGGGGGTGACGACGAGCGCGGCAGCGACGACGACGACGACGATGACGATGACGATGGCGACGACGCGCCTACACCAGGCGAGATGGCTTCGACTTCATCAGGCATGGCCAAGGTGTACTCGCACGGGCCCACACAGCTTCCTAGGGTGCGGCCGCAATTCCACCAGCGCCCGGTGATCACACCCGTGGGCCAGACGTAAGTAACCATTATTGATTTCAGTACTTGTTCATATGACATGTGCATCCAGGGCCTCCTGATTAAGGAGTACTACCCTAGCCTTGTCAACGTCAACGGCGAGATGAAGGTGCCCACCAAGTGGTCCCACTTCTACCTCGTCGAGGAGGGTGGCGAGACCATCGCGGCAAAGATAAAGAGGGAGTTTTGGGTGAGTCTTTCATCGCACCGCATTGCTAAATAGTACGCATTCGTCGGACTTCTTGCAAAAAGGAAATGCTACATGATGTGTCTGTGTGCATGACTTCTTCACGTGCAAGGAGGGTAAAGCGGCCTAGGCAGCGTGAGTGCAGGAGGCGGTCTGCAAAGATCATCTCAAGGACCTGTACCATGAGGCGCGCATACAGGCCATCCGCGACTTCCATGCCAACGTGCTTGGAGAGAACATCAAGAAGCCCCAAATCCGCTAGAGAATGAACTCGAAGGAGGCCGACCTCACCCAAGCGCAATACGAGCAGGTAATTAAGTATGACAACATTCGTTCAGATTCCTTCAGTGAAACATTACACTAATCTTCTCGCATGTCAAATACTTGATGTCATGCAGGTGTGTCTGTCGTGGTGCGACAACCACAGGGAATGCTGGACGGAGATTGTGCGCATGTGGCGCACGGATGAGGCGTACACGAGGCGCGCCGACCGTCAGGGCCGCCGCGCGCAGATGCGAGGGGTGTCACACCACCAAGGGAATCAGCCCCTCCCCTAGTTCGCGACAAGATGGGTATGCGTCCGTTCATGTCTTAATCCTTGCGCTCAATTGTCAATACTTGTAACCATGTTTGTGTTTTCAATGCAGATGCAGACACACGGTGGGCAGGAAATCAATGAGTACACCGCGTACCTCCTCTCTCACAAGGGCAAGGCGATGGATCTAAACAATGTCTACAACTCGGAGGATGGGCCCGATGCGTACACCAACCCCACCGCCTACGAGAAGGCCACCGAGTACACCGTCGCGGCTCGCCAGCGCTACGGGGAGACATTCGACCCCACCGCCGAGCCCCTGGACACAGACCTCCTGCAGAGGTTGGGACCAGGGAAGTAGCACGGCTGCTACTACATGGCCCACAGCGCCCTCAACCCGTCCCAGGTTCCTACGCTGACCCAGGTTCGATCCACGCCCACGAGCTCTAGCAACATCCCCATAGCGCCCCAGCGGCAGTCAGCGTCACAGGTAAGTGTCGTTTCGTTCGTCGTTCACTCGTTTCACACCTGTACATACAATCAACACTACGGATGTAATATTGCAGGCCCAGATGGAGGCCAAGATGGAGGAGAGGATCGCCATGTTGCACGCGCAGATGATGGCACAACAGATGGCTTACCAGCAAAGCCTGCAGCAGCACTACAACACTCAGATGCATAACATGGCCAGCTTCTTCCAGTCCATGCAGACGCCCAGGGCGTCTACACCGCCTCCTCTTCCAATGTTCGCTCCACCGCCTCCTCCTCCAGAGTTTTTTCCTGTGCCTTCTCCTGTCGCTCCTGGAGGGACCCCGGTGAGTATATTGACTCTTGCTTTAACTTATGCGTCCATGCTGCAGATATTAATGACATCACTTGGTGTTTAACTTGTGCAGGTACAGTCGGCGGGTTCGAACCCGTCTCCTGGAGGTCCCGGCCATCAGATGATGTCGTATCCACCACCTGCACCCTATCCACCGTATCCACCTCCGCGTGGCCCTCCTCCGACGTACTCGTGGCCGCCGGTGCGCGGAGGGTGGCAGTACGCGCAGGCGCCTCAGTTTGGTCCAAGGGGGTTTCCGTGGGCAAACCCTGGGGGCTCTGGGGGTGGAGCGGACGACGAGACCGGGGACGGCGCGACAAGCTAGGTACTTGCGATTCTGTTATCATGTATCCACCGTATCATCGAAGTTGTTGTCATGTATTTCTTTTCTTCATTATGGACCTAGACTTGTGAAAGCCCAAGTTTGGTTTTGGTAATCAATGACACCAAGTTGCTAATGCCATATGTTAAGTGTTTTGAGTTAGGCATAAGCAACACATGTGATGAAGGTGTATGTGGCAAGGAGTGGTGGCCACAAGATCACAAAGAGATGGTGCATGAACATAAAATGATGATCATGGTGGAGATGCACATAAAATGAAGGACATGATGATCAAGTGAAAAAGAAGGATCTAAGAACGCAAGGCAAAGGTATAACCATAGGGTTTTCCTTTTGCCGGTCTAAGATGAGTAGAGAAGTGATTGATCGGGTTTAGGATACATAGCCGACTATCAAGAGGGGCAATCACGGTTAGCTCGGAAATCAAGTGCCACTAGATCAATGTCTTGAGCATATGCATTAGGATCTAGTAAAGAGCTAACATAACGCCTTGGAAAATGTTTGTGAAATGCTAACACACATGCACATGGTGGTGTACACTTGGTGGTGTTAGCACATTTGCGAAGGCGGTGGAGTTCAAGCGGTAGAGAGGGGTTTGGGTTCCTCTCTCCCTCCCGCCGAGCTTGCGAGGCGGGATTCGGCGCTTTTTGGAGAAGTGAAACGCCTATTTTCTACTGCGCCGAAAGTCAGAAAAGAAACGGAGGCGAAAGGAGGTCACTGCGTTGACCGGACGCTGCACTGGACGTGGTCACGGTTTTACCGGACGCGTCCGGTCAGTTCATCGTGGCACGAGCGCTAGGGTTTGTGACCGGACGCTGGTCTGGCCTGACCAGCGTGTCTGGTCAGTTCAACTAGGCGTAAAAGAAAAGCGCGCGACCGGCGTGTCCGGTCCTTCACGGAACCGGAGCGTCCGGTCAAGCGTCCAGAGAAGCCGAGCGCAGCGTAGCGCCGATCGGACGCGGGGCGCGTCCGGTCACGTGTGATCAGACGCGTCCGGTCGCAGCTGGAGCTTACTGGAACGCGACCGGACGCTGGCACTGTCGCGTCCGGTCACTCGGTTGAGCGCGTCCGGTCAGGGCAACGGCTAGTTCTGACGCGCACTGTTCACGTTTGTCGTGTAGTGACCGGACGCGTCCGGTCACCCTGACCGGAGCGTCCGGTCAGCGCGTTTTTCGCTGCGTCGTCTGTAACGGCTAGCTGCGTACCCCTTCATTATAAATAGACGTTGGCCGGGGTTTGAGGGCAACTCTTGCACATTTTGAGATATAGAGACATACTTTGAGCTAGAGAACAACCCCTCCACTCATCTCTTTGCATAGTTGCACATCTTGAGTGAGATTGAGTGAGATTCAAGTGCATTGCTTGAGAGTTGCATTCTAGAGGCACTTGATCTTCGAGTTGCTGCGGATTTCTTGTTACTCTTCCGTGTTTCCCGACACGGTAGACGGCTTGGAGCAGCGAAGGTGATTGAGCTCGCAATTGGAGATTGTTGGAGCCTTCACCAAGTGTTGTAAGGGGTTCTTGATCCTTCCCCGCGGGAGTTCGTGAATTGGATACTCTAGTGGAGCTCGTGGCTTGGAGGATCCCCATCTTGTGTGCGGTTGTGCGGCGCCCGTCGAGGGCTCGACTCTTGATAGTCGATTAGCTCGCGAACCGACAAGTGGGTGTATCGCCACAACGGGGAGTAGCTTGCCGGGAAGCAAGTGAACCTCGGGATAAATTCTTGTGTCATTCTCTTCCCGAGGATTTCTCTTGTGTGATTGATTGATTGGTACATCTCATCTCTACACGGCGGTATAATCAATCAAAGCTCTTCTCTCGTATTACTTCTTGTTTCTAGCTTGTAGTTGTTGTTGTGTTTAGTGAATAGCCTTGTACTAGACTTATGTAGGTGGCTTGCTTAATTAGTTAGAGCTAGTGCTTTTGCTTCGTCACCTTTCATACTAACTCGTGGTTAAGTAATTCTTGTAGAAGTTTTAATTAGGCTATTCACCCCCCCTCTAGCCTATTTGGACCTTACAAGTGGTATCGGAGCCGAGGCACCGTTTTTTTGAGGCTTAACAACCTACGGTGAAAAAGAAATGGCTCAATTAAGCTTGCACATCAACAACACCAAGAAGGCACCTCACTTTGATGGCACAAATTATGCATATTGGAAGGTTAAGATGACCGCACACCTAAAGTCAATCAATAGAGAAGTGTGGAAGGTCACTGAAACAAAATTTGAGGTTGCCAATCCAGATGCACCTACACCGGTAGAGGAGAAGAAGCTCTAATGCAATGATATTGCCATTAGTGCTCTTCATGAGGCACTAGATGACAAGACATTTGAGCAAGTAAAGAACATAGAGATTGCTCATGATGCTTGGGCCAAGCTAGAAGAAACATTTGAAGGCACCGAAGGTACAAAGACCGCTAAAGCATATATCTTGCAAGAAAAATTTTCAAGCTTTAAGATGCAAGATGATGAGAGTGTACCAGAGATGTTTCATAGGTTGCAAGTCATTGTCAATGAGCTCAAGGCACTTGGTGAGGAGGTCAAGGACAATCAATTCTCTATGAAGTTCTTGAGAAGTCTACCCAAGAGATTTGATACATTGATCACCATGCTAGTGAGGACTACATTGAAGGATTCAACTCCTCAACAAATACTTCAAGAAGTGATGACCGATGATTCATATAGAGAAGATGATGAGAAGGATGAGTTGGTCAAGAAGAAGAAGAAGGAAAATGAGAAGAAAGATGATGAAAAGAAGAAGAGTGTGGCATTCAAAGCCACCACATCCAAGAGCAAATCCAAGATTGAATCATCAAGTGATGAAGACTCAAGCTCTTGTGATAGTGATAACATTGATGAGAAGATGGCTCTCTTTGTCAAGCAATTTGGCAAATTCATGAAGAAGAAAGGCTATCGTGCAAGAAGGAGGAAGAACTCATTCAAGAAGAGTGAGCATACCATGAGATGCTTTATATGCCATAGCAAGGACCATCTCATTGCAAAGTGTCCTTATGATAGTGATGATGAAGATGCTATCAAGAAAGAGAAGAAGAAGCAAGAAAAGAAAAAAGCTCTTATAAGAAGAAGAATGATTCTCATGTTGCTACATGGGATAGTGATGATTCCTCAAGTGATGATGAGGATGACTACAAGAGCAAGAAGAAGGGACATGCTAGCATTGCCATCCAAGAGAAGGTCTCCCTCTTCGACACTCCATCGTGCTTTATGGCTAAGGCCGCTAAGGTATCATCCGACGATGAGAGTGATCATGATAATGCTAGTGATAGTGATAGTGATAGTGATAGTGATGAAGAAGAATTCACTAAAGAAGAACTAATCACTATGCTAGAAGATTGCACTCAACATTTTAAAGAATCTAGAAAGGAGTGCAAGGGCTTGCTTAAGGAAAAGAAAAACCTTATGCAAGAACTTGATGAGCTTAGGGCATCTTATGAGAGTCTAAAGGTAGACCATAAGAAGCTTCAAAAGTCTCACACTAAGCTTGAAGAAGCTCATTCCTCTCTAGTTGAAAAATGTGAAAATATGCCAACTAATGTTGAGAAAGCTAAAACTTATAACATAGGCATATCGTGTGATATAATTGATGAAACTTTTCATAAGCCTATTATTGTTGCTCCTACTAACCCTTCATGTAGCTCATCTACATCATCCTCATCTAGTAGTGATGGTTTCACTTGTGACTCCACACTTATAGTTGAGAATGAAAATCTCAAGAAGGAGGTAAAAGAGCTCAATCACACATTAGCTAAGGCTTATGGTGGTGAGGACCGCTTGCTTATGTGCTTGGGTAGCCAAAGAGCTTCTCTCTACAAAGAGGGATTGGGCTATAACCCCAAGAAAGGCAAGGCCGCTTTTGCTCCTCACAAGACTCATTTTGTGAAGAACAATGGTAGCTATTGCAAAAGTTGCAAGCAAGTTGGTCACATAGAGCAACATTGCATGAACAAGAAATCCAATGCAAATGTATCCTCAATCAAGTTTAATTCTTTCTATATGCTTACTAAGGGTACAAATGGTGTTCATGCTAAGTTTATTGGTACACCATGGATGGGATCAAAGAAGAAAGCCATTTGGGTACCAAAGAGCTTAGTCTCTAACCTTGGAGGACCCAAACAAGTTTGGGTACCTAAAAAGAATTGATCTTGTCTTGTAGGTCAATTACAAAGCCGGAGGAAGGCATTGGGTGCTTGATAGTGGGTGCACTCAACATATGACCGGAGACTCTTGTATGTTCAATTCAATTGATACAAGTCAAAATGGTGGTTTTGATGCTATCACTTTTGGCAACAACAAGAAAGGAAAGGTCAAGGGGCTTGGTAAAATTGCTATCTCAAATGACATGAGCATATCTAATGTGTTGCTAGTTGAGAGCTTAGATTTCAATCTTTTATCGGTGGCACAACTTTGTGATCTTGGCTTCAAGTGCATATTTAGTAGTGATGATGTTGAAGTCATAAGTGTTGATGGATCAAACTTGATATTCAAAGGATTTAGACATGGTAGCTTATACTTGGTTGACTTTAATGATAGTGAGACACAATTGACATCATGCTTGCTTAGTAAATCTAGTATGGGTTGGTTATGACATAGAAGGCTTGGTCATGTTGGAATGAAACAATTGAACAAACTTTTGAGGCATGACTTAGTTAGAGGATTGAAGGATGTCACCTTTGAGAAGGATAAACTATGTAGTGCTTGTCAAGCCGGCAAACAAGTTGGAAATTCACATCCTAGTAAAAGTGAAATGAGCACATCAAAAGCATTTGAGCTATTGCACATGGACTTGTTTGGGCCAACAACATACACTAGCATTGGTGGCA
The DNA here is from genome assembly GCA_038087645.1 of Saccharum hybrid cultivar R570. Lineage (NCBI taxonomy): Eukaryota > Viridiplantae > Streptophyta > Magnoliopsida > Poales > Poaceae > Saccharum > Saccharum hybrid cultivar. The sequence goes on from JAQSUU010000296.1 coordinate 22,952, forward strand.
ACAAGTATGGTTTTGTGATTGTGGATGACTACACTAGATACACTTGGGTGCTCTTTCTTTATGACAAGAGTGATGTTTATGATCTATTCAAGTCTTTTGTCAAGAGAGTGCAAAATGAGTTTGAAATCACCATCAAGAAGATTAGAAGTGACAATGGTAGTGAGTTCAAGAACACAAGAATTGAAGATTTGTGTGATGATCTTGGTATTGGGCATCAATTCTCACCAACATACACTCCTCAATCAAATGGTGTAGTTGAAAGGAAAAATAGAACCTTGATTGATATGGCTAGATCAATGCTTAGTGAATACAATGTTAGTCATTCATTTTGGAGTGAAGCTATCAACACGGCTTGCTATTGTAGTAACCGTCTCTATTGCCATAGGAAGCTTGGAAAGACACCATATGAACTATTGAATGGAAGAAAGCCCAACATTGCATACTTTAGAGTGTTTGGTTGCAAATGCTATATTCTCAAGAAAGGCACTAGGTTGAGCAAGTTTGAAAAGAAATGTGATGAAGAGTTCTTACTTGGTTATTCTACCACAAGCAAATCATATAGAGTTTGGAATCTCACAAATGGCACCTTAGAAGAAGTTCATGATGTTGAGTTTGATGAAACCCAAGGGTCTCAAAATGAAGCTCAAAACCTTGATGATGTGAGAGGAGATCAATTGTCAAATGCAATGAAGAACATGGACATTGGTGATATAAGGCCAATGCAAGTTGATGATGATGATATTCATGTGATCAACCAAAGTGTGCAAATTGATACAAATCAAGCAAGCTCTAGTGGTTCTCATGATGAAGCTCAAGTTCAAGGTCAAACAAGTGGAAACAATCAACTCCCAATACTCCAACCTACTAGTATTGCAAGAGATCATCCATTGGACCAAATCATTGGTGGAATTCAAAGTGGTGTTCAAACTAGATCAAGATTAGCATCATTTTGTGAGCATTACTCATTTGTCTCATTAGAAGAACCAAAGAAGATAGAAGATGCATTGAAAGATTCCGAGTGGGTAAATGCCATGCATGAAGAACTAAACAACTTTGCTAGAAATCAAGTTTGGAAACTTGTTGAGAGGCCAAAGAACTACATTGTGATTGGCACTAAGTGGGTCTTTAGAAACAAGCAAGATCAAGATGGCATGGTTGTAAGGAACAAAGCAAGATTAGTAGCACAAGGATACACTCAAGTTGAGGGTCTTGACTTTGGAGAGACATATGCACCAGTTGCAAGATTGGAAGCAATTAGAATCTTATTAGCATATGCTTGTGCACACAACATCAAGCTCTATCAAATGGATGTCAAGAGTGCATTTCTCAATGGCTACATCAATGAAGAAGTTTATGTTGAGCAACCTCCCGGTTTTGAAGATGATAAGAAGCCCAACCATGTTTACAAGCTAAAGAAGGCATTGTATGGTTTGAAGCAAGCACCTAGAGCATGGTATGAGAGGTTGAGGGACTTTCTCCTCTCTAAAGGGTTCAAGATGGAAAAGGTTGACACCACTCTCTTCACCAAGAAGCTTGGAAATAACTTGTTTGTGTTGCAAATCTATGTGGATGACATTATCTTTGGATCAACTAACCAAGACTTTTGTGAAGAATTTGGAAATATGATGACTAATGAGTTTGAGATGTCTATGATTGGAGAGCTTAGTTACTTCCTTGGACTTTAAATCAAGCAAATGAAGAATGTCACTTTTGTAAGTCAAGGCAAGTACATCAAGGACATGATCAAGAAGTTTGGATTGCAAGATGCTAAGCCAATGAGCACACCAATGGGCACTAATGATCAATTGGGTATTGATGATAGTGGAAACATGGTAGATCAAAAGCAATACCGGTCTATGATTGGAAGTTTGCTCTATGTCACCGCTTCTAGGCCAGATGTGATGTTTAGTGTGTGCAAATGTGCAAGATATCAAGCTTCACCTAGAGAAAGTCACTTGAAAGCAACCAAGAGAATATTGAGATATCTCAAGGGCACTCATGATGTTGGACTATGGTATCCCAAGGGGTCTAACTTTGAGTTGATTGGATATTCGGACTCCGACTATGGTGGACGCAAGATTGATAGAATGAGCACAAGTGACACTTGTCAATTGCTTGGAAGGTCTCTTGTTTTATGGTCATCAAAGAAACAAAATAGTGTTGCATTATCTACCACCGAGGCCGAATACATTAGTGCCGGTAGTTGTTGTGCACAATTGCTTTGGATGAAAGCCACCTTGAATGACTTTGGAATAAACTTCAAGAATGTGCCATTGTTGTGTGACAATGAAAGTGCTATCAAGATGACTCAAAATCCGGTACAACATTCAAGAACCAAGCACATTGATATAAGGCATCATTTCATAAGAGACCATCAACAAAAGGGTGATATTAGCGTTGAGAGCATTGGCACCGAAAATCAATTAGCCGATATATTCACAAAGCCACTTGATGAGAAAAGGTTTTACAAGTTAAAGAATGAATTGAACATACTTGACCTCTCCAACTTGAAATAAGTGTACCCCCACATTCTTATATGACATGCCTCTCCTCCAATATAGCAAGGTAAAGTTGTTTGGCATATCATTCATACTTTGCTAAGGACATGGTTAGAACATATAGACATATTTGCATGACAAATAGGCTCATTCATGAAAATCAAATGATTTTGATGTATATATGATACCACTATTGCTTCTATGTTTGTTTAATCTAGTGGTAGCATATGACATGTTTGTGGGCTTGCAAACCTAGTGTTGAATCTAGTAAACGAGCTCATGATGTGTAATTCAACATGGTTAAGATAACCCTTATACTTTATGAGGTGTGAAAAAGCTTGTCCTTGGATCAAACCGAATTACATCTTCTAGGTAAGTGATCTAGATTGAACCATAATTTGGACTCCCTCATATTGATTGACTTATCTCTCACTCAAATTGGCACCTTTTTGGTGATTATTGACAAAGGAGGAGAGAAAAGTCACAAAGATATTGCAAAGAGCAAGAAAGATATAAAAAGGGAGAGAGAAAGCACAAAGATAGAAAAGTCACAAAGAGGGAGAAAGATATAGTAAGGGGGAGAGAAAAGATATAGTGAGGAGGAGAGAAATTAAATTTGAGCACATAAGTAGGGGGAGCAAGCTCATGAATTATTTGTTGCATTTGTATGTGCATTAACATGATGAAATATTGCATTGCAAAGTTTAATTTCGATATTCATGATTGAATGGTGTATGCTAGATATAGAACTTGAATGATGTTTTGTTAAGAGTAGCTTTACATGTGGTATCTAGACACCTTTGCTTTTAATGTTGATCTCACGAAGTACTTTAGTGTTTGTGATCTTTACAAGTGATGTATTACAAGTGGTGTCTAGCTACTTCGATGCTAAGGATGGTATATAAAGGCAACTCCGATTGGTATCACGCTTCAAAGGTCCATTCTATATACCTTAGCATCAATTTGATAGTAGTAACTCTCCCAAAATTCAAATCCATACATATGTGCACAATTGAACCAAACTCATGAAAGCACATATGTAGGGGGAGCTAATACTATCGAAATTGAAAATTGATTTCATTTCATATCTTTATGATGGTTGTCATCAATTACCAAAAAGGGGGAGATTGAAAGCCCAAGTTTGGTTTTGGTAATCAATGACACCAAGTTGCTAATGCCACGTGTTAAGTGTTTTGAGTTAGGCATAAGCAACACATGTGATGAAGGTGTATGTGGCAAGGAGTGGTGGCCACAAGATCACAAAGAGATGGTGCATGGACATGAAATGATGATCATGGTGGAGATGCACATAAAATGAAGGACATGATGATCAAGTGAAAAAGAAGGATCTAAGAGCGCAAGGCAAAGGTATAACCATAGGGTTTTCCTTTTGCCGGTCTAAGATGAGTAGAGAAGTGATTGACCGGGTTTAGGATACATAGCCGACTATCAAGAGGGGCAATCACGGTTAGCTCGGAAATCAAGTGCCACTAGATCAATGTCTTGAGCATATGCATTAGGATCTAGTAAAGAGCTAACATAACGCCTTGGAAAATGTTTGTGAAATGCTAACACACATGCACATGGTGGTGTACACTTGGTGGTGTTAGCACATTTGCGAAGGCGGTGGAGTTCAAGCGGTAGAGAGGGGTTTGGGTTCCTCTCTCCCTCCCGCCGAGCTTTGCGAGGCGGGATTCGGCGCTTTTTGGAGAAGTGAAACGCCTATTTTCTACTGCGCCGAAAGTCAGAAAAGAAACGGAGGCGAAAGGAGGTCACTGAGTTGACCAGACGCTGCACCGGACGCGTCCGGTCAGTTCATCGTGGCGCGAGCGCTAGGGTTTGTGACCGGACGCTGGTCTGGCCTGACCAGCGCGTCCGGTCAGTTCAACTGGGCGTAAAAGAAAAGCGCGCGACCGGCGCGTCCGGTCCTTCACGGAACCGGAGCGTCCGGTCAAGCGTCCAGAGAAGCCGAGCGCAGCGTAGCGCCGATCGGACGCGGGGCGCGTCCGGTCACGTGCGATCGGACGCGTCCGGTCGCAGCTGGAGCTTACTGGAACGCGACCGGACGCTGGCACTGTCGCGTCCGGTCACTCGGTTGAGCGCGTCCGGTCAGGGCAACGGCTAGTTCTGACGCGCACTGTTCACGTTTGTCGTGTAGTGACCGGACGCGTCCGGTCACCCTGACCGGAGCGTCCGGTCAGCGCGTTTTTCGCTGCGTCGTCTGTAACGGCTAGCTGCGTACCCCTTCGTTATAAATAGACGTTGGCCGGGGTTTGAGGGCAACTCTTGCACATTTTGAGATATAGAGACATACTTTGAGCTAGAGAACAACCCCTCCACTCATCTCTTTGCATAGTTGCACATCTTGAGTGAGATTGAGTGAGATTCAAGTGCATTGCTTGAGAGTTGCATTCTAGAGGCACTTGATCTTCGAGTTGCTGCGGATTTCTTGTTACTCTTCCGTGTTTCCCGACACGGTAGACGGCTTGGAGCAGCGAAGGTGATTGAGCTCGTAATTGGAGATTGTTGGAGCCTTCACCAAGTGTTGTAAGGGGTTCTTGATCCTTCCCCGCGGGAGTTCGTGAATTGGATACTCTAGTGGAGCTCGTGGCTTGGAGGATCCCCATCTTGTGTGCGGTTGTGCGGCGCCCGCCGAGGGCTCGACTCTTGATAGTCGATTAGCTCGCGAACCGACAAGTGGGTGTATCGCCACAACGGGGAGTAGCTTGCCGGGAAGCAAGTGAACCTCGGGATAAATTCTTGTGTCATTCTCTTCCCGAGGATTTCTCTTGTGTGATTGATTGATTGGTACATCTCATCTCTACACGGCGGTATAATCAATCAAAGCTCTTCTCTCGTATTACTTCTTGTTTCTAGCTTGTAGTTGTTGTTGTGTTTAGTGAATAGCCTTGTACTAGACTTGTGTAGGTGGCTTGCTTAATTAGTTAGAGCTAGTGCTTTTGCTTCGCCACCTTTCGTACTAACTCGTGGTTAAGTAATTCTTGTAGAAGTTTTAATTAGGCTATTCACCCCCCTCTAGCCTATTTGGACCTTACAACTTGTTATGTTGAACTTCGTGTGATGGACGTCGACTTGTGGTGTTCGACGTGTTGGACTTCATGTGATGGTTGTAATGCACTTGTGTGGTTGTTATTGTGACATATATGTGAGATATATGTGATGTTGTGCGTTATTGTGATATATGTGGTGATGTTGGCGACAAATGTGATGAAATTGTGATATAAATGGTGCTACGGTGCTTCTGGTGAAATTAGATTATAATTTGTGATTTTGCAGGGTTTTAATGCGAGAAAACAGAAAACAAAAGCAAAAAAACCCCAGGACAGAGTCTTTGCCGACTGCAATGGGAGGCAGTCGGCAAAGAGGTCAAATCTTTGCCGACTGCAACTCCAAAAGCAGTCGGCAAAGAACATTTCAAAAAAAATATTTTCTTTCTTTGCCGACTGCCGAGCTGACGGCCAGTCGGCAAATAATTTTTGAAAAAAAATCTTTGCCGACTGCCGAGGAACCAGCAGTCGGCAAAGCCTGCCGTCAGGGCTGACGGCGCCACGTGGCTATGCCGACTGCTGGCGTGGCAGTTGGCAAAGGATTTGCCGACTGTGTGCCATGTGGCAGTCGGCAAATCCGCCTTTGCCGACCCAAGCTTTGCCGACTGCTCTTTGCCGACTGCCACGTGGCTTTGCGGTCGGCAAAGCCTTTGCCGACTGGGTTTATGCCTTTGCCGACCGGGACAAGCAGTCGGCAAAGAGGCGTTTTCCTGTAGTGAATCTTTATTATGCCTGATGTCTACTTCTGAATTAAAATCCTACATAATCCAGTACACGTATTTATCAAATTAAACGTACGTAGACAGCACTCGCTCCACGCACACTGCTAATTTTCTCGAATTCTTTGTCAAACCTGCTAGCCAACATAGATAGGGACTGTTATTTAATGCACGCGTTGAAAACAACTGAATTAACCACCGGAAATATCAGCGCAGCTCCTTTTTGTCAAACAGGAGAACTGTTCACCACCAGCGCCATTTGAGGTAGACGACCGACCTGGCCCTCGTTTAGTTCACACAATAGGGGAGAAAAACACTGTATCAGAATTCCTATAGCATTTCGTTTGTATTTGGTAAAAATTATCCAAATTTTGACTAACTAAGCTTAAAATGTTCGTCTCGCAAAGTACAATAAAACTGTGCAATTAGTTTTTGATTTCATCAACATTTAGTACTTCATGCATTTGCCGACATTTTGATGTGACAGGGAATCTTCTTTTTGCATAGTGGAATTTGAGGGAGAATTGGGAGAACTAAACAAGCCCCTGGACAATATAATGAATAGAGCTATAGATCCATATATATGAAAAATTATACTTGCATTCGTTGTCTCGTGAACATGGACAGCCCAGCTTTTCAGAAACTGTGGCTACCGTACCTATACTTTCTTCGCAGTGCTGCTGCTGCCCTTTCAGAGAGCTGAGTGAGCATGTTTGACTGGACTAGGTCAGAAAACTCAGCCTTCTCTTTCTCTTCCTTCGAGTGCCCTCTCATCTTCTTCTTCACATTCCATCAGCCTTATACTAGTACAACATCCTGTCATCCTTGTGCACGGTAGGCAGCAAGCAAGTACTTAAATATATGCTGCAAGGTGTTCGTCGTCGTTCAGCCGAACTTTCAACAACATACTATATATATCTAGACTAGATATATAACTCTGGTAGTACCACATATATATATGAGAAGCTATCTAGCTAGAGTCTGAAAGAATCGAGCAGCTAAGCTAGGGATAGAGCGAGGTGAAGGCTGCAAACCGGAGAGGCAGCAGGAAGAATGAGAGGGTTTGAGAGAAAAGGGGTCCGGCAGTACAACCGGTCAGAGGTGCCGCGGATGCGGTGGACAGAGGAGCTGCACCGGCAGTTCGTCGAGGCCGTCGAGTGCCTCGGTGGCCAGGACGGTGAGTCGTCTTCCAATACCTTCCTTCTCCACTCCAACTGCATATGCAGGCTATGCAGCAGCATGCATGAAACATGCCCGAGCTGAGCTAGCCTGCATGCTTTGACTGATTTGGATCCATAGTTTCTTTTGCTATCTTTTTTTTTTTGGAGGTATAACCGATTAAGGCATAGTTTTTCTCATTTGTAGTTTTGAGGTTTTGATTATCTCATTCCCCTTAATTAGTGTTTATAGGTTGTTAGGCAGGAGTTTGTTGGTGGTGGAGTTCACCGGGAAAATAAAAAGGAAAACACGTGATTCGCATGCTTGAATGATGAGCATCCATGAGATTATTCTCCTTTAATTTTCTCCTTTGATTTATCATGTATGGGCGATTATAGCCTTTTGCTGATAGATAAATATTGTTCATGGAAGCTTGAAACGTTTCTACAGCCAGTTACTAATCTTTAGAATTATTGCAAAATATATGAATTACATACTCAATTTAGTAAGCTATATATGATTATCTATGAAAAAGTTGATTTCATTATTTCCAAAGTTAAACAAGTTTGTTCTCTTTATTTTGTTCTCAATTTTTTTTTTTCGAAAGCGTGCGTTGCACGTTCTTCATTAAGTGGAAGTAGGAATATTACACGCTCCAAGGAGTGATATGACGAGAGGCCATACGCTGCTTGGAGTAAACACTAAACACGAATCACCGTCCTTTGCGGTGGATTAGCCTTGATGTACTAAAAAAAATAAACTATTGTGCGACAGGGGCGAGCGAGCACTGGCGGCCGCAGCTTACCCTTCTTTCAAATTTTCTCTTGAATATTTTTTTATTTCATGCTGATTATATTGATTGTGTGTGTTCTGAGTTTGCATATGGCTTTAACAGACACCCTTCAATTCCTATATGTATAGATATTTGTAGTTACTACTCATGTATGAGTTCATTGTATTTTCTAGCAAACATGTGTATAGGAAAAATGCACATATATATAGTTGCATCCATAAATACTTAAATGCAGATATAAAATCTGCGGACATGTTGTCATGCATGTTGATAACTCTAGGTAGCTGTATAACCATCCAAATAGAGAAATTGACAACGATATTCATGCAATACACCCACAAAATCAACTACAGCAGTTATTTTTCATATAAAAGACAATGATAATATGGTTTAATGGATAACAGCATATATGGGCACATTCTCTGAACTAATTGACACCCACCCCATATCTCTTGTCAGAATTTAATTTGAAAGATCATGCTTCAGAATCAGTTGTATTATTGTGTGAGTTAACCTTTCGTTTTCTTTTGTCATGCAGAAGCAACTCCGAAGCGAATTCTTCAGTTGATGGGCGTGAAGGGAGTTAGCATATCGCATATCAAGAGCCATCTTCAGGTACTTTAATTTATGACATATAATTTTACTTTTATGTTATTACTAGCGTATACATTAATCATATATACATATATATATATATATATATATATATATATATATATATATATATATATATATATATATATATATATATATAGACACACACACACACAAAACCTTGTTTAATTTCTTCCAATAAAATGACCAGATGTACAGAAGCTCCAGCTCCAGTAGCAGCAGTACCCATCATCAGTCCAGCCTCCAGAAGTTGACATCAACCGCGGCGAGCAACAGCAAGCGCGTGTTCTTGAGCCGTGAAGATCACTGCGCTTATTATGCGTCACAGGATGGCTACACTCGTGCTTCATCAGACAAGAACATTTATACCACCATGCTCCGTGGTTGCAGCCACTCATCACCATGCCAAATGTAAGCGCGTTAATTAGCACAAAACAATAACCACTTCCTCGCAATCTGCTTCAAATTAATGATCGAACAGGAATTTACCTGAATTTCAGATTTGAAATTAAATTCGACTACTTTTACTTGCAGACCGTCGCTAGAGGAAGTGTTAAGAAGCTGCTGGGAACAAAGAAGAGGGCGTGTTCCTTGGAACTCCAACGTGCTAACAACAGAGAAGGTACTAATAATACGGCTTTTCCCATATATGATTAATTTGCTGATAAAATTTACTCAAACAATAATGCATGCATGGATGCATATATACAGTATACTACCATTCCCAGAAGCTTCATTTTGGTTGTATGCATCATTAGGTGGCTGGCTGCCAAACTCCCATACTGCCGTGTATTGACTGTTTATGCCCTGCTACTACATGCATGGTCCAGACCCTTGATGAGCTAGATAAAAATGTCTCTGAATCAAATGCTTCCAAAGTCGTGATAGTAGTATATATTAGCGTGTTAACGTTGATGCCTTGATACTTAATTGTTACACTTACACCTCATCTGCTTGTATTATTCCAGGCGATTAGGCCAAGTCACACTAAGAAGCCCGAGAAGCAGCACACGGGATGCGACCTCACGCTGTCGATCGGCCTGTGGGAGGACGCGAGCAGCGACGACGCCGACGGCTCGAGCTCCATCAGCGAGGAGCAGCTGCCTGCTCGGCCGGCAGCAGGCGGCGCTCGCCGCGTCGCCGCCGTGAAGGAGGAGGAGAGCAAGCCGGCGGCTCTGAACTTGGACCTGACCATCTCGTCGTCCTGGCCGGCCTGACGACGTCGGCGGCCGGCTGGCGGCGCTGTGCGTGACCGGCGTACGTACACTTACGTACGTACGCTTGTGTACAGTTATACGGACTCATGCATGCAGAGCAGCAGACTGTGTGATCAGGCCTTCAGTACTAGACTGTATATGGCGTGGCAGTAGTCTTGCTAGATAGGTCGCTCGGATTTTCGTCTCCTGCCCTTAGTAGCCACTTCGTTCTAGTCTCTTTTGTTTTTCTTTTTTAGATTTGTATAACGTTTTCGGGTCCATTCGATTAGGAACCGGGGCTTCAGACGACGGTGGGCGAGGAATTTCTGCCGTCTTTTTCTTTGTTCCCGGGAGAAGGCGCTGTATACCTTAATTCCTCACCTGTCATCGTCTGAAATGTTCCATTTCTGATCGATTGTCTTTGTCTAGACTCTTAGAAAAGATATATACTTATGTTATTAGTGCTAGCAGCTATATATTTCAGTGAATGGCTGAGGACAGCCACACACACACAGATATATATATATATATATATATATATATATATATATATATATATATATATATATATATATATATATATATATATATATATATATATATATAGTCTTTTTATTTTTGCTAGCAGCTGTGTATATTTCAGGTAACAACTAGCATAAGCCATTCAGTCCAACAAAATGGGGTAGTTGGTTAATACTTTGATTTTACTAGCGAAAGGCACATCGTCTTTTAAAGTTTTAACTGAACAATCTATTAATTCTGTATGTATAAGGCTATTTTTTCGTCGTCCCCCTATTACACTACAAGAACACTAGCTTCTAAGAATTTTTTTTATATTTGACTTCTCATGAAATACACATACATCGCAAATTGCCTCGCCTCGTGTATAGAATAATTCTCAAACCTCAGACAGTTAGACAAACTCCCTGCGCCTCGGACATATGGCGCTAACATCATCTCTAGTCCATTTGGCTGTCTCCAGTCCACTTGTGGGTGCAGTTGACATGGAACCTAGGGCACAAGATAGGCGACCAAGTCGATCTCCCTTAGTGTTCGCTTCCAGTCATATGTCAGACTCGCCAACCTCGCCCTTGGTGTCCACAACCTCCTTAGTTATCCTAATGGTGGGTCATTGTTCTCCGGCATTCCAAGTAGCCCGACAATTTTGCCTCTCATGTTAGAACTGGTACAACTCGACCACCGTGAATGTTATTTTTCTCCTAAGAGCATATCATATGCCCCCATATGCATCCAACGGTGACACACATAGGGGTATGTGCCCTTAAGGGCAAATTTTCTGTCCCCGATAACCAAACATAATATAGGCAAATGACATTGATGAGGTTTAACATGAGTTACAGTGTAGTATGTTGCTGTTGATGCTGTCACCGATAGCCAAAATACTACAGACAAAATGACACTGATGAGGCCTCAAATGATGGCCACAGTGTAGTTGTTGTCGATGCTGTCATGACGCGAGACACATCAGAACTGTGACAAACACCATGTTTCTCGGATGTCTGAGCAAAATTTCCCAATGATCAAATTTTCAATTTTTCAAAGCTCGTATAACATATTTATCTGCAGTTGTTAATTCTACCCATATGATTTCCTTTTAACCTTTTTCTTTACTTAAAATAAGTTCACTAAATAGGACAACTATCTATATTGTTTTTTTATTTTTGCTAGCAGCTGTATATTTTCAGTCAACAACTAGCATAAGCCATTCTTTCCAAAAAAAACTAGCATAAGCCATTTAGTCCAACAAAATAAGGTAGTTGGTTGATAGTTTGATTTTCCTAGCGAAAGACACATCATCATTTTTTCGGTTTAACTTAACATCCTATTAATTATGTATGTATAAGGCTATTTTTAACTCATCCCCCTTGTTATACTACACAAGTACACATTAGATGTCACGAATTTTTATATTTGACTTTTAATGAAGTATACATTTCATCACAAATTACTTTGCTCCTATGTATAGAATAACCTCGAACATTAGACAGTCAGACAAACTTCCTACACCTCAAATAGGTGGCACTAATGTCGTCGCCAATCCACTTGTGGATGCAACTGACATGGAACCTGTGGCTGCATCGCAAAATGCTTTGCTCCTATGTATAGAATAACCTCAAACCTCAAACAGTCAGACAAACTCCCTACACCCCAAACATGTGCCCAGGGGCGGAGACAAGGGGGGGCGGGCAGGGGCCTGGCCCCCCCTAATGTTGCACACTTTTCATTAATACATCTCATTAGTTCTCACTAATCACTAGAAATTATAAGTAAACAAAGACTTCTCAGCTAATGCTAAATTGTTTTTCTCAAATAAATCAAATAGATCTAGCAAGTTAACATAAGAAATACCAATCTTAAATTTTGTTCTTATCCAACAATTTCGTACAATAGCTTACTAAACAATTTTGCCCTGGAGCCCCGAAATATTTCTAACTAACCAAAACTTTTTAATATTTTATTTGTTTCTTACCGCTTTCTTATTTGAAATCCTTTATTTTCTGAATTTAAGCATCGTCCAATTTACTCTACTCTCTCGAGAAAAATACCACTCGACTGTGAAAACTTACCGGTTAGAGTGGATATTTGGTAACTTTTTATTTTTTTAAACCAACATCGAGATTTGACGGTGATACCATATATTGTTTTTGGACACTCGATAATCCGGCCCCCCTATATCTAAATCCTGGCTCCGCCCCTGCATGTGCCCCTAATGTCGTCTCCAATCCACTTGTGGATGCAACCGACATGGAACCTGTGGCTGCAAGGCAGGCGACCAAGTCGATCTCCCTCGATGTATGTTTCCAGGCATATGTCACACTCCAGCCTTAGTTTCCACAACCTCCTTGATGATCCCAATAAGTGATGGCTTGTGACATTCCGAGTAGGCTGACGATGCTGCCTTTCATGACACAAACCCCTAAGGGCATATGCCCCTATATGCATCAACCATTAGATGCCACATGGGATATGTGTGCAGCAAAAGACCCCGGAAAAAGTGATGGCAAAAACGACATCATCAAAACACGGAGGTTAATGGTGATCCTAACGAGCAAGACCACCTCGATCAGTCTTTGCAGACTCTGTTCAATTGGGTGCATTTCGTGTCCTGCACGGAACCTCTGCCTAAAAACATAATCCATTCTAAATTATAACACATTTTGACTTTTTCTAGATACGTAGCTCTCATTGTGCGCTTATATATATACACACTGTATATTGATACATAGTAAAAATATTGTATCCATAAGTAAAAGTTACTCTCTCCGTCATAAACTATAAGACATTTTGTCTTTTTTATGATACATCTTCTTTCTCTGCGTCTAGACATAACATATATCTAAGTGCATTATAAAAGTTATGTATATTTAGCAAAAATTAAAATGTCTTATAATTTGAAACGGAGAGGATATATATCAAAAAAATCAAGATATCTTATAATTTGGAACAAAGGAAGTACGTCAAGGTTTAGTAGCACATAAGACATAAGTACACTATTATTGGAGTATTATTAGATTCTATTCTAATTGGAACATCTATATCTAATATTAAAGAGAGACAAAATTTTATCCTATTTTTTCATACACCTCTCCCTAGCAACTTGGGTAGTGGAGAGCTTCCTCCGTTCTACTTTTTATTTTACTTTTAAAACTGCATTTACACCTTCTGTACCACATATGTGACTCGGACTCATGACCCGTGCTAATACGAGTTAGAACAATTCATGTCTAGCGATGGTTGATACGAGTTTGAATTTCAAGATATATTGGGCAATGTTTTCCTAAACGCTAAACGGTAAACAGTCGGTCACCCTTCGTTTAGCGTTTAGACCGTTTAAACGGTGTTTAAACGGAGTTAAACGGTCTAAACGGTTTTGTACAATAACAATAAAATATACATATTTATGTAGGTAAAAATAAAATTTGCTAGAATCCATACTTATTTACACATGTAAAAATCAAATATTCTACTAAATAATCTTGTTGGAAGAAATCTAAATCCCACAACACTTTATATAATTGCAATGTTAATTATTTTCATGTTGATTGTGATAGACGTAGTCCTTTAATTTACTTAATTATGGATTAAATGGTTGTTTAGCTCATTTAATCACGTTTAATCTGATTTTGTTTAGACCGTTTAGACGGGATTGAACGGTTTAAACGGGTTTAAACGGTCGAACCGTTTAATTCACCGTTTAGGGCCTAAACAACACGGCTGACTTCTGTTTACCGTTTAAACGGTGTTTAAACGGACTAAACGGCCGTTTAGGCGAACAGTGATATTGGGTTACACCCTTCGGGACTTACATGTGACTTGGACTCACTACCTTGCTCATATGAGTCAGAACAACTCACGTCTAGGGATAATTGATACAAAGTACGATTCCAAGACATATTGGGTCACACTCTTCAAATATCAGGTGATCCGGACTCATGACCTGTGCTTATATGAGTCAGGACAACTCGCGTAGAGCGAAGATATGAAGTCCGATTCCTGGATTGGATTCCGTTGCAATGCATGAGCGCGTTTGCTAGTCTATGTACCTAATAATAAAGATGCAAAATTTCAGGCTCTTTTTTTCGTCCATCCATTCTTTTTATCTGTCTTCCTCTAACTACCGAACAACGGAGAGTTTCTTTTGTCCGGACTTATATATATAACCCGTGCTCATACGAGTTAGAATAGCTCGTGTCTAAACCAATATGGAGTAGGAATCTTAATCTAAATAGATTCCTCAGATCCTGAGTACTCTAAATAGAACTCTTCTATATATTAGGACTTATATATATAAATCGTGCTCATGCGATTTAGAATAGCCCGTGTCTAAACCAATATGGAGTAGAAATCTTAATCTAAATAGATTCCTCGTATATGAGTACTCTAAATATTATATTATATTATATTATATTATATTATATTATATTATATTATATTATATTATATTATATTATATTATATTATATTATAAAGAGACAAAATTTCCTCCTTTTTTTTGGTACCATTATTTTGGTCTACCGTCCCTAACTAATTATGCGCCCTTTCATAGTAGCGGAATTGAACACAGGACAAGCGGCCTGGATGGATCCGCAGTGGACTCGATTTGGAAAACGAGCACAACTGCTCACTGGGCTGTTGGACTCGTGGCATCTAGGCAATCAAACAAAACTTTACATGACAGATTCCCCTCCGTAATTGTCCCGAGCGAGATTTGCTTGCGTGTTGTCCTCACCTTCCCCTAATCACAAAGTATGGATCGATCCTGCCTTTCCAAATCTCCACGTGATCATAAAGTATCAGTGTAATCTATTGAGCGAGAACACGAATCAACAATAACTTGGAAGGTGGCAAAGACTAGAAGAGAGAAGATACAAGACAAGATGAAAATGGACTCTAGGAAGCTACGCCAAGACAAGAACATAAATATCAGCTCAAATAAAAGAAAAATAATTCTCCTAGAAGAAGCCCGGGCAGGAAGCACATGGCGTCTGGAATCGAGACCCTGGAACCCCTTGCCCTTGCTAGAGGCCGCTCGAGGCACGCGTGGCACCGGCCGCCACCGCCTCTAATGAGGGAGATCATCCCACCAAATCGAAGGGCGTCCAGCGGCCGACAGTGGTGCGCGGTGGCAGGCTAGGGCCTAGGAAGCGCACACGCGCCTGTGCCAAGCTGGTGGGCGTTAGCCAGGCCAGCGGCCGGCACTGTGACTGTGGCCCTGCGTGGAGCCGCGAAGGGCATCCGTCGGCTGGCAATGGCGCACGGTGGCAGGCTGGAGCATGGGGAGTCGGGCGGCTAGCGGCGCGGCGGCCAATAGTCTCGCAAGTTCGCAGCAGGGGCGCAGTTCTCATATGCCGGCAAAGGTGCAGCCCCCGAGTTGCCAGCCAGCAAGGTCCCAGTGGCCTCGGGGAGCAGAAAAAGCTAACGAGAAAATGGGCGGCAGGGGGAGGATGCCGATTGCGGAAGGAAGAAAAGGAGCAGCAAAACGACCGACGGCCAATAGAGTTTTATATTTTTCAACCCATTCAGTATCATATAAACAAAAACATATTATATTTTTCCTGGCCGATTTCTTTTCTGAAAAAAAAATCAAATTTCCAATACAAAACGTATTCTGACATGGCTCCTTACAACATATATAAAACCCAAACCAGGAGAGGGCACCAATAAGACTAAACAAAAAACTCAAGCACTTATTTGTCGATAGTCTATAAAAGCGAAAAGAAAAAAAAACGACTAGATCGATTCTTTGACTCCAATATAAAAGACGTGGACAAAAAAAACACACCACCAGGAGAAGCATCATTTTCAAACAAAGGATCTGCTAAAACAATGACAGAAAAAGTTATATCCATGGTGGTAAATGAATTTCAAGAAAAAAAAACTCTTTAAATTTCAATAAAGTTTATTCTTATAAGATTCTAGATCAGCTGAATGGTCTAGCTAATCAAACCGTGGACTAAAATATTAAAAGGTTTGTTATCAAATTTAATATAAATAAATGTGTCTCCAAGCTACGTATTATTACAAATATTAACTAATACCATGGACGTCATGGTTAACAATAAAATAAATTTTAGCTTTTATAAATTTTTTAAAAAGGTAGAACATAAATAGACATGTAACATTTTGTCGTTGCTTTGCATGATTATTTGATGTTTTTTCCTTCCGCCGTAACGCACGGGCATATTTGCCCGTACCAATACTAAGGTATCAAGTGCTTTTTATCATTTGCTCTCTCCATACTTTAATGAGTCAAAGTAGTGTGAAAATACACAGTGGTGAGTTCGATCCCAAGATAATTTGAAATGCATGACCCAATTATTGGATAAATCTTCATGCGTCCTTTGTCTATACATATGAATGTGAGCAGAACATTCTTCACAAAAAAAATGCGAGTAGAGCTCGTCGAAACCTGTTATAGAGTTTGATTCCAAGATCAATGAGAATGCATGAAGCGATCGTTGAATAAATTTTCTGTTCTTCTGTTCTTCATGTCGTCCAGGTGTGCATATTATGAACTATACGTCTCCTAATATGGGTGTGTTCACTTCCCCATCCCAACCCAAAATATTTTCTCTTCCACCCATCACATCAAATCTTTCGACGCATGCATGGAGCATTAAATGTAGGTAAAAAAGATAACTAATTGCATAGTTTGTTTGTAAATGTCGGGACGAATCTTTTGAGCCTAGTTAGTCCATGATTGAACAAATTTTACCAAATAACAACGAAAGATGCTACAGTAACTTTTCACCTACTTTTCGCGAAGTGAACACACCCTATATGTCAATTGTGATGGTGGAGTTTAACAAGGCAACAAACCAGCAACGCTTTTGGCTTTGGGCCTTCGAGTCGGTCCAAGAGCACGGGAGCCCGTTCTGGCCGCGGCTCTAGTGGCCCGCTCCGCGCCGGCCTTGTCTTCGACGGCTTCCACGCATTCGCCGGTCTTCGCCCTCCCCGCTCACTTCCCGTCCGCCGGTCCGAGTGGGGTTGCCTCCTCCATCCCGGCTAGGGCAGGACACCCAACGCGCCACCTTGTACGGCTGCTGCCTGGTTTGAGTCTTTGACGAAACCCCAGAAGCATCCGGCGCTCGCGCTAGCCTCGTTCTCCCCCAAGCACTGTTTCGCCGCCGTTCGACAGCCGAGGGCAGAGGCGGATAAGTTCAGGAGATGTCGGTGCTCATCGTCACCAGCGTGGGCGACATCGAGGTGGATCTCCACACCGACCGGTGCCCCCTCACCACCAAGAACTTCCTCAAGCTCTGCAAGTAAGCATCCCGTCCCGCGTCTAGGGCTTGTTCGATCTCTCGGGTTCGTCTTTAGTTACTGAGGACACAGCACGGTTGATGATTTATGTACTGTCCTGTATCAAGCTGTTCAGTTGTCCAATTCGGCGTTGTAGGGGCCACTATTGGCTTGATTGCAATTTTTGGGTTGCTATTGCAATAGGTATAATTTGGTGAAGGTAGTCGCTAGTGGTGACCCTACATCTATTCATAATTTACATCTAGTTTCATAATTTACATCTAGTTTCGTGGGATTCCTAATTCCAAATGTATTTAGCTGCCAACTAGGATTCATCTAGGTAGCTGGAACGTAAGGTCCGTAACGGGTAAGCTAAGAGAGCTAGTCGATGCAGCAATTAGGAGACGTGTAAATATTCTATGCGTTCAGGAGACTAAATGGAAGGGTCAGAAGGCGAAGGAGGTGGAGAATACTGGCTTCAAACTTTGGTACACGGGGACAACATCGGGTAGGAATGGTGTAGGCATCTTGATCGATAGGAGCCTTAAGGATGGAGTCGTTGATGTTAGGAGGTAAGGCAACCGGATTATCCTGGTCAGGCTGGTAGTTGGAGATTCGGTTTTGAATGTGATCGGTGCCTATGCCCCTCAGGTAGGTCTTAGCGAGGGCACCAAGAGACAGTTTTGGGAAGATCTTGATAGCATGGTTAGTACTGTGCCTATTAGCGAGAAACTTTTCATAGGAGGAGACCTCAACGACCATGTGGGTGCGACTAATGTAGGTTTCGAGCGGGTGCACGGGGGGTTCGGGTATGGTAGTAGGAATCAAGAGGGGGAAGATGTTTTGAACTTCGCGTTGGCCTATGACTTGTTGATAGCGAACACCCTCTTTAGGAAGAGAGAATCCCATCTAGCGAACACTCGAGCCAGATCAACTTTATCCTTGCAAGGAGGGAAGATAGACGTGCTTACTTTGATTGTAAGGTGTTACCTGGGGAGTGTGTTGTCCCTCAACACAAGCTTGTGGTGGCGGACTTTTGTTTTCGGGTACGTGTCCACCGGGACAAACGGGTCAAGATTGCAAAAACGAAGTGGTGGAAGCTTAGAGGGGAAGCAGCGCAAACGTTTAAGAAGAGGATGCTAAGCGAGGGGCTTTGGGAAGAAGGAGAAGATGCCGACGACATGTGGCTAATGATGGCAACATGTGTCCGGAAGGTGGCTTCGGAAGTGTTTGGCGTGAGTAGGGGAGGCAAACGGGAAGCGAAAGACACATGGTGGTGGAATGACGAAGTGCAAAGGGCTATTAGGGAGAAGGAGTGTTTCAAGCGCCTCTACCATGACAAGAGTGCAGCCAACATCGAGGGTTATAAAATAGCGAAGAGGGTTGCAAAGCGAGCTGTGAGTGTAGCAAAAGGTCAGGCGTTTGATGACCTTTATCAGCGGCTAGGGGAGAAGGAAGGGGAGAAGAACATTTATAGGATGGCTAGGATCCGCGAGAGGAAGACAAGGAACATCAACCAAATAAAATGCATCAAGGATGAGATAGATCGACTTCTGGTGAAGGATGAGGAGATCAAGAACAGATGGAGAGAGTACTTCAATAAGTTGTTTAATGGGGAGAATAAGGGTCCTACCCTTGAGTTGGACGACTCATTTGACGATACCAACATACGCTTTGTGAGGAGAATTCAGGAGGCAGAGATCGGGGAGGCTTTGAAGAGGATGAAGGGAGGTAAAGCGATGGGCCCTGATGGTATCCCCATTGAGGTGTGGAGATGCCTAGGCGTCAGAGCGATAGTATGGTTAACTAAGCTTTTTAACCTTATTTTTCGGTCTAACAAGATGCCCGAAGAATAGAGGAGAAGTATATTAGTACATATCTTCAAGAACAAGGGAGATGTTCAAAGTTGTACTAACTACCGCGGGATTAAGTTGATGAGCCATACGATGAAGCTCTGGGAGAGGGTTATCGAGCATCGCCTAAGGAGAGTGACACGTGTGACCCAAAATCAGTTTGGGTTCATGTCTGGTAGGTCGACCATGGAGGCGATTTTCTTATTACGACAATTGATAGAGAGATATAGGGAGCAGAAGAAGGACTTGCACATGGTCTTTATTGACCTCGAGAAGGCATATGACAAAGTACCGAGAAATGTCATGTGGTGGGCTTTAGAAAAGCACAGAGTCCCAACTAAGTACGTTACCCTCATCAAGGATATGTACAGGGATGTGGTGACGTTTGTCCGAACATGTGATGGCGACACCAGTGACTTTTCAATTAAAATAGGACTGCATCAGGGGTCAACTTTGAGTCCTTATTTATTTGCTTTGGTGATGGATGAGGTCACAAAGGACATACAAGGTGATATCCCTTGGTGTATGCTCTTTACTGATGATGTGTGTTAGTTGACGACAGTAGGACAGGGGTTAATAGGAAGTTAGAACTATGGAGACACACGTTAGAGTCGAAAGGGTTCAGACTTAGTAGGACCAAGACCGAGTACATGAGGTGCGATTTCAACGCGACTAGGCATGAGGAGGGAGACGTTAGCCTCGATGGGCAAGTGGTGGCCAAGAAGGATACTTTTCGGTATTTAGGATCGATGCTACAAAAGGATGGCGACATTGATGAAGATGTTAGGCATAGAATTTCAGCCGGCTGGTTGAAATGGCGTCAAGCTTCTGGCGTCCTCTGTGACAAAAGGGTGCCTCAGAAGTTGAAAGGTAAGTTCTATAGGACGGCGATTCGTCCGGCGATGTTATACGGTGCTGAGTGTTGGCCTACAAAAAGGCGACATGTCCAACAATTGAGTGTAGCAGAGATGCGTATGTTGCGTTGGTGTTGTGGGCACATAAGGAGGGATAGAGTCCGGAACGACGATATTCGAGATAGGGTTGGGGTGGCACCAATTGATGAGAAATTGATTCAACATCGGTTGAGATGGTTTGGACATATTCAACGGAGGCCTCCTGAGGCGCCGGTGCGTAGTGGGGTTCTAAAGCGGGCCGATAATGTAAAGAGCGGTAAAGGTCGACCTAAACTAACTTGGGACGAGTCCGTTAAAAGAGACCTTAAGGAGTGGAATATCTCTAAGGATTTAGCTTTGGACAGGAGCGCTTGGAGACTGGCAATCAACGTGCCTGAATCGTGACCTCTTCCTGTCGTGTGTCTTTTATGTCCCTTTGTGTGTCTCCCTGTTTATCGTCTCTTTTGGGTTTCATCTCTAGCCTACCCCAACTTGCTTGGGACAAAAGGCTATGTTGTTGTTGTTGTTGTTGTTGTTGTTGTTGTTGTTGTTGTACTGATTTCTAGGCTAGAAATTTCGAAATTATTGCGTTGCAGGCTTAGTACTGGACCTTTATAGAGATGATAGAGCCACAGCGATGATCTTAGGCGCCATCAAAGGACCCACACTCTGTTTCTTAGGTTTCTCGTTATCAATTTTGTTGGCATTATGGGAACTGGATTTAGCTTCTACTGTGGTTCCTGCACTCAATTTCTTCCACAGAGTCTTGAATTTTCACCATTGGTGAAGTGTTTGAAGAATCGAAGATTATGCCTGGATGCCCTTTTGTTATCACTTAATAATGGAGAATACCATCTCATGAATTTGAGATTATCATTTCAGATTATTAGGGTACCTTATTTTCTGGTTTTCTTCTTTGACCGACCAGAATGAAGTACTACAATGGGTGTCTGTTCCACAAGGTGGAGAAGGATTTCTTGGCACAAACTGGCGATCCAACTGGAACTGGTACCGGTGGTGATTCCGTATACAAGTAAGTGCTTCTTTTGGTTTGAAGTTTTGAAATGTCTCCAAAGTTTCATCTCTGAACCATATAATGCAGTATCTGCATCTAGATATAACTAATGTCTTCAATGGATACAATACACGTATAGTTTTGATGGAGCCTTTCTTAGATGTTTGCTCTTTTTCATTTTTATACAGTCATTATTATTGAGGTATCTTATTATTACATATTGATAAATGTATGCCTGAAAAACTATATCTTATTTCCTCAGATATCTCTATGGTGATCAAGCTCGATTTTTTGATGATGAGATCCGTCCAGAGTTAAGGCATTCAAAAACTGGAACTGTTGCTATGGCCAGTGCTGGTGAAAACTGCAATGCCTCGCAGGTGCAATGCCTGCCCCCAGTGTCTTAATTGATAATATTGGATGTTCCATTTTTCAGTAATTCGTTGCTTGTTTTGGCCTTATATTTATGTGTTTTTTAATGTTTTCAGTTCTACATTACCTTGCGGGATGACGTGGATTACCTTGATGATAAACACACTGTGAGTAGTACTTGATTCTGTTAACCAATATATTTTTTTTCTTATGAACAGAATTTCTTTATTCGAACAATTCCTGTGTTTGTTCTGTTGACCATAGGTGTTTGGGATGGTTGCTGAAGGTTTTGATACACTGACAAAAATAAATGAAGCTTATGTTGATGATAAAGGAAGACCATTCAAGGACATAAGGTGGAGTATTGATCAATGCCTTAGTTACAACATTAAACAAATGTTTCACTTCTTGTCCAGCATTAGTCTCCTTCTTTGTCATTTGGATTCCTGTTTGCTGACCTTATACAACTTAATTATTTTCAGAATTAAGCATACATATGTCTTGGATGATCCTTTCGATGATCCTCCTCAGCTTGCTGAACTTATTCCTGAGAATTCTCCTACAGGAAAGCCACGTGATGAGGTAATTGAGTATCCAAATCATATTCATTTCAGTAACAAGAGAGGATGAGTCGAGATGCATCATTCTTAATCACAGGCCATGGTTCATCATTCTCTTTTTGGTTTCTTTTCCTAGTTTAGCAATCGTTAAGAATCATTAGATGTCAAGAATGCTGTTTCTTTGCCCATGCACCTGTTTTTTATTTTGATTCCAAATTACTGTCGAGGCAGATTGCAGTTTTTTCACCTATTTCCTTTTATATTGTCTGTACCTCTTAATTTCATTAGAAAGTTTGGGCATGGTAGTTATTGAGTGTGCATTCATTTCATTTAGTGTTGAAATCTTCCCCGTGTTCTATCTATACCAACTTCTGCTACAATTTGGGCATATTTCAACCCAAATAAAAGATATCATATCTTGAATCCAATAGTAATCTGGCAACATGCCAGCATGAGTATGTCCTCATATTATTCCCTTTTTTTGTTTCAAATTGACAGGTTGCAGAAGAACGTTTAGAGGATACTTGGGTTCCTTTGGACCAAACAGTGGCCCCTGAACAACTTGAGGAGATGATCCGCTCTAAAGAGGCACACACAAATGCAGTAATACTTGAGAGTGTAAGTCCTGGTTCCATATGAAAGTTGGCAACTTATTTATTTGTAATTAGTACTTATATAATTTTTTATGACTGGTCAATACCTTTTTTGTGCAGTTGGCAGATATTCCAGATGCTGAGATTAAACCGCCAGAAAATGTCTTATTTGTTTGTAAACTCAACCCAGTAACACAGGTTAGTGTTAGTTCCTGATTACTTGCAGCTTGTCTTCCTTCCACTTCTCCACTTCATTGGAATTTTTAAGATGTACTCGTACATTTCTTCAGCCTTTGTTCATACAAGTGTTTGGTTTTCTACTGCTGTGCCTAACATTGCTGATCATTTTAGGCCTGAAAATTTGAACATCTTTTGCTGATTAACTTCAATTGTTTTGCAGGATGAAGATTTATACACAATCTTTTCTCGTTTTGGAACTGTGACATCGTGAGTGCCTTTCTTATAACTAATTGTGTGCACTTGTTTATTCTCGTCTTTCAATTTCTTAACTTTTGCTTGCAGTGCTGAAATAATTCGTGACTACAAGACTGGAGATAGTTTATGCTATGCTTTTATTGGTATGTTTCGTCCCTTGAAAACTCTTACTGTGCTGACAAGTACTATTTGCTATTTGGCTAGATACCTAGTTCGAGTTTGTTCATTGCACAATTGCATTGGCTTAAGTAGCTGGCCGAGGCAACTGTGATCTATTTTGTCAGCTGTGTTACACATGTATGTGTTAGCCTCTTTAGGATAGTTGGTTATCATTTGAACGGGCAACTGGGATTGCTGATTGTACGAGGTTGAAAGATGAGTGAGTAGTATACAGGGAAAGAAACAATTCCTTGCTCATCTACTAAAGTATTGTTTTTTGTCTCTCTTTTTTATTTCCTAAATAACATATTCTAAGATTTGCACTCTATTGAAAAAGTAGAAAAACCTCCCAGTATTTCCTCAAAGTTCCATTTGGTACAGTCTGGAGCCATTTGTGTGCTGACAATAATAACTACTTAAAATACTCCCAACCTAGGAGGAACTAGGTGTTGTTGTAAATAAGAAATATACACCCAAATTTGAGCCAAAGAGGACTTGAACCTAGGTGGTAGGGGGTGTATACCCACACCTCAGATTCTCACCAATCTAGCTAGGTTCAGTTCATGGGCTGACAGTATTTGTGAATACTCCTAGATTCATGATGCTTAGCTCTTAGCTGAGTGGCCTAGTATGACATGCTAACAATTTATCTTGATCTGTCAGAATTCGATACAAAGGAGGCTTGTGAGCGTGCATATTTCAAGGTCAGTATCTCAGATTGCCATGTGGGTGTGTATTTACAGTGGTACTATAGCATTTTTCATGCATAATTTATAGATTACTCCTCGCTACATGTTTATTTTTTTTTCCATGCTAGAGTCCTGCCCTACTTAGCATGTGCCCAACAATGACTATATACCTTTTTTAAGGATAGGGTAGAGTCGACCTTATGGTTCCATTGATTTTAGTTAGCCATGCAAGCAGTGCAGAAGACAAAAAAACTGAACA
This sequence comes from Saccharum hybrid cultivar R570, assembly GCA_038087645.1. Taxonomy (NCBI): domain Eukaryota; kingdom Viridiplantae; phylum Streptophyta; class Magnoliopsida; order Poales; family Poaceae; genus Saccharum; species Saccharum hybrid cultivar. The sequence goes on from JAQSUU010000296.1 coordinate 47,591, forward strand.
AAACTAAAGCAACCTGATAGAAGAAGAAAAAAGGAAAAGAAACCAAAAAAACTAAAATGAAAACTGCAAGAACTGCGAACTGAAAAAAAAAGAGTGGAAAATGAAACAAAGAGCTTAAAATACTGCTTAGTGAACTTTTTTGCCCAGCGGGAAGTCTCAGTTTTGCATCTAACACAATGGCCATATTGGTTTTCATGTGGTGTTCCATTATGAATGATCTGAATAGAGTATTATTTACACAGTGTTATGCTTGTAGATGGACAATTGTCTGATTGATGACCGAAGGATCCATGTTGATTTTAGTCAGAGTGTTTCGAAGCTGTGGGGTCAGTTCAGACAAAGCAAAAGAAATGCAAAGAAAGGTAAAAGATCTGAAACTATATTGTCCATAACCTGGTTGTCCATTTTATGTGTATTGAAAGTTTTCTCATCTTTAGTCTCACATTGAACCATTGTTTCTTACTGCAGATGGGTGTTTTAAGTGTGGCGCCCCTGATCACCTAGCCAGAGACTGCGATCAAGATGGTGAGCAGAAAAACAAAGGGCCAAATTATGTTCTAAAAGATGAAAACACACAGCGTGGTGGAAATCACCGTCGAAGGTCAGTCCCTACCCTCTTTGGTTCTTTCTTCTGTTGCGCAAAAAACATTGAACACCATTTCATACTGTGATGCTCCACTCTTATCTTGCAGCTATGATCTAGTCTTTGACGAAGACGAAGCTGATTATTCTGATAAGAGAGAGAACGAAAATGGCCACAAAAGAAAGAATAGAAGAATAGATGATCGAAAATCAGAGCTGCCGCCTCGTGGTGATCGTGAAAGAAATAGCCACGAGAGACCACACAGTGATGAGAAAGGAAGCAGGCATGGGAAAGATGATAGGAACCGAGGGGGTCGGAAACATGATGACTACCATAGTTATAGTAGATCCGGTGATAGAAGCTCTGGTAGATATGATGATCGTGATTATAGCAAGCACTCTAATAGAAGCAGAAGTGGGGAGGAAGAGGAAGGCCACAGACCGAAGGGATAAATCTGACGCGAGCGGCGCCATAGAGATGATGGCTACGAGAAGAGCGATCTCCACCGGAGAGATGAAGACGGCCACAGGAAAAGGAGCCAGATAGTAGACATAGAAGAGAAGACGGAGGACACCATGTGAAAAAACCAGCAATCTGATGACAGGTCCTACAAGGAGAGAAGGCACAGAGATGGTAGATAAGATAGGTTTCTGTACAACACTCGGTTTTGTTCCCTGCTTTCCACTGATGTCCTATAAGCTGGTATCCTTAGCTCAAGTTATTTTGGAAGTCAATGTAACTGCCTGGACTATATTGAATTGTTGTAGTGTCCAGATCTGAATCTTTTTTGTGTGTTTACAGCTTTTGCTGGATAATTTGTTGCAATAAAAAAATTGCTAATTTTGACTGTTTGCTCTTATTCTATTGTAAGAATTGGCATGGCAAACCTATGGGGTTATGTTGCTGATTAAATAATTCTTCATTTACGCTTTGCTAATTCCTTACAGCCTGGGTTCCTGGAAGGCTGCTTTCAAGCGTGAAGTCTCCATTCGCTTGCATAGGATGAAGCCTTCTCTTCTTTCCTCCATTCAGTCTTGGCTCAACAGCCTGTAATTTTTGTTTCCTTTTTAACCTAGTTTAGTTCTTTAGTTTGTTAGTTCTTTAGCCGTTTTCTTTTTCTCTTGTTTTCTTCTTCTTTCTTTGTGTGAGTTTTGTGGTGTGGTCACCTTCTGGTTGGCCTGTCCTGTAGCCGGTTTGGGTTGTGAGTTCTAATGCAGTTCGTTGCTGCCAGGGGATTTTTTCCCCATGGTTTTTGCTTAAAAAAACAATAATGCTGGCCCATGGGCGTCCGTCCCGTCCAGATGCGCTCATCCTCATCCGCTCTCTCTCAAAAACCAACACACGCATGCATAGGGGCGCTATCCGGAAATTTCCCAAATTGACCTCGAGCCCGCCCATTTGCATGCCTGCCTGCCTCTCTCCACTTTCGCTTCCTCTCCCTCCCTCCAGCTCCACTGCTCCGCTCCGCTCGGCCTTGGCGTGTGGTGCTCGCTACGGTTCGGTCTAGCGGAAGGACAACATGTCGGCCTCGGCGTTGTTGCCGCCGGTGGGCGAGGAGAAGCAGGAGGTGGTGCCCGTCATGCACTGCAAGGGCGTCAATGACCTTGACAAGGTCGTGCTCCGCCAGGTCCATGGTAGCTCTGCAGAGGTACCCGGCTGCCACTCCCGCTCAGTTGCATGCGCCCTGCCCGGTGACTCGCGTATAGTCACCGGTGAAAGGTCCTTGTTTGGTATTGGTAATTGAGTGACAACTTAGGTAGACTAATTGTGTTTTATGTGAGATACACAGGTGATTAGTCCACATGTACATGTGTGTGAGCAACATATGCCATGGAGGTGGAAATGGCTTGGAGATGTTGCAAAGCTTGCACATGTGATGATGGAGGAGCTTATTGCACATGAGATATGACATTGGTCATATGATCAAGGTGGAGAAGATCAAGACATGACTTGGTTCGACGGACCGGTTGCAAGTGTGAAGGGCAAGTCGGAGGCTTTGAAGCGAGGGACCGTGTGTGACGGTGAAGCTTGAGCACGACTTGGCGCCGATAGACCGACGCAACGGTGAAGAGTAAGTGAGGTCAAGATCGATAAACCAATACGGTCACGTGATGATATGAAGTGGATCATATCATTTGGTGATTGGTTGGTGCATGTGTTGCATCAACATCGAAGGAGATGGAATGAAATGCGCAAGGCAAAGGTATAACCTAGGGTATTTCTATTTCACCGGTCAAAGGTTGTGTAGAGAAGTGCATGACCAGGTTTAGGATAGATGACTGTCTATCAAGAGGGGCAAACTTGTTTGCATATCAGTCATCTAGTGCCACTCGAGTGATCTAACTTTACATTATTGCTAGGATCGAGTGGTGTGGCAGGTTGAGTGGTTAACTCCGTTAAAATGATTGTGAAAATGCTAACACACATGCACATGGATGGTATACACTTGGTGGTGTTGGCACATTTGCAAGGATTCGACGAAGAAACAGAGGCAAAACAGGTCACTGGAAGTGACCGAACGCTGGCCTCGGGGGCACCTGCGCGTCCGGTCAGTTAAGCGGTGGCACACGCGGCTGGCTGAAGTGCACCGGCGCGTCCGGTCGCTTTTGGCTCGCACCGGATGCAGAGCATCGGACGCGGGGCGAACACTGTTTAGCATCCGGTCACGCTGATATGGCGGTGCACAGTGAGGACAGGGAGGACCGGATGCTGGCCTGCGTCTGGTCATGGTGCACCGGACGCGTCCGGTCAACGTTTTCGCGGTCTGAACCCTCTCTGGAGTCGACCGGACGCTGAGGCGAGGTGCGTCCGGTGTGGCACTGTGCTACGTCCGGTCAGTGGCCATGTACTGTGCGCGTGTGGAGTAGCCGTTGGTGGCAACGACAAGTTTCAAATGTCTAGCACACGTGGCAGCGGCAGAGGCACTGGACGCTGGTCGGGTGCGTCCAGTCATTATGACCGGCGCGTCCGGTCGTCCCAAAAGTTGCCCAGTGAAGGGGTAACGACTCTATTTGACCGTGGGGTTATAAATAGAGGTGTGCTCGGGCTTGGCCGAGTGAGAGCACCTTGGGGATGTGCTGCCCTTGTGTGTGCTTGGTTTGAGAAGTCTCCAACTCACTTGTGCTTGCTAGATTGCGAATCAATAAGCGAGTGAGTGATTGTAATGTGATTGCATCGTGAGGTTGCATCGAGTGGCACTAGGTGTTCGTATTGCAAGCCGGTGGTGCTTGTTACTCTTGGAGGTTGCCACCTCATAGACGGTTTGGTGGCTTGTGGCTCCGTCGAAGCACGCAAGAAGATTGTGCGTGGCTCTAGAGAAGATTTGAGAGGGGTGTTGACGGTAGATAAATGCCAATTTTAACCGTCAACAAAACATGAAAAAGGACCTAAAAGCAAATACCACATAGATATAGGGGGTTCACTGATAGAATTCCATAAGTTTTGGTGAATGTCTATTTCTGCAGGGTGTCAACTGAAAAGAACCAAGGAAGACCCACATGTCATATTTACATAGAGAGAAAAGACCCACGCACGTGAAGGAAGACTCTAGAAGACACGAGAAGGCATCAGAACGAATGGGAGGCCGATCTGCCACGGTGGCAGGGCGCCCGCCCTACCTTCTTGGGCGCTCGCCCACCTATGTGGACCAATCATGTCAAGTCTCGCGGATCATGCCTCTACTGCCTTTGAGGATCAATAATCACTGTTGATTAAAATCGGTTTGATCGAAGGGCTATCATGCATCTTAGAGGGCTATATAAGCAAGGCCCCTAGACCCTGGAGGAACAATCCAATGAAACCCTAATTCATTTGCTCTAGTTGGGATCAGCTGAGAGGGATCCCTTGAATAGATCTTCTCTCTTAGGGCACATACAAGAGAGATTAGCTTTGTAGTCTCTATGTGAGATTAGAGTTCTTCTAGATTGAGAGAGTTAGAGTGGAGGGATGAGTTAGAGGAAGCCTATCATGTCGGTGTCTCCTCTCCGGCTTGTACCTGCGGGATCAAGTCTCCTAACCCGAGGCTTGGTTCTAGGATTCTTTAGCAATTCAACTTCTAATACTAAGTAAGTACAATGTTATTATTGTTCTATGGTTTACGAGTTTACTTTATTCTCTTCCGGTTGAGGGTAGAGTAATCATCTGTAGCATAAGCGTGGTGCTTGGACTAGGATACTCATAGATGCCCCCTGTCTAGCCGGATCCATGGTAGTAGCGCGAGACATGACAATCATGTTGCTTCCTTTGTACCCCACATCCCGTTAGAAGGATTCATAGGATTTGTGTGCCAGGGTTAAGCATCCTTTGTGGTGTCTCTTTTCCTTCGGTACATCCCCATAGAGCAGTAGTCGCATAGCTTACCATAGGTTGGAACTAGACTGTCATAGTAGTCTTCTCTAATCGCTTATATCTTCGCTACCTTATAGTGCGGCCCAGGGGTTAAGTATAGACTTAGGTTAGTCATAGCACGCTTTCTCCTAGCGGATAAAACAAATACAATACTCTGAAAATATCTCCCGGGTGAAGTGCTCACCGATATCTATGCGTTTGCGGATTATTTCTCTTAGATTCTTTCATGTGCGTAACCAATATCAATAAGGGGGATTGTGCTCTCTCTGCGGGAGCCGCGAAGAGCAACTCTAGTAAAGCAAGACGCGAAGGTGACAAGTGGTCCGGCCGGGTCAAGTGCTAGAGCTTGTAGTAAGCACTCCATGTGGGAGAGTGTGACTTGCGGGTCACCACTAGCAAGAGGACCGGTGGCAATCTTGGAGCTTGTCTCAATGAGGACTAGCTTGGTGGCAACCAAGTGAACCTCGGGAGAAAAATCACCGTGTCAACATTGTTCATCATCTTCTCGGTGGTTTGCCTTCATGCAACACAAGCTTGTATTTACTTTCTTATACATTGTGCTTGTGTAGGTGCTCTTGTAATTAGTTAGCTTGTGTAGCTTGCTAATTACATTCTTGCTTGTGTAGCATAGAAGTAAGCTCTCCTTGCGTGGCTAATTTGGTTTGTGTAACCTTGTTAGTCACGTTACTTAGTTTGTATAGCTAAGTAATTTGCGCTCTCTAATTTGGCATTGGTTGCCTTGTTATTGAGCATTGCTAGTGAGCTTAGGAGCTTTGTGCTTTTGCTTACTAGTTGTGTATGATCTCTCCCGGTGTGCAAAGTACTAGTGGCATAGTTTTGTGTGACCTTGCTCCTAAAATTGATTAGTTGAGCTCTTGCTAGGAAGGCACCTTATTTGCTTGTTTAAGAACTTTTGTAAGGTGATAAAGTTATAGATAGAGGAGTGTAGTCTTGGCTAGACCGATAGTTTTAATTCTGCACTTATTTCGGTTAGCCAACGCAATTAAGTTTTAGAAAGGACTATTCACCCCCTCTAGTCCGCCATCTCGACCCTTCAACTCGGCATGTTTCGGCTGTTAGATCCCGGTATAGATCCACGGGGCTTGCCATGGCGTTGTTTGAAGCCCGATTTCCCGGTTGCTGCCCGGTATTCCCTCCCCTATGTTGCATATGTATGAGTGTTTTAGACGTTTCGGATGTGTGTTGCAATTGTTTCATCTTGATGTTGCATAAGTAGATCGGGGGATGTTACATATGTTGCATATGTTGCATGTGTTTTAGAAGCATGTTGCAAGCGTTTATTCAAAATGTTTCATCTGTTTCCAGACATATGTTGCAATCATTTTTTATCTGGATATTGCATATGTTTCACACATATGTTGCAACAGTATGTTCTAAATGTTTCAGTCTTATGTTACAACAAGTGGTTTCATGTTGCAAGTTGCAATTTTGGATGTTTCATGTGTTTCACACACGTGTTGCAAGTGCATGTTCAAATGTTTCATCTATTTTTAGATGTTGCATTCAAGTGTTTTTGATGTTGTAAGTGTTTCATGTTGTTCGACCGGGGCCAAGGGAATTGGGTGCACGGCGTGCCGGAGGGGGAGGTGTCGATACGGGACCCACAGGGTTCTATAACAATACATCTGCGGGTCATGGGCCCTGGCCTAGCCCATAAACAGGGACTAGAAGAGATGTAGCGTTTGCTACACCGAACTCAAATAGAATAGGCCAGACTAATCAGACTACTATGGAAAGTAACTTCTGTATCTAGTTCTAGACACCCTCTTTAGATCTGACTAGGATTGTAACCACACCATAGCCTTCTCTACCGATATAAAGAGAGGCTGTGGGCACCCCTGTACCAACGAACGATACAATACAATCAATCCAACACAAAGGCTAACGCCGACTGGACATAGGGTTATTACTCGATCATCGATCGAGGGCCTGAACCAGTATAAATCGACTATCTCTGCGTTTATCATCGAGTTCTAGCACGCACCGAAGCCCGAACAACTATCCCGGGTACCCCCGTGACAGGCTATCGGTGGTCAAACACCGACAGCTGGCGCGCCAGGTAGGGGCTTTCGGCGCAATCACAATCAAGAGCTCTACGGATTTCGACGACATGATCTTCCCGATGGGATCAACCTTCATCTTCGGATCGTGGGTTTGCGGGGCGGATGATGAGGGCAACCTTCATGGACATCTCATCGAAGCTCTAGAAGCCCATGAGGATCTCACTCTTCTGACGGGATTAGCCAAAGATCTCGCCAAAAGATTCTCGGGCCTTACGAAGCCCGAATCAACTCACGCTCCAGCGACAACCGATCTCGACTTGGTGTCCGAGTCTAGTTCCTCTTCGGAGTCCAATCTGGGTTCTTTTGGAATAAAATAGAGTTCTTTTCCAATTGGACTCCGGAACGCAGCATCAACTCTTCAAGAGATCAATTCAAATCTACTTCAAGTCTCTTTCAAGAAATTGGGCCATCTGCCAACCGGACTCAACAACATGGCGAAGACATATCAAGACTCACTCCGAGGCATGACTGGATAGATACAGAAGCTGCAACTTATTGGGGCACAGAAAGGTCTTATGTTAACCGTAACACCTAAAGACTGCCTAGTCCACTGGTTAGGTACTTATCCCCTGAATAATAATGTCTAGCTAGTTGAAGAAGCCATCACTCTACCCTATCAAAAAGGTAGTACACTCCGTGATGCCAACACTCCAGCTAAAGTCCTCAGCAGCAAGGCAAGCCTGGTGCCAGGCCTAGAAGCCTTCATGATCCGGTGACCACTACCGACGCCATCAGTTGTGCCTGATGTTAGATCTTCGGATGAGTCAGAATCAAACATATCACCCAACGTGCATGAATACGATGGTGAATCTGAAGGCCAACGACGGACTAGAGAAAAAAGGAATAGACTGAAAGAAGGTCGGAGACACCGTGCCAGACAGCGAAAAGAAGCACAGAACACATACAAGATGGAGCTGGCCAAGTACTATAAGAGAAGATCAGAAAAAGAAGTCGAAGAAAAACGTGCAACCAGGGCCCACGAAGCACCATACAACAAGATCCGAGAAGCAATGGAAGAACTCAAAGCAATTTCACATCCCAACAAAGAACAAGAACGACTCCGAGAGGTTCTCCTGACAGCAGCTCAGAAGGTACATGGTGGAAGAGCTCCTTCCGGGTTTCCCGCCAAGACGGCGTCACATGAACAGGATGTACAAAGTCAAAGAAGACCCGCTTTCGAAAGATTAGGGCCAAACGAGAGCCAAAATCGATGAAGAAGGAGAGACAATAACCGGAGCAACCAAATCGAACGTCCAAGAGAAGAAGGGAGCAGGACATCTCACCACTCACCACCTCGATTCATTCCAAGAACAAATAACAATTGGTCAGAAGGAGCCAAATATGAGCACTGAGAAGTCGAGACACACAATAGGTTCCCGTGTTTTTCAAGTTGACTCGCTTCAATATGGTTGCCTCACAAGTTCAAACCATCAAACCACTCCAAGTAGCCAAAACAGTGGCTGAAAATTTACTCGCAATCAATCGAACTAGCCGGAGGAGATGATGATATCAAAGCATTGTTCTTTCCCATGGCCCTAGCAAACATGCCCCTCTAGTGGTTCGATAAGTTGAACCCGGGGTCAATTAGAGGTTGGTAAGATTTGCAAAGAGCTTTTTGCGAGAACTTCGTATGCATGATTACTAAGGATGAAAACGGTCGGAAACGGTCGAAAACGGACTTACGATATAGAAAACGAAAACGGTCGGTTCAGGATATTTCTACATTTAGCAATTAAAGAGTACAAAAAATGGTTGTAAAACCAATTGAAACTAACAATTTTTCATGTTAAAAAATGGTTCATAATATAGAAAACGAAAATGGTCAATTTGGAATATTTCTGTTCTGTTTTCATTCCTAATCATTACGCACCCATCACACACGCAGAACTAAAAGGACTCAAGCAAAAGGGAGGTGAAAGCCTCAGGGATTACTATTGATGTTTTTGGAGAATTACGCGCCCAAGTATATGATATTACTGAACGAGAAGTAATTGAAGCCTTTTCCCATTGAATCATGGCTAAGTGGCAGTTTCAAGATTTTTGCAAAGAAAACCCGAGGAATAATGAAGAATTCAGACGCGCGGTAGAAAAGATGATTATGGCTGAAGAAAAAACGAAGGAAAGATTCTTAGACAGAAATAACCGAGAAAATAACAGAGACAACTCGGACCGAAGAAATTTTCCAAACGTGGGTCATTCAGATAGGAAATGTGGACCAGACAACACCATCGCTATGGCCGACAAAACAAAAAAAATCTCAAGATTCAAGAGGTTCGAGGATATTGAAAATATGCACTGTATATGGCACCCTCAAGGAAACCACACAACGGGGGACTGCCGAATCTTCATTGATCGGTATGCAAGAAAAGGAAAAAACAAAGATAAGTAAGAGGATAACGGAAAGAAAGATGAAGACAACACAGAAGATAAAGGATTCCAGCAGCCAAAGGGAACGATCGCTGTAATTTTTCTAGGATTCTAGGTTCCAGAAGCAAGCACCAAGACAAACTGGCTCTCCACAGCATCATGGCAGCCGAACCAGCGGTCCCAAGGTACCTAAATTGGTCACAATACCTAATCCAATTTTTCAAGAGAAGATTAATGGACAAGCGTTGGAAATGTCGGCCTATATCCACTAGTCCTAGATCCAACTATAGCAGGGATGACGGTCACCAGAGTTCTGATCGATGGAGGAGCTGGACTCAACATTATATTTTTAGAAACACTAAAAAAGATGGGGCTAGATCTTGCTGGGTTGATCACTCCAACAGGAATACCTTTCTATGGAATAGTACCCGGCAAAGCGTCCATGCCACTCGGACAAATCACCTTGCCAGTCATATTTGGAACATAAGTAAACTACCAGACCGAATTCATCCAATTTGAAGTTGCAGACTTTGAAGCATCATATCATGCCATCCTCGGAAGACCTATGCTCGCAAAGTTCATGGCTATACCTCACTACCCATACCTCTTGTTCAAGATGCCAAGTCCTCACAGAGTGCTCTCCCTCTGAGGAAATTTGAAGCGTGCCTTCGATTGTGGTATTCAAGCAATCCAAATCGCAGCAAAAACACAAGCAGCCGACGGTAGAGAAGAAATTACCACCATTGCCGCACAGATGAACCCAGAGGAGCTGGAAATTCCAGCAAAGAAACCTAGTATCCTCGCACCTTAGAAAGAAGCCGATGTAAAGAAAATCGACCTGGGTACTGGTTATCCTAAGAAGACAGCGACCATCAGTGCCCACCTCTCGGCTAAATAGGAACTCGCGCTCACCAACTTTTTTCAGGACAACAAAGATATCTTCGCTTGGAAGCTGGCTGACATGCCAGGTGTCCCAAGAGAGTTGGCTGAGCACAGAATCGATGTTAATGAAGGCTCCAAACCAATTAGGCAACGATTGAGAAGATTCTCACCAGACAAAAAGGAAGCAATCAAGAAAGAGATTACAAAATTAATGGCAGCTAGTTTTAAAAGAGAAATTCTTCATCCAGATTGGCTAGCAAACTCTGTTCTAGTATAGAAAAAGAACACGGCAGAATGGCGCATGTGCGTCGATTACACGAATCTTAACAAACATTGCCCAAAGGACCCGTTCGGGTTACCGCGAATTGATCAAATTATCGATTTAACAGCAGGATCTGCTCTGCTATCTTTCCTCGATTGCTACTCAGGATATCATCAAATTAAATTAAGAGAAGAAGATCAAAGCAAGACATCTTTCATCACTCGTTTTGGTGCCTATTGTTATAAAACCATGTCTTTTGGACTCAACAATGCGGGCGCTACCTATCAAAGAGTTATCCAAACATGCATCGGTAAACAAATTGGCAACAATGCAGAAGCTTATGTCGATGATGTGGTGGTAAAGACAAAGAACCCAGACATGCTGATCAAAGATTTGAAGCAAACTTTTGAAAATCTAAATAAATGAAAGTGAAAATTGAACCCAAATAAGTGTGTTTTTGGAGTACCTTCGGGACAACTACTCGGATTCCTGGTCAGTAATCAGGGAATAGAAGCAAGCACCAAACAAATTCGAGGAATAACAGAAATGGCACCCCTGCGCAGTGTAAAAGATGTGCAAAAATTGATAGGAAGCATGGCAGCCCTCAATCGCTTTATCTGACGACTCAGCAAAAAAGGACTCCCTTTCTTCAAGCTACTAAAAAAGACAGGCAAATTTAAGTGGACAGAGGAAGCTAAGGAGGCTTTTGCAAGCCTTAAAATGTACCTCACCTCATCACCCATACTTACACCACCAGAGAAAAATAAAGATATGATGTTATACATATCAACACCATCTACTATGGTCAGTACAATAATTGTGGTGGAGAGAAAAGAAGAAGGGCATGTATACAAAGTACAACGGCCAGTATACTATATTAGTGAAGTTTTGACAAATTCAAAAATACGGTACCCGCATATACAGAAACTACTCTATGCCTTCCTAATCACTTCCCACAAGCTTCGACACTACTTTGAAGGCCACAAAATCACCATAATAACAGGTTTCCCTCTTGGAGAGATCCTATGCAATAAAGATGCAACAAGACGCATTTTAAAGTGGGCAGTTGAACTCAGAGCTCTAAATATTGATTTCTCTCCTTGGAAGGCAATAAAACCACAAGCACTCGCAGACTTCGTGGCCGAGTGGACAGAAATCCAATAACCCGCACCAGATACCTTCCTCGATCATTGGAAAATGTACTTTGATGGATCGGTCAAGTTAGGCGGAGCCGGTGCAGGTGTTCTTTTCATATCACTAGAAGGAAAACAACTTAAATACGTACTCCAAATCCTATGGCAAGCCACAAATAATGAAGCAGAATATGAAGCACTCATCCATGGGCTAAGAGTCGCGACTTCACTCGAAATCAAAAGGTTGCTTGTCTATGGAGATTCAGTTGTGGTCATCAATCAAGTCAACAAAGACTGGGATTGTACCAAAAACAACATGGACACCTATTGCGCTGAAGTACGAAAACTAGAGAAAAATTTCTAAGGACTAGAAATCCTGCATGTTCTACGGGATTCAAATATCGCAGCAGATGTCCTCGCAAAGCTAGGATCAGACAGGGCGAAGGTCCCACCAGGGGTATTCATAGAGGAATTACCATCTCCCTCCATAAAACAACCCGATGAGATAACCCCTGAGCCACCAGCACCAACAACCCAGGTCATGGTAATCACCAGATCATGGACTCGAGATTTCATTGACTACATCAAAGAAAACAAACTACCAGATAACAAGGAAGAGGCAACCAGAATAAACAGAAGAAGCAAAAACTACGTCCTCATAGGTGACAACCTATATAGAAGAGCCACATCATCAGGAGTACTTCTTAAATGTATCACAAAAGAAGAAGGAAAAGAAATCCTAGAAGAAATTCACTCAGGATGCTGCGGCAACCACGTAGCCTCAAGAACTCTGGGGGGCAAAACTTTCCACACCGGATTCTATTGGCCAACAACCTTGAAAGATGCAGAGGAACTAGTCAGACAGTGCAAAGGGTGTCAAATGTTCACAAGGCAAGCCCACGTACCGGCTAACGAACTAATTTGCATCCCTCCTGCCTGGCCGTTCGCATGCTGGGGGCTAGACCAAGTAGGACCACTCAAGAAGGCCAAAGGTGGTTTTGAATACATCTTCATCGCAATCAACAAATTCACCAAGTGGATCGAGTACAAGCTGCTCGTAAAATACAGCGCAGCGAAAGCAGTCGAGTTCGTCCAAGACATCATGCACCGTTTTGGAATACCCAATTGAATCATCACAGACTTGGGTTCCCCTTTTATAGCTATCGAATTCATAAATTGGGCACAAGACTGTGGCATCAGTATAAATTATGCGTCAGTCGCACACCCTGAAGCCAATGGACAAGTAGAAAGAGCCAATGGACTTATACTAGCCAGTTTAAAACCAAGATTATATGAAGAACTAGAGGCCTACGGTTCCAAATGGATTGAAGAACTACCCAAAGTAGTATGGGGGCTCTGTACTCAAGTAAGTAGTAGTATATGGATCAGAAGCCGTACTACCAGCATATTTGATCTGGACATCCCCAAAAATAGAGAAATACAAAGAAGGAGAAGCATAACAGACTCAAAGATTAGAACTTGATAGTACAGAAGAAGTCAGGATAAATGTTACTCTTCAGTCAGCTCGATACCTCCAAGGTCTAAGGCGCCACTACAACAAAAGTACTAAACAACGCTCAGTTCAAGTCGGAGACTTAGTACTACGAAGAATACAAAAAACCGACGAACGCCATAAACTACTCAGCCCATGGGAAGGTCCTTTTATTGTTGCAAAAATCTCTGGACCAGGCACAGACAAGTTAATGACCGAAGATGGGGAAGAAGTGAAGAATACGTGGCATATCAGCCAGCTAAGAAGATTCTACGCTTGAAGAACTCAAGACAAAATTTATGTAACAATAGATGCAATATGTAATCAGGATCCATGATCAATGGAATAAAGATTATATTCCTTGCCAACATTTGTCTTATTATGATCGGTCCCGAGTTATTTTCACAACCTTATGAGAGCAAAAGAGGTGAAAATATGCTTAAGCTCGTAATCCCAAAGCCTTTTCAGGCTTGGATGAGAGTAAGGCGGATGAGCCGACACTCGAACATATCCTGGGTTATGTTCACGGCCTAGATGAGAGCCGGAGGCGCTCGACCTATCCCAAGTTGTTTTCACAACCGGATGAGAGAAAAAGAGCTGAAAAGATGCTTGAGCTCGCAATCCCAAAGCCTTTTCAGGCTTGGATGAGAGTAAGGCGGATAAACCGACACTCGAACCTATCTTGGGTTATTTTCATGGCCTGGATGAGAGCCAGAGGCGCTCGACCTATCTCGGGTTGTTGTCACAATCGGATGAGAGCAAAAGAGCTGAAAAGATGCTTGAGCTCACAATCCCAAAGCCTTTTTAGGCTTGGACGAGAGTAAGGCGGATAAGCCGACACTCGAACCTATCCTGGGTTGTTTTCATAGTCTGGATGAGAGCCAGAGGTGCTTGATCTATCCTGGTTTGTTTTCACAACCGAATGAGAGTAAAAGAGCTAAAAAGACGCTTGAGCTCGCAATCCACAGAGACAAGAGCAAAACAATTGCGAACACACTTGAGCTCGTCCTGTCTAGAACTATTCAGACGAGAGTGGAAATTAAGTCCATACAAGACCTCAATAAGCAAGAAAGTGTGAAAGAAGCCTAAGCTCATCAAAACTACTCCGGATATGAGCAGAAGCATCGGTCCTCACCAAGGTTCATGACAAACAAACAATAAAGAAAGAAGACACTAAAAGGAAGCTTTCTTACAAGACAATATAGAAAAGGGCTAATTCTCAGAGTCATCATCAAAAGAAGACAAAGACACCTTTTTTCAGAACAGAGACAACCTTCAATAATAGAGGATGGATTACACCATAGGGAATTACTCGGATTTAAGGAAGAACAAAGATTTAAATAATGAACTGAACTACTATGTACATCAATCAACCAGACATACAACTGGGCAGCTCACCCTTCGATCTCCTTTACGCCAACATAAAAGTGAGGGCTAATAGCAGCATGCTAAGGCCACCATTAGATCCTTGACGGGGACCAGCTACCCACAGACTCGACGTCGTCATCTTCTGCGGCAAGGACTTCTCAGTCGACTTCATCTTCGACAATGAGTGCCTCCTAGTCAACTTCCTCCTCACTATCGCTGCTAAGGATGATCAATTTGGCATCAACAGGGGGAGCGGAGATAGGATTGACTGTAGGAGCAGCCACTGGATCCTCCACCTCCCGCGAAGATGGAGCCGGTTTTGATGTCCCGACAGGCGGAGCCTCCTTCTCCACTAGAGCCCCAAGAACACCAGGGGATGACGACGTTGACGAAGAAGAAGCTAAGGATGAGGAATTTTCACTCGACGATGTCGCCATAGTCATGGCTCTTGAAGGATGAGCAAGCGACGAGCGTGGAACCTTATGGACGCAACGCCTTTGGATGAATTTCTTCTTCACCATCTTGGCTATGGCTAAAATCAAAAAGATAGAAGTGCCGAAAACAATCGCCAAAGGGGGCAGTTAAATAGGGCCAAGCTGTCTACTCAAGCAGTCCAACAGCCTCCTCGAGATAAAGTCAGATTTAATTTCACCACCTAAAATCAAGGACAGAGTCAATACCCTCACCAAAGCCAACACGGCGCTTCAGTTTCCAACATTAAATGTACAACGCAACCGATGTGAAAGTGGTACACCTTATCATGCAGAGCAGCCCAACAGACAGAACAATAGAGTTCACCTTGCTACAAAGAAAAAAGACAAAACACTTAGACAGTTATCAAGCTGATAAATACAGCACTAGAACCTTCTAGGTTGTTGTCACAGCCTAGATGAGAGCCGGAGGCACTCGACCTATCCCAGGTTGTTTTCACGACCGGATGAGAGCAAAAGAGCTGAAAAGATGCTTGAGCTTGCAATCCTAAAGCCTTTTCAGGCTTGAATGAGAGTAAGGTGGATGAGCCGACACTCAAACCTATCCTGGGTTGTTTTCATGGCCTGGATGAGAGCCGGAGGTGCTCGACCTATCTCGGGTTGTTTTCACAACCGGATGAGAGCAAAAGAGCTAAAAAGATGCTTGAGCTCGCAATCCCAAAGCCTTTTCAGGCTTGGATGAGAGTAAGGTGGATGAGCCGACACTCGAACTTATCCTGGGTTATTTTCATGGCATGGATGAGAGCCAGAGGCGCTTGACCTATCCCGAGTTATTCTACACCAGATGAAACAACCGACAGATACAACATCAGTGCTAGGCAAAATCTAAAACAAAGAGCAAAGCTCAGTTGGAGTCACACAAAGGAACCTGAGGTCTGGAAAAACAACTCAGGAAGATTCACACAGGCCAAGATATTAAAGACGTATTAAAAGAACCAAAGTTCCTTTACAAAAAGCAAAATACAAAACATGTCTTTAGAAATGAGAGAGATGTGCCTGGATACTACAGAACCTCACTATCACCCTCGTCATTAGAAGGCAGGACATGAATATCAAGCATGTCAGCAATAAAGTTGGCCAGGTCTTCAACTCTAGATTCTGCATTCTCGATGGACTCCAAGTAGTTATCACTCAAGATGGCAACGGGTACATACCCGACGGGTAGTGCCCACCCGTACCCGTACCCATACCCGCAAAACTTTACCCGTCGGGTTACCCGTACCCGCATGCGGGTAAAAAAATAGTTCCATACCCGTACCCGCCGAGTAATTCTCACCTGACGGGTAACCCGTACCCGATAGCATACCCAAAAATTACCTAAAAATATCAAATAGTCACATACAAAAATAAATCATTCTAAGCTTCCAACAAGTTACAAACATGCTAACAAATATTATTAGCATCATTACAACAAAGGCAATCTACTAGAAATATAGTGGATATCTCAATGGGCCAAATTCATGACTTATATGCGCTAAAATAACTGAGGTTGACTAGTTATTTTTGCGGGTATGTCTTACCCGTGGGTATGCGGGTATGGGTAGTATACACCCGCACCCGTACCCGCATACCCGATGGGTATAGGATTTTGTCCAATAACGTACCCACAGGTAGAAAATTCATTCCATACCCGTCTCTTTATCGGGTAATACCCGTCGGGTACTCGGGTTTCGGGTACCCGTTGCCATCTCTAGTTATCACCATCAGTGTCTGCCATAAGCTTTTCCAGAGGAACAGACGGTGCAAGAACCCGGACATGAGCCAAAACGTTCTTGACACACGCCCGGACCCCGTCCTTCACAAAATTCTAGAGTCGCTTAGGAATTAGGGGAATGAACTCGCCCCAGGTCTTCCCATCATCTTCAGAAGTGCGAAGAAGCTTTGCAACAGTTTTGAAAGATTTCCATAATATAGCAAACCATTGATCGGATGAAGCCAACTTCTTGGACAAATCATCAATAGTCTTCATCCCCTGCACAAGATCCCGATCAGCACCAAGCCTAATCAACTCGGCACGAGCAAGCTCTTCTTTAGCATGAGCCTTTACCTCTTCGGCCCTATTATGGCTAGACTGGACCGATATCTTCGTATCTTCAATATCAGTCAGAAGCACTTGTTTGTCTTTTCGAAGGGCTAAACAAGATAGTAGAGGAAAATCAGGCAGAAAGGAGCAAGAAGTAAAAAAGAAGGAACAAAATACAAAAGAACTCAGAATATCATCACACTCTTTCTTCATGGCCTCCACCTTCTTCAAGGCATCCTGGACCGCAGCTTTCCTTTGCTCCTCTGCCTCAATCACCTGAGCACGAAGAGCCTTTTCCTCCCGCTGATGTGTCTAACGCTCAATCTCCATCTTGGAATGATCGAGGTCCAGATCTGTCTTCAGAGCACTAATCTCAGAGGCCAACTTCTTCTCGATTTCACTCGAGAAAAAGAAGTTGACATGGTCCTGAGAGAAAGACTAACCGAACAAGATGAAAGAAAAAAAGAACAAGACATAAGAAACCAAGAAGACCAGCAAAATAATAACTCAAGAAAAACCTACCTGAAGTTTCTCTATAAAAGAAGCCACACCAGCCGCTAAAACTCCCCACTCCCTGGTCAACTCTGACAAGCGACGGGTGGCGTCGAATTCCCGCAACACGTCGTCATCCAGACGCTGACTGCTCACACCAAGGGCAGCAGGAGGAGAGACAGGTTGATGCGAGGACGACGGGACCAAGGTGGCAACCTGGGCAATAGAAACCCCAGCTACTTCCTCAGACGGACCTGCCACCATGGTCACCATCATCCCTAGAGTAGGCGACTCCGCAGCAGCATGTTCGTCGGAAGCCACCATCTCCCTCACCGCTGCCTCGCTAATCGTACGTTCTGAATCATGAGACTCAGCACGTACCGCTTCACCACTGGAATGTGAAGGAGCCGGTCGAGGGATCAAAGAAGGCGCAGGTGAAGATCTGCGAGACGACAGGCAAAAATCAATAATACAAGAAAAATAGAAAGCAAACGAAGACAACCCAACTGGGATTCACTTACTTGGCTGACTTCTTCTTCAAAATGAAACCCCCATGCCGGGCTAAAGGTTTCGGCGCAGGCATGACAGCAGAAAAGACATAATCACCATCCCACATTAGGAACAGTGTCATCAACAACTGAGCCACAGAAGAACTCAGGTCCGACGACCGCTTACTGCGAAGGGACAAGGACAAGTCAAAAGAAGTGGCCAAGAACAATAGAAAGGAAACAAAAATACAAATACAACTCACCGATGACCATTGAGGGCAGCATATCCTTCCTCATCCTCCCCACCCTTGAGCAACTCGACCACTGTACCGTCTAAGAAAGGAAAAAGTACTCGGTTGAGAACACGAGCAAACTACAAAGACGACAAAAATTTCAAAATGCTCACCTAGGAGCATGTGACCTATGACTTGAGTACCTAGACAAGTACTCGGTTGATGAGATTTCTTGATAGAAGATGACCCAGCAGAAGCATCATCTGCTCGCGTCCTCTTGCCGCTACGAGGAGCCCAGGGAACTAGACGAGGGACATACTCAAAGTATGGGATAATTTCTGCAATGGAAGCACCAGGAAGGACGATGGTGGCTTGAGACTTACTGATTGAAGACACTCCAGCAAGGTTCTCCATAGCTTTCACCCCAGAAGGGAGGTCATCAACAGGGATCGGGTCAATGAAATTTCAACCAAAATCCTATGGGTAAAACAACAACAAGAGAGTAAGGAAAATGAAAGTACAAGCAACAAAGGAAATATAAAGAATAAAAGTACTCACAGAAGAGAAACAACTTACAGCAGGAGGCGGGTTGTCAGCATGGTACTCTGGGACCGAGTGTGGAACGACGCTCACTCCCTTTAGGATCTTCTTGAGGCGCTCTAGCACCTCTTCATCAGTTAACTCTAGAGCCGGGACCATACGAGAAGGATCCTTGGCCCTAGAATATTCAAAGCCATAGTGTTCCCTCGCCTTCAAGGGTTGAATTCGTCAACGCAGATAACTAGTGATGATCCCAAGGCAATTCAGCCCCTGCTGCTTTAGAACTCGGATCCTATCTAGCAACGACTGAATCTTCTTGAGCTCCTCGTTCGACAATAAGTTCTTCTCCCAACGATCATTAACCAAAGGGCTAGAATCAGAGTGGAAAGAAAGAGCAGGGAGCATGTTTCCGGTGTAAAACCACTCGAAACGCCACTCCTTCATAGAATCAACCAGGTCATAGTCGAAGAAAAGATTTTTCTTATCCTGGTGGAATTGAATCCCACAACCACCCAGAGGAGAAATATTGTCACTCCAGGGGTGTGGTTTCAGATGGAAGAAATAACGAAACAAGGAGATAGAAGGAGGGATTCCAAGGAAAGCTTCACAGAGATGAACAAACACGAATAAGTGAAGCACACCATTTGAGGTCAGATGATTAAGACAAATCCCAAAATATTGAAGGAAACGGTGAAGAAAAGCAGAGGCAGGCAAGCACAGGCCGGCCCGAACAAAAGAGATAAACAGAACAATCTCACCAGGACTAGGAGCAGGAACCCGATGTTGGCCGGGGACCTTCCAATCAACAAGGTCCTTCTCCTGGATCAGACCGTCCTTAACCAAATCATGAAGCTGATCCTTCGTGGTAGTCGGAACGGGCCAAATCTTCTTCGCAGCCCTCATGGCGACGAATTCTTGATTCTCGATAAACGAGAGCGACGCCTCCTCGTCCACCAAGACATCCTTCGACTTGCTTGCCGACTTCTTCTTGCCCATACAATGGCAACAATCTAGGGTTAACAACAAGAGTTCAACGGCGGTGGCGAGAACAATGGTGGAGCTCAGAGATCAACGACGGCGACAAGGACAGCGGTGGAGCTCTGGGGGTTTGGGTTTTTGCAAAGATTGAACGAGTAAAAGGCAAAGGCAAGGTAAGAAACAAGAAGTAAAGGAGGGCCCTTAAATAGATTTACAATGGTAAAAATGCGGCCCATCAGGCCCGCTTAACACGGCTTGGAAATGCAATGGTCTGTTTTCCGCCATAACTGACACAGCCGAAACGACGGGTAAAGCAACCGTTCACAACGGTACAGTGCAACGGGCAGATCCAAGACTTATCCGTTCACACCACACCATCAACGAAGCAATACAGATTACACAATTCAGAAGGAACTCGGCATCCACAAGATTCATATGATACATTACAGTACGCCTCCAGAGAACCCGAATACTTCGGAAACAACCCGGACCATGCTCAGAAGCAGTCAAACAACAAAGAGAAGATAACCACAGGAGAAAGAAAGACTTTTTATTACAAATACCAATAAAGGACATAGGGTTACAGATCTTACAAGACCCAACAAACTCAGTACTACGACGAACAAGACAGCAACAAAGAGCACAGGCAGAATCCGGCTCTGGAAACGACCACGTGCTCCTAGCTACAACACGGCAGAAGACAACCAACTCAGATACACTGTTGTCTTCAAAGGAAGGACGCAGTGCATCCAAGATGGATATCAGCAGCACAGCAGGACAACCCGAACCAGACAAGGATCACAGACATCAGTCTACCCAAGCCCGACGTGATCTTGGATCAGACGTTGATTTGCACCGGACAGTCGCAAGGCAGAGTGGAAAGATCAACTCGAAGGCGCTAGATGATGGAACGAGTCCCACATCACAAGACTTCTTCCACCTGCCACCACGTACTACCTTGTACAATGCTGTCGTGAGATTAGTCTACCTCTAATATCAATCACAAGACTTCTTTCACTCGCTACAAGACTTACGAGACTCATAACTCACGCCCGGGGGCTGATCTACTTCACAAATTATCATATTCATGACCATAAGACTATAAGCTCTAAACCAAGACTTTGCCGAATTGCAGCAGCTCGCCAGGGGGTATTTATAGGCCAAAGGAGCGGTGTACATAGAACAAGTGCACCAACAATAAAAGATTCAAAGAAATAATAGAAAGCGGTAAAGGAAAAGCAACCGCGCGTGAAGACACAGTACTCGAGGACAGTATATCCAAAGGAATATGCCAATACAGTGCAACCCGTGGCTACGCAAGCATTTAATCAACTCAACGGACAACTACCACCAACCACCTACAGAAGGAAGGACACTTGAGAATATGACAAAAGACCCTATATCTGAGTTCTCCTTGTATAAAAAGAACCCGAATATATGCTCGGGGGCTGCAGGGTACATATCCTGAGAAAGAGACTTTTTAGTTTTTTTCAACCAGAGTTCAAGACCCTATAACTTTTTGTTCCAAATAAACAAGAGGCTCCCGGCTACACTCAGTGAGTGCAATTTTTCTTTAAAAGATCGCACGTCACTTGAAAGACTTCTTCAAAACAAGACCACTTCAAGGCTTCACGTCAAAAGAACCCGAAATGAAAGAAGCCTTTAAGTTCAACCATGAAATGCTCGGGGGCTTGTCGATACAGGACCCACAGGGTTCCATAACAATACATCTGCGTGTCGTGGGCCCTGGCTTGGCCCATGAACAAGGACTAGAAGAGATGTAGCGTCTGCTACACCGAACTCAAATAGAATAGGCCAGACTAGTCGGACTACTATGGAAAGTAACTTCTGTATCTAGTTCATGACACCTTCTTTGGATCCGACTAGGATTGTAACCACACCACAGCCTTCTCTACCGATATAAAGAGAGGCTGTGGGCACCCTTGTACCAACGAACGATACAATACAATCAATCCAACGCAAAGGCTAACGCCGACTGGATGTAGGGTTATTAATCGATCATCGATCTAGGGTCTGAACCAGTATAAATCGACTGTCTCTGCGTTCACCGTCGAATTATAGCCCGAACAACTGTCCCGGGTACCCCCGTGGCAGGCTATCGGTGGTCAAACACCGACAGGAGGGGGAAGGGGCGGCGGATGGGGCGCTGGGTGCTGATCGACGGTGGTGCTGTGGTCGGGACGCGTTGGGGGTGTGCTCTTCCTCAGCAGCTCACCCCGGCTCCTGAGTGCCGCCTACACGAAGAGAGAGAGAGAGAGAAGAGGGTTAAGGCGACCGATGGGCGCAAAGATAGGGCAAAGTGCGCGCGTGGGACGGGGCAAAGGCTGACGGGGTCGGGGCGAAGGTGGATGAGGGCGGGCTATGCGGGCGTATGGGCACGTGCGTCCGTCCGGATGTACGAGCGCTAGCCTACACCCCTAAAAAAACTTTAGTCTGCGGTGTGCACCCACCCATTTAAATTTTTTTGAGAGGAAGGTAGACTTTTATTAATTCATAATGTTTTGAGGTACATGCAAAATTTCTGGGCACACAAGGAGCCATACATATCTCCCTGGTGCTAATTCACAAACACTTTTGGCAAGAGCATGGACCTCACAATTTGATTCTCTACCTTTGTGCTTAAAAACAACTTCGTGAAACAAAGTGCTCCTGGCTTTAATTTCCTTCAAAACTGAGGAATAAGCACACAAACTTTGCTTCTGAAGATTCGTAATCACTCCCAAGCAATCTAAAGCTATTACACACTTGCGCACACCTATGTCCATGGCCAAGGAAGTTGCTTCATTGCAAGCCAGAGCTTCCAAAGATGACGGATCAGTTAAACCATCAATGACCATAGCACTTGCAGCAACATAATTCCCTACATTATCCTGACACACCACACCAACAGTCCCTTTATCTCCAGATCACGCCACCACACCATCAACATTAAACTTCAAGAAAGCTTCAGGCGGAGGTATCCATTTGGAAGCTGGTTGCTTGTTGACTTGGTTGTTTCATTGTCCTCAATTAATCTAGTCAGTTTGAGATCATCAAGATATTTTGTAATAAAGCTGAGTATTGATAATGGGCTTTGGAATATATCCTCATGTAATGCCTTTCTCCGCACGCCCAGATTGCCCAACATATGATTAGAAGTTTTTAAAATTCTTTGCACCTGCATAAAACACACAGCCATGTGTTTGGATCATCAATTTTAGTTGCAACAATATGTTCAGTGAGATCCTCATCTACTAGAGCCCGAACACATCTTGACATTGTACAATAGAAACGAGCATGGCGCCACGAGTTGATAATAGCACCACATAATTTGCATCCACTTCGTTCGCACGTTGACCTTTCTTTAAGAACTTCACCGTTCACCGGTTGTTAAAGAATTATGGGTTAACCTCCAAGTAAAAATATGAATTTTTGATGGTACCTTAACCTTTTAGAATAATTTCCATCTCCTTGTAGCTCCTTCAGTGTCCCAGCTCTCTACTTTGCCATCGAGCCAATCTTGTATTTGATTCCTACGATGAACAAGCATTCTGTAAATCAAGAATACTAGTGGCAGGGCGCGCGCCATCGCGCGCAAATTCAGCTACAAATTTAAAGGCACAGAGAATAGTATTAGGTCGAAACATATTTAGACAGATATTATACATGAAGTTACCTGAGTAGCTGGTAGGTGTCTATGAGCAGACGTTTTGGGTTTATGTACATACATACAAAGGAAGTTTGGTTTGCTAAATTACCAAATACGGTAAGCGTAGTAGACCCTCACAGCTCGCTGCGCTGAAATATAATACAAGCCTACGAGGAAGTAGCTACAACATTGTTGAGTGTGGTCTACAGTAGTTGTGCAAAAGCATTTGGAAGCACTGGGCACAAACATTATACAACCTTAGCAATAACTTCATTGGCCCCTTCTGTACAGGTGGACGAAGTGGTTCAAATGGTCAGTGGGATGTGTTGCTATGGTCCGATTCCCAGCCATGGCTATCATCGTCCGAGTGTCCATTGCTGAACTGGCACAATTGCCTGCACAGGTTGATGATGCTCATAAGTAGATAGTTGTAGTTGTAGTAAGCTTGTGTACGGTCTATAAGTGGTTTCCTCTGCACATGGGAGGAGATGAGCTGTTTGGTTCTTTGATGCAAAGCATAGATATTAATATATGAGAATTTTGCTGTTACTTGAACCAGTCTGGCAGAACAGTATACTGCTGTCTATGAACTGTTCAAGAAAACCTATTTGATTATAAACTAAGTTAAGAAGCACTAACTATGTCTGTTGGGTCATCATACTAAATAATGCCTGTTTAATTAAAGGTTTCTTGGACAGTGAACTCTACTATTTTTACATTGGTATTGAAAATATATACAATACTGATACGGTGACTGGCGGATCATTAAAGACATTTATGTAGGTTTACCTCATGGTTGGGAGGTTGCGTCATCGTCATCGGCTGCTAGCAGGTCTCGTCGTTGCTCCGTGTCAAGATCTATGTATCCTGTAAATTTAGGAGGCAAGGTGGTTAGCAACAATGATCTGAGGAAAAGTCGGCTGAATAGAAGATTTGGAGACTTGATTTAGCTGTCACAATTTTTTTAAAAAAATACATATTTGTATACATGTATCTCATGACCAATCAGACAATTGACTATATATAAGCATGGTTGCAACATCTATATATGTCCTTCTGTCTGATGATATGTTTCTGTTGGCACTGAAGATGTCGATTCAGTTCATATCAGCTATCATATATAAAGAATAGTAAATGCATCAGGCCATCAGCATGTGAGTGTAGCTTGTAAAAATACCATTACAACATGCAATAGTTTGAAGGGAGCACCGATAATCTCAGCAGACCACTGTAACCATGTAACGGTTTCTTTTCTCAGGAATCA
The DNA here is from genome assembly GCA_038087645.1 of Saccharum hybrid cultivar R570. NCBI lineage: Eukaryota > Viridiplantae > Streptophyta > Magnoliopsida > Poales > Poaceae > Saccharum > Saccharum hybrid cultivar. The sequence continues at coordinate 72,267 of JAQSUU010000296.1, forward strand.
ATGCGGCAAGCACATAAGGATAAAAAGGAATTTGAGACAAACAACTAAAATATAGATATAACAACGGGCCCAAGGAACCTACTAAAATAGATGGAAAAAATAGCAATAAGGAGGGTCTTTGGAGCAGAAATATTTCGCCAAAAGCGGTTATCCTTAACTTGTAAACATTTTGATAGCATGACTGCATGAGTACCAGCAGAGGGAGTTTAGTGTAGCAGAGTACATTACATCATACGGTCGGTGTTCAGCCGAACCTGTGAGCAAATGAGTAGTAGAGTGATCAGGCCACACCAGTTGTTCTCTACGATCACAACAAGGAAACAAAGAAATTGCAAAATCCCTTAACTCTGCGCACTAATGCTGTGGAGCATTCAGCCGACCCAAGGTGGAGAACTAAATAAAGCATGGAAGAAACAACAATCTTATAACCCAGGTAGTAACAAAAAACTATAAAGGTAACCTACCAAAATGGGAAAAACTGCAATCAGGAGGGTCTTTGGAGCAGAAATATTTGGGCCAAAAGTGGTTAACCTGAACCTGTAAACATTTAGACGACATGACTGCATGAGTACCAGCAGAGGGAGTTTAGTGTAGCAAAGTAAATTACATCATAATCATAATCAGGCAGTATGAATAGGCAGGAAAACGTAAATACCTTGAATGGCTGCTGGGAAAAAATGGCCAGCATAACTAAGAACTCAGTTAAGCCGAGAACCCACGCTTTAAATATAATGAGGGAGATGGCATGACTATCTATGTCATACCTACTTGGAGCGAAGAACATACACCACAGCAGCATAAACAATCTGCAAATTAGAACCTGTATTGTCAAAGATTGTAGACCTAGGCATACATTCTGTTATCCATAACTGGGAATAGGTTGGACGACAAAATAACAGGAAAAATACAATGTGTCCATAACTGTGGCAGGGTTTATTAGGGGAACAAAATATGAATATCCATGTAACAAAGCTATTATATTCTAAAGTTATACTCTAGATTAGGAAAGTCATATTTCAGATAGCAAGTTCATAGCAAAGTCATTTCTCACAATGTCATGGAATAAACCTGCAAATACACAAAGACGCCAGAAGGCATGGGAATGAACTGCAGCATAAATGGATAGGCCTCTCGCTGCAAATCTGAAAAATGAATATAACATGGACCTCTATGTTTGCAGAAACTATATCAATTTCAGTTTCAGATTGCAAGATAGCAACTAAGTTGGGGTAGACAAAACAAAACCTATAAATGATGGTACATCCCTAAAAAGGAACCCATATATAGTTTTCTTCCCCTCGGCACTCTACATGCGACAAGATGCCTAACTGTTGAAAAGATGCTTATATCAATTCCTAAGGATTACCTGAAATCACCAATCAAATAGAAAGCCTCATAACTTGATGTCGCATTATTGTGTTATTATTCATGAGTTGCTCATGCAACCAACCGCTTGTTCAGCAATTTTTAGATGATTGATGTTGTTATTCCTCTACCATTTTCTTTGTAATGGATCGTTATTAGAAAATAGGCCCAAGCTTAGTTATATTTGTAAGTCTTCGGTTGACGTTTGCAATCATCAGAAAATTAAAATGGTTTCCCTGATTCGTTAGAAATATATTTAAACATCATATAATGAGAGATCCAATCTACGGTGTGGTAATGAGAGGAAATCAGTCAAACTCTCATAGACTATTTAATTTAATGGAATCTACAACAGTAAAGTATCCAAACAAGCATCGTCGTTAATTAAAGGAAGAAAGGGAATGAAGCTGGAGACTCAAATACCAGTAGCCGTCGTCAACTGTGAGCAGCCTGGCGAGTGCGTAGGTGCTGATCCGAAGGACGATGGCCGTGCTGTTGCCCCGTCCAGCGTCTTTCTGCCATCGACCCTGCTGGAGACCCTGAAGGTCGACCCCACCGCTGATGAAGGCGCCACCCATGTGCCGAGGGCCAAACGCGCCTGGATGAAGACTGAGAAAAGCAGCAGGATGAAGAGTGAGGAAAATAGCAAGAAAATCAGGAAAAAGAAAAGGACGTACAACCAGACTCGAAATCAAGAAATCCCAAGCCAAAAGCACCAGATCCATGAATATCGAACCCAAATCCAGAGAGATGGCACAAGAGGAATGCGGTCGTCCATCTCTCCCACACGAGCAGCAGTCCACTGCGCGGCTTGACGGGAGCGGCACCGGGAGGAGTAAGATGAGGATGGGAGAGAGGGAGGGACAGGCGACGGCGGACGAGCTGTGCTCATACCTTCGCCACGTGAGCGGCGGCTGACGGCGCCGTTGCACGGCTGGGGCTGCCACACCCGGGGCCACCCGCGCCGGGGCTCCCCGCGCTGGTCGTGGCCACCAGGATCTGGGAGCAGAAGAATCGGAGATCCGCAGGCTGTCGCAGCCCGGCCGTTGAACGCGCAGCTAGGGTTTCGTCGAGCCCACGGGGATCGACGGGAGGAGGCAGCACCGAGGGTGAGCCATGCCGGCGGCCACCGGCGATGGCCGATCGCGCCTCTTCGTGGCCGGGGGACGAGCACCGTGGGGGCGCAGGGGCGGAGTCAGACAGGGTGCAAGGCCAGGGAATCGGATGAGAAGAGGGGAGGGGACAGGGAGGTGGAACCCGCACGGGCCCCAGGTGCGGTGGACCTCGGCCGGGCGCACATGGTGGAAAAAGGAGGGGGCAAAGCGAGGCAGAACCCTGGTGCAGCACAGGCGATGGCGACGAGAACGGCGAGAGGCAGGCGACGGCTACGAGAAGAGGGAGGCGACGGGTGCGAGAAGAGGGAGGTGGATGCGGCTAATCGAATGCGGGCGATAGGGGCAAACAGAGCCGGGTACGGAAGACAGAAGCGAGACGAAAAACGCGTATTACCGAAGGAATCACCAGGAATCAGAAAGAATCAGCGTGGATCAGCGCGGATCTGAACACTCCAGCGAGAATCTAGCAGGACGTCAACAGCGCGGGAATAACCGGAGCCATCCACGTCGAACATCGAACGGACGTGAGCATTTTGAGGGACGTGGATACGGCTCCTGGGTTAGGAGCCCACCAGGTTTGTAGAGTTAAAAATAAAAATACCACACCCACCCATTTTACATGTGCACGTTAATTTTATATTGGGCTAAAACTACAAGACCGGCCTAGTAGTGCCTTTAGAAGTCTCATGCAGCCCACGTGGGAATGTACGCACAATCTTATCGGCCTAAAACTACAAGTCCGGCCCAGTAGCTCCATTAGAAGCCTCATGCGGCCCACACGGTAGTGTACACACAAGCACAAGCCGGGGAATGAGGTTTAGTCCCACACCAGTCAGTCCAGAAGAGATTATCCAACCATCCAACATATTATATGCGGCAGGTGAGCCCAACCAACTCAAGCAGCTGCGTGGTGAGCCCAAAGCGAACTATTCTTTCGCCTTTTACTAATTTACTAAAGAATACCGTGTGCACGCCAAAAAAAAAAACAGCGTACTCTATTTTTTAGAGGTGCTTTCTCCTTGATTGAGAAAGTGCCCAACAAATCAAGGTTTTAAAATTTTATTATGTCAAGACAAGATTTTTAAGTTTTGCGATTTAAATTCTACAATTATCGTATCAAGATTTCTAAATTTTTGAGATGGGATTTTCAGTTTTGCTTGTCTTTGTGAACAAGAGTTGGCCCTATGGCTCTGAGAAAATGGACAATCCCCAATTGCTGGGTGAGGTGCCTGGGCCAGGCATGATTCCCGGTCTTCAAAGCAAAACATACTCGAAAAGCAAGAGGAAGCACAGTAGTCAGTAGTGGGGAAGAACAGTAAGGCTCCTTTTGGAAGCGAGGGAGAGCAAAACCTATGGATAAAAAATTCCCCACTAAGAACTAAGACAATAACTAGAATGTAGTGGGGAAGAACAGTAAGGCTCCTTTTGGAAGCGAGGGAGAGCAAAACCTATGGATAAAAAATTCCCCACTAAGAACTAAGACAATAACTAGAATGATATCTTCATGAATTTCCCATCCCGGGAAAAGTCCGACATCCCGGAGGGAATGGAGTTTTCAAATTAGCCATAAGGCTCCTTTTGGAAGGAAGGGGGAGCAAAACCCATAAATGGAAAACCCCCGTTAAGAACGAGCATCTCCAACAGTTTGATAAATGACTTGCTATTCTTCAAAATTTGGCAAAACATGCAAAAATCATTCTCGAACAGTTTACCAAACATACTTGCCAAATTTCCTAACTTGCTAAAACTCTCTTCCGCGCGCGCATACGACTACGTATCGCTCGCCGGCAGCCGCCGCTGCTCTTCCCGCGCGCGCGAGGACTCTTCCTGCTCCTGTTCACGCGCCAATCTGCAACCTATATCTTCGCGATCTCATCCCCAGCGCCAGAAGCCGCCAGGACTCCGTCGCGTCGTCGCGACTTCTTCCGTCCCCAAGGTCGCGACGTCATCCAAGATTGGATCACGCGAAGCTCCTTCTTCCTCCTCCCATCGATCTCCATGCTTGCCTGTACGTAGTTCATGAGTAATCATCCATGACTGCATGTATACGTAGTTCATGTTTGTAAATCTGAAGATCATGCCTCCCTGTTTGTATATCGATGCCTCCCTGTAAATCTGATTACCAATTGTTCCTGCTATGGTACTGAATAGGGTAGTCTATGGATCTGAAGTTGATGTGCTTGATGCTATTAATCTGAAGACTATCATTATTTCGGCTTCTACATTTTTATGCAACAAATATAGATTTCCTTGCCTTCCTGTGGTTCCTAATCGATGCGCGAGGTAGGGAAGACGTCGGGGTGTACCGGTCAACAACCTCAACCGGTGGGCCCTCCTTTTTTTTGTTTTGGCAAGTTGAAAATAGGGAATTGTTGGAGAGAGCCTCTTTTTAACTTGGTATTTTATTTTAGCAACTTGTCAAAACACAACATTTAGCAAGTGATTTTTACCAAACTGTTGGAGATGCTCATATCCTTATGGATTTCTCACCCCGGGAAAAGTCCGGAATCCTGGAGGGAATGCAGTTTCCAAATTAGCCATAAGAGATTGTCGTCTGAGGGGTGGGGAAGAAAAGCAAGAGAAGCACAATAGTGGGGAAGAACATCAAGAGGGAAGATGTTTGGTCTTTTACATAGCCATCCCATAGGTTCTTTGCACACACAGTAAAATGTAAGTTCAAAGGAGTTTTCAAATATGCTCTCCTTTTCCATGACAGGGCGAGAAAGTCAGCATTAGCGCGGTGGTGTGGTGCCACCGTTTCACTATTTCATCAGTCGATGATTTTAAACAAATCGCAATTAAAATGGCGAGATTTAGATCTCACGGTCATGGTTGCAGTAGACGAGACGTGCTATAATTTTTTGCTAAATTTAGATTCGAATAATTAATTTTGTAAAAGCAAAATACGAAAAGATTAATAATAAACTGTATAAAATCAAGTTCCTCTCATCGCTTTGGACCCACGGGCAGACGTGTGGTCATGTGGATGATGAGGCTGGGCTAAAACCCGGCCCAACCCGTCTCCGTTTGGGACTCTGTCTGCTCTGGGCGACTGGGCCGTCGTGGAAGGGATTTTGGTTGGGTTTGGGACCGGGGGCGTCCCTCCTGCGCCGCCCTTCGCTTCAACCGTTCGACGGCCACGTTGATCCCCGCCTGGCGCCTCCTCCTCCCAACTCACGATTCCCACACGCACCGCGCTTGCCTCCGAGAGCTCCGTCCCGCGGCAACTTCGGTTCCCGCGGGGAGAGAGAGAGAGCTTCGGAGATGTCAGTACTGATCGTGACCAGCGTGGGGGACATCTCGGTTGATCTCCACACCGACCTGTGCCCCTTCACCACCAAAAACTTCCTCAAGCTCTGCAAGTAAGCATCGTCTATGTGAGGATTCGTTCGAGCAGTTACGGCAACGCAATTTCTTTGATGGGTTATTCTGTATGATAGTGGCATTGAGTGATAGGTTTTGTTCTAGTGTTAGAGCTGTGCGGGAGTGTGGCTTGGTGACGCTAATTGCTAGTGTGAACCAGGATATGTTGATAAATTGACTAGTTGTGATATTCTGGATGTCAGATGATTTTATATGTAATTGCTCACTAGTTGTGTTTCTCTGTTTTGGAGTTATGGTACAAGAAGATTCAAATTTGTTTGGCTTACATTGTCACATCTTATAAGGCCCAATTGAAGTTAGCCTAATTCAACTACTGCTGTCATGACCTGAGCTTGATTCTGGTGTCCGTGCTTTTAACGGCCATCAGGGGACTGATTTCTGATGCTTAGTTACATATCTGGCTACTCCATTGTCATCTCAAAACCATGGACAATACCAGTGCATGAATCTGAGATCATCATGAAAATAAACAGGGCACTTATTCTTTTATTTTCTTCTTTGACTGGCCATAATGAAGTACTACAATGGCTGCCTATTCCACGAGGTAAAGAAGGATTTCTTGGCACAATCTGGTGATCCAACTGGAACGGGCACTGGGGGTGATTCCGTATACAAGTAAGTATTCTTTCGATTGAACTTCCCAAATATGTCTTCATTCCGGTTACCTCCACCCAAGTTTTATTTAACCCCCCTACTTTGCCGTCAAATTCCTGAGCTCTGAACCATATAATTTTATATCCTGCATCATAGATTAGCTAGTATTTTCGATGATTACTATACATGTATGGTATTCCCTTGTCTGCTTATTTCTTTTTCATATGTGCACAATCATGATGTTACATATTGTCTTATATATGCCTAAAAGATGTATATATTATGTCGTCAGATTTCTTTATGGTGATCAAACTCGGTTTTTTCATCATGAGATCCATCCAAAGACCAGGCGGCGCCGGCAGCGCAGGGCCATGGTCGCGGCCAAGTGTGCGGCGGGGACGGACGCCGGGGCTGCGAGGGTCCCTGCCCACCAGCGCCCCTGGGGCCACGGGCGATGCCGCGAGTCCCGGCTTGCCAGCGCCTTGGTCCGCGCGCGACGAGGCCCGACGCCAACGGCTGGCACCGGGTGCTGCACAAGAACGACAAGCTGTCGGAGGTCTCGGCTGGGCAGTCGCCGCCTCCTGAGGGAAAGGGGAAAGGGACGCGTCGCCGTCGCCGGGGGGGGCTCTTTGGGCCGGGTCCCTCGGCAGCAGCTGAGGCCCCCCACTCATCGCGGCTGCGCTCTGTTGCTGCCGCAGTCGTACACCCGGCGCACCTCTCCCCGCAGTCGTACACCCGGCGCACCTCTCCTCCGAGCCCAACGCGGATGGGTTTCGGGAGGTTCACAGTCGCCGTCTCTGGCGTCGCTGGCTTCCCCGACGCCCGCATTCGCCGCGACCTGTGCCGGAGGACCTTGTTGGTCTCTGCTTCAATTGCCTTCGGGAGGGGCACGTCAAGGCGGGTTGCAGGTTCCTGTCGCGTTGCCGCACCTGCCGCTTCGAGGGGCATCGGGCGCCGGAGGTCAGGGCCAAGCGTGGCCGCTCGCCCTCGCAGGCCGCCGGCTGTGCACGTCGTTCTCGCCGGGACTGCGCCTCCCAGGCCCACCGCCGATCCGGGTCGGCTGACACGGTGTCCGGCACCTCTGCCTCCACCGGCCGGTCGCCGTCTGTGTCGCGCTGCTGTGAGCCGCCCCCACACCACAGCCGCCGATCCCATCTGCGTCACCTCCACCGCCGTCACGGGAGGAGCCTCCGCCACAACATGGGGCGCCTGCACCAACGCCGCCTACTGCTGAGGACCGGCTGGCCGTCGTAAGGCATGAGGATGAAGATGAGCTAGAGTGGGCCCCGGCTGGTAGAGGCTTTGTGTGGCCTCCTCTTCGGGCCTGTATGGGCGTCCAGGGGGGACCGCTTCCCGTTGCCGCTAGAGAGTTGAGCCGCGAGATCCCGGATGTCGCATCAAGGGAGGCCAGGATGTTGAGTGCGCGTGGTCAGACTACCGCAGTGGATACTCTAAAGCTTTAGAGTATGAATATAAAGTAAAAACTGCTGCACTGGGTACTCTAAAACGATAATCTATCCTTTCTCTCACTCTATATTTAGAGTAGTATTGTGCTTACTCTATACTCTGTAGTGGCGGACCCCGCTAGCTAAACAAAGGAAAAAATACTATAACTCACAAACCAAAAATCCAAATTAAATTTCGATTGCACCATTAAATTCGTCTCAATAAATCCTTCAAAACTAGATCACACATAGATATATTTAGATAAAGTGACAAGTCGGTCTCACAATGAATAGAGTGGATAGAGGATGATATAAAGAATGGATGGGTGCGGGAGAATTGAGTATAGAGGAGAGAATCTTGCTGACTAGGACGTATAGAGGATGAATATAGAGGTTCATGAGTGCGAGTAGTCTTAACGCTGCCCATGCCGGGGGCCAGTGCCAGGAGGTGCCTTTTGCTGTCAACACGTCGTCGCGTGCCGTGGCAGTGCTGACCACGGCAGTTGAACCAGGTTGCTCCGGGTCTCGAGCGGAGCGGGGGACGCCGCCACCCAGGGTGGACCCCATGGAGTTTGAAGCTGCAATCGCTTGGGGCACCCCCCCAAGGATTCCATGTCGCTTTGGGCTGGATCTTTGTTCACCTATCTGGGCCCTCAACGCTCGGCTCTGTGGGACGGCCCGCGCGTCGTGAAGGCTACTGTTGATGGGTCTCCCCGGGTGCGGGGCGAGGTGCTGATGCTGGCCGAGCACCGGCCACGGGTTTTGGAGCCGGACTTGCCGCTGGTGGCCGACGAGCATGGGTCCATGCTTTCGGTCGGAGCTACCGGCCTAGCCCTTGATGCGGAGCCTCAACACCTCTGCGTCGGGGCTGACGCCGCCGCTAATGATGGGCAGCCCATTCAGCCTATTGACGACGTCCCTTCTACGCCGATACATGGGACAGAGTCTCCTCCTTCGGTCCAGGACTTCATCGTCGGCCTAAAGCTGCCGCTTGACACACCGCTGATCCAGTCGCCGCCGCGCCTTCGTGTCTCGCGCCTGCGAGACGAGAACTGGGTGCTGCGCCGCAGCGAGAGACTTGCCGCCATGTCCGCCTTCCGTGATCCGAACCCGGAGAAGCAGGCCAAGCGAGTCTTGCTCGGCAAATGGCAGCCGTCGGCGAGCGCCCTACGGTCAGCATCGGTGACGCCGGACGCGGCCATCGCCGCTCGGTTCCGCGAGACATTTCGAGAGCCGTTGTCGTCGTCCAAATGTGAGGCATTGCTGGAGCTCTACCCCTTGGGTGCCCGCGGCCGGTGGAGCATGCGCCTGGACTAGCAGGGCCATCTCCCCCCTCGTCGCAAAATTTGTTCTTTACTTAGTATACTATCTTAGCTCCACCGTCAAGCCGGTGATATGTGTTAGTGTGTGTTAGTCTGTGCGGTGTCCTCGGTAACTCGCCGTTGTTCGTCACATAACTATGTTTGTACCAACTCTAACTTCTCTTAATGAAGCACGTGCCAAGCACACTTTCGAAAAAAAGAGATCCATCCAAAGTTAAAGGCACTCAAAAACTGGAACTGTAGCTATGGCAAGTGCTGGTGAAAACTGCGATGCCTCACAGGTGAAGTGTCTGCGCAAACTGCTTCACTTGTTAATATTTGATATTTCTTTTTTCAGGATCTCATTGTTTATTTTGACCTTCCATTTATGTATTTTTATAAAATCCTTTTAGTTCTACATTACTCTACGGGATGATTTGGATTACCTTGATGATAAACACACTGTGAGTTCCATTAACTGATATTTTTAATGAACTGAATTCGTCCTTTATCTGCAGAAACTCATACGTTTCTTCTGTGAACCCTAGGTGTTTGGGATAGTTGCTGAAGGTTTCGATACACTGCTGAAAATAAATGAAGCTTATGTTGACGATAAATGAAGCTTAATAGTGTCTGTGTCTTAGCTACAGCATTAATACTAAAGTTCACTCTTCAACAGCATCAGTTTCCTTCTTTGTTTAATTTTTTTTTTTGTTTCTTTCCTTGTTGTTGACCTTTTGCAATATATTTATTTGCAGGATTAAACATACATATATCTTGGATGATCCTCCTCAGCTTGCTGAACTTATTCCTGAGAATTCCCCCAAAGGAAAGCCACGTGATGAGGTAACACCGTAGCAAGTATTCTAATCATAGTTATTAAGGCGTCGTCTAGGCGACGACTAGGCGTCCAAGCGGTTTTTGAACCGTGGCGTCGTGCTCACCGCGGCCTCCTCGCATATGGCGTCGCCTTGGGCCAAAAGTCGTCGCCAAGGCGTCGGATTTGCTGAGGCGGACGCCGTTGGACGGAAAAGGTGCGAGGGAAAGAGCAGCGCGATCCACGCGCGGGGGAAAAGGAGGGAGGAGCGCGCACGGGAAGGGAAAAGGATTGAGCTGCGCGCGGGGGAAAGGGCAGCACCGCTCGCTCGCGCGGGAAAAGAAGCTGTGGCGCGCCTACAGCTCCCGCCAGAGGCCCTCCAATGCCCATCGCGTCAGTTGAGAGAGGGAGAGGGAGAGGGAGAGGGAAAGGAAGGAGAGAGGAAGAGAGAAGAGGGCGGCAGAGCACCTGAAATCCGGCGCCGGCGCCGGCGTCAGCCCCGCGCGATTCCGCCCCATCCACACGACTCTGCTCGTCTGCGCGACTCCGTCCCGTCCGCGACTCCCGCCCCGTCCGCGATTCCCACACCGTCGCGACTGCTCCGTCCGCCGTCAGCGAGAGGGAAACAGAGGAGTGAGGGGAAGAGAAGAGGTCGTCCCCAATCCCCACCTGATCTGCCCCTCGCCTTCGGTGCGTCCTTTTCTCTCTCCTTCCTCTGCTCTGCATCTCCTTCCTCTGCTCTGCTGCGTGGACTCTGTTCTGCATCTTCTTCCTCTGCTCTGCTCCTTCTACTCTGCTACTGCTGGTTGCTTGCTATATGTGGCTGCTATGGACTAGCAGCACTAGTAATTAAGTTATGTTATGTCACTATTGAGAGATGAGAGATTTCAGATTTGCTAGCTTGCTACTTTATGTTGTGCCCTGTTACTGTAGCATCACTATTTATTATGATATTATATGGTATGATTTGCTTCTAATTTCTAGTGGTATTATATATTAAGATGTTAGTATGGCGTCGCCTCGCCTCGCGCTTTAGACGCCTAGGCGTCTGGAAGGGGGTCGGGCGCCGCACCTCGCCTTACCGCCTTAATAACTATGATTCTAATCGTGTTCATTTCCAAAAATGTGAGATGATAAGTCAGAATTTCTGATTATTTGCTTTATCTATGTGTCTGTTTTGCATTTAGTTCAAAATTCCAGTTGTGGCAGATTAGCAGTTACCGAGTGTACATATTTTTCAACTGTCTATCTGATTTGTTGGCTATCGAGAATTTCTGATTTGTCTGTCTGTTCATAATTTTTATTTCGGCCATGGCAGTTTTTTAGTGTGCATCCATTTCATTTAGGATTGAAACCTTCCCCCATTGTCCTCTGAAGACAAATTTGTGCAAATTGACTAATTGAGCATGTTTCAGCCAATCTGCCTTATAAAAGAGGTTGTGTCTTGAATGCCATAGTAGTTCTGTCAACGTGAGTATACCCTTATATTTTACTTTTGTGCTGCATGCAGATTGGAGAAGAGAGTTTAGAGGATAATTATGTTCCTTCGGACAAAACAGCAGATCCTGAAAAACTTGAGGAGATGATCCGTGCTAAAGAGGCACATACAAATGCAGTAGCCCTTCAGATTGTAAGTCCTAGTGATAACTCAAAAGTCAGCAGCTTATATTCGTCAGTGGTTTAGTACTGAGATCATGCTTACAAGTGATCAATACATTTTGTTGCGCAGATGGGAGATATTCCAGATGCTGAGATCAAACCTCCAGACAATGTCTTATTTGATCGCCCAACTAACCCAGTAATGCAAGTTAGTATTATTCCTAATTGCTTACCTTTAGGTTACTTCGTTGGAGCTTTTTGGTGGAGGTATAGTATGTTTCTTCAGCTATTATTCTTAGAAATGCTTTTTTCCCCCAGTGTGTTGGGTGTGTTGCTGATTATTTTGGATACTGAAACTGAACTTATCAAATCAATGTCTTCAATGTTAACAATTTTGCTGAATAACTTCAATTCTTTTGAAGGATGAAGATTTATATACAATTTTCTCTCGTTTTGGAACTGTGACATCGTGAGTGCCTTTCTTAGCTTTGATTAATGCTTACATCTCCTTGTTTATTCTCTAAAATTTGTTTTCTTTTCTTTTTGCAGGGCTGAAATAATTCGTGACAAGAAGACTGGACTCAGCTTAGGTTTTGCTTTCATCAGTATGTTTCATTCCTGTAAAACTCTTGTTGTATACTGTATTGCACATGCATCATCCGTTTTGTCAACTGCATTGCATATTTATTTGTTGGCTATGCCTCTTTGGTTGATTATCATTTGAATAGGCAACAAGGATGGCTCATTCATCTGATTGTTAAAAGAACAGCAAGTAGTAAATAAACAGGGAAAATATATTTACTTTCTCATCCTCTGTCTTCTGCTTCTTTTTTATAAGTAACCACCCATTGTTTCCACAAGCTTTCATTAGGTATAGTTTAAATCCATATAATCTGTCAGAGAATCCATAGTTCCTGCTAAATACCTTATACTTAGCTGAGTTGTCTGATATGTCATGCTAACATTTCTCTTGATGGTATTCTGTCAGAATTCGAAACAAAGGAGGCTTGCGAATGTGCATATTCCCAGTTCCAGGTCAGAATCACAGATTCCCATGTGAATGTGTATTTGCAGTAATGGTATTGTACCATTTCGATGGCATGATGATTTATTGATTACTCCTTACTAGTGAATGTCACACGTTTATTAGTGCTTCGATAGAGTCATGCTTTGTTTATGTCCAAAAAGTGACTACTGTTTTTTTAAGTGTAAGAAGGAGTAACCTTCTAGTTTCATCACTGATTTAGTTATCCCGGTACAAGCAGTGGAAAAGAGAAGAAAATAACAGACTTAAAACGTAGAAGCAACCTGATAAGAAAGAGGAAAATGAAACAAAGGGCTTATAAGACTAGTCAGTGAAATTGCCTTGAATAGTCCCAAATCAAGATTTCTTACAGAGTATTTTGCATTTAGATGAAAAAAAATGTTTGATTGATGACTGGAGGATCGAGGTTGATTTCTGTCAGAGTGCTTTCAAGTCATGGAGCCAATTCAGACAAAGCAAAAGATATGCAAAGAGAGGTAAAAGATCATAAACCAGATCGTTCCTTTCGCACTATATTGTTATATCATTTTATATATCTATATTGAAAGTTGTCTTAGTGTTCTTCCTGTCCAACTATTCTCTGGATAGAGATTACAGGATAACCATTCCTCAACTGTAAACCGTTCCTTGATAAAGATTATGTGATACCATTCCTCCTCATTGCAGATGGGTGCTTCAGGTGTGGTGCCCCTCGTCACCTAGCCAGGGATTGCGACCAAGATGGTGGCCAGAAAAACAAGGGCCTTCTGGAAGGCAAAAACACAAAGCACAGTGGAAATTACGGTCGATGGTAACTCTCTACCCTTTCTTCTTTATGCGTTTAATTTGCACTAAATTTATTCTGATCATTAACCTCATGCTTTGACAAATTCTCATTGTGCAGCTATGATCTAACCTTTCACGAAGACAGTGCTCATTCTGACGCAAAAGATCACGAAAATGGTCTGTCATGGGCAGCCAACAGGCTGCCGCCGGCCCAATAGGCCCAAGCGTCAGTAGCTTAGCCGTCAAGTTAGGTCAAGGGTGCTTAGCCACCAAGTTAGGTCTAGGGTTAGTCCCCTCTCTAGGTGTTATGTAGATCGATATTTGGGAGATAACTAGGCCTTAAGCTTTGCCAAGAGCTTGAGAGATTGAGGGAGACTAGAATTGGCCTTATGCTTTGCCAAGAGCTTGAGAGATTGAGGGAGACTAGAATTGTTTCTTCATTATTCTTTTTTCTCCCTCCAAATGACAGACGTGCCTCTCTTTATATAGAGAGGGGACTAACACTAGACCTAACTTGGTGGCTAAGCACCCTTGACCTAACTTGACGGCTAAGCTACTGACGCTTGGGCCTATTGGGCTGGCGGCAGCCTGTTGGCTGCCCATGAGCGTCAGTAGCTTAGCCGTCAAGTTAGGTCAAGGGTGCTTAGCCACCAAGTTAGGTCTAGGGTTAGTCCCCTCTCTATATAAAGAGAGGCACGTCTGTCATTTGGAGGGAAAAAAAAGAATAATGAAGAAACAATTCTAGTCTCCCTCAATCTCTCAAGCTCTTGGCAAAGCATAAGGCCAATTCTAGTCTCCCTCAATCTCTCAAGCTCTTGACAAAGCTTAAGGCCTAGTTATCTCCCAAATATCGATCTACATAACACCTGGTATCAGAGATCCAGTCGATCCTCATCCCCTATCCATCGCTACCACAACCAGATCGAGAAACCACCACCAGCCGCCTGCCCCATAGGGAAAAAAAACAAAAAAAATCCCCACCGCCACGTACAACACCACTTCCACCGTCGACCGCCAGAGCCCGAGGCTCGACCTATCCCATTGCTGTCGTCACCGCCTCTGGTCACCATCGCCGACGGACCAGATTCCCATCAAGATCAACATCTGCTCCACTACGCCACAGAAGAAGGTGCCATCAAGCTATCCAGCTCGAGGGCGAGCTGGGTCTCCAAGGGCGGGGGAGATGTCATGGGCAGCCAACAGGCTGCCGCCGGCCCAATAGGCCCAAGCGTCAGTAGCTTAGCCGTCAAGTTAGGTCAAGGGTGCTTAGCCACCAAGTTAGGTCTAGGGTTAGTCCCCTCTCTATATAAAGAGAGGCACGTCTGTCATTTGGAGGGAAAAAAAGAATAATGAAGAAACAATTCTAGTCTCCCTCAATCTCTCAAGCTCTTGGCAAAGCATAAGGCCAATTCTAGTCTCCCTTAATCTCTCAAGCTCTTGGCAAAGCTTAAGACCTAGTTATCTCCCAAATATCGATCTACATAACATGGTCATAGAATAAAGATTCAAAGAGTTGATGATCAAAGATCAGAGCAACCATCTCGGGATGAACATGGCAGAAAAACCGTGAGAAAAACCACAGTGATTGGAAAGGAAGCTGGCATGGTAAAGACGAGACGATAAGAACAGAGGGAGTCAAAGTACCTGACCCCAGCAGAAAGGGGGAGGATGATGAATAGATTACAGCCAAAGGGGTAAATCTGATGGTGAACGGCGCCAAAAGAGCCCTAAAAGTAGACATGGAAGATGGTGGATAACACGTGAGAGAAACTAGCATTCTGATGATAGGTTGTAGTACAAGGAAAGAAGGCATATAAGGATGGTAGATAGATCTCTGTACAGATGTGGATTTTGCCTTTCCACTGAATACTGATGCTGCTATAAATTGACAATATAAGTATTATTATGAGAACTCTCTCTTTCTTTTGTGTCTATAGATAGAATGTTTGCTGAATCTTTATGCGTTCTCGAAAGTCGAAACTGCTGATTACTCCATATAACAGTCCACGACGCTTATTACGTTTATTATGTTGATGACGTATTATGTAGCATAATAACATTCTCTGTAAAATAAATGTACATCTTTGTGTTGATTTGTTTTTTTTTAATTTCTGCGTAGTGAAATGTGAGCTGCAACTCTTTTCGGGGGAAAAAAAACGTGAGCTGCGATGTTGCGTCTCTGTCAATGGGCCGCATACCCCCGTAGGCCAGCTTTGTGTAACACCATAAATTTTGCTTCACTTCAAAATAGGTCAAATTGATTTACTTATGTATTTTTATGAGCATTGAACTTAGGGAAATAATAAATTTTGTGAAATTAAAATCAAATATAAGGCTAGCTACATGCTGCTGCATAATTACTTTTGTGATGAGTGGTTTTGACTGAAAATGAAAAGGAATTCAAAATCTTTTTAAAAATGGAATTGCAAAATCGCTTTGGGAAAAAAAGAAAATTTCTTTACCTTCCTCCCTCTCCTGGTTCTGGCCCGTTCGGCCTGCTGGCCCATCCATCGGCCGGCCTGCTTTCACTCCTTTCCCCTCCGCTCCCGCAGGCCCGCGCGCACCTCTCTCTTGGGCCGGCCCAGCTGGGCGACCGCAGCCGCAGCTCAGGCCACGTGGACGCACGCGCTCTCCTTCCCTCTGGTTCGCTGACTCGAGGGCCGCTACAGGGTCGTCCCCAACCTTCCCCCGGCGAAAGCGGGCAGACGCCGTCCTCATCCCGCTGCCTCGCGCCCGAGCCGCTCGGCTTTGTGGCGTCTGCACGTGCGCCCCTCCGCTCTATTTAAGCAGCCGCACCCCCTTCGCCCTCCCTTTTTCCATCTACACACCGCTAGTGCCTCCACCGAGCACGTAGCGCCAACGCGGAGCCCTAGCTCGCAGCCGCCAACATCGTCCCGCCGCTCCGGCGTTTCTCCGGTGCCTGTGACTCATTGCAAAGGTTCGCGTCAAGGTGACGAGGCCGAGAATGCCTTTCGCTTTCTGTGTTTCGCCCTCTGTTGCTCATGTCGCGCCGTCGACGATGCAGGTTCCTACCGTCCGCCATTTCGAGCCGCTTGCCACCTCCGATCCATCTCCGCCCTCGTTTTTCGGTCGTGGTGAGTTCGCCTCCGTCTCCTATTTCTTCCCGTACCGATCCCGTGATGAATCATGGCCTCTAGGGCCATATTCATGTGCGCTGGCGAGGTCTCACCGCCGGCCATGGCTGCCACTGCGCTAGCCTCTTTCTCCGGTCGCGCCAACAGCCTTGGTGAGTGCGTCGTTGCCCGCTATTGCTCCCCATGCCCTCTGTTTGCTCCGTAGTGGTCCGTAGGGCCTTAACCGGTGAACTTCGGCGAGGTCTCGTCACCGGTCATGGAGGTCAGCCGCGCCGGCTCCTGTTCTGGCCGACAACCTCATCTCTCTCTCTCCAATCTAATTCGCGCCGTCCAGATCTAATCCAACGGTCCAGAGTTGGCCATACCCCTTCGCGGCACTTTTCTTAAAGAGCCCCTCGTCTTTCCATTAATCGAACCCGTAGTCCTCAGCCGATTCAAATTCGGATTTTGATTTATTTTTAATATGAAATTAGTTCACGGTATTTACGGTTTTGCCATCTAGAGCCATTTTCATCTCAATTTATTCGTTTTAGCTTCGTTCGATCCATTCAAATTGCATTAGGTTCGTAATTAAGTAATCTACATGTTTATGGTACTGTTGGATATGTTTTTCACCGTTGAAATTCGTGGTTAGATTTAATCTATTAAATTACTATAGGAAATCTCGTTTAGTCCATAACTTTCACGTTTTAAATCTGATTTCGGTGATTTTCATGTTTGTGTGTTCGTAGCGACGCGTAGGATAATTTTATAAGCTTTTTAAACATGTTTTTCCTCTGTTGGTGTACTGTTCTAATCATAGCTCTTGTTTGCTTGTGCATGATTACATGGATGTATGTGTGTTGCTTTGTTGATGATGATCGAGTATAGACGGTGAGCTTTGCGACGGTAATCAAGGCCAATACTTTGACAAGTAGTAGGACTAGCAGGAGTTCGTGGATCAAGGAAAGTATAGCATGGGATTCCTTGTTGTCCTATTCACCATTTAAATAATTAGACATATGCATGTGTCAATTTGATAACCGTAAGGACGTCTTAGTTCTTGATTATCTTGTACCTTGTTACCGATGGGTTATACTTGCATATGGGTAGTTGGCTAGCGCTCAAACTAATTGTACTAGATCTGAACAATGACTAATGATTATATGCAACATATGTTAAAATTTGCTTTTTATCAAACTAGACATAGGGCGAGAGAGCTCTTGTTGATCACGATGCTCTTGGCCCTCCCTAAGGACTTATCTGTCGGCAAAAGCTGGGATTTACAGTACAACCGGGAGTGCCACATGGCTCTGGCTTTAGCCCAGTAGCAGGACCTTTTCTCGCTTGTTAGTAGTCACCTGAAAGGGTGCAAAATTGGCTTGCCACTTTGGGTGTAGGACAACCTCTGTTCCTACGTGTATAGCCGCGAAGGAATTGTGCCACAGTGTCACACCCCAAAATTTTCAATTTTAGGTTGTGCTTGGAAAACACTAAATAAAAATAAATGATTTCAATATTTGAATAAATTTATTAGATAAGTTAAGTTGCTGCTAATTTAAATATAGAAAATTTTGGTTTTAAACTTTTTTCATATTAATTTGATAATGTGGTGTTTGTGTGATGCTTGTCTTTGGTGTTGGTGAGTGCTTTTATTTTTAAATTACCAAAGGACGACGTTTGCTTCTCACCGAAAAACTTTTTGGTATTTTCTGGATTTAAAATTTCAATTTCTGTGAGCTTAATCTTTTTCCTTGATCTCTTCATCCATCTTTTCATGA
Source organism: Saccharum hybrid cultivar R570 (assembly GCA_038087645.1). Classification (NCBI taxonomy): domain Eukaryota; kingdom Viridiplantae; phylum Streptophyta; class Magnoliopsida; order Poales; family Poaceae; genus Saccharum; species Saccharum hybrid cultivar. Next base: position 90,552 of record JAQSUU010000296.1, read on the forward strand.
GCTCAAACCCATTTAGTTGAGTTCCTTATCTCTCCAAGAGTCTCCATGATTTTTTCCGTGATTTTTCTGAGCTCCGAGCTATTTTTCGTTGCTTAAAACGAAATTCTGGATATTCTGTAATTATTTTAATCTCGAAATCAATTAATTCTAAAAATAATAAAATATCTCGTGTTTCCAAAAATTACAAACCCTACGACTATATATATATGCCGGCGTAGCCCTCGACGCCCTGGATTCAGAAGTACAACCCTTATCGCGAGCCGCCGCTCGTAGCTCCCTCCACCCCACGCCGAAGTTCCGGCGAACTTTTGACGAAGGTTCAGCGAGCTTTTCCGGCCACCTCGGACGTCTCTGGCGAAAACCGTCACCACCAAGAGGTATATCTCGTCGTTCTCTACGCCGTATTGCCATTCTTTTCGTGAATCCATCACCGTTTCCTCGTTTCCTAATCTTTCTTCCTCTTTTCCGGCGAGGTCATCCATGGATGGCTTCCACCTTCCTCCGTTTCGGGCCACCTCGTCGATGGTCGTGATCACACCACGGCACCACGCCTCTGCAGATCCTTAGCCTCGTCGGGACCATGCCCTCTGTGTTCCAGACCCAGACCACTCCACGCCACCGCCCAAGACCACGACCTCGTCGCCCTTCGTGCGTTTGTGCGTGGAGCAACAGCGCCGCCGCCGTCGCTTGTGCCGCTGGGCGCCACCCCACACACTTCGCGTGCACAGCCACACGGCGTCATCTCGGCCGTCAAGCCGTCCAGCCCCGCTGTCCATCTTCTTTCCCTGCATGGACGGACAAAGAAGCAGCAAGTTCTCGTGTTCGTGAAGGCCACGATCTCGTACAGACCAAAGGTACACGACACAGTTAATTACAAGTTTGCCATTGGTCGTTTAACCTCCGTCGTTTAATCGTTTTAACTCCGATTCGAGTCATTCCGGTTGCGTTAGAGTCACATCGATGTTCTCTGTGCAGTAGTACTAATGTTTTTCATGTCATATGCTTTTTCATATATATATAGCTGAGTATTATATTAATTAATATGTTTGTTATTAGTTTTATAATTAAAAATAATATATAATCTTGTCACGTCAGTCCTTTGTAACTAAGCATGAACTTAGCTAATGGCAACTTAAAATATATTTAAATTATAATTTACTTAGCCCAACCACATATCTCATATAATTAGAATAGTTGGTCTCACATGTTCTTTTATCTCTGTAAAGTCGGCAATACTTATAAATAAAATATGACCAGAGTTAAACCTAGCTTTGTAATTCAATTGATTAATCTAATTTTAGAATATTTCTTTAGAATGTTTATCACCTTATTTCAATAACTAAAATGTATTAAGTTTATAGTCGGTCTTCTAAGTTATGTTGTAATCGTCTCGATAGTCGCGTGTTCTCTTTAATGGTAGCTCCGTTATCCGTCGTTCTTGCGTTTTTGTGACTGTAGCAACGTACCGTGTCCTTTAGTGCGTTCTCTTTTAAAGAGTTTCTTTTGTTGGATGCATGTTCTTAGATGTGTTTATTGTTTGTCTATTTGCGTTGCTTGGTTGGTGCGAGTAGAGGAAGCGTGGTTCGTCAGCGCTGAAGACTAGAAGCTGAGGATTGACAGTTGAAGCAAAAGTGGAGACTGAAAGATAGCAACTGGAGAATCTGAGCAGCTAACTTGGGGAAAAAGACAAGTATAGCATGGGATTATCCTTGTTGTCCTATTCACGTTAAGCAAATAATATCATTATGCATATATTCCTTGTTAAGGATGACTTAGAGTTGATCTTATTCCTTGATACCTATTATATTGCATGGAGTAGTATTGCTAGTGCTTAACATGAACTATGATCATGTAATTTGACTAATGGAATATGCAATAAACAATAAAAGATGATTTTTATTACTGTTAAAGGGTACTAGAGCATGGGGTTACTTTGGTGCTCTCGTTACTCTCCATAAAGACTTATCTGTAAGCGAACATCCGGGATTTACAGTACAACTATGAGGGCTAAAATGGCTCTGGCTTTAGTCATATAGAAGGACCTTTTCTAGCTTGTTAGAGGTTACCCTTGTGGCGCAAATGGGGTAGAGCAGACTGTGGATCCCTGTGTGGTAGAATCACACAGACTGTCTTTGAAAACCTAGCGGCCCTAACTTGTTAGACGAACCTTTGAAAGACTTCATAGTGAACCCTACCGACTTTCCTTGGTAGTGGGTCAAGAGGCTGATCACCTCGGGCGAAAGGATAAATCACGACTCACAGTGAAAGTGTACAACCTCTGCAGAGTGTAAAACTGGTATATCAGCCGTGCTCACAGTCACGAGTGACCTTGGACCCTTACGGAATAGATGATCACTAATGACTATAAATATGTTTTTGCTATTCATTATTCATCTTTACATTGATTATATGTTTATTATGGGATTAATGCAAACCTGATGCTACTCATATGATAAAACTGTGATGATTAAAAGCTAAATGCAGTAAACCAGTATCTGTCCTTTTTGAGCCTCATGAACCCCATGTTATATTTGTTGAGTTCGACATGGACTCACCCTTGTTATTTCCTCACACTCCAGTGTGTAGTGAGGTGTTGCTTAGAAGAAGGATGAAAGTGTAGTGAAGTTTATAGAAGTCTTTCAGAAGTGTTTGGCATATGGAACCCCCAGTCAGCCGTCCCTGTGATGTTGGAGCCTGAAGAAAATATTAGTGACCGTTCCGCGACACTCTGATAGTTGTAAGTGTTAATATAGTATGTTTCCCGCTTTATATAAACATTGTTTTGATACTTTTTCATTCTGACATATGTGTGGACTTCCTGGGCACACATATGATTAGACTGGTTTTGTTCTTTGGAAAACCGGGTGTGACAGAGTGGTATCAGAGCGGTGTTGATTGTAGGACGTATGTCAAATAGCACTGGACGTATTCTAGAACTTATTTTACTATAAAACTATTATCTCATCCCTTGACTCATTGATTTTGACTATTTCCTGTTCCTTGTCCTGTTGTATCCCTTCCTTGATAGCTTCCTTTGAGCTATTATTTCTTACTTCCTTATTTTTTTTATTTGTGTTGTTTTTACCAAAAGTTTTCTGATTTTATCTTGTTCAAAAGTTCGATGGTCTTTCATCATCTCTAATGTGCCATTAGGATAACCACCATTGTTGAAGAAGCATGTGTAGTACCGATGATGTGATTGGTGCATTGTTTTGCCTGATGTGTGCTTGTATTGTTTGATGTAATGTCTGTGTGTTGTCTTTGTTCTTGTGTTCCAAAGGAGGCCCGCAATAATCTTGTGAATTAGCTCAATCTATGTTATGTGGGGTAGTGTCATCTTCTATCCTACTTAATTTTTCATTCGATCCTAATTCTTATCATTTTCTCTTACACCGTTCCTATCTACCCTTGGTTGTCATGCTATCTTCTTTATCTCATCTTAATGGAGGATAAACACATAAAGGACGCATTAATAGTAGCAAGCCTTCAAGAAAGAGATGTGTTCAATGACATCGCCAGGTGGAACAAAATCTTTGTTAAGTGGGGTAGCGTCTGTCACCATCATCAATCTCAAGTCACGAGACAAGAAGATCCAAAGACCAATCGCTATCATAATATCATCTTTTGCTAGTCCTTGCCCCTTAACCAGTCTCACCTTCTTGCCATCAATCTTTACTTTTTCTTATCAACATTTGACAACTTTTGACCCTTGTCCTTACATCTTATAAATCATGATTCAAGGACCTACAAAGACTTGAAGATCAATTTATCATTCTCACTAGTCTCCCTGAATGGTAAAACGGAAAACTAGTCTTTAGCCTTCTTCAACCAATGCTAATCTGTTATTTTTCGTGATATCTCATAAATCTTGAATCCAGGAGTTGGGAGTACCTTAAGATCTATCTTTATCTCTTATGTCATCTCTTGCTAATCTCCACCCTTATTTTTACACCTTATAAAGTGAAGACTCGATGATCAACCTTGATCTATCTTGTTAACCTCCTTTGATCTTCCTTTTTTTCACCTATGTTGACCATCAATCCTTTGATCTTCTATCATTAACTTGAATCAATCTTAGCGATCAATCCAATGTTCTCTTATCAATCTTTGATAATCCTTGACACTTATATCCGAACTTGTCAAAAAGTTTCAAAACAATCTTATTGGTCTCCTTTATCTCTCTTTCAAGACTCTTCGAATCTCGGGACGAGATTTCTGTTAAGTGGGGTAGAATTGTCACACCCCAAAATTTTCAATTTTAGGTTGTGCTGGGAAAACACTAAATAAAATAAATGATTTCGATATTTGAATAAATTTATTAGATAAGTTAAGTTGCTGCTAATTTAAATATAGAAAATTTTTGTTTTAAACTTTTTCATATTAATTTGATAATGTGGTGTTTGTGTGATGCTTGTCTTTGGTGTTGGTGAGTGCTTTTATTTTTAAATTACCATAGGACGACGTTTGCTTCTCACCGGAAAACTTTTTGGTATTTTCTGGATTTAAAATTTCAATTTCCGTGAGCTTAATCTTTTTCCTTGATCTCTTCATCCATCTTTTCATGAGCTCAAATCCATTTAGTTGAGTTCCTTACATCTCCAAGAGTCTACAGGATTTTTCCCGTGATTTTTCTGAGCTCCGGGCTATTTTTCGTTGCTTAAAACGAAATTCTGGATATTCTGTAATTATTTTAATCCCGAAATCAATTAATTCTAAAAATAATAAAATATCTCGTGTTTCCAAAAATTACAAACCCTACGACTATATATATGCCGGCGTAGCCCTTGACGCCCTGGATTCAGAAGTACAACCCTTATCGCGAGCCGCCGCTCGTAACTCCCTCCACCCCTCACCGAAGTTCTGCATGTACAGCTTGCGTTCCGGCGAACTTTTTGACGAAGGTTCGGCGAGCTTTTCCGGCCACCTTGGACGTCTCCGGAGAAAACCGTCACCACCAAGAGGTATATCTCGTCGTTCTCTACGCCGTCTTGTCATTCTTTTTGTGAATCCATCACCGTTTCATCGTTACCTAACCTTTCTCCCTCTTTTCCGACGAGATCATCCATGGACGGCTTCCACCTTCCTCCGTTTCGGGCCACCTCGTCCATGGTCGCGATCACACCACGGCACCACGCCTCTGCAGATCCTCAGCCTCGTCGGGACCATGCCCTCTGTGTTCCAGACCCAGACCACTCCACGCCACCGCCCAAGACCACGACCTCGTCGCCCTTCGTGCGTTTGTGCGTGGAGCAACAGCGCCGCCGCCGTCGCTTGTGCCGCTGGGCGCCACCCCACACACTTCGCGTGCACAGCCACACGGCGTCATCTCGGCCGTCAAGCCGTCCAGCCCCACTGTCCATCTTCTTTCCCTGCATGGACGGACAAAGAAGCAGCAAGTTCTCGTGTTCGTGAAGGCCATGATCTCGTACAGACCAAAGGTACACGACACAGTTAATTACAAGTTTGTCATTGATCGTTTAACCTCCGTCGTTTAATCGTTTTAACTCCGATTCGAGTCGTTCCGGTTGCGTTAGAGTCGCATCGATGTTCTCTGTGCAGTAGTACTAATGTTTTTCATGTCATATGCTTTTTCATATATATATATATAGCTAAGTATTATATTAATTAATATGTTTGTTATTAGTTTTATAATTAAAAATAATATATAATCTTGTCACGTCAGTCCTTTGTAACTAAGCATGAACTTAGCTAATGGCAACTTAAAATATGTTTAAATTATAATTTACTTAGCCCAACCACATATCTCATATAATTAGAATAGTTGTTCTCACATGTTCTTATCTCTGTAAAGTCGGCAATACTTATAAATAAAATATGACCAGAGTTAAACCTAGCTTTGTAATTCAATTGATTAATCTAATTTTAGAATATTTCTTTAGAATGTTTATCACCTTATTTCAATAACTAAAATGTATTAAGTTTATAGTCGGTCTTCTAAGTTATGTTGTAATCGTCTCGATAGTCGCGTGTTCTCTTTAATGGTAGCTCCGTTATCCGTCGTTCTTGCGTTTTTGTGACTGTAGCAACGTACTGTGTCCTTTAGTGCGTTCTCTTTTAAAGAGTTTCTTTTGTTGGATGCATGTTCTTAGATGTGTTTATTGTTTGTCTATTTGCGTTGCTTGGTTGCTGCGAGTAGAGGAAGCGTGGTTCGTTAGCGCTGAAGACTAGAAGCTGAGGATTGACAGTTGAAGCAAAAGTGGAGACTGAAAGATAGCAACTGGAGAATCTGAGCAGCTAACTTGGGGAAAAAGACAAGTATAGCATGGGATTATCCTTGTTGTCCTATTCACGTTAAGCAAATAATATCATTATGCATATATTCCTTGTTAAGGATGACTTAGAGTTGATCTTATTCCTTGATACCTATTATATTGCATGGAGTAGTATTGCTAGTGCTTAACATGAACTATGATCATGTAATTTGACTAATGAAATATGCAATAAACAATAAAAGATGATTTTTATTACTGTTAAAGGATACTAGAGCATGGGGTTACTTTGGTGCTCTCGTTACTCTCCATAAAGACTTATCTGTAAGCGAACATCTGGGATTTACAGTACAACTATGAGGGCTAAAATGGCTCTGGCTTTAGTCATATAGAAGGACCTTTTCTAGCTTGTTAGAGGTTACCCTTGTGGCGCAAATGGGGTAGAGCAGACTGTGGATCCCTGTGTGGTAGAATCACACAGACTGTCTTTGGAAACCTAGCGGCCCTAACTTGTTAGACGAACCTTTGAAAGACTTCATAGTGAACCCTACCGACTTTCCTTGGTAGTGGGTCAAGAGGCTGATCACCTCGGGCGAAAGGATAAATCACGACTCATAGTGAAAGTGTACAACCTCTGCAGAGTGTAAAACTGGTATATCAGCCGTGCTCACGGTCACGAGTGACCTTGGACCCTTACGGAATAGATGATCACTAATGACTATAAATATATTTTTGCTATTCATTATTTATCTTTACATTGATTATATGTTTATTATGGGATTAATGCAAACCTGATGCTACTCATATGATAAAACTGTGATGATTAAAAGCTAAATGCAGTAAACCAGTGTCTGTCCTTTTTGAGCCTCATGAACCCCGTGTTATATTTGTTGAGTTCGACATGGACTCACCCTTGTTATTTCCTCACACTCCAGTGTGTAGTGAGGTGTTCCTTAGAAGAAGGATGAAAGTGTAGTGAAGTTTATAGAAGTCTTTCAGAAGTGTTTGGCATATGGAAACCCCAGTCAGCCGTCCCTGTGATGTTGGAGCCTGAAGAAAATATTAGTGACCGTTCCGCGACACTCTGATAGTTGTAAGTGTTAATATAGTATGTTTCCCGCTTTATATAAACATTGTTTTGATACTTTTTCATTCTGACATATGTGTGGACTTCCTGGGCACACATATGATTAGACTGGTTTTGTTCTTTGGAAAACCGGGTGTGACAGAGTGGTATCAGAGCGGTGTTGATTGTAGGACGTATGCCAAATAGCACTGAACGTATTCTAGAACTTATTTTACTATAAAACTATTATCTCATCCCTTGACTCATTGATTTTGACTATTTCCTGTTCCTTGTCCTGTTGTATCCCTTCCTTGATAGCTTCCTTTGAGCTATTATTTCTTACTCCCTTGTTTTTTTATTTGTGTTGTTTTTACCAAAAGTTTTCTGATTTTACCTTGTTCAAAAGTTCGATGGTCTTTCATCATCTCTAATGTGCTATTAGGATAACCACCATTGTTGAAGAAGCATGTGTAGTACCGATGATGTGATTGATGCATTGTTTTGCCTGATGTGTGCTTGTATTGTTTGATGTAATGTCTGTGTGTTGTCTTTGTTCTTGTGTTCCAAAGGAGGCCCGCAATAATCTTGTGAATTAGCTCAATCTATGTTATGTGGGGTAGTGTCATCTTCTATCCTACTTAATTTTTCATTCGATCCTAATTCTTATCATTTTCTCTTACACCGTTCCTATCTACCCTTGGTTGTCATGCTATCTTCTTTATCTCATCTTAATGGAGGATAAACACATAAAGGACGCATTAATAGTAGCAAGCCTTCAAGAAAGAGATGTGTTCAATGACATCGCCAGGTGGAACAAAATCTTTGTTAAGTGGGGTAGCGTCTGTCACCATCATCAATCTCAAGTCACGAGACAAGAAGATCCAAAGACCAATCGCTATCATAATATCATCTTTTGCTAGTCCTTGCCCCTTAACCAGTCTCACCTTCTTGCCATCAATCTTTACTTTTTCTTATCAACATTTGACAACTTTTGACCCTTGTCCTTACATCTTATAAATCATGATTCAAGGACCTACAAAGACTTGAAGATCAATTTATCATTCTCACTAGTCTCCCTGAATGGTAAAACGGAAAACTAGTCTTTAGCCTTCTTCAACCAATGCTAATCTGTCATTTTTCGTGATATCTCATAAATCTTGAATCCAGGAGTTGGGAGTACCTTAAGATCTATCTTTATCTCTTATGTCATCTCTTGCTAATCTCCACCCTTATTTTTACACCTTATAAAGTGAAGACTCGATGATCAACCTTGATCTATCTTGTTAACCTCCTTTGATCTTCCTTTTTTTCACCTATGTTGACCATCAATCCTTTGATCTTCTATCATTAACTCGAATCAATCTTAGCGATCAATCCAATGTTCTCTTATCAATCTTTGATAATCCTTGACACTTATATCCGAACTTGTCAAAAAGTTTCAAAACAATCTTATTGGTCTCCTTTATCTCTCTTTCAAGACTCTTCGAATCTCGGGACGAGATTTCTGTTAAGTGGGGTAGAATTGTCACACCCCAAAATTTTCAATTTTAGGTTGTGCTGGGAAAACACTAAATAAAATAAATGATTTTGATATTTGAATAAATTTATTAGATAAGTTAAGTTGCTGCTAATTTAAATATAGAAAATTTTTGTTTTAAACTTTTTCATATTAATTTGATAATGTGGTGTTTGTGTGATGCTTGTCTTTGGTGTTGGTGAGTGCTTTTATTTTTAAATTACCATAGGACGACGTTTGCTTCTCACCGGAAAACTTTTTGGTATTTTCTGGATTTAAAATTTCAATTTCCGTGAGCTTAATCTTTTTCCTTGATCTCTTCATCCATCTTTTCATGAGCTCAAATCCATTTAGTTGAGTTCCTTACATCTCCAAGAGTCTACATGATTTTTCCCGTGATTTTTCTGAGCTCCGGGCTATTTTTCGTTGCTTAAAACGAAATTCTGGATATTCTGTAATTATTTTAATCCCGAAATCAATTAATTCTAAAAATAATAAAATATCTCGTGTTTCCAAAAATTACAAACCCTACGACTATATATATGCCGGCGTAGCCCTTGACGCCCTGGATTCAGAAGTACAACCCTTATCGCGAGCCGCCGCTCGTAACTCCCTCCACCCCTCACCGAAGTTCTGCATGTACAGCTTGCGTTCCGGCGAACTTTTTGACGAAGGTTCGGCGAGCTTTTCCGGCCACCTCGGACGTCTCCGGCGAAAACCGTCACCACCAAGAGGTATATCTCGTCGTTCTCTACGCCGTCTTGTCATTCTTTTCGTGAATCCATCACCGTTTCATCGTTACCTAACCTTTCTCCCTCTTTTCCGACGAGATCATCCATGGACGGCTTCCACCTTCCTCCGTTTCGTGCCACCTCGTCCATGGTCGCGATCACACCACGGCACCACGCCTCTGCAGATCCTCAGCCTCGTCGGGACCATGCCCTCTGTGTTCCAGACCCAGACCACTCCACGCCACCGCCCAAGACCACGACCTCGTCGCCCTTCGTGCGTTTGTGCGTGGAGCAACAGCGCCGCCGCCGTCGCTTGTGCCGCTGGGCGCCACCCCACACACTTCGCGTGCACAGCCACACGGCGTCATCTCGGCCGTCAAGCCGTCCAGCCCCGCTGTCCATCTTCTTTCCCTGCATGGACGGACAAAGAAGCAGCAAGTTCTCGTGTTCGTGAAGGCCATGATCTCGTACAGACCAAAGGTACACGACACAGTTAATTACAAGTTTGTCATTGATCGTTTAACCTCCGTCGTTTAATCGTTTTAACTCCGATTCGAGTCGTTCCGGTTGCGTTAGAGTCGCATCGATGTTCTCTGTGCAGTAGTACTAATGTTTTTCATGTCATATGCTTTTTCATATATATATATAGCTAAGTATTATATTAATTAATATGTTTGTTATTAGTTTTATAATTAAAAATAATATATAATCTTGTCACGTCAGTCCTTTGTAACTAAGCATGAACTTAGCTAATGGCAACTTAAAATATGTTTAAATTATAATTTACTTAGCCCAACCACATATCTCATATAATTAGAATAGTTGTTCTCACATGTTCTTATCTCTGTAAAGTCGGCAATACTTATAAATAAAATATGACCAGAGTTAAACCTAGCTTTGTAATTCAATTGATTAATCTAATTTTAGAATATTTCTTTAGAATGTTTATCACCTTATTTCAATAACTAAAATGTATTAAGTTTATAGTCGGTCTTCTAAGTTATGTTGTAATCGTCTCGATAGTCGCGTGTTCTCTTTAATGGTAGCTCCGTTATCTGTCGTTCTTGCGTTTTTGTGACTGTAGCAACGTACCGTGTCCTTTAGTGCGTTCTCTTTTAAAGCGTTTCTTTTGTTGGATGCATGTTCTTAGATGTGTTTATTGTTTGTCTATTTGCGTTGCTTGGTTGCTGCGAGTAGAGGAAGCGTGGTTCGTCAGCGCTGAAGACTAGGAGCTGAGGATTGACAGTTGAAGCAAAAGTGGAGACTGAAAGATAGCAACTGGAGAATCTGAGCAGCTAACTTGGGGAAAAAGACAAGTATATCATGGGATTATCCTTGTTGTCCTATTCACATTAAGCAAATAATATCATTATGCATATATTCCTTGTTAAGGATGACTTAGAGTTGATCTTATTCCTTGATACCTATTATATTGCATGGAGTAGTATTGCTAGTGCTTAACATGAACTATGATCATGTAATTTGACTAATGGAATATGCAATAAACAATAAAAGATGATTTTTATTACTGTTAAAGGGTACTAGAGCATGGGGTTACTTTGGTGCTCTCGTTACTCTCCATAAGGACTTATCTATAAGCGAACATCCGAGATTTACAGTACAACTGTGAGGGCTAAAATGGATCTGGCTTTAGTCATATAGAAGGACCTTTTCTAGTTTGTTAGAGGTTACCCTTGTGGCGCAAATGGGGTAGAGCAGACTGTGGATCCCTGCGTGGTAGAATCACATAGACTGACTTTGGAAACCTAGCGGCCCTAACTTGTTAGACGAACCTTTGAAAGACTTCATAGTGAACCCTGCCGACCTTCCTTGGTAGTGGGTCAAGAGGCTGATCACCTCGGGCGAAAGGGTAAATCACGACTCACAGTGAAAGTGTACAACCTCTGCAGAGTGTAAAACTGGTATATCAGCCGTGCTCACGGTCACGAGTGACCTTGGACCCTTACGGAATAGATGATCACTAATGACTATAAATATGTTTTGCTATTCATTATTCATCTTTACATTGATCATATGTTTATTATGGGATTAATGCAAACCTGATGCTACTCATATGATAAAACTGTGATGATTAAAAGCTAAATGCAGTAAACCAGTGTTTGTCCTTTTTGAGCCTCATGAACCCCGTGTTATATTTGTTGAGTTCGACATGGACTCACCCTTGCTATTTCCTCACACTCCAGTGTGTAGTGAGGTGTTGCTTAGAAGAAGGATGAAAGTGTAGGGAAGTTTCTAGAAGTCTTTCAGAAGTGTTTGGCATATGGAACCCCCAGTCAGCCGTCCCTGTGATGTTGGAGCCTGAAGAAAAGATTAGTGACCGTTCCGCGACACTCTGATAGTTGTAAGTGTTAATATAGTATATTTCCCGCTTTATATAAACATTGTTTTGATACTTTTTCATTCTGACACATGTGTGGACTTCCTGGGCACACATATGATTAGCCTAGTTTTGTTCTTTGGAAAACCGGGTGTGACACACAGGAAAGGGGTTCCTACATTTGCCTGCCGAGGAATCATAGCGGCTACTAACGTGTTGGGGAAACATTTGAAAAGCTACATAGTGAACCCTGCCGAATAGAGGATTATTGCTATGATTAATGAAAACGAGCGGCCCGGAAAACTCACAGAATAGAGGATTATTATTGCTGATGTTTAATGATGAGATAAAATGTTGCTTTATATGATCATGTGGTACAATTGGGGTTAAGCACAACCATATGCTAATTTAGGGTTAACTTTGTGACCTAAAAAAATGCTAACCGCAGTACAATCTGTGTCAGCCTTTTGAGCTTCATTCCCCATGTTATTTTTGTTAAGTACGAGATGTACTTATTGCTTACTATTTTCATTATTTGAATAAAATCCCGGATGGGTAACAGGTGACAGTGACAATTGATATGACTACTTTCCCGAGGACTACTAGTCTTGCGATCAACCAGTCAACCGTCCCTGTGGCAATGAAGACGCCATGGAGTTATTTATCTATTTCCGCTTGCTAGACTTTGATGAATTTATGTATTGGTTAATACTCGTGATGTAATAAAGCACTGTGTGTGTTTGATACTCTTCTTTAATTTGTCTCTATATGTGTGTAATTGACTCTGGGCACACATATAGTATATATCCAAATTTTCCTTTAAATTTGAGTGTGACACTTTGACACAACAAGCCCATGTAGAAGGGTGTTTGCACAGCAAGACAGCCCGGGAAATCATGTTTAGTCCCACACCAGTCAGTGTCAAGGAGATTAGCCAACCATCCAACGTCTTATACAGTAGCAGGTGAAGGCAACCAACTCAAGCAGCTGCGTGGCGAGCACAAAGTGAACTATTCTTTCGCATTTTACTAAAGAATACCGTGTGCTCGTCACAATAAGCAGCGTACTCTAATTTTTAGAGTGTGCTTTCTCGAGAAAGCGCCCAACAAATCGGGATTTCTAAATTTTGAGATATATCAAGATTTTTAAATTTTGAGATTGAGATGGGATGTTCTGTTTTAATTTATATTTTGTCTTTGTGAACTGATTTGTTGCTGTGAGGAAATGGACAAACACACATTGCTATCTAGGGTTGGTGAAGAACATCAAGAAGAAGTTCAGTAGTTGGGGAGTGTATTACCTTTGGATTTCATTTCATGTAATCAGCGATTGCGGCCAGCCTTCCAGGAAGTGGGCCTACATATAGTAGTTTGTCTAATGGGCCTTCCTCTCACACATTTCCGTTAGAATACGTCCCAAGGCCGAATACGTACACTAGACAAGATCACAATGATGGGCTTCTGCTCCAAGGCACTCCTCTCTGTCTTGACTATTGAACCTGACTAGTCTGTCCACCAGCATATGCATCAAGTATACTCCCTCCGTGGCTTTACGAGAAGTCAGCCGATTGTAAGTTTAACAAGATTTAAATATTTATATCTTAAATATATTTACTATAAAATATATTATGTAATTAATCTAATGATAATTATTTAGTATTATAAATATTAGTACTTTTTAAAATACATATGGTTAAACTTTAGAATATTTGACTCCTTAAAATGCGAGATGCATATTTATTTTGGGAGAGAGAAAGAGAGTTCACAACAACCTCCGCGCCTTCGCTCCGAATATCTAAGGTGGAGAAAATTGGATATTTACCTTCCTCTATGATAGGCTTTGCAAATTTACCCTCCTATCGTTGGTTTTGCAAAAAATACTATATTGTACAAGGTCAATTTGATTTCTTTGACATATCACCTATTTAATTTCTTTTCTTATCATTTTTCTAATATCAGGCACATGAAAGGACAAATTTGCCCCTAGTTTTGTGTGTGTGTGTGTATATATATATACATATACATATACATATACATATAAAAGACATGTTCCATTTGAGCTCGTCTCCTAAAAATCAATGAAAAATAAAGTGCTTTGTTAGAGATTACTCGAAGTTATGTTTTGGTGACTCCGATGAAAAAAGGAATAATATCGTAAAGTGGTCTAAAAACCCTAAAAATTGGCATGGGGCCATAATATAGGTGTATAACCTTTTCATAAAAAATTTCAAACCATTTCAATAAAGTAGGACCATACATTGTTCATAAATGGATACATCTTTCACATATAATACATATAACTATGTAACAGATGTATCTATTTGTAAAGAGCATATAGTACTCCTTTGTTAAAATCATTTAAAATTTTTATGGAAATATCATACACCAAAAACATGTTCTCATACAAGTTTGTAGATTTTTCTAAACTAAGTTTATATTTGTTACAACTATTCTATGGTAATTTGGAATTAGTCGGATGAATTATCCCTAGCAAACAAATATTTTTGGCTATCTCTTTGCGTATGGTCTAAAGTGAAACGTATGCGCTTGAATATGTTATTATAAAAATTTTTAAAATGATTTGCTATTTTCTAAGATTTTAAGCGATATGAATTTTGGAAATGTTGGTTGTTACTTTTTAGCTAGTTTAACTCAAAAAAATAATAAAAAACTGTTGACAACTGGCGTGGGCTGGACTCCATGGATGAAACGGTAAATGCCAACAATCCTGCATAATACTTTCGATCAGCCCGTTTTTGCAGTCGTATATTTCTTGGAAGTACATATGTACGTGGTGGCTTAGGGTGCCCATAGGTTTCTCACTTCACTTCGGTTTGTTTGGTCTATCTGAACCATCTTTGTCCTTTTATTAAAGGGCGTTACTAGCGCCCGAACATCCCCGCGGCTGCTTGTTCCCACGTGTAGCGAGCGGACAGTGCGGACCTTATTGCTTTGGGGCCACCACATGAGCATCGCGCCACCTGCGTGCTCGTCGGGTAGGGTTTCCCCGCCGAACTCGAATTGCCGTGGTGAGATGGAGGGAAGGGAAGGGAGGGGAGGGAGAGGAGAGGGCAAGGCGCACCATGCGAGGAAGGCATGAGGTAGGAGCCGAAGCCCTGCGGCAGGCCGCTGTCCGCCAGCCATGTGCAACACCCGATCTACTTTTAAAACATTCAGATGAAACATTTGCAACATACGTCTGAAGATAGATGAAATATTTGAAACATGCGCTTAAAGCACTGGCAAAAAACACATGAAACACTTGAAAACCATTGCAACGCAACATCCAGAATTCCATATAAAACAGTTGCAACATATGTGTGATACATAACCAACATCTAGATAAACACACTTGCAATATACATTTGAAAAAACAGATCAAACATTAGGAACAGATGTTTCCAACATAAATGTACAACCATTGCAACATATGCAACATCCCGATCTACTTTTGCAACATCCATACGAAATATTTACAACATATCTATGAAACAACTGAAATACTCGAAACATATACTTGCAACATGTGCTTTCAGCGCAATGGCACCTTGCTGCTTGGATGAATGGAGCTCGTCCTTGTGGAGCTCGATGCAATGGAGTGCACGAAGGTCGTCAGTGCGGAGCTTGTCGGTGGCATGGACCTCAGCAATGGCCGCGGCAGGCGGATGGAGCGCGGCCGTGACAAGAGGCGTGAGTCCGGATGGTGGGTGGGCGGCACGGGTGGGGGCGACACCGGCGAGCGGCGCAGGCGGAGTGTGTCCCGCGAGCGGGGGCGGCACGGGCGACCGGAGTTCGTCCCACGAGGGCAGGCAGCGTGGGCAGGGGCGGTGACCGCGAGCGGCGCAGACAGAGTCCTTTCGAGGGGGGGGGGGGGGGTGGAGCGAGCGAGCGGAGTCCATCCCGCGAGCATGGGGCACGCAGCGCAGAGTGGGCGTGTGACGGGAACAGGGTACGCGGATGAGTGGATGAGGATGAGCCGCGTCCAAACGGAGTCACGGGACGGACACTCATGACATATCATTATCGTTTATTGAACTGTTACATCATCTTCTCTTGCTTTCAATGTTTTTTTTCCAGTACAGCTGTACTACCTACATGTAGTTAGTTTGTTAATCTTTTTTCCCCTCAAAACTGCATTTACAGTTTGTTTTACTAGATTAATAGTTACAAATAGTAAAAAACAGAACACTGCAAACTTATACTATTCGTGTTGGTGCAGGTACTTCAGAAAGCGATGCTTTTACCGGCACACTAGAGCTTCGGAGTTGTGTATGGGCTATGGCGATCTGCCTCTGCATTTCACCTGTATATGCGTACAAGCATCTCTTCTGGGAAGCTGCGTCTGCATAAGGAGGACGAGGAGATCCTTGGGGTGCTGTTTCTCATCTTCTGGAGCCTCACGCTCAAACCACTACTCAAATACACCATCTTTTGTTCTTGGAGCAAACGACGGTGAAGGTACATGCTCTTGTTTTGTGTCCAGTTCTTTTAGCTCATTCTTGGTTCAATTATAGTTTTGACACCGTTTTATTTCTGTATGAGAAAAGTCGGAACATGGGTGCTGACAAACTGTTTGAGTTTACTGGTGTATGTGGATGATTTAGATAAAATTAAAGGTGTTACTTTATATTATCTTTCCTAATGACAAACATGGATAATTTAGATTTAAATTTATGGGATATTTGCATTATATTTTGTAAAAGCATAGGTGAGTAATTTATATATAAATTAAGGGTTTCTTTATTTTCTTGCAGTGCCGTTCAATACCCTTGACACGATGTGGACTGATTGTTGCAGGAACAAACTTGTAGCCAACTGCTGAGGGTGACCATCCATCGACTGCTGAGCCAATTGTTCGTTTGTCTTATAATCCGTACTTTTTAGCTTGTTTTTTCAGCCGGAACAATGTTTTTCTCTCACAACAAATCAGCGAACAGTACTTTTAGTCATGGCTTTTCAGCGAAGCAAATGGGCTCCATGATCTTGTTAAGCTTTCATTAATGGTTTCTTCAGTTTCAGGGGCCATAGGGAATGCCGGAATGGCATGTTTTAGATGTACTTTTCTTGCTTGACAACGAGATTAACATGTCCGTATATAGCTGCCATGTGGAACAAAGTGGATAGAATGTAGTGTTCTTGAAAAAAGCATGAGTGATGTATTGTTTTCCTGCTTTCCTTGAAGTAGTAAACAAGGTAAAATGACACAAAAAGAGAGTGCCCAAAATATGCACTTCTGACAGTGAGTTGCTTGTTTTCCTTCTAGATCCCTGTTTCTTTCAGAGATGCAACATTTGAATCTGCATAGACGCTAGCATCAGAGATGAAATCAACAGTCGATTTGGAGGCATAGTATCAACAAAACTCCTTCCACGACCACAAGCACAAATGATTCACTGCTCATGACTGGAAAGATATGCACTCCAGTCGATCTACTCTTGGAAATAGAAGCTCTGAGGGATGAACAGCACGAAGAAAGGTAGTCCGGTTACTTCCATGTACTATTGGTGCAAGAGTATAAACAAGTGACATATCAGCAGGAGAAAAGGGCCCCCTCCTTTTCTCGAACACCATTGCGGAAGACTTGGTTGTAGTGGCTTCGCAACGGTTGGCGTTGGCGGTCAAGATTATTTTTTCCCGAGCACATGGGTGACGATCTAGTCTCACTACTACAAAAAGGATTTGTAGCAACGCCCACTAGTACAGCGGAGCCTAGCACTTGCGGTTCCAGAGCCATTTCTACTGGCGTGTGATCCCACCACCAATGTGAAAGGCCAGTACAAATCAACAATACTATAGGCGGTTACTTTAAATGCGCCAGTGTTAACGGCTTTTCACTGGCGGCTGCCTTAATGTGACCGCTAGTGTTAATTGGGTTTACACTGGCGGTTGGTGTAAGTCAACCACTAGTGTTAAGTAGATTAACACTGACAGTTACCTTAAGTGAACCGCCAGTGTAACAATTTTTACACAGGCGGTTCACATAAAGCCGACGTCTCTGGAATTGATTTTCAGAGGCGGTTTGTTACGAGAGGCGCCAGTGTATTGTGTTTAAAAATTCAAATCTTGGCGTCATATATTTCCTGCCAGTGAATTATTTTTATTTTTAAAAATTGCAATGAACCCATAATCACATAAAATTATATTTGCATGCATGAAAAAGCAGTATTTATTACAATCTACCATAGTCATCACACCCTAATAATAATGTTACAATAAAGTTTTTTCCACTTGTAGCTAGGTCCCATCTAATAATCATCGTGGTTTAGCTCTAGCCTGACAATACCTATGAGATCTCGGTACTGTGGTTGAGCTAATTCTGACTCCGGATCAAAATACTTCCCATCGAAGTGAATTATTTCTTTCATGATGAACTGGCTAAAGTCATCGTAAATGTTCATGAGCTCTTTATTCTGGAGGCCTCTACTCGTGGGATCACACTTGTATACCTGCAAAATATAATAAGTCATCATACATTTACAACCAACCAATACGAAGAAGGCATCAGTAGTGACAAAACTTCACATATGATTATTACTTATTTTGCTAGGATTGTTGGTGTATCTCCCGTTTTCTCTGAGAAACTCGCACACATAGTACCACAGTGCACGGATCCTGGTGGTTGCTTGTGACACTATATAAGAATTGGCAAGTGGTTACATAGTTGCTACGTATACATATATACACGACAAATATGTATGTTTATTTAAAATTTACCTGTCCGCACATGTAGCGGTTTTCTGTTTTTTTTTAATCGTACCATCCACCCTTGAACTTATAGAACTTGTATGCCTTGCAGAGCTCGAATAAATTCAACAAGTCATATCCAAACTCTCATAGATAATATATAAATGTGGAAAAGCACGCATACAAATCTGCACGTAATAGTCTACTTCTTCATTGCTAGTGGTTTTTGAACTCTCTTTGGTCTTCTTTTTTTTAGATAATGGATATTTCATACCCGGCTTCATCTACTAAAAGTAGAATCAGGCCAATAATTACAGAGTTCGAGTCTTCGACACGCAAAGGAGCTGTAAAGCACATAGTTCACAGCCGCCAATGGGCTAAACACAACAAAATAAAGTTTCGACTAAACTAGACCAATCCGAATATGTGATAATCATCCATTCGACGCAAAGAACTCCATGGCGGAACTTTCGAGATGCTGACTAGCTTGAACCAAGGTGTCTCGCTGGTCGTCAAGTCACTGTAACCTGGCCCATTGGTGAAGCCAATGCGTTCCTCTGAATAGAACCTGCAAGAAAGATTTTGGTCTGCATTTATCAAAAACGACTTCTTTTCTAGTTAGCCAAATTGCCCAGCAAAGAGCCGCTGCTGTAGTTAGAAGCAATAAGTTGTGTTTGGACCCACCCAATTTTGACCAATGGCTGAACATATCATCCATATTGGTAGGTTTTTTGTTATGCCAAACACTATTTGTACCGCGCGCCACAGGAATTTCGCATATGAACAATTAAAAAATAGATGTTGAATAGTCTCTGGTAAATGGCAAAAGCAACAATTCTTGTCACCTTTCCAATTATGTCTAGCTTGATTGTCTTTAGTCAAAATCACTCCTTTTTTTAGATACCACAAAAATACTTTGATCTTTGTAGGTAACTTAGCACACCAAATTTCTTGGGACACTCTTACACCATTGCTAACTAACGCAGCATACATAGATTTTATAGAAAATTGCTCCGATGAATGTAGTGACCAGAAAAAGCATCCCTACCTTCCTGTAAGTTCACATTGCTTAACAAATAAACAATTTTGTGCCAATCCCTCAAGTTGTTACCCACTAACGATATACGAAACGAAATAGTTAGTGGAACCGAACTGAGTATAGTAGCCACAGTGTCTTGTTTTCTCCTAAACAACGAAGGATATTTTGACTTCAAGGGCTGATTTCCCATCCAAGTATCTTCCCAAAATCGAGTCTGGGTACCATCTTTCAACTTGAATAAACCATACCCCATGAACAGGTCTTTCACATTCATTAGGCATTTCCAGAAATGTGAGCCTGTTGGCTTTTTTGAGCAGCCACCTATAGTTTTATCTTTACTATATTTATTTCTCAACAGCTCTTGCCACATCCCTTGTTCATTGCAAAGTTTAAAAAGCCATTTGCTCAATAGACATTTGTTTTGTATGTCTAGATTCTGTACCCCCAGTCCACCTTGATTTTTTGGTTGGCATATTAAGCTCCATTTCGCCAATCTATATTTTCTCTTGTGTTAGTCATTTTGCCAAAAAAAATCTTGATCTAAAACCTCTATTTTCTCTAACACTCCTCTTGGGACCTCAAAAAAGACAGCATAAACTTTGGAAGACTTGACAGTACCGAGTTTATGAGCACTAGTCTGCCTCCCACAGTTAACATTTTTCCTTTCCATCCACTTAGTCTTTTCTCTATTCTTTCCTCTATCATCTTCCAATCTTTGTTATTGAGTTTTCTAAAATGCATGGGTAGGCCTAGGTATCGGAAAGGGTATTTGCCTATGTCACAACCGAACAGTTGAGAATATGACACTTCATATTCCTTTGCTTTGCCAAAGCAAAAGATTTCACTTTTATAAAAATTAATTTTTAGGTCAGATAATTGTTCAAATGTGCTTAATAAAAGCTTCATATTTACTGCTTTTTTTAAATCATGGCTCATAAAAATCACTGTGTCATCCGCATCCTGAAGGATTGATAGACCATCCTGTACTAGATGTGGAATAACCCCTTCCACCTGTCCACCTATCTTGCTTCTTTAGCTCTGGCAATGAGTAGAGCCAGCATGTCCGCCGCTATGTTAAATAGTATAGGGGACAGTGGGTCACCTTGCCTTAATCCTTTTCTTGTTTGGAAGTAATTTCCTAATTGGTCATTAACTTTTATATTTATATTTCCACCTTGCGTGAAATGTTCAACCCAATTACACCATTTCTGTGAGAATCCCTTCATCCTAAGCGTTTGCTGAACAAAACTCCATTTGACTTTGTCGTATGCCTTTTTGAAATCAATCTTAAAAATAATCCCATCTTGCTTTCTTTTGTGTAACTCATGAATTGTCTCATGAAGTATAACCGCTCCTTCCATGATATTTCTTCCTGGTATAAATGTTGTTTGTGTTGGTCGAATGATTTTTTGGGCAATGGTAGTAATCCTGTTTGTGGCGACTTTTGTGAAAATTTTAAATGAGACATTCAACAGACATATAGGTTTGTATTGTTGGATCAATTTTGCATCATTCTTCTTTGATAAAATAATTATCGTTCCAAAGTTAAGGCAGTGTAAAGGTAGGGTTCCTTGATGGAATTCCTGAAACAAAGACATCAAGTCTTCTTTTATAGTATTCCAGAAGGCCTGATAATACTCTGGTGGGAACCCATCCGCCCCTGGTGCTTTGTTGTGCTCCATTTGGAAAATTGCTGCGCTCACTTCAGATTCCGAAAATTGATCAATTAATAACTCATTTTCCTGTTGAGACACTTGTGGAATATCATCAATTTTTGATTCATCTAGAGTGACGAAAGAACTTTCAGATGGACCAAACAAATTCTTATAATATGTGGTGATATACTTTTTGAGGTCAGCATCTCCACATATTACTCTATTTCCATCTTCCAACTGGAAAATACGAGTTTTACGATGTCTCCCGTTTGCCACTAGATGATAGTATTTTGTATTAGCATCTCCTTCCAAAAATTGTTTAACCTTCTCTCTTTGATACCATTTCAGTTCCTCTTCTCTAAGTAATTCGGCCAACCTTTCATTCAGGACATGTTTCAAATTAACTTCATTATCTTCTAGTAGTGTATTTTCGGCCTTCTTATCTAACTCATCGAGCTTGTTTAAAAGTAAAATTTTCTCCTTATATGCACCACTGATGTTTTTTGCCCACCCTCTTAGATACTGGCACAGCTTTCTTATCTTTGCTTGCCACTTTTCAAGGGGAGTGCCATCTGTATCCACACTTTGCCATATGTCACGTACCATATCACAGAAACCATCCCGTAGCAACCAGCCCAACTCAAACTTGAATTGTGGCTGATAAATTGTGGATGAGCCCCCTGTGTTTGGAAAAAGTGGAGTATGGTCCAATATCTCTCTGGTCAAAGCATGGACAATGGTATGCGGGAATTTGGACTCAAAATCAGTACATGCCAAGACCCTGTCCAATTTTTCAAAGGTCTGGCATTGTAAATGATTAGCCCATGTGTACTTTCTACCCGACATTTCTATTTCTCTCAAGTTTAACGCATCAATGATTGCGTTAAATAAGAAATGCCATCTGTCATTATAATTATCATTATTCTTCTCGTCTGGTCCACGAATAATGTTAAAGTCACCACCTAAAATAATAGGTAAGGTTTCCTTTGAACACATACACACAACCTCAGACAAGAAATTTTCTTTATGTTCATTTTGCACCGGCCCATATATTGACACCAAATTAAATTTCAAGTCATTTTCCTTGTTTCGCAACTTAAATCTAATAAAAAACTCACCTTCCTCAATTTCACCAATGTCAAAAGTTACTAAATTAATGCCTAGAAGCATGCCACCGGACCCACCATGTGGAGACTTACAATGCCAAATAAAATCCCGACCAGCACAAATATTATTTAGAGTGGTTTATGGGATATTGGCTCTTCCGGTTTCCGATAAGGCAATGAAATCTATGCTTTTCTCTTTTGTTAGCTCCACCAAAAATGTATATTTCTTAACATAAGCAAAACCGTTACAATTCCAAAAAAATCCCTTCCATCTATACAAATTTTGTTCCCTTTTTATTTTTTTCCTACTTGTTGATCGAGGCTTCACCATATGTGATACAGGGGTCTGTAGGTCTGTTGGATCACAGCCCCCATCACATAGACAATCTGTTATATCTGAACATAGAAAATTTAATGCCTCTAAATTAATTCCCTCATCAATCGAACTCTCTGTAGTGACCTCAGCCAAATTATTTATCTTTCCCTCCTTTAAACTAACCGACTCATTCATCCGAGTGATCTCTATTTCCCTTAAGCTATTTACAGTACTTAAGACTGCATCTTCAGTTTTTCCTAAGACAACGCCCAGGCTACTAGTCCTAGCTATAATATCAGAATCAACAAGTTTATTAAAGCTGAGGTTTTGTGAGGAATTACCTTTATTTGTTGTGTCGTCCAAATTCTTGCGGGCCTTCAGTTTTGTGGCCTTTTCCATTGAATCTTGATCAACCGTTGTGGCATTCCTTTCACTGGCTCGCACCGGCGAATGTTAATGCCTCAGTAACAGGTAGCTGTGAGTTCTTAACAGTGAGCTTTGGTTTGTCATTATTATCAGGCATAGGTGTGAGGGGTGGGTGAGGACTCGGCACTTTTCCTACTGCAGGTTCCCCAGGTGACTTGTGTCACGCCCATATTTTGTAAACAGTGAGCTTGCTTTTAATGAGTTACATCTATCATTAATTAAGTATGATTATGCTTAGGCTCCAAATAACCCCAGTAGTATCATGAATAAGTAATCAATATGAATCATCATCATTTAATGAGCATCATTACATTATCATCAGCAATAATTCATCTATTTCATGAGTTTTCCGGGCCGCCCGTAACCGTGGGCACAACTAGTATACCAGTTTATTAAACTCTGCGCAGAGGTGTACACTTTCACTGTGAGTCATGATTCCCATATGCCCGGGGCCCGTCGCCCCCCTAACACTTCCAAGGTGAGCGGGCAGGGTACACTATGAAGCCTTTCAAAAGTTCGTCTAACATGTTAGGGCCGCTAGATTTCGGTGGCAAGCAGATATAGGTCTCCCCTTCCCAAATGGCACAATGACACGCATCCTATACATATAGGGACAGGAGCCAAACTATACCCGAGTCGGCAGACCCTTTTGCGCCCTTTCGGGTAACCTATAACATGCTAGAAAAGGTCTTCATACTTGACTAAAGCCAGAACCATGTGGCCATCACAGTTGTACTGTAAGTCCCAGCTTTTGCCAATGAATAAGTCCTTATGCAGGGCCAAGAGCATCATGATAAGCAAAAGCTCTCTCGCCCTTAGTCAGGTTTCTCAAAAGCAAGTTTTAACGTATGTTGCATATAATTATCAATCATTATTTAGATACAATATATTTAAGTTGGGCACTAGCAACTACCCATATGCAAGAGTAAACCCATCGGTAACAAGGTACATGGTAATAAAAAACTAGGATGTCCTTACATTGCACCAAATTGACACATGCATATGTCTAATTAATTCATGAATAGGACAACAAGGAATATCCCATATTATACTTGCTTTGCTCGTAAAACTCCTGCTGGTCTGGATTATCACAGTAGTAGATCTCATCACCCGTGTAGCAATTACCGTCTACTCAAACCAAAATCAACAACATGCATTCCAAGACCATTCATGCAAGGCAAACAAGACTATATGTTAGAACAGTACACCAACAGAGAAAAATCAGTATAAAAGGTTTATAAAATGAATCTACGTGTCGTTACGATCACATAGATGCGAAGATCACGCAAATCGGAGCTAGAATGCGAAAGATATGAATTATTTATGATTTTCTAAAGCATTTTAATAGATTAAATCTAAACATAAAAATTAATAGTGTACAACATGACTAACAATATGATAAACATGTAGATTATTTTGCTATGATCCTAACGCAACTTGAACGGATCGAATCAGAGTTAAAACATGGATTTTATAAGCATTTGAAATTAGTGGCAATCCTGTAAATAACTCAAACTATTTTTGGATTAAAATAAATCGTGAAAAATTAGGATTTTAATTCAACCGAGGACCGCGGGTTTAAATTCAAGGAAACCCGGGGGCTTTTTAACAAAATTAGCCCCGAAGGGGTATTCTCCATTCTGGGCCGTCGGATCTGATCCGGACGGTCCGGATTAGAAGAAAGAGAAGGGGTGGCGCGCGCGGCAGCGCGCCATCACCGGTGGTGACCGAGCTCGTCGGTGCAAGCGAAAACGGCCTTAGAGGCCACTATTTGACACCGGACTTGCACGAAATGAAAGAGGAGGTCAAGGCGGTTCTCACTGAGGAGAAAATGGAGACGACGATGGATTGAGGACGACGTGCGAGCGAGAATGGCGGCCGGCTGTACCCCGTGCAACGGAGCCCGGCAATGAGTTAAATCCGGCGGCTAGACGTCGGAGATGGGGAGCCCGAGCTTGGGGTCGAGCTAGGTTTTCGGACGGAATGGCGAGCTCAAACTGGTGAAACAAGATGGGAAAGGGGTCCGTGGTGCATGCGGCGAGCTTTATAGCGCTGCGGGACGCGTCAATCGGGAAGGAAATGGGCTGATTAGCTCGATTTGCGGCGACGGCGAGAAAAGGGAAAGCTCTTGGCCATCCCGGCGGGAGGTAGGAGACGGCTAACGCCGCGGCCCCACGCGGCAGTGACGGAGGGCGCGGGCCTAGCGCGTCAGCGGGCCAAAGCGGGAGGGAGCGCGCACTATGGCTTGGCCTATGGGCCGGCCCAAGAAGAGGGCGAGTGGCCAACTTCGGTCGGGCCGAAGGAAAGGAGGGGTAGCGCCCACTTGGGCCTGCAGAAAGCAGGGGGGGTGGCGGGCTGGTTGGGCCAGCGGCCAAGAACCAAGGGAGAGGGGGGAAATAAATGATTTTCTTTTTCTTTTATGAGATAATTTTGTAAATTCATTTTCAAGAGATTTTGAACTCCTTTTTGAATTCTATCAAAACCACTCACCACATAAATAAATATGCCACAGCATGTATGCATCAACACATGTCTAACCTTATATTTGATTTTAAATTCATAAAGATTATTATTTCCCTATGTTAAATGCCCACAAATAAACGTATATAAATCAAATTTCATCTATTTGAAAGTATGCAAAATTTTGGGTGTTACAACTTGTTCACATGACTAACATCTAGCACTGATGTGTCCCTGTAGAAAGTTGTGGTCACCCAAGCTTTTGTATTTTCACCATGCCCAGTCGGCTGTAGAACCACTGTGGGTCTACCAGTCGCAGCAGCACAAGTGTTTTGAGTAAATTCAACGCTAGCCAAATTACCGGTTTTTTTGTCTTCTTTCGTTTCTTTCCGGTCTCCACGTAAGCTCCATTCTCTTCCTCTCGATAGTGTTTATTCGTCTTGTACCTACTCACACCACAATTCGGACAACTCTCTAAGTCTTTGTAATCGTCACATCGATATAGGATACAATGATTCCTACACGCGTCGATCTTTTCGACACCCGTAGTTGCATAGTATGTGTTAGCAGACACTTTGTTCCCCTTTGGAAAGAGTTTTGTACGAACACGCCAAAACTTATTGAAGCTAGCATCAGACCAACCATACTGAGATTTTAGCATAAAAAACTGAAGGACAGCTCTCAGTGTGGTGAATTCATCAGTACAACCCTTAGACTCTTCGTACAAATGCTCTGTTGCTGCCTTCTTCAAGGCCTCCCTTCCTTTGATAAGGAACATAGAAGGATCAAAATAACGGTGCAACAATGCCTTCGTTGACGTCTTCACACGCATTTTGGATGACGACATAATCATCACCACTAAGATCCGCCATAACAGGATCAGTCTGGGCCTATGGTGTCGTGTCCCGTCATCCATATTCAATCTATTTGCATGCACTCGGTTGGATTTTGCAGAAGGCGTGCAACTACCCTCTGCATGTTTCACCTAAATCAAGTAATTCTTCGTAAAACCTTGGCGAACAAAATGAGAACTGATTTCTTCTGCATTCTCAAATACAACAACATTTTTGTATTCGATGCACAAACAACATATGTAATTTGTCTTCTGTCTGCATGCATGCCTCCTAGCGGCATCAATAAACTTACGAACCTCCAAATGGTATGACGGGTCTAATCTTGATAAGTTGTACATCCGTAACGATTTTTCCATCTTTAGCTGTACAAAAATTATTATAATAGTAATATGTAATTAAATGGGTATATTTAAAACTATTTGATTAAAATTAAAATTATTGTAATTATTTGAATAAACTAAAAATTATTGTAATTTCAAAAAATCTAGTTTAGTGAATAAACTAGATTGTTTAACATTTTTTAAACAATATTTCTCTAGCTAGATGTAGTTTTAACAATATTTAACATTTTTTAAAACATATTTTAACTCCCACATTATTTATAACAACCATGATTCATGAGATAATACCAATTCTCTCTCTATAATACTACCATTTCTCTCTCTCCTCATGAAACCCTAGGTCTAATTTTGAATCAAATTTATAATGGAGAATCAACTATGAGAGGCGCACCACTAATTCAAACCTTCTAAAACACCATGCATTGAAACCCTAAACAAAAATCTACTACCATTCTCTCTCTCTCAAAACACAAGCATGAAACTCTCTCTCTCTAGCTAGATCTAGTTTTAAATCAAATTGAGAAGCACTAGTGCAAAAAGAGCTATGAGAGGCATTAACTAACCTTCTTAAGCCACCTCCTCCGAAGAAATGAAGAGCAAAACCTCTTCCCTTGTATTTTGCGATTTAAGTTGGCCACCAATGGAAGGTGGCTCGGCTGAAGAGTGCTGGTTGGGGGAGGAAGAAAAAACATTTATAGCAGATGTCTTAAGGCGGTTGACATAAAAAACCATCACTGTAAATGATAATCACAGGCGGTCCACATAAGTGAACCGCCAGTGTAAATATTCATTTACATCGGCTATTTATGTAAGCAAGCCGCCAGTGCAAACCGCCAGTGTAAATAGACCGTTAACACCGGCGGGTTTATTACAGGAACATGTAGTGTAAATGCTTGTACATAGGCGGTTCTTTGTGCTTGCCCACACATCTCTCTACTGGCGCCACCTCTTTCCCAACCGCCAGTGAAAAAAATGTGGCGCCAAGAGAAATCTGTAGTGTACTAGTGGCCCCCATTTTTTTAGGGGCGGCTCAAACGAGCGGCCCCTACAAATATCAGTCGCCCCTACAAATGACCTGATTTGTAGGGGCGGCTCAAATAGACGCTAAATAGTAAAAATTAAGCACTAAAATTTGAATTTTTTCAAACAACCTCAGATGGAAAAATGACCAAAACAAAAGTTGTAGATCTCGAAAAGTTATGAAACTTTGTTGTTTACAACTTTTTCATTTGAAATCATTTACTGCTTCAAAATGTTGTTTGAAATTTAACTTTGAAATTGTTGAAGAACTCTAATTTCTCTTTTTAATCTGTAGCTAAAACTTGTAACCAGTCTTTCTCCTTCGTACTAACTTTAAATTTGATGACTTTTTTTTAAAAAAAAATTAAATCATGCTCTAACAATTTATTGTGTTCTTATAGTTATTATTTGTCCATCTTTTTATATGAATGTGTTTTATCTATTTGAATTTTGAATTTCAAAAAATAACAAATTCAAATGTCATTTTAAAACACTAAATGATTTCAGCTGAAAAAGTTATGAACATAAAAGTTGTAGAACTCATCAAGATCTACAACTTTTATTTTGGTCATTTCTTCATCCAACAAAGTGGCAGTAACATTGTTCACAAAATTTACATATATCTCTTGGAGGGATATGTAAAATTTGTGAATAATGTTACTACTACTATGTCGGATGATCAAATGACCAAGATAAAAGTTGTAAATCTCGAAAAGTTATAGAACTTTGTAGTTGATAACTTTTTTATTTGAATTCATTTTGTGAAGGAAAAGTATATTTGAATTTCTCAAGTTTGAATTTTAAATTTTTCAAATGATCTTGGATGGAGAAACGACCAAAATGAAAGTGATAGATCCCAAAAAGTTATACAACTTTATAGTCGTTCGGCTACGCTGATAAGCCGGCTGAAAAACAATGTTGGTTGATTTGTTGTGAGAGAAAAATACTGTTCCGACTGAAAAAAAAAAACAAGCTGAAAAAGATGAATTATAAGCCAAATGAACAGGGCCTTTGTAGTTGACAACTTTTTGATTTGAGATCATTTTGTCAAGAAAAACTACGTTTGAATTTCTATAAATTTAAAATTTGAATTTTTTAAATGATCTCAGATGGACAAACAATCAAAACGAAAGTTGTAGATCTTGAAAAGTTATGAAACTTTGTAGTTGACAACTTTTTAATTTGAAATCATCTTGTCACGTAAAACCACGTTTGAATTTTTAAAATTTGAAATTCAAATTTTGTAAATAACCTCGGATGGAGAAACTTTCAAAATGAAAGCTGTAGATCTCAAAAGGTTATGAAACTTTGCAGTTGACCACATTTTTATTTGAATTCGTTTAGGGCCTCAAACAATCAATTTAAACTTGGTTCAGGATAATATGTGGGGAACCAAAATCCAATATAGTTATAAGTGAGTGTGAGATGCAGTGGTAAAGGAGGGTACGCATGAAGAGGAGGTTGCAGGTTCGAAAACGCGAAGCATGTTTTGTCTGGATTTGTGAATTTTTCTGATTTGTAGGGGCGGTCCCTGCAAATCGCTACTGGCGTAGTGTCTTTGTATTGATAGTCACTAGAGTGTTCATGGTGTTGTCTTTTTTTTATGATTGTGTGCTTTATTCAAGCAGACTGAAAGAATTTTTCAAGACTTTGTATTATCTCGATGTAATGTTCTTAAAAATTAATAAAAATCTTCCTTTATTGAAAAAACTTCTTGTTTAATTGAAGGGACAATGATGCCGAGTTGTTTCACGCCATTGTTTTGGATGGATTTCACATCCATCGTACATGCGCTATTTTGCACCTTGGATACACTTTATTTTCAGATTGGGAAAATAACATCAAATTGATGCTCCACACAAAGGAATGAAGAACCAGAACTCAACAGAAAATGTTGAAATTACATATAGGCGTATAGCTGTAAGCCCATGACTGTAGCAACAGTTGAATATGTAGGGGTGGAACCATATATAATCCACGGAAGGGATGTGCGAACTACCGTTGGGTGAGTCTATAGGTTGCTATGAGTAGAAGATGTAGCGCAATGTAGCATCTCCGCGGTATCCCCATGTACAAGGATGGAAACATCATGCATATCAAATGACTAATAATATCAGTCGTGACAAGAGAACACACAACATAATTCAGACTTCATTCACTTGCTGAATAGATCCAGAAGTGAAGATAAGGAAACATGAATAAACAAGCCGATTCCTTATTATTCCAATCAAATTTGCCAAAGTAGTGAAGAAACCTAGAGATGACCTATAGAAGGGTAGATAGTCATCTCAACATCTTGGCCCTATGAAATTATGTATCTTGATGACCTTTGGTAAGGTCATAAAGAAAACTTATAACTACAATAGCAAAATTTGTACCAGAAGGTATCGACAATTCAGAAACTTGTGGAAGATATGAAAAAAGTATATCTCTAATATCTCCAAGTCATATGTAGAAATTAAACCATGATGGGAACCAAGAATGCGGCTCTTCATAACAACACCAGTCTTTGATCAACGTTATGCTTCTTTTGTAGAGGTGTTTTTATTTCCAAAATTTTGATCAATATAAATGAAATTATTAACAGTGTGTTCACTTCACCCTAGCATAAGCAAACCAAAAACAACAATCCTTAGAATTCCAACCTCAAGCAAGAAAATATGGGGAAATGATTTTATGAGGTTAACCATTACGAGTACCAGATCAGAGGTTTAATGAAAACAACTTTGAAATATTAATTAATAAAACAAAGCGTATAGAGTCAAGTAGTCCACAAATGAGGTATCCAAAACTATGTTTTGCACTAGGCATTTCCAATAACAACCCATCCTTCCACAATATGGTTCATTTTGTTGTATTCCATCAAACCTCATATCTGATAGTCGTAATAGTTAATAACATAAAAGTATTTTTTCCATATCTTCCTGCTTGAGGTTGGACTACAAGGATTAGTGCCATTTTTTGGAGTTGCTTATGCCAGGATGCAGTGTTAATAAGCACACTGATGACAATTTCATTTGTATTGATAAAAAATTAGAAGAAAAAAAACCTTACAAAAGAAGCACAATGCTGATCAATGACTGATGTTATTATGAAAGTCGCATTCATGGTGCTCCACCATGGTTTAATTTCCACCTATGCCTTGGAGACATTAGTTCTATAGATTCTCCATACCTTCGACAAGTCTCTGAATGGTCCAATAGCCGTAAGTTTTGGCATAAATTTTGTTGCTGTAGCTATAGGTTTTTCCACCTTATCAATGTTCTTCAAGATAGATAATTACCAAGGGTTAAATCACTATATTCCCTTCTGCAGGTCCTCTATTGGTTTCTTGACTACTATAGCAAATTTGACTGGGATAATAAAGGAATTTGCTTGTTGGTTCCTAACTCCATGTCTTCACATTATGATGTAGTTAGTAAGTGAATGAACTCTGAATTTTGTGGTGTGTTCGCATGTTTTGATTGAACCTATTGATCATTCATTCATTTGACATGGCTTGTCCATGATTTGGTGGTTCTAGATCCTAGAATTTTCCATCTCTACGATGTCAGCTTTCTGCTCATTGGTAATCCTTTAGTGTGAACTGCAATAGAAAAGCAAGATCTCTTGTGGCCAAAGGATGGTTGTGTCCATCAATGAAAGCCTTCACATACCAGTTCCATGATTCCTTGCCTCGTGCAATGACCATTTTGGCTTTACACCCAACACAACTTATATCCCATGGCTTAATCTCCTTTTTTCTCTTTCTTCATGTGCTTGGCTTCACGCTCATGGAAACCTTCCCAACCATAAACAAATTTCCTCAAGATAATCTATTGGTTGGCATTGTCCCACTCAACATAGCTTTTTCGCACATTGAACTCTTTATCAAGAGCATTTTTGATATAAAACAGAAAGCCTTCATTCTTGCTAACAAACATCTTGCTGACAATTCATGGTACTCAAATATATTGGTGGTTGCAGGCTTACCTTCAGTATGCAAAGGATGTATGACCAAATTTTAGCATTGTTGAGTGGTAATTCACACAAAAAAAATCTTGTATCTCTTTTCATCGTACTTTAACCTAACATAATTAACAATCAGCTCTCAATTTTTAGTATTTGCAAAGCAAGATCCTGACCACTATTTGTTGAACACACGTAGTAGTTAGTAAAGTGCAATACAGAGAAATCTAAGTGTTAACAGCCTCTATCATTTGTCTCTTGCCAGACAACATCCATGATGTCCTAGTTGTCAACTCTACACCTCAAACTCAAATAAAAGCACCATGTTTCTTCACCTAGTTAACATGACTTGAACTCTGCTCCAATGAAGAAGTGGTTTGCCATGAATGACTACATATATAGGGGTCACTCTAGATATACACAATTGGATATCTTAACCTGCCTTAGTGCATTTTCTTAGTGTTCGAAAACAGGTACACAAAATGATGCTACCTACAAGATCTGCTTCTATGGCAGCAAGCAAAAAAAATCCAAATGCATTGGACTTCCAGAAAGGAAGACACATGTGTGGATAGATAGGATCGATGGCACCGCAACAAAGGAGAGTTGATTGAGAAAGACACATACCAATTTTAGCGCCAACTACCGCTGAAGGAGGCTGTGTAAAACGACGGATGGAGAGGTTTCTTCCCTAAACTCCAATGTGGGCGAGTCTACATCGAGGTGACTCCAGGGACTGAGACAACTGAGCCAGCTAGAAAGAGTCAACCAATGAGATGACAAGCTTCTAAGATTATCTAAGATTAGTAAATTAAGCTTCCACATTAAAAACCCAAGAGTGGTTGTATAATTGTATCATCTTTACGTGGTTATCTAAGATTAGTAAATTAAGCTTCCACATTAAAAACATATATATATATACTTCCAGGGTTGTCAAAGCCTATATATACTTTAAAAAAATTATATATACTTTTAAAAAACCTATATATATACTTTTAAAAAAACTATATATGTTCATTGCATGGTGGCACATCAAAATATTCCTATATAGAAGACGTTTGCACTTGAACAAATGTTGGTGGAAAAATCTACCTACCTCAGGCATAAATGCAGTGGGTGTGATATTGAAGTACTTCTACATACCTTGCATTACTTGCATGTTGTTCTGCTAGGTCGTCAGTGACTAAATAACGGTAGTGGAACCTTCTAAGTCATTGACAAAAGCGGCTAGGTCCAAAGTGATCGTGTATGACATATTTGATATCTCCTGTCATCAAATGGGTTACGGAATAGTATATTATTAAGAGCACAAATTAGCAAACCAACTCGGTTGCAGCAATGACAGCACAACAACATTATACCCTTGTTGCTCAAAGATTTAACCGGATACAAAAAAAATCAAAGGAGTGGAATATCAAAAGCTTTCCACTTCGTTAAAGCATGCTAAACTTACTACATTAAATTATGCCTTAGAATACTTCAAACCTTAATATGAACATGTGTCTTTTCTTTTCCCAGCAATAAGAGTAGGAAGCAGCTAACTTAGGCATGGCCATGCTATTAAAACATGCCGCACGCATGCATCTTCTCTGTTGAACGCTCCCGCCTCCACCTCCTCCCACCTGGCTCCGACGGCGAAATGATGCCTCCATCGCCAACCCAAATCACAACATCCATCTCCTCCCACTCACGTGAACACCCCCATCACCAGCACCATCCAACTACCTCTCCCACCACCCGGCGGGCGGCGTCCCTGTCGCCCCGCCCCTACCATAGTATTGACCACCACCACCATCAGTCCTTTGACCTCCCCAAACTTTCCTTTACAGACAGAGCACATAAATCCCCAACCCCGAAACCCTAACCACAAACCTGGCTCAAGTCATTAGATCTGCTCAACTTGTTGAAAGAGGCTTGGGGTCGCTAGATCTGCTCAAGTCGTGAGAGGAGACCTCGAGTCCTCAGTAGCCATCGATTTAAGGGTGAGACGGAAAGATGGGTAAGATGGAGAATGGCGGAGGAAGACAAGAGGACCAGTTTGCACGAGAAGAGATATGGTGGGCTCACCCGCCGCCGGCACCATCGATTTGGCCTCTCCCACAGCCCAATGGGAAGCGTCCCCACCGCGGTGCCCTCACCGCAATCTCGACTACCACCACTACTAATCCATCGACCTCCCCAAACTTTCCTTTATAGTCGGAGAACACATACGTCCTGAACCCCCAACCCCAAAACCATAACCACTAACCTGGCTCGCAATTGCTAGATCTGCTCGACTCGGAGGAGGAGGCTTATACTCGCCATGTCTGCTT
Organism: Saccharum hybrid cultivar R570; assembly: GCA_038087645.1. NCBI lineage: Eukaryota > Viridiplantae > Streptophyta > Magnoliopsida > Poales > Poaceae > Saccharum > Saccharum hybrid cultivar. Next base: position 124,593 of record JAQSUU010000296.1, read on the forward strand.
GACTTGTCGTTGGTGGTGGACGGATCGGCACCCCCGCTGCCATTGGTGGTCGGATCCGCATTGGTGGTGGCTGGATCCGTGCCCTCGTCGCCGTTGGTGGCCGGATCCATGTCAGTGGTGGCTGGATCCGCGCCCTTGCCGCCATGGTGGTCGGATCCGCGTCAGTGCTGGCCAGATCCGTGCCCTCGCTGCCCTTGGTGGCCAGATGCACATCACTGGTGGCCGGATCCGTGCCCTCGCCGCCGTTGGTGGCCAGATCCACGTCTGAGGTGGACGGATCTATGCCCCGCCGGATGGGGGAGCCCTGCGTGCTCACCGTTGCTGGAGTAGAGAACCCCTATGTGCGCGCCACCGCCAGAGCGGAGATCTCCCATGTGCACGCCGCCACGAGGTGGGAGCCAAAGTGCTCGCACGCGCAACCGGGATGGGAGATAGTGGGAGCCCCTGTGCTCACATCTTCCTATGAGAGGAAGAGAGACGGGTAGGAGAGGAGAGAGAGCTGGAGGCGCGACGGCCAGTGGGAGATGAGAGTGAGTGAAAACCCTAGCTGGGTGTTTATATAGTTGAGGGATTCTAGGCTCAGAGATGGGCCAGTTGGGCTTCACACCCATTAACAGAGGTGGGCCACTTAAGAGGTCTGCCTCCAAAAATGGCATCCATTTTCAGAGGCGGATCTCTTAAGAGGTTCGCCTCCGTAAATCAATTTTAGGAGACAAGCAAAATCTGACAGCTTGCGTAAATAAAACGTCTGCCTCCGTAAATCCATTTTGCGACACGGACAATGGTGAGTGCCTCGGTAAATAAAAAACTGCCTTTGAAAATCCTCAGGTATTTTAGGAGATGGTTGCATTTTGTGACTGCCTCCGTTAATGTTTGGACAATGTCTTGCAAAATTATTTTTGTAGTAGTGAGACCTTGGTTTCTTGGTAGCCATGTATTTGAGGGAGAGAGAGTGAGAAACGAGGAAGATGGAGAAAGGTGGAGGCAGGCAGGACTGGTTCGTGTGAGAAGAAATAAGGTGGACTCGCCCAGCACCGGCACCACCGAATCGGCCTCTGTGAGGACGCCACCCTCCTCCACCACCTTCTCGACCGTCACCATGACCAGTCTGCTGGCCTCCCCAAACTTTCCTCTTCACAACTGAAAAACATATAAATCCCCGACCCCAATCCCAAAACTCTAACCACTAACCTGGCTCGAGGTCGCCGGATCCGCTCGACTCGTCGGATGAGGCTAGGGGTCATCAAGCTTGATTTTTAGGAGGAGGAAACCTTGGATCCTAGTATGCCGTGGATTCGAGGGAGAGAGGGGTGAGGAAGACGGGAAGACTGGTTCACATGAGAAGAGATAAGGTGGACTCACCTACGTGCGTGTTGTGCCTAAAAAGCACGCACTGCTTGGGGAAAGCCGTCTTTACCATAAGAGTAATATTTTCACACACACAAAAAAAAATGTAGGAGTAATCTAGCCTAACGGAGGTAATTTCGCCTTAGAGATAGGTGAACTTCACCAAAACTCAGATCACAAAGGCTGATAAGGAAGGCAAGCAGGTTAGCTAGAGTGTTAGCAAAAGAAGAAAGGAGAGCAGTTCCCAATTTTTCAGGAAAAAAAACATTGTTGGTTGGACATGGTGGGCCCCTGCACAATATACACAGACTTGTGAATGGCACATGCGTCCGTCCATCCGAACACAAGGAAGTGAGGAAGGCGCCTGATCATTTAGCGTTAGCGCTCCCCACCTCTTTTCGTGGAGTCACCACGTTTTCCCAACTCCTCAACTGCTTCGCTCCTTCGTCTCTGATCACTCAGTCGCTCCCTCCCTCCCCAAACTCCATCGCGCAATGCGTGGTTGCACGCAATGACGCAACACAGCCAAATAAATGCCCTGCAGCCCACGCCGAAGTTGAGGGTCCATCGACCGATCCAGCGTTGTCGTCCATCCGTCCTGTTATCAGGAAGTTGGGCGTGGAGGATGGTGGCTGGCCGGCGGTGCACCTGCAGGTCCACGAGGATGCGGGCTGCAAGCTCACCATGGGTAAGCTAATTTCGTTTCAATTGTGTGTGGTGTGATGGTGTATCTGTGTCTCGAGTCTGGGAGAAAGGAGCAGTGCGTTCGATGTCCGTCCAAATTAGGGGCTGGTTGTTCTGCAAACTGCAATGCAACCGACGATTCTTGCATTGGTGAGTTCCTTCTGTGTGTTTGGTCTTTTTGGTGTTTTTTTTTTCTTTAGAAAGAAGTGAACTGTGTGATGTTAGTTTGATCTCCACCGGACTTGGCCCAACGGCCATGTCTGGGCCCTAATCTCGCGTCCTGATCGGGGACGTCCAGCCCAATGACGTGGCTGGTGGGCCCCCGTCGCGCAGTGCTATAAATAGGAGGTGGGGGCCAGTGGTTAGGGTTCCGAGGTTCAACTGCCACAGCCGCCACCCACTGTCCTAACCCAGATCTGAACCCGAGGGTGCACTGCCAGCGGCGGGAAGCCTCACCGGTCTTCACCGCCGCCTGTGGATCGCGCCTCACTGCAATCATCCTCTTCACCGATCGCCGCTGCCTGTGTGCAGACTCCACCGACGAACACGTCGGACGCCTCCAGCTCCTCCAAGCCCACTGGTCTGTGCCTCAACTCTCCCTCTCCTTTCTATTCCTCTCTGGTTTTGTGAATTGTCACTTGTTCATACTAAAAGGAGAAGAACCTACCTACTGATCTACACCTAGAAAGATCCTATAGATATAACAATGGTACTGGAGCTAGGCTAATCGTGTAGATCCAGTAAGGGTAGAAAATAAAAATGAAAGAAAATAGAAAGAGCATGACGGACTTCGATCTGAACTAAAAAGAAGAACACGATGGATGCGATCCGTACAGAAGAAGAACTCTAACCCTAACTGACAGAGAAGAAACGACGGAGGGGAGGACCTACCCGGTAACCTCACCACCGTCACCGCCGTTGTAGTGCGGGAAGAAAAGAACTCACCGCCGGCCGCCGAATGGGGTCGCGCGGGAAGAAGCACCCGAGCCGCCGGGCCGGGGAGACCACGCCACTGCGGGTCCTCCGCCTCGGGCTCGGGGGAGGAGTGGGTTTGAAGAGAAAGAGGAAAGAAATTTCCTCAAATCAGAACCCTAAGAAAGAAATCCCCAACCCTAAGAACAAGGAAAGGAAGAATCGAGGTGATTTGGAAGAAATTCCCTAAAACGTACCCTAACCCTAACCCACTGAGGAAAGGGTAAAGAAGAACAGGGCAAGGGAGGCGCTTACCTGGGCCCTCTCCTCGCCGTAGTAACCGCCGGCAGGCGGGAAGACCACCGCGCCACCGCGCGGGAGGAGAGTCGAACCGGCAGCGCGTCGCCTCGCGCGGACTCCATCCGAAGGGCGCCGGTCAGGAGGCCATTCGACGGTGCCGCGCGCAGCTGCACGCGTGCTCCGGCGAAGGGCCCCACGGCGGCGCCACCCCCTTTCCCCGTGAGCTCTTCTCCGGCGTCGGTCAGTCGGCCCTCCCTTGCGGCGGCTGGCAGCCGGTGTCACGAGAAAAGCGGAGCGAGGAATGGAATAGAGAAAGAAAAGAGGGGGGAGTAGCCAGACTTGGTCCGGTGGCCTCTACCCTCGCCGGTGATGGCCACCATGGCCATCGCCACTGCCCCACTGCTGCTGCCGTGCGGCTGTGAGAAAATGGGAAGGAGAGAAATGAAATTAGGGTTTGGGTGTGAGGCCGTCGCCTGGGGTTTTGATTCCCCGATGTGAGCGCTGAGCCGTCCGATGAGATGGACGGTCAGGGGCACTCGAGCTTCTTTGAGCCCAGGCGGAAGAATGAATTCCCGGCCTAGGCCTAGGTTGTGGCCTGGGCGCGGGGTGGGAAGCTGCACGAGTGGCTGGGCCGCTGGCTGCTCTTGCTGACGGGCCATAGAAGGAGAGCCCTGCTGGGCCAAGTTAGCTGGGCTGCGGGCCTGAGTTTACAGAATGCACAGTAAAGCATTGAGTTTATTATTTTCAGAAGCAAAATTTTGAAGAATTTTGTTCCGTTTTCCATCTCTATCCAATTTGAACCAACGGGATAATTGCTTAGAGAATGGATATGTACAAAACGATGCTTCTGAATAAGAATTGTTTTAAGAATTTTGTCATATTTCCACTGCAAAGAAAATGTTTATTGTCTTCTCATTAAATCCGAACCAACGGGAGGATTTAATTTGAAGAGCAGTTACAATTGTTCAGAAAATGATGAAAAGTTTATCCTCTAATTAAAATTGGAACCAACGAGAAAATTTTAATTAGAGGAATATTCACATTATGATTTAAGTGAAATTATGATATTGTTATTTTCTGACCAACGTTGATGATAACAATATTATAAGCTCTTTTTTATGAGTTTGAGGTTGAAATTTAATTCTCTGATAAATTATGCATCAAAGTGACTAATTTTTCAGAGAATAGATAAAGATCCAGAAATGCTCATGAAATATAAAGATGATTTTCCGCTGCAATGATAATGATGATGATCTTCTAATTAAATTCGAACCAACGGGAGAATTTAATTTAAAGAGAGTTAATGATAATTGAGTTGTTCCATATGTTAATTTCATTTATGCCCAACGGTGATATAGAATTAATGTAGAAGAAAGTTGTTTTGTTCTATATCTGTCCAACGGTGATATAGAATAGAACATAAAGAAATCAGAATTTAATGTTGATAACTATTGTTGAATAATTTTTAGACAAAGATCTTCTTGCTTTCGTTCTTGAAGGCAGAAAAGAAAGAGAAAGAAAAAGCACTGGATTCTTGTGACTCAGATGATGAAAAGCCTAAGCACAAAGTGTGTATATGAAAGTAGGTCATTGCATGAGAGACTGTGTTCTCTTTAAGAGTGGCTTGAAAAGAAATGTTTTTCAAAGATTCCAGGATATTGATCCAAGAAAGAAATAGAACAATAAGAGTTTAGTTTGAGAAATGTCTTTTATGCACTCTCTATGGAAATATTTTAGTTTTCAGTTTTATCATTATGATATGAATTGTAACGAGTGGCATGCATGTTTAATTTGACCAACGTCGGATTAAGCATGTGTGTTAAAGAACATCAAATTTATTCCTGAATTTGATGATTGAATATGAGCCAATTCTGGCATTTATGTCCCTTCAAGAGAATTGTCTCACATGGTGGCATAAATTTTAAGAAAATACCCGCGTTGCGAGATGAAGTTGGTATAGTACTTATCCTGCATGGCAGGAGAAAGTGAGATGACGATGTGTATCCCGTATAGGGAGAGAAGTTTAGGGTAGCTTTTGTGCTATCCTAGTATGAGTTTAAGAACAAAAGAAGTTGAAAACGAACCTCATGATAAGAATGACATGCAAGCATGACTTGCAGAAGTACTGATGAAAAAGACTCTGTTGAGTTCTTGAAGTGAAATGGGGAAAAAGAATACATACTCTCATATGAATTAAGAAATAATTTCATCTTCCATGATGTAATCATGTGGATGAAGTAATCAAAGTATCCTCATTCACAAGAGTTATGAATGTTTCGAAATTGTGACAGAAAAGTTTGTGCCACATTTCGAGGGGGAGGATTGATAACTATGAATTGAGAAAGATAGAAAGACAATTGAAAGAAACTCAGAAAGATAATTGAAAGATATTCCCTATTGTATGCTTTGCATTTAGAGAAAAGTGATCTATAAAAAGATGAAGGTGATCGTTGAGGGAGTACAATGGTCATAATAAAGATGCCCCTAAGTATAAAAATGGCTAAATTCCTGAACCTTTTACAGTTCGACAGGAAGATAGCAATGAGATTAAGAATACTAAGACGGTGCTTAAAGCACCAAATGAGATAGATTTTAACAGAATAAACCCAAAATAAGAAAGATTGAAAATACACTATCCTTACACAAGATGAAGTAATCTGGGGGAGTATGGTATAAAAAGATCTACGACTTGAAGAGAAGTGGGACTAGTGCCTACTCCAATAACTCAAGATCGACGAATGCTCAACTACACTATGTTGATGTTGTATGACTCATATGACACATGTTGTGTTGATGTTGTATGACTCATATGACACATGTTGTTAGCCCTTCAAGAAGATGAATAAGAAAACAAGGATCTAGTTCTACAGGACCCTATAGAATCGATTAACGATGAAAGAGCAACAACAACTCCATGTGAAAGAAGTGCCATTAGCTAAAGACCTAAAGGTCTCAAAGAATAAGAGAATCAGATATTTTTTATGACTATAAGTTATATATTAATGAAGAAATTCAAATGGAGGGTGATACCACCTCATTTGAAGAAACCATGAGAGACGTTAACACGTCTAAATGGTAAGAAGCTAAGGAAATTGAAAAGAAATTGATGAATACCAATGAAGTTTGAGAAACAGAAGCAGTACCTAATGGAGCCAAAACAGTAGGCTATAAAGGGTCTACAAGACGAAATGTAACTCCAAAGGGAACATAAGATATAAAGCACGACTTAAATTGAAAGATTTTACACAAAGAGAATGAATAGATTACAATAAATGCTAGTGGCACATCATGATCTAAGTTATATCAGATGAAAGTAAAGACAATATTCCCTAATGGGATTTGTATGAAAATGATTACATGGCACAACCTAAAGGTTTTGTTGTGGAAAGAAAGAACGAAAGGGAAACCACTTATAGAAATATTTTATGAACTAGAGCAAGTCTCTAAATAGTGGCATTTCAAGTTGAAAGGTCAACTAGAAATTTTGGGTTAAAGAGAATAAGAGGACAATCACATCTGTACAAAGTTATAGAATGAGAAATTTATTTCCTAATATTGTATATATGGATGACATCTTACTTGCTAGTAGTGATGTCAATCTACTATATGTGAAGAAGTTCTTATCCTCGAGACTCAATAAGAATGTTCTCGGTGAAATGACTCTCGTTATAAGAATTGAAATTCACCGAGACAGATGAAAGGGGTATTAGGATTATCACAAAGGCATACTTAGAAAAGATTGTAAAGAAACAAAGTATGCATGCAAGTGAACCTACGCCTGTTCATATAGTCAAGGGTAATAATTTTGAGAATCTTAGTGTTACAAGAACCAACATGAGATAGATCAAATGAATATGGATCCATATGCTTCAGCTGTTGGAAGCTTGATGAGTGCACAACTATGATATTACAGTTTAATGAGTGCACAAGTATGATATTACCCTAACATAGTTCATTTATCCGGGATGTTTTGGCAGAAAGTCCAGTCCAGATATAGATCACTGGAATGGAGTTAAGAATATCTTGTAATTGTGCAAAGATTTAATAAGCCTCATGATGACTAAGAAAGAACAAGTACTCTCAAATAGTTGTGGGTACAAGAATGTTGAATTTCGGCGAGATGTTTAGTGAAACCCACATAGTAGCTAACACTCGCAGTTGGAGTTTTATTATGGAAAAGCTCCAAAGAAATAGTTGTGGTGTCATCAATGATGCATACCTATAGTACAACTTATTATGAGGCTTATAGGACAGGCGAAATGGTTAACTTATACCCGGAATTGGTAATGGTATACAACAGCAATTACCATTTAAAGTGATTGACTCCTATGACAACGGGTCAAGTGTGCTGCCAAACACATTGACATGAAGTTAGACGTTGTGAAGGAGAAAGTCTGGAATCTTTAAAAGCTTTCGAATGTATAAGTAAAAACAAGTACTTGCAGATCTGCTTATAAAGGCTTACCACACAGTGTGTTCAGAGAACGCACAGTCGACATGGGTTTATGGTATAGTCTGTGATTTCTGGACAGCAAAGGGCCCAAAGAAAGTATCATTTCAAAATGGTGAAGTGTATTGTGGTTGTTAGTCTAGCAGCACTAATTGCTGTGACGATGGGACAGTTCTATACACTAATCTATGATGAAATAGGAAAGAAGGAAGAAAAAATATGAATTGAAATTTTGAATAAGAAATTGAAGAACGAAGAAAGTGATGAGAGATCAAGGGGGAGAATGTTAGTTTGATCTCCACCAGACTTGGCCCAACGGCCATGTCTGGGCCCTAATCTCGCGTCCTGATCGGGGACGTCCAGCCCAATGACGTGGCTGGTGGGCCCCCGTCGCGCAGTGCTATAAATAGGAGGTGGGGGCCAGTGGTTAGGGTTCCGAGGTTCAACTGCCACAGCCGTCATCCACTGTCCTAACCCAGATCTGATCCCGAGGGTGCACTGCCAGCGGCGGGAAGCCTCACCGGTCTCCACCGCCGCCTGTGGATCGCGCCTCACTACAACCATCCTCTTCACCGATCGCCGCTGCCTGTGTGCAGACTCCACCGACGAACGCGCCGGACGCCTCCAGCTCCTCCAAGCCCACTGGTCTGTGCCTCAACTCTCCCTCTCCTTTCTATTCCTCTCTGGTTTTGTGAATTGTCACATGTTCATACTAAAAGGAGAACCTACCTACTGATCTACACCTAGAAAGATCCTATAGATATAACATGTGAACCTCATGGCCCGTTTGGTAGGGATACAGATTCTAGTAGAAATGTTTCAGATCCAGATTCTCTCATGAAACATTTTAGATGGCGAATAAGAATCACTTTACCGTTTGGCTGCAGAATCAGAATCACTGCGAACCATGTTTCACCTGCGTGCTGTTCAGCTTGGATTCTACTGATTCTCATGAGAATCAGAACCGATTCACGGTGCCAAACGCACCATTAGTCTCTGCAAAACTTCTGCTGCTGTTGGATCATGCATGCATTCTTGAGTTCAAGTTGCAGATGTTCTACTCCTCATCTAACATTGAATCCGAGACGAAGAGCAACACATATTCTCGTGCTGAAAGTTAGGTATCAGTTAGGCTCCTTTTGGTGTTATGTTACATTGTCTTTGTGTTGGAAATACTTCTTGTAGAGCGTTCGTCCATCCGGACGCTCCTGTTGGTGGGCCGTGAGCCTAATAGCCCCCCTTCTATTATATCATATCTGCTTGTCCACTCCTTTCTCTAGAACCAGTCATGTAAAAATCACCGCAGCGGCGTGACCGTGCTCCGCCGCACCTCCTCCGGCATCCGGGCACTTGCCGGTCGGCATCGCCATCGTGCCCGAGCATGGCCGCCCCGCCTTCCTCCCTCTACATCGCGCCTCCTGCTCGCGGTGACCGCCCGTCTTCCTCCTAGCCCTTGTAGCGTCCTCGCCTTGCTCTGGTGCCAGATGTGGCTGTCTCTCCGGCCGCTTCCTACGCCATCCCATGGGACACAGCCCTCCGCCGATGGCACGTAGTAGACAAACTCCTCTTCCATAGGCGTACGCAGCTGTGTGGTCCTCCTGTTTGTTATGGCGACGTGCTGTGCCGACTGCCTTGATGCGCCTCCGCCCCCTACTCGCGTAGATATCTTTCGCGTTGCCCGTGCTGATGGCCGGCCTGCTCGTGGATGATCTTGGTCGGCAGCGGCATGGTGGCTTGGTTTAGCACGGCCGCGCGCGTAGCTACACTCCCTTCGTGCGGCAAGCAGCAAGGAGATGTTGCGCAAAAGCGCATGTTGCAAACACATATTTTAATTGTTTTAGATGTTTCAGAGGTATGTTGCAAGTGTTTCGCATGGATGTTTCAAAAGTCGATTGGGATGTTGGATATGTTTCAATGGCTATACACACATGTTGCAAGAGTCTGTTTTAAATGTTTCATTTATTTTTCAGACGTACGTTGCAAGCGTTTTATTTGGATATTGCATATGTTTCACGTATATGTTGCAAGTGTTTTATCTGGATGTTGCATATGCTTGCAACGGCTTTTAAGTGTTTTTCTGTGTTTTGCAAGTCTTTCAGACGTATGCTGCAAGTGTTTTAGACGTATATTGTAAGTGTTTCAGTTGTTTCACACGTATATTGTAAGTGTTTTATTTTGACGTTACAAAAGTAGATCAGGTGTTGCATATGTTGCAATGGGACCCACTTGTCGCTGCTGCCTACTGCAGCTGCTAGGGCGTCGTGCATGCGGTTCCCGTGTGAAGTGGGCGTGTGGGAAGCGGCCAGCACAGGCACAAGCAGTCACCGCGTGCTCGATACAGAGCAAGGGTGCACGCGGGAAGCGGATCTGAAGCGGGCGGTTCCCATGTGCGAGTGGAGGGCACGGGTAGGGCGACGCGTCCACACTACGCAGACGCGGGAAACGAAGGTGGCGCAGGAAACGGAGAGGCGCGCGACACAAGCAGGTGTGGACGTCCCTTTCGTGTTGGCTTTGCTGTAAAATCGCTGTCGTTTTGAGCCATGTTTATCCCTGACTGATATCCGCAGCCCATGCATGAGCTGGACTCCATGGATGAAATAAACGGTAAATGCCAACAATCCTGTTTAATTCTTGCTATCAGCCTGTTTTATTTCCAAATATGAGAAGAGTGGGTCCGTGGATGCTGACAAATAAACTCTCTGAGCTTATTGGCAGCAATGTGTTGTGTATCAATGCACGTCAGACATTTGCATTGTACTATGACATTAGACATATCACATATGGTGCCAGATCAGCCACTAACCGGGGCGTGTGGTATTTTTGACCAGGATGGCACACCAAAATAGATAAGGGAGCCCAAAATGTAGTTTATTAATTCAGGGATCTAAATGAAAACTCAACAACAGTTTACGGACCGGTCATGTAATTTTACTTAGAAATAAACATTTTTTATCCTAATGTTTGCAAGTTTAGTTGGTCTATACCACATATCTTTATAATTACTTATTATTTAACTATGTTAGAATCATATAATTAGAAATATAACACATATCTTAATACTTTATGGTTATTGAACTATTTACCTTATAGCTTATATTGATATTTATACGTAGGTCTTAGAAATATTTTAGTTTATTTTAATTTAGATAAAACTAATGGTGTTACTTTATATTATATTTTACACATGTGGGTAATTTAGATGTAAATCTCTGCATTATGTTTTGTAATAGCAGAGCTAAGTAATTTATATTTAAATTTAAGGTCCCTTTATATTAATGTTTTGTCCTATTTTCCTGCTTTTTCTTGAAATAGTTAACAGGTAAAATGACACGCACAAAAAGAGTGCTCAACATATGCACTTCTAACATTGAGTGGCTTGTTTTCCTTCTAGATCCCTGTTTCTTTTAACGATGCGATATTTTTTTTAAAACAAATCAGGCAGGAGAGCTACCGAATATATTAAAAAGCAGATGAAGGCCAAATAGGGCAAAATAAACAAATACAACTCTGGTCGTTTGGATTGGGATATCAACACGCACCAGAACCCCAACTCACGAAAAAAAAACAACAATGGCCGGTCGGAATGGGACATGATGAACACGAGTCACAACTCAACAAAGAACGCGCACTTCACTGCCACCGCACCACCACGAACTGGTCACTACACTGTACCGCTACCCCCGAAAGACAAAGCCGTCAAGATGAAAACGCCATCATCACCGCTTGCGCCGTCGTTGCCGACGATGTCTCACACCGAGTAGCCTGCTGCTAAGCAGGGCTAGCCGCTGTAATCCGCTGCAAGCCGTGCATCCCTTCTGCAATTAGATCTACTTACGCGCTTGAACTACTTCAACAGTACTTTTCAGCGAACGAACGATGTTTTCTTCTCATAACAAATCAGCATAAGCACTGTCATGTTCGCTTGAACTACTTTAGTGGTACTTTTTAGCGAATGAACAATGTTTTCCTCACACACCGGAGTAGCCACTGCAAAGCAGGGCCAACCGCCACAGGCCGCTGCAAGATGCAAAACCGACATGAGAGCAGCTGCTTAGGCGCACACCGAGCCGACCCCACCCACCAAGATCCATGTGCGCATACCGTAGCTTCCAGTAGCCTAGTTGTCTCATCGAAGATAGAATTGTCACATACGCCCTCCGGCTGCCCGTCAGAGCGCCTCCTTGCGCCAAAACAGCCGCCACTGAACAAGACCGCCCACAGCCACACCACGCAGGTCACCTCGGCAATGCAATCTGCTGGCCACACCTCCCACGTCGGCCTACTTGCCAACTCTGTGGGCGCCTCCCACGCCGGCATCCTCGCCATCTTCGTGGTCACAACTCACCAAACTGCCAAACAGATATGAAACCCTCCAATGTCGCGCCAATGCCCTCCTCCCGGCCACCTTCCGCTACAGTGGACACCGGAAATTTGAATCCTCAGCTAGGCCTCCACCTTCCTCACCACGACAGGGGCAGCCGTCACAGACTGACAAGCACGAGCTTCCAAAACGACACCTCCAAGGAGAGATGTAACGCCATCGGTGCCACCACCGCCTGACCAGAAGGTCAAGGTTTTACACCCAGGAAGAGTACGCCGCGAAAAGGGGAGAGGACCGATCGATGGACGCTTCAAAGGAAGAATACAGCGCCCGAAGGCATCGCCGTCATCGGTCCAAGGGACACAACTTTCGCTATGGCACCTCAACCCCGTGCGCAGCACTGGCCATGTCATGTACTCGCTGCGCCAACAGCCGCCGCACCAGTGAAGCCAACCGCTGCTCCCATTCACAGTTGCGCTGGAGGCAGCCGCCGGTAGCGCTATCGGCCGGCAGGGCCACCAGATCTGGCCCTCGCAACCAGTCGCAGGTCACTGGACCTCCTGGCCGCAGGCGCCGCTCGCGCCAGTCCAGGGCGTGCAGCCCACGGGATGGCTGACGCCCGGCCACGACGCCACCCAAGCGCTGGCCCCAGGCCAACCGTCGGCCGCCACCTGAGCCCTGCAGGTGCACGCCAGCCTGGCCGATGTGTCCTGGCTGGCCAACCCGGTTGGCCGCTGCCGCCGCATGCGCTTGCAGCCCATCGCTAGATCTAGCCTTGGGATGGCCGGATCTAGTCGAGCGCCGCCGAATCCACCGCCCCATGCCGGAGGTCACCGCCGCCCTCCAAATTGTTGAGCTTCGCACGTCCTCCCCCGCGCTGGAGGTGGAACGTCACCCAGGCTAGGCCCCGCCGCCGCCATCCTCGCTTGCCGCCTGGCACTCCCACCGGCGCACTCCGGCAGTGGCAAGACGGAAATGAGGTTGGGAGGGGTGGCGTTGGGTGGCGAGGGTTTGCCCCGAGCCGCCTGCGCATGGGCGACGTGGAGCCGAGTCAAAGTTGCTGGTTTTTGTATGCAATAACACGACATTTGAATTTGCATATATGCTAGCATTAGAGATGGAATCAAACAACCAATATGGAGGCATACTATCAACATAACTCCTTCCACAAGCGCAAATGATCCATTTTTAGTGCAAGAGTATAGATAGATGACTTTCCAGCAGGAAACAAGGGCCCCTCATTTTCTCTAACACCGTTGCAGTGCCTGGATGCAATGCTGAAAGCTTGAAACCACTGGGTAGCTGCAGGCAGCTACCCAATCCTTGAAATATGACCAACTGAATGAAAGATGCAGGGAAACTAACCTCCGTTTGCAAGCCAATGTCGGCATCTTCTTGGGGGTTGTTTAGATGCACTTGTATCCACGTGTGTTGCAATGGATTGAGGTAAAATTTAATTTCCACCCAAATCCATTTCAACACACATGGATTGAAGTGGATACACTCATCCAAACAAGCCCTGGATGTTTTTATCAGCGTGCTACCAATAACTTACCTGAACTGGTCAATGGTTACCACTTGCCCCTGCTCCGTTTCCTTCATGAATTTACTTCTAGTTTCATTGAAGGAACAGTGAAGCCAAGTTATTTCACGTCCATTGTTTTGAACGGATCTCACGTCCATTTTGCCCCCTCGAGCATTTTTCTCTTTAGAATGAAAAAATACATCAAAATTCATGCTCCACACAGACAAAGCAATAAAGAACCAGAACTCAAAAAGAAATGTCAAAAATTATGTATCAGTTATGAGCCCATGATTATAGCAACAATTATAAGGATATGCAGAGGTGGAGCCAAAATCCACGGAAGGGATGTGCGAACTAAGATTATTATGAGCAAAAAAAAAGTAGTAGTTAGTAAAGGAACCATAAATCTTTATTCAACTAAGATATTATGGGAGTAGAAAACCATAGATCGTTACCACTAGACATGCAGTACGTGCAGCAGAAAAAAGAGTTGGAGCATCCTGGTCCAACGTCATGCACATCAATGTTGTGGAAGTAGGCATACGTCCTCATGCACCAACAACAACCTCGCGTATGCCCACCTCGTCTATACACGTTGCGTTCGTCATTGATCAATGTCACAGCAACAACATTAGCGTATCCCCGGTATCCACTTGTATAGGGATGGAACGTCATGCATCCATATCAAATGACCAATAATTTCAATCGCAGAAGCGAACACACAACAAAGTTTAGAGTTCATTCACTTACTATATAGAGCAGGGAGTGAATATAAGGAAACTTAAATAAACAAGTTGATTCCCTTATTATGCCAATCAAATTTGCAGTAGCAGTCAAGAAATCATAGAGGATTCAAAGAAGGGTAGAAAGTCACCTCACCCCTATAGAAGGGTAGATGGTCTTCTTGAAGACCTTTAGTATGGTCACAAAAAACTTATAACCGCAACAACAAAATTTATACCAGAACTTAAAGCTTTATCGACGATTCAAAGACTTGTGGAAGATATGAGCTCTAATATCTCCAAGTCATATGCAGAAATTAAACCATGGTGAGGATCAAGAATGTGGCTTCATAATAACATCAGCCTTTGCTCAACTTTATGCTTCTTTTGAAGAGATGCCTTTTTTCCAAAATACTGATCAATGCCAAGGTGAAGTGTTAAGCACACAACAATTTCATTTGTATTGATAAAAAATTGGGAAAAAAATACCTCTTCAAAAGAAGCATAATGCTTATCAAAGACTGGTGTTACTATGAAAGCCGCATTCTTGGAGCTCACCATGGATTAATTTCCACGTATGCCTTGAACATATTAGTGCTACAGATTCTGCATATACCTTCGACATGTCTCTCAATGGTCCATTAGCTCTAAGTTTATAAATCTAACATTACATATTGTGCCTTTGTGCTCCGTGTGGTCATGGGTTAGGGTAGGATGAGAGATTAGGGGCAAGAACTATTATACCTTCAAGTCTATAAATCCAACATTACATATTATCTTCCTTAAATTAATGGTAAATAAAATAAAAATTAGAATGGAAAGTAACTAAAATACCGGTGGTACTTCCCAACCATGGTAACAAAGATCATGTGAACTATCTTAAGAACGTATATGTATATGTATATGTATCTCAAACAATATAACTAATGGCGTGCATCTATAATAATAGAATGAATGAAAAGCACTTTTTTCAAAGGAAAAGTTAAATGAAAAGTAAAAAAAATAAATATGCTTTTTTAGTAGTGCAATAGACCGTGTATAAATGATATGCATACTTGAGGCAAAAGGAAACATTCCAGCTTAATCAAAATACATGCAAAATGATTTTGGCATGCATCTTCACCCACAACATAATTTGGAGTTCATTCACTTGCTGAATAGATCAAGAAGTTAAGATAAGGAAACATGAATAAACAAGCCGATTCCTTATTATTCCAATCAAATTTGCCATAGTAGTGAAGAAACCTAGAGATGACCTGTAGAAAGGTAGATAGTCATCTCAACATCTCGGCCCTATGAAATTATGTATCTTGATGACCTTTGGTAAGGTCATAAAGAAAACTTATAACTACAATAGCAAAATTTATACCAGAAGCTATCGACAATTCAGAGACTTGTGGAAGATATGAAAAAAGTATAGCTCTAATATCTCCAAGTCATATGTAGAAATTAAACCACAATGAGCACCAAGCATGTGGCTCTTCATAACAACACCAGTCTTTGATCAAGGTTATGCTTCTTTTGAAGAGGTGCTTTTATTTCCAAAATTTTGATCAATATAAATGAAATTGTTATCAGTGTGCTACACTGCACCCTAGCATAAGGAACTCCAAAAACAACAATCCTCAAAATATTAACCACCACGAGTACCAGATCTGAGGTTTAATGAAAATAACTTTGAAATATTAACTTATTATTAATAAAACAAAGTGTACAGAGTCAAGTAGTCCACAAATGAGGTATCTAAACTATGTTTGCACTAGGCATTTCCAATAACAACCCATCCTTCCACAATTTGGTTCATTTTGTTGTATTTCATCAAACCTCAGATCTGGTAGTCATAATAGTTAATGATATAAAAGTATTTGTTTCCATATCTTCCAGCTTGAGGTTGGACTACAAGGATTAGTGCCGTTTTCAGAGTTGCTTATGCCAGGATGCAGTGTTGATAAACACATTGATGACATTTTCATCTGTATTGATAAAAAATGTAGACAAAAAAACACCTCTTCACAAGAAGCATAATACTGATCAAAGACTGGTGTTACTATGAAAGTCGCATTCTTGGTGCTCCACCATGGTTTAATTTCCACCTATGCCTTGGAAACATTAGTTCTATAGATTTTCCATACCTTCAACAAGTCTCTGAATGGTCTAATAGCTGTAAGTTTTGGCATAAATTTTGTTGTTCTAGCTATAGGTTTTTACCCACCTTATCAATGTTTTTCAAGATAGAAAATTACCAAGGGTGAAATCACTATCTTCCCTTATGCATGTCCTCTATAGGTTTCTTGACTACTATAGCAAATTTGATTGGGATAACAAGTGATTAGCTTATTGGTTCCTGATGCCATGTTTTCACATCCTGATGTAGTTAGTAGATGAATGAACTCTGGATTATGTGGTGTGTTCGACTGTTTTGATTGGAACTAGTGATCTTTCATTCATTTGATCGACATGGCTTGTCCTTGATTTGGTGGTTCCAGATCCTAAAATTTTCCATCCCTACGATGTCAGCTTTTTGCTCATTGGTAATCCTTTTGTGTGAATGCAACAGAAAAGCAAGATCTCTTGTGGCCAAAGTATCTACTATAAATGGACAAAATAAAAGGGAAACGGATTAATCCAGAACAGTGCAGTGGCCAAATTAAATGTGCTCCAACAAGCCTAAACTTTACCATCACAATTTCAGCAGCAATTTAATTGCGTGCATGGTCATAGATTCTCTAATTTACAGTCCAATTTAGTTCCTCTAATTTTATCAACAGTTTTTGTCTCTTTCCTCTTCTATAATGCACCTTCTACGGTCCAGAAATTCATAAGAGTCATCCTGTATTTTTTAGTCGTTTCTTTTTTAAAAGTTCAATATGGGATGAGTCAAGGTATGACGACAAAATCAGGTATAGCTTTAATTTGTTATTCAGTCAAGCTTTAATTTCTTTTATTTTGTTATTTGCTAGAGACTTTGTTGTGTGCCATTGCTCGATGTGGCATGATATCAGGTGTCATGTTATTTTTTTTCTTAACAATTCTATGCTATGTGTATCTTAGGTATAAAAACCCAAGAGTGGTTTCAGTATAACTGTATCATCTTTATGTGGTTATCTAAGAATAGTAAATTAAGCTTCCATATTAAAAAAAATTGAAAAAGTGATATGGCTTTTTACCAAGAGGTTCTAGCAAGATATGTTTTCATATATGGGGAAAAAAGCCTTTTGACATATATACACACTCCTCTAAGTGATCTGTTGGAGGGGTTGAGCCAGAGCTAGTCACTAGGGTCTACAGTAGCAACTTAGAAGAAGAATTTGTTATTGTTAATGAAGGGTTATGGTGGATTAACTAATACTCTTTTATCAAAAAAAAAGTCATCGGAATCAGTTGATCAGACCAAAGGACGTAGCTCTGCTCCGATGTGCAAAGTTTGTGCTGTCCCGTTCGTGGCAAAACTTTACTGATGTCACTTCCAGGGTTGTCAAAACCTATGTATATATACTTTTTTTAAAAAAAAACTATATATGTTCATTGCATGATGGCACATCAAAATACTCCTATATAGGAGACGCTTGCACTTGAAGAAATGTTGGTGGAAGAATCTACCTACCTCAAGCGTAGATGCAGTGGGTGTGATATTGATGAAGTACTTCTACATACCTTGCATTACTTGCATGCTGTTCGTCGGTGACTAAATAACGGTAGCGGAACCCTGTAAGTCATTGACAAAAGCGGCTAGGTCCAAAGTGATCGTGTATGACATATTTGATATCTCCTGTCATCAAATGGGTCAAGGAAAATATATCATTAAGAGCACAAATCAGCAAACCAACTCGGTTGCAACAATGATAGTACAACAACAGTATATCCTTGTTGCTCAAAGATTTAACTGGACACAAAAAATGAAAGCAGTGGAATATCAAAAGCTTTCCACTTCATTAAAGCATGCCAAACCACATCATATTCTGCCTTAGAATACTTCAAATCTTAATATGAACATGTCTTTTCTTTTCCCAGCAATAAGAGTAGGACACAGCTAACATAGGCACGACCGTGCTATTATAGCATGCCACAGGCACACATCTTCTTTGTCGAATGTTCCAGCATCCACCTCCTCCCTCTTGGCTCAAGCGGCAAAATGATGTCTCTGTCGCTAACCCAAATCACAACATCCATCTCCTCCCACTCACGTGAACACTTCCGTCACCAGCACCAACCAACTACCTTTCCGCCACCCCGGCAGACGCCGTCCCCACCGCCCCACCCAAACCACCATCTCAACCACCACCACCGTCAGTCTTTCGACCTCCCCAAACTTTCCTTTACAGACGGAGAACACATAAATCCCCAACCTTGAAACCCTAACCACAAAGAAGATGTGTGAAGGAGGAGACCTCTGATCCTTGGTAGCCATGGACATAAGGGGAGACGGAAAGATGAGTAAAATGGAGAAAGGTGGAGGAAGACGAGAGGACCAGTTTGCATGAGAAGAGATAAAGTGGGCTCACCCCGCCACCCGGCACCATCGATTTGGCCTCTCCCACCGCCCAGTGGGCAGCGTCCCCACCACGGTGCCCCCATCATAATCTCGACCGCCACCACTGCTAATCCATCAACCTTCCCAAACTTTCCTTCATAGTCAGAGAACACATAAGTCCCGAAGCCCCAACCCCCAAACCGTAACCACTAACCTTGATCGCAATCGCCAGATCTGCTCGAATCGGAGGAGGAGGCTTAGAGTCGCCAAGTCTGCTCGACTTGTTGGTTGTGGTGGACGTATCGGTGCCCCCACCCCCGTTGGCAGCCGGATCCGCGTTGGTGGTGCCTGGATTCGTGCCCTCACCGCCGTTGGTGGCTAGATCCGCGCCGATGGTTGCTGGATCTGCACCCTTGCCGTCATTGATGGCCGGATCTGCGCCCCGCCGGATGGGGGAGCCCTATGTGCTCACTAATGCCAGAGTAGAGATCCCTCTGTGCATGCCACCACTGGAGTGGAGACCTCCCATGTGCGCGCCGCTGTGGGGTGGGAGCCCTCGTGATCTTGTGTGCAGCCGGGGTGGGAGATGAGAGAGAGCCCTCATGCTCGCATCTTCTTGTGAGAGGGAGAGAGACTGGTATGAGATGATAGAGAGCTGGAGGCGTGGCAGCCAGTGAGAGATGAGAGTGAGTGAAAACCCTAGCTGGGTGTTTATATAGCCGAGGGATTTTGGGCTCAAAGATGGGCTGGTTGGGCTTCACACCCATTAACATAGGCAGGCCTCTTAAGAGTTCTGTCTCTGAAAATGTGCGCCTACATTTTCGAAGGCGGACCTCCTAAGAGGCCCGCCTCCGTGAATAAATTTTAGGAGACGAGCAAAATCTGACTGTGTGCGTAAATAAAACATGTGCCTACGTAAATCCATTTTGCGAAACAGGAATGGTGACCGCCACCATAAATAAAATAACTGCCTCCAAAAAAATTCATGTATTTTAGGAGACGGTTGCATTTGTGACCGTCTTTGTTAATGCTTGGGCAGTGCCTCGCAAAATTATTTTTGTAGTAGTGAGACCTTGGTTCCTTGGTAGCCATGGATTTGAGGGAGAGTGAGAAACAAGGAAGGTTGAGATAGGTGGAAGAAGGCAGAAGGACTGGTTCGCGTGAGAAGAAATAAGGTGGACTCGCTTGCCGCCGGCACCATTGAATCAGCCTTTCCCACCACCTTCTCGACCGTCACCACGACCAGTCCGCTGGCCTCCCCAAGCTTTCCTTCACAACCGGAAAACACATAAATCCCCGACCCCAATCCCGAAACCCTAACCACTAACCTACTCAGGGTCGCCGGATCCTCTCGACTCATGTATAGCGAATGGCATGCATCTATACTAATAGAATGAATGAAAAGCACTTTTTTCAAAGGATAAGATAAATGAAAAGTAAAAAAATGAATATTCTTTTTTAGTCGTGCAAATATAGTCCGTGTATAAATGACATGCATACTTGATAGCAAAAGGAAACGTTCCAGCTTAATCAAAATATACTTGCAAAATGATTTTGAGGGCCTGTTAAGTGCGCAATTGTTTCATGTTCCACAACAATGTATCTACTATAAATGGCCAAAATAAAAAGGAAATAGGTTAATCTAGGTCAGTGCAGTGGCCAAATTAAATGTGTCCACGCAAGCCCAAACTTCCCATCACAATTTCAGCATCATCCAATTCCGGGTATGGTCATAGATTCTTTAACTTGCGGAGTTCAATTTAGTTCCTCTTTTATCAACAAGTTTTGCCTTTTTCCTCTTCTGTAGCTTTCTTATACGGTCCAGAAATTCATAAGAGCCATTCTATATTTTTTTTCAAATGTTTCCCTTAAATAAGTATGGTTTGATATGGGATCATTCAAGATAAGATGACAAAACCAGGTATAGCTTTAATTTGTTATTCGGGAAAGCTATAATTCTTTTGTTTTTCATTTCCTATACTTTGTTGTGTGATATCACTCGATATGGCATGATATCTAGTGTCATGTTATTTTTACTTTTTTTTCAACAATCATATATCGGGCTTGCTAGCGCCCGGACGTCCGGACGAACGGGGCGTCCAGACGCCCGTGCCTATAGTCGCTTCCCGTGCCGTTTCGCGCGCCCACGCGAGGCCCACGCCACCCCCCAAATGTCACCAGCATCGAGAAGTGGGGGAGGGGGTGGCGGATGCCAGCCTGCGGCGATGGAAAAAGGAGGAGACACCGAGGCGCGGCAACAGAAAGGGAGGATGGAGATTCAACACCCGATCTACTTTGAAGCATCCAGATGCAACATTTGTAACATACGTCTGAAGGCAGATGAAACACTTCCAACATGCATCTAAAACACTTGCAAAAATACTTGAAAAACATTTTAAAACATACGCAACATTCATATCAAACACTTGTAACATATATGTGAAACATATGGAACATCTAAATAAAAACGCTTGCAACATACGTCTAGAAAAAATAGGTGAAACATCGGGAATAGAAGCTTGCAACATACGTGTACAACTATTGCAACATATGCAATATCCCGATCCACTTTTGCAACATCTGTATAAAACACTTGCAACATACCTATAAAACATATGCAACACTTGAAATATATGCTTGCAACATGTACTTTCAGCGTAACATCTCTTTGCTGCTTGGGAGAATAATGGAGGATCGTCGGCGTGTGTTCACCGGAGGCAGTGGCCTGAGGCGAGGTGCAGAGAAGATGGCGCCCACATCGAGTTCAAGGAAGCGTCTCAGAAGAAAGGGCAGTCGGCGGTCCTCGGCTCCAACCTTGAGTTCAAGGAGTTGGCAGTCCTCGGCGGTCCAACGGTCCGGGGCATGGGGGAGCAAGTATGACGGCACGGTAGGTGGGCGGGAAGGGCGGCGTGATGCTAGGTCAGAGTAGCGAGGAGGCGGCGGGGCGCGCGGCTGCGCTAGTGGCCGGTGAGGCTGCAGGCAACGGCACGGCGCTGTGAGATGCGCGCGGGGTGCGACTGCGTTGGGGAAGGAAGAGGGCCGCGAGGTAGGAAGACTGAGATTCTTTTTTTAACTCCCGAGTAGATAGGAAGGGGTAGTTGGGCCAGCGTCATAGCCCATCAACGGAGCGTCCGGGGCGGACCGACGCCTGCTTCCCAGAATTACCGATCATATATAGGCTATGTGTATCTTGGCTACTGTTAAAAAAAGTGAAAATGTCATATGGCTTTACCGAAAGGTTCTAGAAAGATATGTTTTCACATATGGGAAAAAAACCTTTTGACACATATACACACTCCTGTAAGTGATCCGTTGGCAGTGTTTTGGGACAATCATGCAACAGATTCAACTTAGAAGAAGAATTTGCTAGTGTTAAATAGGGACTATACTGGATTAACCAAAAGTTTAATGAAAAACAAATCAGTCGATCAAATGGAAGCGCGTAGCTCTGCTCCATATTCAATCATTGGACGATAGCACATCAAAATACTCATATATAGGAGATCTTGCACTTGAAGAAATGTTGGTGGAAAAAATCTACCTACCTCAAGTGCAAATGGGGTGGGTGTGATATATTTTTTTAAAACAAATCAGGCAAGAGAGCTGCCGATTATATTAAAAAAGAAGATAAACCTAAAATAGACACAACGATACAACAGAGACCAACAACCACGCCAGAAAAACAAACTCAACAAAGGAAAAAGAAAAAAACAGCAACTCTTGTCGGTCGGATTGGGACATCTACACGAACCGCACCAAGCCGAAGTTCCACTCAGAAAAAAGAAGAAAAAAGAGAACCACCACCAAACTCCAAACCACCACACTGCACCACCAACACCCAGACGGCAAGGGCGTCAGGGCGAAAACACCATCGCCACCGCTCACGCCATCGTTACCGACGATGATCCACACCGAGCTAGCCTGCTGCTAAGCAGGACTAGCCGTCGTAGGTCGCTGCAAGCCATGTAGCTCTCTCGCAATCGGATCCGCTTGTGCCGCTAGTCAAGACGATGTACCACGTCGGACTAGCCGCCGTCAAGCAGGGGCTGGGCTACCCACCGTAGTCCGCTGCAAGCTGCCAAACCAAAGCGTGAGCAGCTGCCTCTGGCACTCACCAAGCCGATCCCGTCCACCCAGATCCAGGCTCGTACACTACAGTTCCCTCAACCTAGCTGCCTCATCAAAGATAGAAGTGCCGCATGAGTCATCCAGCTGCTAGTCAGAAAGCTCCTTATGCCAAAAAGTCCTCCAATCGCTGCGCCAATGCATTCTTCGTAGCCACCTTATGACGCCATGGACACTCACCCCAAATCCTCAACTAGGTCTCCACCTTGTCGAAACCGCCATGGCTCATAGCACGAGCTTCCAAAGCGACGCCTCCAATGAGGGGAACGACACCACAAGCGTCGTTGTCGCCTAACCAACAGGTTAAGGTTTTACACCGTGAAAGAAAGCACCACGCAAATGGGGAGGTAAAAGGTCCTAATATGGCTAGAGGGGGGTGAATAGCCTATAAAAGTTTTCTACAAACACACTAGAGCAAGCGGTTAGTACACTAAATGGTGTAATGCAATTTTGCTCTAACTCTACAAGGGTTGCAAGCCACCTACCCAACAATTCTAGTTGCTATGATCACTAAACACTCAACAAGCTAAGTCACTACTCACTAAGCTAGTGTGCTCTCAAAGACTAACTAAAGAGCCACACTAACCAAACTAGCAAGCTCTCAAAGACTAACTACACTAAAGAGCTTGACAACTAGTTTGCAAGGAATGTAAAGGAGTGAGTAGGGTGATTATACCGCTGCGTCGAGGAATAAACCAATCACAATGCGGAGACAACCAATCAACAGGAGAAATCCAATCACACAAGAGACACAAGATTTTTCTCCCGAGGTTCACGTGCTTGCCGGCACGCTAGCACCCGTTGTGTCGACCAACACTTGGTGGTTCGGCGGCTAAGAGGTGTTGCACGAACCTTGTCCACGCAATTGGACACTGCAAGAACCTACCCACAATTGAGGTAACTCAATGACACGAGCAATCCACTAGAATTACCTCTTGGCACTCCGCCGAGGAAGGTACAAGACCCCTCACATTCACTGGAGCCGGCCACAAACAATCACCAACACGTGCCAAAGCTTCTCCGCTGCTCCAAGTCGTCTAGGTGACGGAAACCACCAAGAGTAACAAGAAATCTACAGCCACAATGATCCTCAAGTACCACTAGATGCAATCACTCAAGCAAATGCACTTGAAATCACTTCCAATCTCACTATGATGATGAATCAATGATGGAGATAAATAGGAGGTATAGACTCACAAGGATGTCAAGTATGTCAAAATGCTAAGAAAGTCATCCCAAGCCGGCCAAATACTATTTATAGATGCCCCAGAGGAATAGAGCCGTTAGGCTCTCACCGCTTCTTTCCACAGGGCGACCGGACGTGTAGATGGGTGTGACCGGACGCAGACCCCCAGAGCCTAGTCCACCATCTTCGTCCATGTGTCACTACCTTCAAACCTCAGTCGTCCATCTCCAACTGTCTAGTTCCCGATCGCTCGTGCATTAAGTGACGACCGGACACGCTCCTCCCACGACCTGACGCCGCGTGAGGCCGAGTCCGGTCAGTTCCAGTAAGCTCCCAGAGCGTGAATTTAGTGACCGAATGCGTCCGGTCAGTGCTCCGTTCTTCTCTGCGAACTCGCGACACTGACGCCAGCATACGTCAATGCTGATCTAACACGGCCCCAGCGCGTCCGGTCGCGCTGACTCGCACTGTAGCAAAAGGTGACCGAACGCACCGGTTCGAGCCAAGACAGCATCCGGTACGCTCTCGGCCAGCTGCGCACCGCCGCCTATAACTGACCGGACACGCCAGGGTGAGTTCGGTCGCCCCGCGGCCAGCGGCCGGTCATGGACTTCCTCCTCCTTTTCCTTTTTTAAGTCCACAACCACTTCACCCTTGCTTCCAACTTGCTAACCACAAAGTGTAGAACTTGTGTGCACGTGTGTTAGCATTTTTCAAAGCAAATTACAAGGGCCAAAGTTAGCACACTAGGTTCCTAAATGCATATGCAAGAACGATGTCACCTAGTGGCACTCGATAACCGCTTAGCTAAAGATTTCTCCTTTTATAGTATGACTATCAATCCTAAACGTGATCACACTCTCTATAGTGTCTTGATTACCAAAAACAAAACCTATCATATACCTTTACCTTGATCTTCTCGATTTTTATTTTTTTTCTTTCTTCTTTTCCAAATTGGAGCTTGATCATCTTCATTTCATGTCCACCTTCAACTCCATGGACTTCATAGGTTGGACCACCTTATCTAAATCACATACTTAAATTAAAGGTTAGTCCTAGGGTTTCATCAATTATCCAAAATCAAACTAGGGCTTTCAGGAGGGTTGAGCGATGGATGCTTCCAAGGAAGTAAACGGCGTCTGAAGGCGTCACCGTCATCGGCCCGAAAGGGCAAGGCTTACGCCAAGGCCTCGAACTCCCTGCACGAGCCTCATTGCTGCCGTTGCCAAACATAGGTTGCTGCCCGTCAATGCCATCACTGGAGCTCAGGACAGCCGCAACTAGGCCCAGGCCGCCGACGCCTAGGGCAGCAGGGTTGCATTGCCACTGTCCACCGCAGGCCGACGTTGCCGATGGTCTGCCGCATGGGCCATTGCCGCTGCCACCACGAGATCTTGCGGGGTGAGGACAGTCGTCGGGCCGCCGCCGCCGCCGAAAGACCCACCAGCCGCCCCTATGCGTGCAGATCGAGCGCAGAGGGGACCGGAACCGGCCGCTGGAGGACCGCATCCGCTGGCTGCGGGCCAAAGCAAGTGGGTTGGCCCCAGCCGACCACCGCCCTGTCAAGGCCGCGGGCGTGCGGGAACAGGCATGTTGGCCCCGGCCGGCCGCCGCCCCGGCAAGGCAGTAGGCGTGTGGGCACAGGCGGGCAGGCCCCGGTTGACCGCTGCCACGGCAAGGCAGCAGGCGTGCGCGCGGCCACCCCATCGCTGCCGGCGACCCCATGGGCACCATCCAACATGTACCCGCCCTCCCGTCGTAGATCCGGTTGAAGGGGCGTCGGATCCGCACGCGCCGGTGCTGGGGACCGGCCACCGATAGCTGCGCACGGAAGCTCCTCCGGGGGAGAGAGAGAGGGGGAGGGAGGGAGGGAGGAGAAAAGTCCCAGCCGCCGCTGTCCTTGCTCTCCGCCGGCCTCCGGCGTCGAGCTCCGGCGGCGGCCAGGCGGTGGAGGTGTGGGGAAGGGCGGGCGGCGGAGGGGAGGCGCCGCCCGAGTCGCCCTCCTGGAGAGTGACGCGGGGACCGATGGAGTACTATATATCCGTGGTGGGTGTGATATTGATGCAGTACTTCTGCATACCTTGAATGTTGTTTTGCTAGTGTCTTTTGTGACGATATCACGGTAGTGTAACTTTGTAAGCCATTGACAAAAGCGACTAGTCCAAAGTGACCGTGTATGACATATTTGATATCTCCTATAATAAAAAATGGGTTTAAGTAAAATATATTATTAAAAGCACAAATCAGCAAATCAACTCAGTTGCCACAATGAAAGATAACACATTATATCCTTGTTGCTCAAAATTTAACGGGATACAAAAAATGAAAGACCAGTTTCCAATTTTTCAGCAAACAAAAAATAACCATGGTTGGTTGGCCATGGTTGGCCCCCCTGCACAATACACACAGGCTTGTGCATGCAGCATGCGTCCCCTCTTCTTTTCGTGGAGTCACCACGTTTTCCCTCCCCCTTAACTGCTTCGCTCCCTCCTCACTTATCTCTCAGTCCCTCCCGGCCTCCCCAAACTCCATCGCGCAGTGCGTGGTTGCAGGCAACGCAGCTAAATAAACGCCCAGCAGCCCACGCCGCCGAAGTTGAGGGCCCATCGATCGATCCGGCGTCGTCGTTCATCCGTCGGGTTATCGGAGAGATGGACGTGGAGGGTGGTGGCCGGCCGGCGGTGCAGCTGCAGTCCACGACGAAGCGGGCTGCGAGCTCACCTTGGGTACGTAAGCTCAGTTTCGTGCGATTTCTTCGTTTCGATTCGAAGAACCTCTCTCTCTGTGTGCGATGGTGTCTCAAGTAAGGAGCAGTGCGTTTGGTCTCCGTCGTAATTAGGGGCCAGTAGGTTCTGCAATACAACTGACGGTTCTTGGTGAGTTCCTTCAAGGTGTTTGGTTTCTTCGGTGTTTTTCCTGTTCTTCTAGCAAGGAGTGAGCTGCGACCAAGCATCTCTAAGAGACTCTTCGTATCTTCTCTAATTCATAGAAGTAAAGATTTTGGTGGAGAACTACTTTCCAACAGCCTCTTCAATTGGATATCAAATATAGATATCCTTTATTGCAGATTTCTCGCTAGCTAAAGATGGAGAGCGGAGATAGCTCTCTAGACTGCGCACAAGATAAAAAAAAACTCGACCTGAGACTGCGTACAAGATATAGAAAAGCTGTTAGACTGCGTATAAGATATAGAAAAGCTGTTTGAGGATACAAAGATATAGAAAATGATGACTCTCCAAATTATGATTTAGAGAGTAGATTTTAGAAAGGCTCTTGGAGATGCTCTAGTCTTTGCAAAACTTCTGCTGCCGTGTGATTCCTGGGCACAACTGGTTGGATCATTCTTGAGTTCAAGTAGCAGATGTGTTGTGCTAGTTCCTCGTCCAACATTGAATCCGTGCAGGCTAAGGTTTACGAACGGCATCTATTCTCGTGCTGAAATTCAGGTGTCAGTTAGCCTCCGTTTGGTGTTATATACGTTGGCCATGAATTTCGTGTTGGCTTTGCTCTAAAAGTACTGTCGTTTTGAGCCATGTTTATCCCTGACCCTGACTGATTTCCACAGCCCATGAGCTGGACTCCATGGATGAAACGGTAAATGCCAACTATCCTGTATAATTCTTTCGATCAGCCCGTTTTTGCAGTCGTATATTTCTTGGAAGTATGTACGTAGTAGCTTATGGCGCTCATATATTGGTTTGTTGTTTTTTTTAATGTCATATTGGTTTGTTGTCACTTCACTACTTACTCCGGTTTGTTTGGTCTATCTGAACCATCTTTGTCATTTTTTTGAACTTACTTCAGACTCTTCTGTGTTGCTTTCAATGCCTTTTGGCTCACTACCTGCACTATCTACATGTAGTTTGTTATTCTTTTTTTTCTCTCAAAATTGCATCTACAGTTGTGTTACTAGATAAATAGTTATAGATAGTAGTGAAAAAATAAAAACTAACACTGCAAATTAACTATACTGTTCGTGTTGGTTGGTGCAGGGACTTCAGAAAGCGACACTTTTACTGGCATACCAGAGCTTCGGAGTTGTGTATGGCGATCTCTGCATTTCACCTGTCTATGTGTACAAGAACACCTTCTCTGGGAAGCTGCGTCTGCATGAGGAGGACGAGGAGATCCTTGGGGTGCTGTCTCTCGTCTTCTGGAGCCTGACGCTCATACCACTGCTCAAATACATCATCCTTGTTCTTGGAGCAGATGACGATGGAGAAGGTACTCTTGTTTGAGTCCAGTTCTTTCAGCTCATTCGTGGTTCAGTCATCGTTTTGACACTGTTTTATTTCCATATGAGAAAAGTGGGTCCAGGGATGCTGATCGACAAACTGTTAATTCACTGGCAATGTGCTGTGCTGTGTATGCAGGTGGCACATTTGCATTGTACTCGTTAATGTGCAGGCGCTCAAGGATGGGGCTCCTGAACAATATAAACATTGGGTGTTTATCGGCATACAACCAGAAGGAACCCCGTGAGGAGCTAAAGAGTAGTGTGGCGATAAAATCTTTCATCGAGAAGCATTACTCGCTTCGTGTGGTGCTGCTGCTCTTCGTTCTGATGGGTACTAGTATGGTTATTGGGGATGGCGTCTTCACCCCAACTATGTCAGGTAAGGAACCTTAGGTTCTCGTGTCCATTGAAATGGTTTGCCTGGAACTGCACTTTTAATTGTTCTTGTAAGGCCGACGCCTGCGACACCTTAACTGAACTCGCATTGTAAAACTTTATTTCGTGGTTCAGTGCAGCTCTCCTGCGTATTCTAGGGAAAAAAGAATAACTGCTCTGCTTAGTTCAAATCACGAATATCTCTTCAGTGTACACGTAGTTTCTATGTGTCATTTATCTGACAGTCAGACTGTTACTCTTTTTTTCTGGAAAAGTTTAGTAACCTCAGCCCGCGAAATCTTACTGCAACTGACCATGCCCCTTTTCTGCAGTTCTATCGGCAGTTTCTGGTCTCAGAATTAAGTTTCCAGAACTACATGAAAGTAAGAGGCTGTTTATACATATTCCTCATAATGATTTACTTCTGTTAGGAGCAGATGCTAGTTCATATTTTTCAGGTTACTTTTTATTCTTTGGCAATGCACTACTAACTACAAATGATTGATTTTTTTTTGTGCTTGTGTACAGATTACACTGTGTTTTTTGCCTGTTTCATTTTAGTTGTCCTTTTTGCGCTGCAACACTACGGAACCCACCGTGTTGGGTTCCTATTTGCTCCAATTTTGCTTGCCTGGCTTGGCTGCATTGGCGGTATTGGCATATACAACATATTCAAGTGGAACCCTACTGTCATCCGTGCTCTGTCCCCATACTACATATACAACTTCTTCAGGAAGGCCGGCAAGGATGGCTGGAGCTCACTAGGAGGGATTGTTCTATGCATTACAGGTTCACATCTTCTTCTGTCTAATTCTGTTATGACTTAAGGTTCAGTTAAAGCTGTACCCTGTACTTGGGCATTTCTAAGGCTTCTATAATTTCAGGTGCTGAAGCAATGTTTGCTGATCTTGGGCATTTCTCAAAACTTTCACTAAGGGTAAATATCTCTTTTATATAATAAATGATAGTTTTGCACTTTTGCTTTACTTGTTGGATGTGCCAATTTGCCGTCGTTAACTGTGTCAAAGAACTTTACTGAATATTTTTTGTTGCTTTGTAATGGCAGCTTGGATTCACAATAGTTGTGTATCCATGCTTAGTCCTGGCTTACATGGGTGAGGCTGCTTATCTGTCTAAACATAGGGAGGACCTACAAAGCAGCTTTTACAAAGCTCTCCCAGGTGAGGTGGCAATATTTTGCCAGACTGACTGAAGTTTAAGTTTATGTATTCATGTATTTTGTTCTTTACATGTAGATACGACATAGTTATGTATTTTGTTCTTTACATCTAGATAGTGTTCAGCAAAAGAATGTGATGGTAATCATAACGACTAATAATACACTGTGAATGTAAAAAAGGAATGGGCGGTAGTGAAATATGTTTTAATTTAATGGTAAGAAAATTGAGTTCAGCAATGAATTAAGTGGCTGGCTGGCTGGCTGCATACTAATCAGTCCATCATAAAGAATAAAAATATGTGAAAAGGAATGACCCCCAAAATCACATATCAGATGAAACAGGAGAACCAAAATTCCACCTGAAATCTTGAAAAGTAGATCATATGAAAAGCAAATAAGAAAACATACTAATAGAACAAACTAGAGAAGGGTGAAATTGAGATGCTTACTGCTGAAGGCGCGGATTGCAGTCAAGGACAGGCCAGCAGCTTGGAAACGTCATCCCGTTGCAGCTAGATGGAGTTCGATGGGCCTTCACAAGCCCTATCCAGTGTCGTGGAATCCAATTATAGCCCAAAATCTGACTAAAAGGCCCAACCAATACATTCCTTAGAAAATATAAAATTATGTGTAGATTTTAAGAGGAAACAAAAATAGATTGTATGATTCATAACAAACTACTAGTCTTATACTCTACCAAAATGACCACCATTAAAAGCATTTAATGCACACACCAATTGAGTATGTTGGGTTTGTCGCATCTCTATTGTAGAAGGTGAATAACAACTCTTTTGTCGGTGAGTTGCCAATGTAAGATACCTCTGGTTAGAGAGTCCCACATTTGGTCCTGACGAAAATCATCACCAAAGCCACCCTCAAGCTGTCCTCTTATTCTAGATGTGATTAGCATGGCGCTAGCCCTTTGTGGTTTGATGATCCTCTCTCTTAACTCATACAACCCTGCTTAACTCATGTTGCTATTGTCCTTGTTGCCACCAACACCCCCACCCCCCCGATCTTGTTCTTTGTCCCTGGCTCACCAATGTCACTCAGCAGAAGGTAGACACCCATCATAGTCTTCTTAAGAGTGTTGCTTTTGCCCATTTGAATGATGACTGCTACATTCCCTTCAGCTCTTATAAGAGTTTTAATATTACAATACATGTGTTCCCATATTGGACACTAGAATGCAAGATCCCAATGCCTCTTTGATTCCACCCATGTATTGTTGATGTTCAGGTTCCCCGTATGGATCCTTTGGAATGATCACTTGAAAACTTTGCCCAACCTTTCGCACCAAACCATCAAGTCAGTCAACTAATTCTAAACAAGACGACATAGTTTCTCAAGGCCTTAGAGAATCCCTTCCTCTTTTTTCCTACCAACATCGTATTCAGATCATGTATTTCTATATCCTTGTGTCACTCCCCACCCCCACCCACCCCTTCCTACGTGGCAGGCTTCCTTTGCTAGTCATCTCCGTCTAGAGTTTGACTATATATCATCATGGTCTTCGCTTGGAGAATGTGGAATACTCACAACATACTTGTATTTCACTCAGACCAATGGCATTTCCACCATCCCATGATTACCCATCAAGAACGTCTGTGTAGATGGCAACATTTTATTCTCTTATATCACTACCATGTAATTTCTCCCTGGTATGCCAGGATGAATATTTGTAAGATTGTTTGATCAATTTTAATAAATCTCAATATCGCCTCCCCTTAATTATCGTTAAGGTCAAATGGTGATGGCATTAGAGACACAAGCTCTCCCCTCGCCTTCCTACAAAATCAACGTCAATGTCAAACTATTGCGCTATTACCATCTTGGATGTTGGGAGTTGCGAGGCAACCTTCTTCTGGTTCAAATTCCAACCACTCTACCATGTAAGAAAACCCATGGTTCAAGGCCAATGCTAGCCAAGTGGGCCGCCTGGCACGACATGGACTAGGCATATAGCCCATCTAGGCATAGCTAGTATGTGGTGCCGAGCTAGACGAACCACTTGCCATGACTACAACCCATCGAAGCTCTGTGTCGTGCTAGGCCGGCACAAGGCCCATTTGGTATAGTGGGCCTTGAAGGCGCACCAAGCCTAGTATGTCGAGCTCATTCAACATGTCAAGGTCAGTATAGCATGCTACCAATTCAAGCACTTAGGCCCATGTTGTGTCGTAGAAATTTTGCATGCACCGCCATACCTTAACCTTTGAAGGCATACCAGAGTCAAAGCCCTTTTTCTTTTGCGTGAGAATTTGATATGATTGGGCGCATGAAAGGGGGTACTAGCTAGAGAACAGAGTGTTGTTGTGTGCATGTTGCCATGTTTTTCGCAAGAATGGGAGTAGCTAGAGAGCAAAGTGATGTTGTGTGCATGTATCTTTGCTTGTGCGAGTCGTGGTACAATGCCTAGAAGACTAGTGCATGGACATGGAGTCGTCTCATTGGTTAGGCATCAAGCAGTGCCATTGGGCCATCCATCCTATTGTGTCGCGGCAGGCTTGAATCGTACTGTGCTAGGCTTGAATCATGCCATGTTGAGCCACTTGTTTCATGCCATGTCAAGGCTTTCGCCCAGGAATGGCATGTCAGTCCATGTTCGTGTCATGCCAATAATATTGGGCCTTGTGCCAACCCATCGGACAACACTAATCAAGACCTCGTACTAAGATTTACATGGTTCTTGGTATCATCTCTTGTTTAAGGTGATGAAGATGATTGGCTTCACCTAGTCACCATCCTAAGTTAGGACCAACTCTATCGCATTTAGGAGTATGACTAAATGTCTCCCCTAGAGTTAAATGCAATCTCTATATTGCCATAAATGGATCCTCAATTATGAGGTTCCTGCACATAACCTTGTGATATTTTGGTACCCCGTAGTACATCACAAAAGGCATGCTTGCTCACCATATTTTTTATGCATGATAGGACATGGTATGAAATTTAGCAAATCGAAGATTGAAGAAATTTGGTGGGTCAAACACCCTTGACCTTGACCTTTTCCCTAATGCTTTGAAACTTTGGTCCTTTATGAATGTTTGGAAGTTGATCAGCCCATAGATGATCACTAGGTCCCTCTGCAATGAGTCACAATTGCTTATGAGCACATGGCCATTTTTTGACACTCAAATTGGCTTGAATCACCTCGTGCAATATATTGGTACTTGAGTGCACATATAAGAAGGCATGCTTCTCACCATGCCTCTTATGAAAGACCAGATAAAAATGAACGGAAAACAAAAACCTAATAAGTGATATCATCGAGTACTTTGAATGAAAATTCAAGTTGGTACTATCTCCACTCTAATTTATATGGACATTAGTGCATATCTTATAATATAGTCAAAAACTCAAGTTAGGAAAATAGTTTTAAAGTATGAAGGGAAATGATACAAACAATCTTGGACATATGTGAACACATGTGACATTTTGAAACCATGCGTTGTTTCTCATTTTTCAATACTAATCAGGAAAGTTTAGTTGTCTGGACTTAGCTCTCCTCCTAGTAAGCAATTTAAGCTAACCTTCAAAATTCAAGTTAAATATCTTAAATAAAATCCCAAGAGATGAAATAGAAAACAAAAAATCTCTGCATAAATGCAGTCACAATGTATGTCATGCTTTATGATACTTCAAGCTAACCCTATCATAATGAAGTCAGTTTTGGGACTCATAAACTGGTAACTTGTCAACTAGGCTTATCCAAAGCCTCTTCTTGATTCCATACAAAACATGCTTCTTTCTCCATAAATACTCAATTTGTCATTTGGCATAGACCACGATTTAGATAGAGGTATGTATTACTAGAAATTGAAACGTTTGTTTAACCAAGCAAACTCTTCAGAGTACCCTATCCCTATAGGTTTACAAAATGCATGTTCAAGATGCCATACCATAATCAATAACAAAAGCCAACCACAGATAACTCAACTCCATACACGACGCAATGCTAGAGTTCAAAATAAACCTTATATTGAGGGATGAAGTGTGTGCTCAATAGGTAGCTTTGTGTCACCACATTACATCTTGTATCCTTTTCCCTTTTGAAATGTGAATGAGTTCTTGTTGATCAAATGACCTAGAGAGAGAAACTTAATTTGCAACCCTACTTGACATGTGTATCATCAAAAGGTCATGCCTAGTCCTCTATTAAGTATGAACATAAATTTTCTTGGAAAATGTGTTTCATATCATGCCATAGCAAAATAAAAATTTGCCGGAGATTGAAGAAAAATAGGCCAATCTCACCTGAGTTGGAGGGTAGGGGGAAGTTTGAGTGAAGGAAAAAAAAATTGGGTGCCGGTAGTCGAGCCAACACCCGGATGTCAATGTCATATACATGTAGCTAATCTGTTTCTTTATGTAGCTGAATGAAATTACATCAACTTTTCCTTCTAATTTTCCTGAATCTCTTTTTGTTCCTCTCTCTTTTTTTCAGACAGAGTATTCTGGCCAGTTCTGATCATCGCAACACTAGCCACAGTTGTCGGGAGCCAAGCCATCATCTCAGCTACGTTTTCCATCATAAGCCAGTCCAGGGCTTTGGGGTGCTTCCCGCGGATAAAGATCGTGCACACGTCAAGCCATGTCCACGGCCAGATCTACATACCGGAGGTGAACTGGGTTCTCATGTTCTTGTGTCTGGCCGTCACCGTCGGCTTCCGCGACACCGAAATGATTGGAAATGCCTATGGTACGAACTTCCTAGAATCTTTTGAGATGCAGAATTGCATCTGTAACATTTTTAATCTCTTGTTCGATGTTCCAGGGCTTGCTGTGATCTTGGTGATGTTTGCAACGACATGCCTGATGTTCCTCGTCATCACCATCGTGTGGGACCGGAGCGTCGTCCTGGCAGCGCTCTTCACGGTGGGCTTCGGATCCATGGAGCTCATGTACCTGTCGGCGTGCCTCGCCAAGGTGCCCCATGGCGGGTGGCTCCCGCTGCTGCTGTCGCTGGTGACGCTGCTGGCCATGTCGACTTGGCACTACGGCACGAAGAAGAAGGAGGAGTACGAGCTGCAGAACAAGGTGTGCCTGGACCGGTTCCTCGGCCTGAGCTCCGGCATCGGGCTGGTGCGCGTGCCGGGGGTGGGCTTCGTCTACTCCAGCGCCGCCAACGGCGTGCCCCCGATGTTCGCCCACTTCGTCACCAACTTCCCGGCGTTCCACCGGGTGCTCATCTTCGTGTCGCTCCAGACGCTGACGGTGCCCAAGGTGTCGCCCGACGAGCGATTCCTGGTGGGGCGGGTGGGCGCGCCGGCGCACCGCCTGTTCCGCTGCGTCGTCCGCTACGGGTACAAGGAAGGGCGGCGGGACCACTTCAACTTTGAGAACCAGCTGCTGATGAAGGTGGTGGAATTCCTGCAGCGGCAGGACGCCGCCGCCGCCGCCGCCGAGGCGGGCGACTACTACTCCAGGGAACTGTCGGTGATCCCCGCGGCGCCGGCGCACGCACACGCGCAGCTGGTGGACGCGGACTCGGCGCCGCCGATGGTGTCGTGCAGCACCTCGTCCTGCGAGATCGACGCCGGCGGCAGGAGGGTCCGGTTCGAGGAGCCGCGCGGGGCCGCGGGCAGCAGCGGCGAGGAGGTGAAGACGCTGCTGGAGGAGCGGGAGTCCGGCGTGTCGTACATGATCGGGCACACCTGCGTGCAGGCCCACGAGTCGTCGCCGGCGGTGAAGAAGTTCGCCGTCAACGTGGTGTACGGGTTCCTCCGGCGCAACTCGCGGCGGCCCGCCGTGGAGCTCGGCATCCCCAACACCTCCCTCATCGAGGTTGGCATGACGTACAAGGTCTGAGTCTCTGACTCTGACTGACACCTCGCCGTGCTGAAACCACCGTAGCTGCAGGCTACTGTAGCTCGCCGGCACAGTAGCATATACTTCTTGATGGATAAATGGTGGAAGAAGAAGAACCAAACCGGCAGCCGGAACAAAATAACAACTCCGTGGCATGGTTCTTTACTGCTTAGAGAGCATAGTGTTAAGACTTTGTTCTAATCCAATGTGGATAATTAGGATGGAGATTAG
The DNA here is from genome assembly GCA_038087645.1 of Saccharum hybrid cultivar R570. NCBI lineage: Eukaryota > Viridiplantae > Streptophyta > Magnoliopsida > Poales > Poaceae > Saccharum > Saccharum hybrid cultivar. The sequence goes on from JAQSUU010000296.1 coordinate 160,470, forward strand.
ACTCTAGACAATTACCATTTGGAAGGCGTGGCAATTTTGCGCGTTCCTCTAGAATTGATCTGTTTCATGCAGAATTCATATGTTTCAAAAAAGATACCCTGAGATTTAAACTGCAGAAGATTTACAGGGCAATTTGGGTTTAAGAAAGCTGTCGTGTTCGAAACAGGTCTTAGTGGTGTACTGATGTGGCACTGTTTTGATTGCTCGTTTGCTCTTTGGGCTGTGGAAAGATGAGCTGGCCCAGGAATCCGACGTAACCCATGGGCTACGATTTCGTGCATAACATGGTTGTTGCTTGGTCACAGGTCACAAAGGCCCAAGAAAACACTGTCCATCCCGAAAGCGAGAAAGGTGTGGGCCTCTACCTCTCCATCCTATACTACTTACTGTACCTCCAAAATCCACTGGTCCTGAATTAAAATAAGTCCACTGGTCCTTCCCCTGTTACCATAAAAAACGTGTGCAAAACCGCAAATGCATTTGCCTCCGAAAAGCTGCGCTGCCGTATACTACTACCTACAGACAGAGAACCGATAACGCACTGTTCACCAGTGTCGCTACCATAGCTGCTCCCATCCTATCCTACCCGCAAAATCTCAACGCATCAAGATTCAGGCAAGCATTGTTTCCAAAAAAAAAAAAAGGATTCAGGCAAGGCTATCCATCATCACGCATGACATGCCTCACACCTGTCGCCCGTCCAGCACGACTGCCACGACGCCGTCGTCTTCGACATGGTCTGTTCGCTTGTGTTATAGTTCGTACTTTTTAGCTAGTTTTTAATTAAAACAGTATTTTTGTCTCACGATAAATCAGCGAACAATACTTATAGCATGATTTTTCAGACAGACGAACGGACTCACACCGTGGCCTGACCTGCACCGCAGGCAGACGCCAGTACGCCACGCCACGCCACGGCCACCGCGCGTCGACATGTCGCGCGCTATGTGGTGGCGCCGGCTGCAACGTGCCCTGCCAGCAGGAGCCCCCGCCCCGTCCCAGCCGATCGGACCGAGCGCCCAAGGCGAACTTGTCCACGGGCAAACAGCAACAGCAGCACGGCATGGTGCCTGCCTGCCCCGGCTGCCCCGCCCTTGCTTGCTCCCGGCCAGCGTTTGGGCACCCCGACACGCGTGCCGCGATGTGGCCTTCACTCCCTGCACATGCTTTTGCCCGCTCACTCGGCTTCATTCAAATCAGTTCGGAGCTTCGTGCATGCGAGCGACGCAGGTCCTTCAGCCAGCGGCATCATCCATCCGCTCGTGCCAAAAGGACTCGATATAGCAGAGACCTGCTAATTTCGCTGCGTTTTTTTGTGGCGTTCGGGGCATCTACATCGCCAGCACGCACATTTTCTCTGTGCTGGGTTTTCCTACGAGAAAAGGGAGTTGGGAGGGTCTGTCAGCATGTGACGCTGCATTCAGGCCCCTGGGATGCCGGCTGACTTGCGTAGCTGAACTGGAATTCAGAGCGAGCGAGGGAGGAAACGCGCTGGTGTCTCGGCAGTCAGCACGGCATGCGCTGTGTCTGTGTGTGCCGTGTGCTACGTCGCAGAGAATTTCTGCCCCCCAATTTGTTTTCTTGGACCAGTGGCCTATATTAGACAACAATTCCTTTCTCTCTCTATATATATACAATAATTCTTTTCTGCCCCAGCTTCGGTTTTCCGGTGTGATATATCCATTATCCTGTGACGGCGGCGCTGCTTTCACGCGCGTTCAGACACGCAACATGACATTCAGCTAGATCACCGTTTCAAATGTGCAGATTAGGCATGTGCGATGATCTACGCCATAAAATTTGCGTAATCTTCCTCAGCATCATGCAAAGATACGGCTGGTCACGCCGATTCCGAGGAGAATGTGGTGGTAATGCCACTACGCCAGGATTAGTAGCTGCTCTGATTGCAGCGCAAGGAAAGCTTTGCGGTGCTCCTCTGAAAAATCTGAATCCTGTCCAACAAAGGCATCAGGCATTGTGCGCATCCGTCTTCGTCTCCGTGAGATCAGCCACAGTGAGGCGCAGTTGCAGGCAGCCGCGCTGGCCGAGAGATTTCTGCACATGCCGCTGCTTCCCCTTCCCTTCCCATCGTTTGACGCGGCGTCGGCCACAAAACTTCCCCTTTGTGCTGGCATTATTGCACCCTCAAATGTACATTTCAGGCGTCAATTATTAGCTTTACGTACATACATAATCTTCTCTCCTTTTTCTCAGCTAATGGAGCAAAGGAGACAAGATTTGATAGCGAAATTCAGTGCTGTTTTCGCTGGGGAAAGCATATCCTGCAAAGGCATTCGCATTTCACTGTAATCGTTTTCAATCAGTAATTCTTTCAGGCCAGAGACTGTTTCTGAAAGTCGTAGTACAGTAGTACGAAACAGCTAGGGGCCGGTTTAGATCTAAAATTTTTTTGCAAAACGTCACTGTAGCTCTTTTCGTTATTATTTGGCAAATATTATCCAATCATGGTCTAATTAGGCTTAAAAGATTCGTCTCGTCCATTTCGTCTAAACTGTGTAATTAGTTTTATTTTTTATCTATATTTAATGCTTCATGTATGTGTTCAAAGATTCGATGTAACAGGGAATCTGAAAAAAATTTGCAAAATTTTCTAGGAAGGCCTAGGTATGGGCATCGCCAAGGCAATTACTGGTGAAATTCCTTTTTCAGTGTCTCCGTTGCCACTTTTGTCAGCATCCAACGCTTAGCTGGAAGGCGAGTGAAATCGTCAACTCATCGCCCTCACTGCGTTCCGGTACAACATCCACGTTTAAGATGGGGAGACCATTGAAATAATTGCAGGAATCAATTCATATTTTTTTTAAAAAAAATGTAGACAATAGGGAAATTTTCCACGTTCAAAGTGGGCCTAAATTTAGCATTCATTTGCACAAATAGCAACAATCAGGTCAGTTCATGACGGAGAAGGCTGAAGGACCCCTGCAAACTCCCGAGTCAAAGTTCCAAGGTGCAAGTGCTACAACGTCAAGTTGAAGGACTTCCAGTGTGCAATTCTCTCTTGAACAAATCAAGTTCAAGCGACACATGCACCTTCCTCTGAACATCCAGCAACGCGCATCCTTTGAAATCTAGGCTAGTAGTATGAAAGACACTCCCACAATCCAGGCGGGCGGGCAGACTGGTGGCCGGCCGCTCGTCGCCAACGTGAGGAGCCTGACGCTGCCCTGCCGACCGTCAGCTCCCAGAGCCGCCGGCGCCGGCTCACGCGGCGAGGCCGTTGGTTTGGTCGCGTGAACTGCATTGTCCGGCCGGTGCTCGCTGCTGTACAGGTACAGTACAGCGCGCAGATGCCATTTCGGTGCCGGCATAGCCTCCTCTGCTTTCCCCAGCTCGGCGGCCACCGTTCACCAGCATCCGATTCTTCGCGAGCTCAGCAGCAACAGTAGCACCAGATCGTGTACATCCAATTGTCATCCATAGTAGAGCACGCTCGGCATGCGGGCGATCTCATCGAAAACGGGAGCACACAAAGAGAGGACAAAAAGTTACGGAGAGAAACTCCGCACATCGCATCGCATTGCATACCCGGATCTTGGAAGTTGGAACACGGGGCAAGACAAGAGACTTCAACCAAGTCAAGTGCATTAAGGATGAGAGAGAGCAGCTCTTGGTGAAGCAGGATGAGATTAGGCATAGATGGCGAGAGTATTTCGATAAGCTTTTCAATGGTGAGAATGAGAACACCACCGTCCAGTTGGACGACTCTTTTGATGACACCAATAGGCGCTTCGTGCGGCGGATCCAAGAATCGGAGGTCAGAGAAGCTCTAAAAAGGATGAAAGGGGGTAAAGCAATGGGCCCTGATGGTATTCCAATCAAGGTGTGGAGATGTCTCGGAGATATAGCTATAGTATGGCTAACTAAGGTGTTCAACAATATCTATCGATCGAACAAGATGCCTGAGGAGTGGAGAAGAAGCATATTGGTACCAATCTACAAGAACAAGGGAGACATCCAAAGTTGTACTAATTATCGGGGAATCAAGTTGATGAGCCACACCATGAAGCTGTGGGAGAGAGTCATAGAGCATCGCTTGCGAGGAACAACGCGGGTATCCATGAACCAATTTGGTTTCATGCCCGGAAGGTCAACTATAGAAGCAATCTTCTTAATTAGACAAGTTATGGAGCGGTTTAGAGAACAGAAGAAGGACCTACACATGATTTTTATTGATTTGGAGAAGGCTTATGACAAGATACCAAGGAATGTTATGTGGTGGGCTTTGGACAAGCATAAAGTCCCAGCAAAGTATGTTACCCTCATTAAGGACATGTATAACGATGCTGTGACTAGTGTTCGAACAAATGGTGGTAACACAGACTACTTCCCGATTAAGATTGGGCTTCATCAAGGGTCAGCCTTGAGCCCATATCTCTTTGCCTTAGTAATGGATGTGGTTACAAGGGACATCCAAGGAGATATCCCTTGGTGTATGCTGTTCGCCGATGATGTAGTGTTAGTTGATGAAAGCCGAGCGGGGGTAAATAGGAAACTAGAATTGTGGCGGCAGACCCTTGAGTCTAAAGGTTTTAGAGTAAGCAGAACTAAAACCGAATACATGAGATGCGACTTTGGCACTGCTGCACAGGAGGAGGGAGACGTGAGTCTGGAAGGTCAAGTAGTGCCTAGGAAAGATACCTTTCGGTATCTGGGATCGATGCTACAAAGGGATGGAGATATTGATGCGGACGTTAGCCATAGAATCCAAGCAGGGTGGATGAAGTGGCGCCAAGCTTCTGGCATTCTCTGTGACAAGAGGATACCACAAAAGCTAAAAGGCAAGTTTTATAGAACAGCGATTAGACCCGCTATGTTGTACGGAGCAGAATGCTGGCCCACAAAGAGAAGACATGTCCAACAACTGAGTGTTGCAGAAATGCGTATGTTGCGTTGGATTTGTGGTCACACAAGGATGGACCGAGTGCGAAATGATGATATTCGTGATCGTCTAGGGGTAGCACCTATTGAAGAGAAGCTTGTCCAACATCGGTTGAGGTGGTTTGGCCATTTACAAAGGAGACCTCCAGAGACACCAGTGCATTATGGAGTTCTAAGTCAAGATAATAAGGTGAGGAGAGGCAGAGGAAGGCCAAAGTTGACTTGGGAAGAGACAATAAAAAGAGATTTGAAAGAATGGGATATACCTAGAGACCTATGTCTGAATAGGAGTGCTTGGAAAACGGCTATTGACGTTCCTGAACCGTAACTGACGGTGTTTGTTGGGTCTCAACTCTAGCCTACCCCAACTTGCTTGGGACTGACAGGCTTGGTTGTTGTTGTTGTTGCACTGGATTTCCTCGGTTTCAGTCACGAGATCACCAGCCTTGCGGCTTGAGTTCAGTACGTACAATGGAGTATTGTTAAGATCTCAAAACCCCTACGGTGTGTTTACTTCGTGAAACGTAGCTGAAAAGTTACTGTAGCATCTTTCGTTGTTATTTAGCAAATTTTGTCCAATTATGGACTAACTAGGCTCAAAAGATTCGTCCCGATATTTACAGACAAACTATGCAATTAATTATTTTTTTTACCTACATTTAATGCTTCATGCATGCGTCGAAAGATTTGATGTGATGGGTGGAAGAGGAAATATTTTGGGTTGGGACGGGAAAGTGAACAAGGCACTAGTAGAAAAAAACAAAAGGCAGGTAGTGCTCAGTCACTACTACTCCATTACAACCACCGCTAGAGCTAGATCTAGACGAGCAACCAAAAAAAACAAGAAGAAAGAAAAGAAAATTCCTACCAGACAGAAAGTACTAAAACTGTTGAGCTGCAGGAGAAAATCCCCGTTGTACCCCCATCCAAGGATCCACCACAGTTAACGCTCCCGTATGTACAAGCAGAGGCGTCCCACGCAGGGGTAATTCAGTAAGAAGAAGACGAGCAGCACTTGGCGCTGCCGTTTCATCCGTTTTCACCGAGGGGGCAAGGGCAAATCTCAATTACGCCCTCCGCGGCAAATGCGGCGACGGGGAGGAGAGCGGTGGCGCCGGAGCCCGGAGGGGGGATGCCGTAGCCGAATCCGAAGCCTAGTAGTAGTAGCAGAGCGCCGCGTCGTCGTCGGGGTGGTCCGCGGCGGCGCAGGCGGAGGCGGAGGCGGAGGACAGCTGGACGAGGAGGTCGCGGAAGTCGGCGACGGGGCAGGGGATGCGGAGCGCGCCGGGGTGGCCGTACCCGTACTCCTGCGCGGCGCGGCGGAGCAGCGCGGCGAAGGCCGGGCGGCCGAGGAGCTCGGCGCGCACGGCGTACCGCTCCACGGGCCCGCCTTCCTCGCCGACGCAGACGGGCACGTGGCCCTCCGGCACGCGCGCGCCGCCGCCCAGCCGCCGCGCGCCGGAGAGCGCGGCCGCCTTGGCGTTGGCGGACGCGGCCGCGGGGTCCGGCTGGAGTGGCTGGTACCCGGCGGCGGCGCAGGCGTCGGCTGCGGCCACGCGGGAGAGACGCCGGAGCAGGCACTTCATGCTGGAGGGAGCGGGGGAGCCGGGAAGACTGCGGGACCTTGCGACGGCGGGGTCGGCCGGAGGTGCGGTGCTTGGAGCAGCTGGGAGGAGGGCACCACACACAGAGCAGCCCGGCACGGCGCACAGCGGAGCAGGCAGCACGCGGCAATGCGTTTGTACTGGGGTTGGGGGGGGTGGCCATGTGGCTCCCTGTCTCCTTTTATACAACGGACCGGGGAGGAGCAGACGGGAGTTATTGAGAGCTGCTGCTTGCCAAGGTCTTTTTCTTCCTGGGATTATTTTTCTCCCCATTTGCCAGTTGCAAATCTTTTCCTCAGGGTGGGCTGGCCTTGTGGGCACTTGATCCTAGGCCGTGTTTAGTTGCGCCAATTTGGCGGCAACAAAATCTGCACAGTGCAGGCTCGTTTGTATTTCGTTTGTATTTGTGAATTTTTGTCTAAACATTGACTAATTAGGCTCAAAAGATTCGTCTCGCAAAGTACAACTAAACTGTGCAATTAGTTTTTGATTTCATCTACATTTAGTACTACATGCATGTGCCGGCATTTTGATGTGATGGGAATCTTCTTTTTACATAGTGGAATTTGGGGATGAAATTTGGGATCTAAACAGGCCCCTACCCTACTAAAAATACTTGTAGGCTCCGGGGACACTTGATCGTACACCAAAGTATATTCTATTTGAAACGCACATTCTATCTTTAATGGTGTTGGGGAACATGTCGCTTAACCTTAAGCTTAACAATAGGAGAAACACTAGTCAAATTTTGTTCTATCCTTCGTAAGAAGGTCAGAGACCCAATTTGGAGTAAACAAGTTTGAAGCTTTACCATAGGAGACTTTAAGAACCAGCTTTATTAGTCCGTGATTGTCTGCCAAACTTTATATGGCTTTTACAGACAACTCTTAACTGAAACAAACATGGCCTCGTTCGCCAGCAGTGCTTTTCACTTGAGGCAATACAGAAATATGTTCTCATTTAGCGCAACGTATGCAATGCAAAGCTAGGCAGAAGGAAAGGAAATTCATCGAGGGCGTCCAGACTCATGAGGCAGGAGGTACGATTGCGGGTACAGCAGGAGTACCCGGCAGGTACACCACGGGACGGGGGCAATCGCAGCAGAGGCGCAAAGCCGGTGGGGTGGCCCGTCCCGGTCCCGAGCGAGTCCCGACCGGATCGGACCCGGTGCTCGGGCTGGGACCGCGTGGGAGGCGCCACGCCACCGACCGCGACCGGTGCCCGGCTCGGCCGCTTCCGTAGTCCGCTCGTACGGTTCCGTCCCGTCCGCCCTAGTGCCAGGGGAGTGAGGCGTTGGATTGGAATGCGGGGCGTCGCTGTCGCGGGGCCCGCCCACTGACCTGGCACATGGAAGAGAGAGAGAGCATCAGAGAAGCGTGTGGGCCTGTGGGGTGATGCCTGAATCCTGATGGACTGATCGCCGCGCCCGCGCGCCTGTGCCTTTATATTTATATTTGTTTGTTCCTAGGGCCTGGTAAAAAAAATTCTCTTTCACATTAAAATATCGACGTAGGTTTAGAGTATTAAATATAAATAAAATAAAAAAAATTAATTACACAGTTTTGTTGTATTTTACGAGATGAATATTTTAAGTCTAATTAATCAATGTTTAGACAATTATTATCAAATAAAAACAAAATTGCTACTGTGCGGCACAGTATTTACTGTGCAAAGTTGGTAGTATCTAAACAAGCCCTACGTCTACTACTATCTTTCTTTTCTCATCAATCACGAGACTCTGGAAGGAGTCAGGAGAGGATACTGCGTGTCCGTACGCACAGTGCGCTTAAGCGGTGGGTTTTATAAGGTACGTAGCGTTTGACACGTGCCCTTGTTTAGTTCCCGACTTCTCCCCCAATTCTACTGTGAAAAAAAAGATTTCATGTCACATCAAAATATCGGCACATGTATGAAGTATTAAATGTAGATGAAATTACAAACTAATTATACAGTTTTGTTGTACTTTGCGAGACGAACATTTTGAGCCTAATTAGTCAAAGTTTGAACAATTTTTACCAAATAAAAACAAAAGTTGCTACAATACGATGTGACAGTTACTGTGCCAAGTTGGGTGCCCCAACTTGGCAACTAAACACGGGCACGGTCAAGTTTCCAAATTTGAAGTATTTTATTAAAAAAAACTAGTACTATAGCACTATACTCCCTCCGTCCCATAATAAAAGCACGTTTAGAATTCAAATGTGTAAACTACTGTAGATGTGAAATTACATTTTTACCCCTAAAAAAATGTAGTGCAGTGATCGGCAGCACAGGTGCAGATGGAGCAGCCTGCCGCTGGACGGGACTCCAATGGGAACGAGCGAGCAAATGAGTGTTCCAGACACTTCCACGTAGCTCCCGTCAGTATTTTTTTTGCCGCCAACGTGATTGTCTACGGCTGCTGCGCTGCGGCAGCTGCCAGTTAGCCCCTATACTATTCCTATATTTACCTTCATTTGTGGGACAAATTTCAAACTTCAGATGTGTTTTTATTTCGGGACGGAGGGAGTACGTATCTTGCGAAGTGACATAGTACGTGATATGGAGCTGTAATTATAGTACTGTGTACTGTCTACCGTTAAAATCTGGAACATAAGCAAAAAGAAAAGAAAAAGAAAAGAAACGTGACATACCATATGGCCCATGCGCTAATTGCATGAGAAACATTTCCGATATCGTGCGGATTTTCAAACACAAAGCAGCACGCTCTGCATAGTGCTTTCATGTGCCAAATTGTTGCAAAGCAACGCCATGCATGTTCTGCCGATGATAAACGAGGATGTGGTGCAACACCAGCAGATGCTAGAGCTGCCAGCAGCCAGCAGGCCACCAAATTAAGCGACGGTACGTAATAACGCATCAAAGTGCGCAACGAAACGTGCGAGATAGGACATAGGATGATAGGAGTACCACCGAACGGTTCCACGTTTCGGCCGGCGGCGTCTCCGACCCTTGTTCCGGAAATGGCGAAGCCAGACGTGCTCGGACCAGGACCTCGTGAGATTCCACCCCCTCTCCTTGCGTATGTCCTCTATCCGTTTGCTAGCGGCGTCCTCGCGGTGGTGGAGTTGGTACACGGGTGCCCACGACGCGATACCATACCAACCGGCGGCTGGCGCGCCTAAGGCTGTCTGCACTGCTATGCAGTATCACATACCGGAAAAAATGGCTGCACCGGATACGTTATTGGCAACGCTAAACGCCAGTACGAGCCAGCCGTCCGCGATATTTAGCGTATGCTGGCGTGCGTACCGGACCAGGTAGAGCGCCTGCGCGGGAGAGAGAGAGGAGAGAGGTGAGAGCAGCAGTGGTGGGCTCCACTTTTTTTAACTTGCTAAAAAATATTGTAACTCACAAACCAAAAACCCAAATAAAATTCTGATTACACCATTAAATTCGTTGTAATAAATCCTTCAAAACAAGATCTTACATGGATATATTTAAATAAAATTTATTTACAGATATGTGGGTCCCACCGTGGATAGAGGATGATATAGAGGATGGATGGGTGCGAGAGAAAGTGATATAGAGGAGAGAATCTCGATGACCAGGACGGAATATTGTTTTTAGAGGATAGATTTAGAGTACGACGAGTGCGGATAGCCTAATAAACGGATCGGGCGAGGGACACGGCTGCGATGCGTGAGTGCGTAGTGTAAGGGATCGGAGTTGGTCAGCTGATTGGTCACACGTCATGGCGCTGCTCACGGCCGGAAGAATCCTGTATCTACGTACATGCCGTTGATATCGCCCGATCACGAAGCTCATCTGTCATCACATCATAATATCGTATCAACTGTGTGCTGGCCGTACAAAGGTATACAACACTCAACACAAGAGGCTGTTACAAAAGATTCAACAGCTGTTTATTTATTTACTTCCCTCCGTTTTCGTTTACTTGTCACCAACATTTTACCGTAGCAGATTTGACCAGCCGTTTTTTCTTCTAAAAAATCTTAGATACTTCAAAGTATATAACATTAATCGAGTATATAAAATAAAGAATCATATATGTAAAAACTTTGATGTATCTAAAAATCTTTTACAGAAAAAAAAAACGCATGATCAATACTGCTACAGTAAAAGTTCGGTGACAAGCGCACGAAAACGGAGGAAAGTATTTATTTTGTCAGGGATATTCTTCTGCACGGAGATTATTGCCTAAAGCCATTGTGGACGACGTACAGTGTCCTCGTCGGAGCACATGCAGACGAAGTGAAAAAAAAAATAAACTGATATATGACGACTACTCTAGCTAGCACAAGCGCCACCGAACCACTCTCTCTCTCTCTCTGCACACATGCTCTTTTGTCCCAAAGCACGCAAGTACGTTCAGCCGTGCGTACGGCAGAGATCAGCCTGCCATGTTTGGACCAAAATTAAGTTAGGTTGGGATCGGACGGGAGAAGTTGACGTGCCATCGCCACGGCCACTGCAACTAACTCATTTTCAAGCATGTTTACGTACGTACATGCATGCCGATCGTGGAAGCCCCCGCGATTCATGCGCACATGCATGGCTGCCATGCCATGCCACGAAGTGGGATCGATGTACTATCGATCGAGCTGGCCATGGATCGACAAACCTTCACGGTGCAATGGAGCAATTCCCACATGTCGTGTAGTTACTAGATTGCGAGTGCAGCGTGCATAGGACACACCCATGGCCATGACAAGGACAACTACTCCCTTTGTCCCAAAATGCTAGACATCATAGGATTCAAAATATGTCTCAGAATAGACGACGTTATAGGCCAGCATCCGCGTCTGATCCTACCCTAGCTTATCATCGACTATCACTTTATTATGTCCACTAGCTGAAAATGAATAAAAAAGAAAATAAAAATCTACCGATGGTGTCCACTACTACTATTGTGGAGAGTTGAATAAATATTTTCTGGCCGGAGCGCTGCTCCCGAGCTCCATCGCAGACATCACAGTCAGGTGCAGTGATTCCCTTGTAGGGGTGTTTGCGTATTTCATTTCCACATTGATCTTCGGGACAAGCTCTACAACGTCTTCTAATATGAGACTGAGGGGTATGCAGTACGGTAGTACTAGCTCAACAGTGCACGAGCTCCTATTACAAGGTGTTTGAGTGTTTTTTTTTGGCAAGGAAGGTGTTTGAGTGTTGACCATGCCTAGAATGCATGTACTAGTAGGGATCCGATGTAGCTGCGAGCCTACCCATTGCCCTGCATGCTTTCAACTCAACCATGCCATTCTTTCGTTTTAAGTATCCCAACACTAGAAAACCGCTTGTTAAATGTCATTTTTGGAACTTAAAACTGGCAGATGTATCCAAAAATGGCAGATATATCTAAACTTACCTACGGGTGTTATCAAACACCCACTCCGCCCCCCGCCCCCCCTCACCACCTCGATAAATGCTATTTTTGGAACTTAAACTCGACTCTAGGGTCATACGAGTCCAAACCGGGCGCCAGCACATAGCCCAATGGTATTTGTGGAACTCACATGATAAATCCACATTGGCTTACTATCAAAACATGCTATGTTAGCACAGGGAGCAAGTAGACCTGTTTCGAGTCAAATAACATATGGACTAGAGTTTAGAGATTTTTTTTCTCGATCACGCAAAAGGTTTGCGCGTCTTTGTATTAAGGTAGAGAAAAAGTTCAATACACCACGCCTTCGAGCGCCCTAGGGGTCTCAACGGATTTACATAGAAGCTCAGACCCTCTCTAGTGTGTTGCAAGCTAAGTTATTACATTGGACACATATCAACACAAATTTATGACGCCGGCAAGGAGGCCTATGCCCTAGATGCCGGGCGGCGTCGCTGTTTGCGCGGGCTTACGTCGCCAACCAGAGTGAACAACTCAATCAACGCCTGCATGAGAGTTTAGAGACTTAAAAATGGATTTTTTTTTACTTTGGGACTTAGATACACCTAGAGCCAATTTTAAAATGGTGTTTCTAGTGCTAGAGTACTAGATGACAGTATATGCCGAGTTCAAGGAGGAGGTTGGTCGTGAAATTTATTAGTTCAAGGAGCTCGCTCGTGAAATTTCTTATTATTCCTTCGAATATCAAACAAAAGTTCGCTCTCGTGATTTTTGTATCAACACTGCAGCTGTAGCACTATGGTGGTTAAAACAGTACGGTGACAAGCCACCTCCTTTTTGGCTGCGTGTGTGCGCACAGCGCGCCCGTATCCGTACATCTGCCGGACGGCAATGGTACAGTACACGACACCGACGACGGGCAGGTCCGGTCACCCATCGAGGGCGGTGCGCACCTACTACTCCAGAGGCTGCAGCGGCAGTGCTCGTACTAGGGCATGTTTAGTTGGCAAAATTTTTGGCGAAACGCTACTGTAGTAGTTTCGTTATTATTTGGTAAATATTGTTCAATCATGGTCTAATTAGGCTTAAAAGATTTGTCTCGTCCATTTCATCTAAACTGTGTAATTAGTTTTATTTTTTATCTATATTTAATGCTTCATGCATGTGTTCAAAGATTCGATGTGACGGAGAATCTGAAAATTTTGGCAAAATTTTTGACATCTAAACGGTGCCCTAGTATGTTTTTACGTAGGCCCTGGACCTATACTTTAGACTGGGGACGGTGGCAGCACGCAGCAGGTCCCCCCGCCCACCCTCGCCCGTGGCTCCACGCCCACAGGAACACGGACGGACGTGCGCCACCGGCCGCTTGCTGGACGTTGTGACTCGCCGCACATTCCGGCCACTCGGCCACCGCTTGCTGTGGAAGGGGGGAGAAGAGGTCGTCTAGACCACGCCGGTCACGGCGAGCGCAGTGTCGCTGTGTCGGCAAGTGAGCAGCGGCGAGTAGTAAAAAGTTACTCGTACTAGCACGAGAGCCGAATTCGGAGTGACACGGGTGCGGTGAATGTCGTTTGTAACCAGTGCACCACCACAGCAGCAGTAGCTTGACTTGACCGAGAAAGGCGATCACGGGCGGGGCGTGTAGAAACCGAGAAGGATCGTGCGATCTGAGCAGGCATGATGGCACCACGCCACGTGGTGTGCTCTCTCTCTCTCTCGTCTCCCCTCTGTGCCTGCCCGGGACAAGAGCTAGCGCGCGCGGCAGCGAGTACCGAAGTCGACAGGGCAAGTGTCCATATGAAGACCTCGGTCGCGACCGGGCCGGGCAAGAAGAGCCAAGGGCCAAGAGGCAACCGGCAAAAGGCGCGGCGCGTGCCCCGATGGCCGATGGCCCCGCCCACGTCGTCGCCTCGTCGGTTTGACGGTTTCTTTGGGTTGTTTGGTCGTCGAAAAAGTTTGGGTTCAGCTACCGAAACACTTTTCGTTTTATTTGGTAATTTATGTCCAATCATGGACTAATTAGGCTCAAAAGATTTATCTCGTGATTTACAATTAAACTATGTAATTAGTTTTTTCTTTCGTCTACGTTTAGTACTCCATGCATGTGCCGCAAGATTTGATGTGACAGATACTGTAGCACTTTTTGGATTCACTTTTCGTGAACTAAACAGGCTCTTTTGGTGCGTCCAAGATGTTTTCTTGACTCGGATACCCATCCTCTGTACGTACGCACGTACAGTACGTACTACTCCTGAACCGTCGATGGATCGAATCCGATCCTCCTGTGTCTGCTGCGCGCTGGAAAGGCTACCATCAGCCTTCCGCCAGGGTCGCTGCCAACCGTGCACTGCATTGTAGCATGCCAAAAAAGTCAGGACGTACGGTAGTCGATTCTCACCACGCAGGCGCAGCAGGCCTTGGGATTTCCCTTTCCAGCCTCGCCAAACGGCCAAACGCACAAAAAGCGGCCGCGCAAGCGCCTCCGTGTCAGAGGCCTGTCGTGCGTCCGGTACTCCTGTGTCCATGCCCATGTGGGATGCGCCCCACTACTCCGGCGCCGGTGGATGTCACCTCGGCCCCTCGAAACGCAGCACGCCGGCTGGGCTCGGCTCCTGGATACGTTTCGGGCCGGCAAGGGCTGCATGCACCGTCGCGGCACAATGACGAGCTAGGCCGAGCTGTGGTGTGAGTACGTACTGAGTAGACAGGTCGCAGGAAGCCCGGAACTGATCGATGCGAGTCTGATGGATCCGGCGCCACCCGGTGGCCGCCGGCCCGCCGCTGGTTAGTTTCCACGGGGCGCCGGCAGCCGGCACGGGCACGCAAGTGTTTGTGTTTGTGTTTCGAGAATGGCAAGCTGAAACCTGTCGTCTCTCAGGACTGAACAAATCTCTCGGGGCGCCGCGGGAATGCTTCCTGCCTGCCGTGCCCGGTTCCTGACTTCCAGTAGCCTGTCGAGTGACCGATGCTTGCACGCATAGGAGTAGATGCACCTGGCCGCCGTCGGGGCCGGGTTTTGATTTGACAACGGCATCGGCATGCATCATGAGTTCCCACGGAGCGCTGTGGTTTTGAATCTATTTCAGGCCACAGTGGCACACCCACCAACGTCAGATCGCCATGTGCGGATAGCCGGATAGGAGGGAGAGGATAGTGTTTTTCTTTCTGTCGTTTTTACCATTTCTTGCGGCCAAGTTGCTCCAACAACAGGCGTAAATCCCTTGACGATCATTCATAAATATTCCATCTGCGTCGCTGTGAGGAAAAACAGTGGCATGCGACGACTCCTGCAATAATGCAGTCCTTCACGTTCGCTTGCTTGACCAAGGTACTAAATAGCGTATAGCGGGTTGGTAGCGGATTAACGTCAAGATAGCGAACGATATTGCGGACGATAAGTTCCAATAGCGGTATCCCGATAGTCCCATATAATTTTAAGTACATATATCATGAATAATGAGTATAAATAATTTTAAGTGCATATATCATGAATAATTTTAAGTTCCACAGCCGATGCGTGAGTATTTGAATTTGGGTGTGAGTCATAGTGGGTTGGACTAATTAGAGATATTTGCTTCTATGCTATTACGGTCTGCTATGCGCAATTGCGGCCGCAATATCGGTCTGCTATTCAAAATTGCGACCGCAAAGTTCCAGGATGCAAAATTCAGAGCGCTACCTCATAGCGGTAGCGGCAATGGACCACTACCGCTATTGCGGGTGCAATTGCGGCCGCTACCACCGCTATTTATTACCTTGTGCTTGACTCCGAGATGGTTGTTTGTTCTCGTCGTTATCAAATCGCAGCAAGTTACTACTTATTTTGTTTTTTAGATAAATAAAAAAGTTTTGGCTTCATACTTCTTCACGGATAGAGAATCAGTCCACAATTGTTATAAAAAGTAACAAAAAAAACATGTTCTAAATTGTTGACCAGTTCGAAAAACATAAGGCCATCCATGTGATGCGAACGGTATTATGGCCCTTGTCTCTAAAAGCCAACATGTGTTGTATGATCTGCTCATTGCAGTCATCTAAGCACTGCAGCTGCATCCAAAACAGTAGCCAATATGTCCCCTGAAAAGAACGTACAAGAACATTTTCGGTTGACAATTATTAAAAGCTGGATCATGAATCTCTTGTGAGCCAAATTAACCAGCAAATCGTTGTTGCGTTGATACTTGCACAAGTACTTTGAAATGGAACCGTACAGTTGTGGTACTTAGGAGTACTAAGTTTTTTTTGGCCTGTTACATCGAGTTTGAACGACTTTTTTCTATGTACTGTTGAGGTGGAAGTGTCAAGTTCTGGATCCGATCAGAGAGGTGTAGATGCCTTGGGACTTTTTTTTAACCTGAACTACTAAGGTATAACTGTAGTATCTAAACGCACGCTCAAACACACTCAGTCACACCCTCACACGCACACAGACGCACACCTTAGAGTTACGCTAAAGCTACAAACTATACACACTCCACACATCCTTCTGGATATCGTCAAAGTCCCACGGGCTCCGCAAACGACGGTACATCGCACTGTCATTATAGATGAACACTTACGTCCATGATCTAAAAATATATATTTAGGGAAAAACCCATTGCCACGCCCGGCCGATCCACACCTGCGATTGGAACGCGGGTGGGTGGCCTCCCCGACGGCAGCGCTCACCACTGCGGTAAGGAAAGTCATTTCGGCACGCAACGCCCGCATGTGACCGCTGGGGGGGGGGGGGCGGCGGTGTTGACGGCCACGCGCGCGCGCGGGTACGTTCGTACGCACCGGGCTACCTTGTGTGTTCTCGTGATCGACCGGATTTATTAATCTCACGACGTCCAAATCTCCTGACGCCATGCACGCGCCAACGTCGACGAAAACCGATTCGTGCCAAGTGGACCTGCAGGTGATGAAAGAGAGTTTTTTTTTTAAATCGAAAGAGATGTTTGTGTTTGGTGTAGAAAATTCGGCTTTCGGGGCGGAAAAATTATTTACCGGTCTTGGCACGCACGTCTGCCGGTCGCAATGATTTGTCATCACGCTAGCCCAACGTGCCAGCTAGCTGCCCGCTGCTGCGAGATATCTATCCAAAGTCCACCATGCATGGGACAGCAGCGACGGCGAATGGTATATATGTACATGCTCCCTCCGTCACCAAATAAGTGTACTTCTATAATTATGGTGAAAATATCAATGTCACTAATAAACTACATATATATACCCCTATAGAGATGTAATCATTATTCTTTAGGAAGAGAGGAAGTAGAAAAAGACAATTATAGGCCCCGTTCGGCTGTGCTGATAAGCCAGCTGAAAAACACTGTTGACTGATTTGTTGTGAGAGAAAAATATTGTTCCGGCTCGAAAAAAAACAAGCTGAAAAAAACGGATTATAAGCCGGATGAACGGAGTCATAGTTGGTTTGTCTCATATGTAGATATGCTCTTATTTTAGAAAAAAAAAATTAGAGTCCGTTCGCTTCGCTGAAAAGTCATGGCTGAAAGTCCTGTTCGCTGATTTGTTGTGAAAGAAAAACACTGTTTCAGCTAAAAAACAAGCTGAAGAGTATAGATTATAAGACAAGCGAACAGAGTCCGAGGAGTAGATAGTACAATTATATACTGAGGAATATACATACGAACACACGTTACGCGGATGTGTCAACGTGGGGAGTGAATTCAGCGTCGAATGGTAAATGGACATCGATGAACTAGCAGTGTTTTTGTAACGGTAGAGATACAGTATATACACACAGGGCATTGTAGTTTCTACACTTTTGATGTGCTTTATATATATTTATATCTTAGCAGGTGTATGATTTCCCCGACTAAAGTTTAGTCTTTAACATAACACGGATGTTTGGACACATGCATGGAGTATTAAATATAGACTAAAAAATAACTAATTGCACAGATTGCGACTAATTTGCGAGACAAATTTTCTAAGCCTAATTAGTCTATGATTTGACACTGTAGTGCTACAGTAAACATGTGCTAATGACAGGTTAATTAGGCTTAATAAATTTGTCTCGCAGTTTACTGGCGGAATCTGTAATTTATTTTTTTATTAGTATCTGAACACCACATGTAACGTTCGATGTGACACAAACTAAACATTAGTCCCTGCAACTAAACACCTCCTTATCCAGTATAAACAAAATGAACCCATCTAGATGCGCTCAATCAGTAGAGATGCCAGTGGGTTAGTAGTGTACAATGAGAGCCAATAGCGAACATGTATTGAGCTCATGAATGTATATGCAGGTTACATGTGTATGCGGTTGTGGCTGACCATGCAGGGCGCCAGAACCGCCTCGGCCGCGCACAGGCTCGCGACGTGGGAGCGTGGGAACGTGGTCACCGCGCTTAGGACATGGCAGACAGTTGCCGAGATGACTAGCTCTAGCACTGGTCTTCAACACCCTCCACAGTCTGACGTGTAATCGGCAGAACACACAGACTAGATCAAAAAGCTTCAAATGTCGACATAGGAAGACCTTTGGTGAGCCCATCCGCGTACTGTTCTCTTGTCGGAACAGGTAGAACGCGTAGCTTGCCGACCTGCACGCGTTCGCGAACAAAGTGTATGTTGAGCTCAATGTGTTTGGTACACTTGTGATGCACCGGATTGGCAGATATGTGCACTGCCGAGACGTTGTCGATCATGCATGTGCAAGCATGTCTGTTGAACACAAAATGCAATGTTGGGTCTTGTCACCGTCAAGTACTGGAGAGCGCCCGCCAGGCTGCGGTATGTCTTTTGCGTCGTCGATGGCGGCCCCGTCGGCGGAGAGCTTCCCCTTTGCATCGAACGGTGTGGCGACGAGCTTGCACGAAGCCATGCCAGCTCGGTCAAGGATGGTGTTGGAGCAGGGACGGAGATGAACTGGTAAGAACGATGTCGTCCACGTACAGCAGGAGGTAGGCGATGTCATTGCCGAGATGACTAGCTCTAGCGGTGGTCTTCAACAAGTAGTTTAAGTGCAAGTGGAGTAAATATCTATCCTGGCCCTGTTTGTTTCACTGAAATTTGGTTTATGCTGAAGCTTATACTGATTTGTTATGAGAGAAAAATGTTGTTCGTTCGCTAAAAAGTACTGCTGAAGTAGTTCTAGCGTACCTGCACCCGTAACTAAGTTGTCACCTTAAAAGATGGAGTCATTTGTATTTTATAGTTACTAGCGTGAAGCGATATATTTGTACTATCCGCATGTAAAATCTTATACACATATCCGCACCGACTAGTGAAAATTTGTAGGAGTTATTAGTCCATATATTTTTCGAAGAGGCCGGGGAAGTCCATGTTGAAACAAAGAAACGTCGTTGGCAAGTTGGTCGTCGGGCTCCGGTAGCCTGATCCCAGTTACTACTATACTCTTCCGTACGCCGTAGTAGCTCACATTCGTCGCAGGGCATCCAAATGGTACATCGCCGTTGCTTTCTTGACGTGACTTAATTCACAGGTATACCCCTTTGCATGCACAGTTGCACTTGCACGTACGAGCTGGAGGCTACACACAGGTCAAATTTCTCGCCACGTCCACAGGTCACGCACACGGCACACCAGTGGCGGAACCAGCGAGATGAGAATGGGGGCCAGTCTGGCCAGATAAACATGAAGACCACCAAAATATGTGTATATATAATATAAAAATTCATATAATCATAATAATGTTTGTTATGAAAACACATAGAAGTGACTCTTTTTAGAAAAGATGATAAAAAAAACTTACTTTTTTTTTTCATTTGAGCCTCATTTTACGTGACTTCATGGCATAGAAATCATTTATAATGACATCGGTGGTATATTATACTGCAAGTACTTTCTCAATATAGAATGGGTATATAGAATGATACAAACAGAATTAGAAATTTGCACGGATGACCATTGCAAATTAGCAATTAAAAAATTAGAAATCATATCATATAAATTACTTACTTGCGGCTGCTAGCTGCTTGCATCTGCAGACTTGCTGCTCGCAGTGAATCAGTGCCTCAGTGGTGCTCGCTCCGTGACTCCGTCGCTCGGGCTCGGCTGCTGCGGACCTGCGGTGCTGCCTGCTCAGCGCTCGCCTGCTCCAGCGAGCCAACCGCAACGCGAGCAGCGAAGCCGCGACGCCTCCACGCCGGCGATTGCACGCGGGCACGCGGCGACTGCAGCTATGCTCAGTGCTCTCCGCCTGGCTGATGACGGCCTCCACGCCAGCGATTGGACGCGGGCATGCAGCGACTGCGGCTCTGCTCACTTCTCTCCGCCTGGCCGATGAATCGCTAATGGTGCGGGGAACTGGGAGCGACGTGATTACGCGAGTAGCGAGTTAGGCGAGGCGCTGATGTTTCCTCTGCGACTCCTCCGACCTTTCTGCTTCCGTTGCTGGGCTTGGGCCGCTGAGCGCTGAAGAGGGGTTCCAAAACAAATTGCCGCTTGGGGGGGGGGGGGGGGGGGGGGGGGGGGGGGGGGGGGGCCCTGGTTCCGCCTCTGCGGCACACCCACTACATCTGGAAACTAGGACTTCTACCGGAGACAAAATTGGGCCGAGTGAGACGGTGAGAGTGAGTGCGCGATCCATTTTATTTTATTTATGGCACGTGCACATATATATCCAAGATTTACCTACTCTAGCTATTATAGGTACGTGTACGTCAAACAGTCACGATTTATTTCAACCACGCGCGGCATAAAAATCACACGAGAAGTTTCGTGGCACGGGGAGGTACGTACGGCACGGTGCAGCAACGGCGTCTAGACGTACGGTACGCAGAATTATATATTCCAGCACTGACAGTGTCGCTCTGTGATAGCAGAGTAGGAGTAGCAGTGATCAACTTGTTCGGCTAATGGTTTCTGCTGCTGATAAGCTAGTTAAAATTAATTTATTAAGAGAGTAAAAATAATGTTCCATAAGCCAAGTGAATAGGGCGAACGTGAGTCAGTAACCAACGAGACAAGAGGAAAAAGCTAACGATCGATCAACCCAGTGTCCTAAAAGGTGCTTACAGGGATTAGCGAGCAAGCTAGCGCTGACAGGGACCACCGGAAGTTCCAAGCGAGAGAGCCTCCCTTGCGGCCTTGCCTAACCCAATTTGCCAAAGGCATGTCGGGCCAGTGACCCAGTGTAGGAGTACGTACGTACTGCACCGTAATCCGTAACCGTACCTTGTATCGTATTAGCACTCCTTCTAGGGATCCACCTCCGCTCAATGCACACGTAGGTACACCAGAAGATGTTAAACAACTTGAGTAATACTTTTCAACGAACGAACAGTATTTTTCTCTCACAACAAATCATCATAAGTATCGGTATAATCCAAATTTCAGCTAAATGAATAGGGCATGCACGTGTTGTTCACACCGTACGTGGTACGTATACGTACACCAATGGCCCTTTATGATTCAGCCTCCGGTGCAAGCACACTAGTAGTACTCCCCCGTCAGGAAAACATGCAATTCTAGCACAGTATCACGTTTTAGTATCTTAACTTTGACTAATTATAGATAAAAAAAGTATCAATGTTTATGATATCAAATAAATATCATTAGATTAATTATGAAATATATTTTCATAATAAATTGATTTGGAGCCATAAATATGAATACTATTCACTATAAACTTAGTCAAACGTGAGCTACTTTTTCTGACACGCAACCCATAATTGCATGTTTTTACGGACGGAGGAAGTAGCAAGTATTCCTAATCATCAGCTAGTACGTAATAAATAATCAGTGTGCCGTACGTCGTCCTTTGTTGCGGCGAGCCGGCAGCAAGGATCATGTCAGTCAGAGCAGCTAACGCGGCAGGGCGTAAGGCAGCTGTCAATCATGCATATGAATGCAGCGAGGGTCAAGACGACGATGCCAGCCGCCGCCGCAGCTGAAGCCACTTGCTTGCTCGTGGACGTACTCGTAGTCAGAGCAGCTAATAGTGATAACAGTGCAAAGGCCAGACCACTTCGTTGTCACCCCCGTTGGGATTCCCCAGTTGGGACTCGGGTTGTACGTCCCGGTCCCGCGCGGCAGCCTCATGCAAACGCGTTGGCCAGTGGATCAGCGGATCGATCAATCATTACGGTGAACCCACCCAGCTAGTCCAAGTAATCATGCACGATATATAACTAATCCCCCGGGGCTCATCCTAATGGGATTCTGGTTCTGGGGGCTATCTGAAAGCGAGTGGCCAAGCACACACAGTCACATACTACTACACGCCATGCAACACTCATCTTTTCAAGGGAATCTTCTATCTCTTCTTTGTTTTGTTTTGTTATGAATTGGTCAACGGAACCTGCCAACTCAGGTTTCAAGTTTCTAATAACTCAACCGCGCGCAGTTTCTTATCGGCAACTGATGATGGGATTATTTTGACTTGTGAGGCTGAAGTCACACCATACACCATGCAACGTTAAATTGATCAAGAAGATCTTGAAAAAAATTGCTCAACAAGAAATAATCTGGCCTCCTAACCCAATTACTAGATTCAAGCTGCTTTAAGCTCAACACGGTGCAATTGTTGGTGGCTGCGCGCTGCACATGGCCCAACCTGGGATCCGCTTTTTTCTCCTGCCGGCGAAGCTCCTCCTATTTTTGGCATGCGCAAAAATACGCGAGAATGGCAGGCAGGCAGCAGGCTCTCACTCGGTGAGCCGAATCAGCAAGCGACGGCTGGATGATTGGCAATATTCTCCTCTATAGGCTCTAGCTGTGGACGTGGACGGTCTCGCTCGTTTGGGAATTGAGATTCTTCAGCAGTGGTGACGTGGTGTCATGTGTGAAGGGAACTTTTGCTTGCAGTGCAGCTGTGTGGAGTCCGGACAGCCGTCGTACACACACGGATTCGAAAAAACAGGGCGTAGAGGAGGAATGTGGTTTTCGGTTACTAATGTGTACGAAATGTTTGGAATTTTTGTGATCCGCTGGGTATCAAATGTAGCAGAGTGTCAGTAGTCTTACCTTTCATAACAGACTACTACTTACTGTTATATACGTACGTATTGTATGTATGATTAATCTCGATTTTATTATGGAGCAACCTACTCGGTCTGATGTATATGCACAGCCTCGTTTCTAGGTTCGCTCTCGCACTTGGGCCTTGGGGTCGGTTTGCTTGTCCTGGCATTGTGAACTGTTCTGCGTGTCTTGTGTGTCTCGAAAAAAGAAAAGAAAAAACTCAAAAGGGAGATCATTCCGAATCTGGAAAAAGCTGGTTATCTGGAACCGAAATACTAGCAGATAAAGGTACTACTCCGGAGCAAGTGAATTTGCACGAGTGCAGCGTGCAAATATCAAATATGAAGTGCGAGCTCCATCATACGCCACTCTGACGACGGCTATCTGGCTGCAGAATTCCCCGTTCCGAAGTCATGTTACTTAACCTTCAAAAATAAGTCATGTTACTTTTCAAGCTCTGCAGAGCACACCGCATCCACATGTAACTGCTGCCTCTCTGCCTTGGATTCGAAGACTTTGAAAGCCTTGACCAAAGCGCGCGCACACACAGAGTACAGAAACGTGCAGATCACTAGTAAGTGCCCACTCTGTCATGAACCATTTCCTTAATCTAAAAACTCTTTCATGAGCCACTCACTCCAGGTAGAAGAAAGTCATGTCACCGTCCGAAAAGGCTATCATGATGGATGTCCTACTTGAGTACTCGTATATTGATCTGCACGGTTGCAGCAACATGTGAGGCAAAGAAAAATGGAAACCCTCCCTTTCAGGTAGGGATGAAAACGGACGGAAACGGACGGAAAAATCCTATTTCTACTTCCGTTTCTATATTTTTTTGGCGGAAACGAGAGCATGTTTGGAAAATATGGGTTCGAAAACAGAATCGGAATATGCGGACATACGGAAACGGACAAATACAGATGGAGAGCCGGAAAATTAAATTAAGATCACATAATCTAATATTCTCAAAGAATACATATATAAAGTCATGTAATAATATATATAAAGTTTAATATTCATTTACATGCTATGTACGTGAACATAACATGCATATTTGGTGATTCGTAGTTGTATTAACGTAACATAAGGACATGTAATTGTTGAACATGTTGAGCATAGATTGAAAACGGGATAAAAACGAGATAAATATGAGTCTATTCCGTATTAAAACGGGATTACTCGGAAACGAACGGAAAACACCATTTTCTACTTCCGCAAATACGAAAACGGGATCTCGCAAATACGGAAACGGACAGGAAAATATAGAAAACGGAACGGGACGGTACGAGAAAAATTCCTCCCGTTTACGTCCCTACTTTCAGGGCCAAATTAAACAAACCGACGTGAGCGGTTAAAAAGTTTGACCACCAGTCCACAACTTCCATTTCCAAGTGACCATTTTTTAAAAACACACACACACACTGACACACGACCGATTTTTTTTTGAGGGGATGACCGACCGATGGCCTTGTTCGGCTGGCTGGCTCCCAGCCAGCCAGCAGTGCTTTTCTCTCACACCAGTTCAGCACCAGCCACCAACCACCAGCCAGCCAGCAGTATTTTTCTCTCACAATAAATCAGTCTCGTCGTTGGAGACTTGGTTGGAGCAGTATCTATCAGATTTCACCGCCGAACCCCGGCAGTCAAAATTGGCTAGCAGCCGATGGAGCGCGAATGCATGCATGCATCCATGGTATTGCTAGTGCAGCATCCGGTCTCTATGGAAATAATGGAAATCCTCCGCTTCCCCCTTCCTCTGCGAGCTCCGAGTTGTGAGAGGCTAGCATAACGTGTAACATAACCGTTCAATTTATACAAGCACAAGTATAATGACAGCTGTCGAAACAGTTATACTTTCGTACTTGAGCCCATATAAATCCGGTAGTTCGTGAAATCACGAGGGATTTCAAACTTTCACCAACATACAATCAAGATCGTACATGGTTCAACATACACACATCACATGTTACATAAAGTTTGCACATACATGTACATACATCGGAGTTTAACATAAAGTTATTACAATACCAAATTCAAATAAAAGTAGTGGAAACAAAATAGTTTAACGTCTCACACAAACACTTAGTTTAATACAGTGCCAGTACTAAGTCATCTCCAACAAAACCAACGAGTTAAGACATAAGGAAGGACCGTGCCCATGGTCTACTCATCATCCACGGCTGGGTAGAAGCAGTGCTTGCAATACCTGTAGTATATATTACTATCTGCAACAAGTGGGAAATAAACCCTGAGTACGAGGTTATACTCAGCTAGACTTACCCGTCATGAACAAAAATAAAGTGACTCTCAAGGATCATGTAAGGCTTTATCAGGTGTGGCTAGCATGACATCATTTGCATAAAGAGCATAAGTAAAACTTTTATTAACAATTTTAATCCTTCTAGCAGCAAGTTATATTCATGAACTTAACTAAGCTAAGTTGGCACCTATACTAAAGCAGGCACTTGAATAGTATTAAGCAATCAATAGTAACCATATCAGGTTTGGCCCTTCCTCATTATAACCATCATTATTTTCCAAAATTACATTACTACAATGAAGTAACTCAGTCATAGTTTATCACTATCCGGGAGAGACGACGACTCGAATCGATTCCTAATCAGCTGGTGAAAATTTCCTACACAAACCAGACATGCTTTGTAAGGGCAACCTTTGGTCACCGTTAGTACTATTCGGGTAGCGCTGCGGGTCCGGACAAGGCCGCATACTCAGGGGCCAACCGATTCCTTGGAAGATCAGGCCCGACCTGCCCTTGGTCGAATTGTTCTCCCGCACAAACTTCCTTCCTCTAGTATACGCGCCTAAGCGTGCCGATTCCCAGTCCGAATAGAGCTACTAGGCTTCGCGGTTGGAACGACTTATCCGGCCAGCTAAGTGAGAGGCTGCATTCAAAAATGACCGAGGCCCAACAACGATACGGTCCTTAATCGACACGGACGGAAACTACACGCACACAAGGTCTCCATGCCTT
This sequence comes from Saccharum hybrid cultivar R570, assembly GCA_038087645.1. Lineage (NCBI taxonomy): Eukaryota > Viridiplantae > Streptophyta > Magnoliopsida > Poales > Poaceae > Saccharum > Saccharum hybrid cultivar. The sequence goes on from JAQSUU010000296.1 coordinate 186,214, forward strand.
GCTGCTCACACATCCCGCCCGGTCTCCAGTTATGCCTCAACACTTGGTTATCCTCCACGATAGCAAATATAGCCAACCATGACCAGTTACCCACCAATTTTGTAGGTGACAGGAAATCACCCACTCATACCGGTTTAAGCATGGCTAAGCAACATTCGATCATGGACCTACATAGGGTTCAAGGTATATATATATATATCTGGACAAGGAAGATATATGCATCAAGTGTTCCATCCAACTCCTACAACCTAATGCATCAAACATATATAACTCAATTTGATATTTATAAAAACATAAGAGGCTTAGAATGCTCCGGGACTTGCCTTTCAGAAAGGTGGATGGTCGGTGGTCAGGGCACTCTAGAAGGTCCGGGGTCTGCCCTCATTCTTCTGGCTCCTCCTGTGTCTGCACTTCTTGCGGAATCTTGTAACAGAACCGACCAATTATACGAAATTAAGTAAGAAAATCACCCGCCAAAGCAAATAATTTAGCAAACTTAAACCCGTATAACCCGGTAGTCCGTGAAACCACAAAGGATTTCAAACTAACCAACATACAAACCAAGATCGTACAAGTTTAGCAGCCACAGTCACATATTACATAAAGTTCGCAACAACACTAAGATACATCGGAGTTTAAAACATTAAGTTATTACAAACCAATTTCAAAATGATAGCGGAAGCAAATAGTTTCAAAGCCACACACACTTTTAGTTCAGATACAGTGCCAGAAGATAGTCATTTCCAATAAAAGTATCAGATAAGATATATGGAGCAACCATTGCCCTTGGTCCTAGTTGTCGCCTATCGCCGGGTACAGGCAGTTGATGCAATAACCGTAGTACATCTGACCATCTGCAACAACAATGGGAACAACGCCCTGAGTACAAGAAAGTACTCAGCTAGACTTACCCATCTTAAACCAAAATAAAATGACACCAAAGAGTATGCAATACTTTCTTTTAGTGGACTAGCTGACTCATTTGCGAAAAGCATAAACTATCATGAATCAACCATTTTAAGTAGATTGCAGCATCTTTATTACAACCTATCAATCTAAGTAAGCACCTATTGAAAGGTCCAAATAGGCTAGAGGGGGGTGAATAGCCTAATTAAAACTTGTACAATAAATACTTAACCACAAGTTAGTAAGAAAGGTGGCGAAGCAAAAGCACTAGCTCTAACTAATTAAGCAAGCCACCTACACATGTCTAGTACAAGGCTATTCACTAAACACAACAACAACTACAAGCTAGAAACAAGAAGTAAAACGAGAGAAGAGCTTCGAGTGATTATACTGCCGTGTAGAGATGAGAAGTACCAATCAATCACACAAGAGAAATCCTCGGGAAGAGAATGACACAAGAATCCATCCTGAGGTTCACTTGCTTCCCGGCAACCTACTTCCCGTTGTGGTGATACACCCACTTGTCGGTTCGCGAGCTAATCGACTATCAAGAGTCGAGCCCTCGGTGGGCGCCGCACAACCGCACACAAGATGGGGATCCTCCAAGCCACGAGCTCCACTAGAGTATCCAATTTGTGAACTCCCGCGGGGAAGGATCAAGAACCCCTTACAACACTTGGTGAGGGCTCCAACAATCTCCAATTGCGAGCTCAATCACCTCCGTTGCTCCAAGCCGTCTACCATGTCGGGAAACACGGAATAGTAACAAGAAATCCGCAGCAACTCAAAGATCAAGTGCCTCTAGAATGCAACTCTCAAGCAATGCACTTGAATATCACTCAATCTCACTCAAGATGTGCTACTATGCAAAGAGATGAGTGGAGGGGTTGTTCTCTAGCTCAAAGGATATCTCTAGGTCTCAAAATGTGCAAGAGTTACCCTTAAACCCCGGCCAACATCTATTTATAACAAAGGGGTACGCAGCTAGCTGTTACGGACGACGCAGTTCAAAACGGGATGACCGGACGCACCGGTCAGGGTGACTGGACGCGTCCGGTCACTACAGGATAAGCGTGAACAGTGCGCGTCAGAAGTTACCGTTGCTATGACCGGACGCGCTCTAGCGTATGACCAGACGCGCCCTAGCGTATGACCGGACGCGCCCTAGCGTATGACCGGACGCGCCCCACCTGGCGTCTGGTCAGAGTCCAGTAAGCTCCCATCACGACCGGACGCGTCCGATCGCACGTGACCGGACGCGCCGCGCGTCCGATCACCACTTCACTGCTCTCTGCCCCTCTGGATGCCTGATCGGACGCGCCGGTTCCATGAAGGACCGGACGCTCCGGTCGCTCACTCTACTTTTGCGCACAGGTGAACTGACCGAACGCGCTGGTTAAGCCAGACCAGCGTCCGATCATTTACCCAAGGCGCGCTGACCGGATTGAACTGACCGGACGCGTCCGGTCATACCATGACCACGTCCGGTGCAGCGTCCGGTCACCACAGTGACCTCTGTTCGCCTCCGTTTCTTTTCTGACTTCCGGTGCAGTAGAAAATAGGCGTTTCACTTCTCCAAAAAGCGCCGAATCCTGCCTCGCAAGCTCGGCGGGAGGGAGAGAAGAACCCAAACCCTTCTCTACCGCTCAAACTCCACCGCCTTCACAAACGTGCTAACACCACCATGTGTAAAACACCATGTGCATGTGTGTTAGCATTTCACAATCATTTTCCAAGGCGTTATGTTAGCTCTTTACTATATCCTAATGCATATGCTCAAGACATTGATCTAGTGACACTTGATTTCCGAGCTAACCGTGATTGCCCCTCTTGATAGTCGGCTATGTATCCTAAACCCGGTCAATCACTTCTCTACTCATCTTAGACTGGCAAAAGGAAAAACCCCTATGGTTATACCTTTGCCTTGCTCTTAGATCCTTCTCCTCCACTTGATCATCATGTCCTTCATTTTAAGTGTATCTCCACCATGATCATCATTTCATGTCCATGCACCATCTCTTTGTGATCTTGTGGCCACCACTCCTTGCCACATATACCTTCATCACATGTGTTGCTTATGCCTAACTTAAAACACTTAACATATGGCATTAGCAACTTGGTGTCATTAATTACCAAAACCAAACTTAGGCTTTCAATCTTCCCCTTTTTGGTAATTGATGACAACCATCACAAAGATATAAAATGAAATCAATTTTTAATTTCGATAGTATCAGCTCCCCCTACATATGTGCTTCCATGAGTTTGGTTCAATTATGCACATATGTATGGATTTGAATTTTAGGAGAGTTACTACTATCAAATTGATGCTAAGGTATATAGAATGAACCTTTGAAGCGTGATACCAATCAGAGTTGCCTTTATATACCATCCTTAGCATCGATGTAGCTAGACACCACTTGTAATACATCACTTGTAAAGATCACAAACACTAAAGTACCCCGTGAGATCAACATTATAAGTAAGGGTGTCTAGATACCACTTGTAAAGCTACTCTCAACAAATCATCATTCAAGTTCTATTTCTAGCAAACATCATTCAATCATAAATATCGAAATTAAATTTGCAATGCAACACATCATCATGTTAGTGCACATACAAATGCAACAAATAATTTATGAGCTTGCTCCCCCTACTTGTGTGCTCAATTTTAATTGATCATTTTCTTCCCCTTTGTAATTAACTTTTTATCTTTGTGACTTTTCTCTCCCCCTTATTATATCTTATTCCCTCTTTGCAATATCTTTGTGACTTTTCTCTTCCCCTTTGTCAACAATCACCAAAAAGGTGCTAATTTTAGTGAGAGATAAGTCAATCAATATGAGGGAGTCCAAATTATGGTTTAATCTAGATCACTTGCCTAGAATATGTAATTCGGTTTGATCCAAGGACAAGCTTCTTGACACCTTATAAAGTATAAGGGTTATCTTGACCATATTGAATTACACATCATGAGCTCATTTTCTAGATGCAACACTAGGTTTGCAAGCCCACAAACATGTCATATGCTACCACTAGATCAATCAAACATAGAAGCAATAGTGGTACCATATATACATCAAAATCATTTGATTTTTATGAATGAGCCTATTTGTCATGCAAATATGTCTATATGTTCTCATCATGTCCTTAGCAAAGTATGAATAATATGCCAAACAACTTTACCTTGCTATGTTGGAGAAGAGGCATGTCATATAAGAATATGGGGATGCACTCATTTCAAGTTGGAGAAGTCAAGTATGTTCAATTCATTCTTTAACTTGTAAAACCTTTTCTCATCAAGTGGCTTTGTAAAGATGTCAGCTAGTTGATCTTCGGTGCCAATGCTCTTAATGCTAATATCACTCTTTTGTTGATGATCTCTTATGAAGTGGTGCCTTATGTCAATGTGCTTGGTTCTTGAATGTTGAACCAGATTTTGTGTCATCTTGATAGCACTTTCATTGTCACAAAACAATGTCACATTCTTGAATTTAATTCCAAAGTCATTCAAGGTGGTCTTCATCCAAAGCAATTGTGCACAACAACCGACACTAATGTATTCGGCCTCGGCGGTAGATAGTGCAATACTATTTTGTTTCTTTGATGACCATGAAACAAGAGACCTTCCAAGCAATTGACAAGTGCCACTTATGCTCATTCTATCAATCTTGCATCCACCATAGTCGGAGTCTGAATATCCAATCAACTCAAAATTAGACCCCTTTGGATACCATAATCCAACATCATGAGTGCCCTTAAGATATCTCAATATCCTCTTAGTTGCTTTCAAGTGACTTTCTCTAGGTGAAGCTTGATATCTTACACACTTGCACACACTAAACATCACATCCGGCCTGGAAGCGGTGACATAGAGCAAACTTCCAATCATGGACCGATATAGCTTTTGATCTACCATGTTTCCACTATTTTCAATACCCAATTGATCATTGGTTCCCATTGGTGTACTCATTGGCTTAGCATCTTGCAATCCAAACTTCTTGATCATGTCCTTGATGTACTTGCCTTGACTTACAAAAGTGTCATTCTTTATTTGCTTGATTTGAAGTCTAAGGAAGTAACTAAGCTCTCCAATCATAGACATCTCAAACTCACTAGCCATCATATTTCTAAACTCTTCACAAAAGTCTTGGTAAGTTGATCCAAAGATAATGTCATCCACATAGATTTGCAACACAAACAAGTCATTTCGAAGCTTCTTGGTGAATAGAGTGGTGTCAACCTTTCCCATCTTGAACCCTTTAGAGAGAAGAAAGTCCCTCAATCTCTTATACCATGCTCTAGGTGCTTGCTTCAAACCATACAATGCCTTCTTTAGCTTATAAACATGGTCGGGCTTCTTATCATTTTCAAAACTGGGAGGTTGCTCAACATAAACTTCTTCATTTATGTAGCCATTGAGAAATGCACTCTTGACATCCATTTTATAGAGCTTAATGTTGTGTGCACAAGCATATGCTAATAAGATTCTAATTGCTTCCAATCTTGCAACCGGTGCATATGTCTCTCCAAAGTCAAGACCCACAACTTGAGTGTATCATTGTGCTACTAATCTTGCTTTGTTCCTTACAACCATGCCATCTTGATCTTGTTTGTTTCTAAAGACCCACTTAGTGCCAATCACATTGTAGTTCTTTGGCCTCTCAACAAGTTTTCAAACTTGATTTCTAGCAAAGTTGTTTAGTTCTTCATGCATGACATTTACCCAATCGGAATCCATCAAAGCATCTTCTAATTTCTTAGGTTCTTCAAGTGACACAAATGAGTAATGCTCACAAAAGGATGCTAGCCTTGATCGAGTTTGAACACCACTTTGAATTCCACCAATGATTTGGTTCAATGGATGATCTCTTGCAATACTAGTAGGTTGAAGTATTGGGAGTTGATTGCTTCCACTTGTTTGACCTTGAACTTGAGCTCCATCATGAGAACCACTAGAGCTTGCTTGATTTGTATCAATTTGCACACTTTGGTTGATCACGTGAATATCATCATCGTCAACTTGCCTTGGCCTAACATCACCAATGTCCATGTTCTTCATTTCATTTGACAATTGATCTCCTCTCACATCATCAAGGTTTTGAGATTCATTTTAAGATCCTTGGGTTTCATCAAACTCAACATCATGAACTTCTTCCAAGGTGCTATTTGTGAGATTCCAAACTCTATATGCCTTGCTTGTGGTAGAATAACCAAGTAAGAACCCTTCATCACATTTCTTTTTAAACTTGCTCAATCTAGTGCCTTTATTAAGAATATAGCATTTTCAACCAAACACTCTAAAATATGCAATGTTGGGCTTTGTTCCATTCGATAGCTCATATGGTGTCTTCCCAAGCTTCCCATGGCAATAGAGATGGTTGCTACAGTAGCAAGCCGTGTTGATGGCTTAATGAATGACTAACATTGTATTCACTAAGCATTGATCTTGCCATATCAATCAAGGTTCTATTCTTCCTTTCAACTACACCATTGGATTGAGGAGTGTAGGTTGGTGAGAATTAATGTCCAATACCAAGATCATCACATAAATCTTCAATTCTTGTTTTCTTGAACTCACTACCATTGTCACTTCTAATCTTCTTGATGGTAGTTTCAAATTCATTTTGCACCCTCTTGACAAAAGACTTGAATAGATCATAAACATCACTTTTGTCATAGAGAAAGAGCACCCAAGTGTATCTAGTGTAGTCATCAACAATCACAAAACCATACTTGTTGCCACCAATGCTAGTGTATGTTGTTGGCCCAAACAAGTCCATGTGCAATAGCTCAAATGCCTTTGATGTGCTCATTTCACTCTTACTAGGATGTGTATTTCCAACTTGTTTGCCAGCTTGACAAGCACTACATAGTTTATCCTTTTCAAAAGTGACATCTTTCAAGCCTCTAACTAAGTCATGCATCAAAAGTTTGTTCAATTGTTTCATTCCAACATGACCAAGCCTTCTATGCCATAACCATCCCATACTAGATTTGCTAAGCAAGCATGATGTCAATTGTGTTTCACTATCATTAAAGTCAACCAAGTATAAGCTACCATATCTAAATTCTTTGAATATTAAATTTGATCCATCAACACTTATGACTTCAACATCATCACTACCAAATATGCACTTGAAGCCAAGATCACAAAGTTGTGCCACCGATAAAAGATTGAAATCCAAGCTCTCAACTAGCAACACATTAGATATGCTCATGTCATTTGAGATAGAAATTTTACCAAGCCCCTTGACCTTGCCTTTCTTGTTGTTGCCAAAAGTGATAGCATCAAAACCACCATTTTAACTTGTATCAAATGAATTGAACATACCAGAGTCTCCGGTCATATGTTGAGTGCACCCACTATCAAGCACCCAATGCTTTCCTCCGGCTTTGTAATTGACCTACAAGACAAGATTAATTCTTTTTAGGTATCCAAACTTTTTTGGGTCCTCCAAGGTTAGAGACTAAGCTCTTTGGTACCCAAATGACTTTCTTCTTTGAGCCCATCCATGGTGCACCAATGAACTTAGCATGAACACCATTTGTACCCTTGGTAAGCATATAGAAAGAATCAAACTTAATTGAGGATACATTTGCATTGGATTTCTTGTTCATGCAATGTTGCTCTATGTGACCAACTTGCTTGCAACTTTTGCAATAGCTACCATTGTTCTTCACAAAACGAGTCTTGTGAGGAGCAAAAGCAGCCTTGCCTTTCTTGGGGTTATAGTCCAATCCCTCTTTATAGAGAGAAGCTCTTTGGCTACCCAAGCACATAAGCAAGCGGTCCTCACCACCATAAGCCTTAGCTAATGTGTGATTGAGCTCTTTTACCTCCTTCTTGAGATTTTCATTCTCAACTATAAGTGTGGAGTCACAAGTGAAACCATCACTACTAGATGAGGATGATGTAGATGAGCTACATGAAGGGTTAGTGGAAGCAACAACAATAGGCTTATGAAAGGATTCATCAATTATATCACATGATATGCCTATGTTGCAAGTTTTAGCTTTCTCAACATTAGTTGACATGTTTTACATTTTTCAACTAGAGAGGAATGAGCTTCTTCAAGCTTAGTGTGAGACTTTTGGAGCTTCTTATGGTCTACCTTTAGACTCTCATAAGATGCCCTATGCTCATCAAGTTCTTGCATAAGGTTTTTCTTTTTCTTGAGCAAGCCCTTGCACTCCTTTCTAGATTCTTTAAAATGTTGAGTGCAATCTTCTAGCATAGTGATTAGTTTATCTTTAGTGAATTCTTCTTCATCACTATCACTAGCATTGTCGTGATCACTCTCATCGTCGGATGATACCTTAGTGGCTTTAGCCATGAAGCACAATGGAGTGTCAAAGAGGGAGACCTTCTCTTGGATGGCAATGCTAGCATGTCCCTTCTTCTTGCTCTTGTTGTCATCCTCATCATCACTTGAGGAATCATCACTATCACATGTAGCAACATGAGAATCATTCTTCTTCTTATAAGAGCTCTCCTTCTTCTCTAGCTTCTTCTTTTGCTTCTTCCTCTCCTTCTTGATAGCATCCTCATCATCACTATCATAAGGACACTTTGCAATGAGATGATCCTTGCTATGGCATCTAAAACATCTCATGGTATGCTCATTCTTCTTAGATGAGTTCTTTCTCCTTCTTGCACGAAAGCTCTTCTTCTTCATGAATTTCCCAAATTGCTTGACAAAAAGAGCCATCTTCTCATCAATGTTATCACTATCACAAGAGCTTGAGTCTTCATCACTTGATGATTCAATCTTGGATTTGCCCTTGGATGTGGTGGCTTTGAATGCCACACTCTTCTTCTTCTCATCATCCTTCTTCTCACTTTCCTTCTTCTTCTTTTTGACCAACTCCTCTTTCTCATCATCTTCTCTATATGAATCATCGGTCATCACTTCTTGGAATATTTGTTGAGAAGTTGAATCCTTTAATGTAGTCCTCACTAGCACGGTGATCAATGTATCAAATCTCTTGGGCAAGCTTCTCAAGAACTTTATAGAGAATTGGTTGTCCTTGACCTCCTCACCAAGTACCTTGAGCTCATTGACAATGACTTGCAATCGATGAAATATTTCCGGTACACTCTCATCTTCTTGCATCTTGAAGCTAAAAAACTTTTCTTGCAAGATATATGCTTTAGCGGTCTTTGTGCCTTCGGTGCCCTCAAAAGTTTCTTCTAGCTTGGCCCAAGCATCATGTGCAACTTCTATGTTCTTCACTTGCTCGAAAGTCTTGTCATCTAATGTCCCATGAAGAGCACTAATAGCAATGTCATTGCATTGGAGCTTCTTCTCTTCCACCGGTGTAGGTGCTTCCGGATTAGCAACCTCAAATTTTGTTTCGGTGACCTTCCACACTTCTCTATTGATTGACTTGAGGTGTGCGGTCATCTTAACCTTCTAATATGCATAATTTGTGCCATCAAAGTGAGGTGCCTTCTTGGTGTTGTTGATGTGCAAGCTTAATTGAGCCATTTCTTTTTCACCGTAGGTTGTTAAGCCTCAAATAAATGGTGCCTCGGCTTCGATACCACTTGAAATGCCCAAATAGGCTAGAGGGGGGGTGAATAGCCTAATTAAAACTTCTACAATAAATACTTAACCACAAGTTAGTAAGAAAGGTGGTGAAGCAAAAGCACTAGCTCTAACTAATTAAGCAAGACACCTACAAGTCTAGTACAAGGCTATTCACTAAACACAACAACTACTACAAGCTAGAAATAAGAAGTAAAACGAGAGAAGAGCTTCGAGTGATTATACCGCCATGTAGAGATGAGAAGTACCAATCAATCACAGAAGAGAAATCCTCGGAAAGAGAATGACACAAGAATCTATCCCGAGGTTCACTTGCTTCCCGGCAAGCTACTCCCCGTTGTGGCGATACACCCACTTGTCGGTTCGCGAGCTAATCGACTATCAAGAGTCGAGCCCTCGGCGGGCGCCGCACAACCGCACACAAGATGGGGATCCTCCAAGCCACGAGCTCCACTAGAGTATCCAATTTGCGAACTCCCGCGGGGAAGGATCAAGAACCCCTTACAACACTTGGTGAGGGCTCCAACAATCTCCAATTGCGAGCTCAATCACCTCCGCTACTCCAAGCCGTCTACCGTGTCGGGAAACACGGAAGAGTAACAAGAAATCCGCAGCAACTCAAAGATCAAGTGTCTCTAGAATGCAACTCTCAAGCAATGCACTTGAATCTCACTCAATCTCACTCAAGATGTGCAACTATGCAAAGAGATGAGTGGAGGGGTTGTTCTCCAGCTCAAAGGATGTCTCTAGGTCTCAAAATGTGCAAGAGTTACCCTCAAACCCCGGCCAACATCTATTTATAATGAAGGGGTACGCAGCTAGCCGTTACGGACGACGCAATTCAAAACGGGATGACCGGACGCGTCTGGTCACTACAGGACAAGCGTGAACAGTGCACGTCAGAAGTTACCGTTGCTATGACCGGACGCGCTCTAGCGTATGACCGGACACGCCCTAGCGTATGACCGGACGTGCCCTAGCGTATGACCGGATGTGCCCCACCTGGCGTCCGGTCAGAGTCTAGTAAGCTCCCATCACGACCGGACGCGTCCGATCGCACGTGACCGGACGCGCCGCGCGCCCCGATCACCACTTCACTGCTCTCTGCCCCTCTGGACGCCTGACCGGACGCGCCGGTTCCGTGAAGAACCAGACGCTCCGGTCGCTCACTCTACTTTTGCACACAGGTGAACTGACCGGACGCGCTGGTCAAGCCAGACCAGCGTCCGGTCATTAACCCAAGGCGCGCTGACCGGATTGAACTGACCGGACGCGTCCGGTCATACTGTGACCGCGTCCGGTGCAGCGTCCGGTCACCACAGTGACCTCCGTTCGCCTCCGTTTCTTTTCTGACTTCCGGCGCAGTAGAAAATAGGCGTTTCACTTCTCCAAAAAGCGCCGAATCCTGCCTCGCAAGCTCGGCGGGAGGGAGAGAAGAACCCAAACCCTTCTCTACCGCTCAAACTCCACCGCCTTCACAAACATGCTAACACCACCATGTGTAAAACACCATGTGCATGTGTGTTAGCATTTCACAATCATTTTCCAAGGCGTTATGTTAGCTCTTTACTATATCCTAATGCATATGCTCAAGACATTGATCTAGTGGCACTTGATTTCCGAGCTAACCGTGATTGCCCCTCTTGATAGTTGGCTATGTATCCTAAACCCGGTCAATCACTTCTCTACTCATCTTAGACCGGCAAAAGGAAAAACCCCTATGGTTATACCTTTGCCTTGTGCTCTTAGATCCTTCTCCTCCACTTGATCATCATGTCCTTCATTTTAAGTGCATCTCCACCATGATCATCATTTCATGTCCATGCACCATCTCTTTGTGATCTTGTGGCCACCACTCCTTGCCACATACACCTTCATCACATGTGTTGCTTATGCCTAACTCAAAACACTTAACACATGGCATTAGCAACTTGGTGTCATTAATTACCAAAACTAAACTTGGGCTTTCACCTATGCTATAGCAATCACTTGATTAACCAATAACATTCAGTTACCACTTGGATTTAGCATTTCCAACATCATCCATATAACCATTAGTGTTCCATCATCATTACTACGATGCCATAACTCAAGTCAAGTGCTCACTATCCAGGAGTGATGGCGATTCAAATCAATTTCTAACCAGCTGGTGATTTATTCCTCACATAAACCACACTCACCGATCAAGTGAGCTACAGATCACCAATGACACTTTCTATGTAAACGTTGTGGGATAACAATCATAGACCGCACTACCCAGGGACCGCCCGACAACTAGGACGCACCTTAGGCTCACTCTTCACGTCCTCATCTTACCCCCTTCGGCACCAGTCCGCCAATCCGAGTTTATCCTAGCATAAATAGTGCCACTAGCTTCGCGGTCAAAAGTTACTTTATTCGGCCAGCTAAATGTGAGGTATGCGTTTAACATGATAAGACGGACAAGCAACGATCGGTCCTTAACCGATATAGACATAAAACTAATAGCACCCTAGAACCCTGTCTGGTTGCCTCTAACTTTTTCGTCCGGTCTCTAGTTATCTATCCACATATGGTTATTTCCAGGATATCATCTATTCCATAGCTAAAGTATTCTAGTAACCACCTATAATTGAGGTGACCAAAAATCACTGATCGCTACCGGTCTAAGCAGGGCTAAGCAGTTATTCGATCCTAAACCTAACAAGGTAAGAATATTATAATGTAGGCAAGGATAGTAATAAATGCATCAACGGTTTCACTCAACTCCTATAATTTAATGCAACAATTATATAAGACTCATATATATAAATATTGCTTTCATAAAGTAGGAGACTTAGAATGCTCCAGGGCTTGCCTTGTTCGAAGGAACTGGGTTGGTGGTTCACATACTCAGGTAGATCCTCTTCTTACTCTTCTACCTCAGGCACCTCCTGTGCCTAGATTTATTGTGGATTGGACCCGATCTGCTTCTCTCTTGCACTGCTACTAGTGCTTACTCCTACGATCCTGTACGATGTAATTGTATAAGTAAATATGCAATTGGTGCATCGGATGTGATGGACTACGATGATCATGATGACATGATATGCAGATGAACACATTGAGACTTTATTATATAGACCAGAGGTAAAATCTTTCTACAAGGTAGTCAACATCATCCAAGATCAGTTACTACGAATACATGTCATCTACTGCATTCTCTCGTACTACTAATTCCCGTTACTTTTACGCTAGCTAACATATAACCCTAACCGAGTGCTACTACCCTGTCTAAACATAACTACACTAATATACCAAAAGACAGTAGCAAATAATTGATGCTTCAAAGATACACCAAAGATACACCATTAAACTAATCATGCATAAAGAATATTATTTTATATTCCATTTAAACTAGGGTTACAACAACAACCTATATTTCTATTGTATAGAAAAATCTATAAAAATTACAGTATCATAGTCCTACTCTAAGTAGCCTACCATAAAATTTTCATGGCATTTGGATAAGTAAAACAGTCTACACAAAATGACAATTTAAGGCATATAAATGAGCATGAAAATACTTTGCATTACGAAAAGTATCAAACAACAGATTTAATATTTTTCCATGATCTACATAGTAAACAAACACTATATAAAAATTATCATATGCATGTTTTATACTAATTTTTCTCTCTAGTAAAAATAACAAAAAATCAGCCAATAAAGACACTTGAACTAGACATCAATATTTTTCTACCGAACAAGCATGACATATATTTTTCATACAAAGTGCATCACAAGAATAGATCAACAAAATTGGAATCATATTTTTTTATGAATATTCTATTTACTATGCATTTTCTAAGAAAATAGCAATTACAAGAATTAAATAAAACCCTATATAAAAGTATCACAAATTTGACATGAAATATTTTTAAGCTGTAGATCTAGTGCTAAGAAACATAACAAAAATTGTTTCAACAATTTTGGAGCTATATTTCTTAAGATATGATTTTTGGTAGCATTTTCACAGATTCTAGAAATTCATTTTTTAAATCTCCTTTAAAAACCAGCCACTGAAAATATTGGGTACACCCGGTGCAGTGCACCCACGCGAGCACAGAGAGACAGACAGGCGGGCCCGTGGTTAATGGGGACCCCACCCGTAAGACACAGAGAAGGGAGGGGGAGGTTTGACCGCCGAGATCTCGCCGTCGGCAAGGTTGCCGGTGACGAGGTCACCACCGTCGTACTCCACACGACGAGCTGCACCGGCAGAGGTAACTATCAGAGCCAATGGCTCACCGGCGTACATGGCGGCAAAGCGGCGCTGTGAGGTGGTGGGGTCGTCGTTCTCGGCCATGGCGGGGCCACGGAAGGTGCGCACAGGGTTCACGAGAGAGAGGCAGACACGGTGCTCAAGAAAACGGAGAGAGTGCAATAGCGGAAGAGCTTTGACCACGGTGAGCTGAGCTCGGCGGTCATTGCGCCGCAGCGGAGGGGAAACGCCTGATTGGATGCTCACCTAAGCGCGAAGGGCGACGCTAGCGCGAGCACGAGCGAGAGGAGAGTGAGGCGAGCCGAGGCCGCGGTGAATCGACAGCGGACGGATTGACAGCGGCGCTCCGCGGTGGCGGAACGTCGGCGTTGGCATGCGGTGACGGAGGCGAGCACGTGAGCGTGCGCTACTGCTGGCGCGGTGGAAGGAAAATGGGAGAGAGCGCAGTGGAGGCGGGCGTGCGCGGTGTAGGCAAACACAGAGGGGTGCGGGGGCCACTAGCGTGCCACCCCGTCGACGTCACCGGCGTACGGCCGCCACGCGGCGGTCGCGGCCTGCGCGAGGTTGGGACGTGGGCGTGGGCATGCGGGAGGGGGCACGGTGGAGCGGCGAGGCCGAGCTAGGCCGGGCCGGCTTCACGGAGCGGGCCGAAAATGGAGTGCGCGGCCCAGCAAGGTAAAACCGATTTTTTCTTTTTCTTTTTCAAATCCAAACTTAACTAAACAGCCCTAAAACTCACATTTTGAGTACCAAAAATCCATTTTCACAAGTTGGTCCAAAAATAAAAGTTGTTTAGAATTTTAAACTCTACAACTTTGCTTAAAGGTGCATTTTCAAATTCCAACTAGATTTTGAATTAGAGATTCAAAGTTCATTTTAATTCAAAAACTCATTTTTCTAACTTATTTTTAAAAGCAAAATTTGAGAAACTTTTGAATACAAAACTTGCTCCAAATTTCACGCTAAACAATTGTAAATTATTTGCACTACCAAATAAACCTGTTTAATGACCTAATCAAACACACTCATGGCATAATTCTACTTAAACAAGCAACTGCAACATTTATGTTTCGACGTCATGTTTCACATGTTTCAAGTCAATGTTACACTTATATCACATGTGATTATGAATGCAAGATGATGCTCATGCACGTGATTTGAAATGCCTAATGCATGCTTAACACCCGAGGTGTTACAAATCTCCCCTTCAACGAGCTCGATGAAACTGTTCAGAAAATTCCAGAGAGTAAGCAATTCAAACTTCTAATTTTGAACAGCTATAACTCTTAAACCAAAAGTCCTATGACCCTGAAATTTTAACACAAGAAATATGATAAAGTTATCTACAACTTTGTCAATATAAAGATTCACAGCAAACATCATTATCATTACTCAAATTGCTTAATTCTAAAAACCGTTCCAGCAGCCATATAAAAGAAATTATAAGAAATTAAGATTTCACTGCATAATAGAAATGACTTGTATGCACCATCAAAGTCGCCAATAGGTTAAACATTTCTTAATAACACTAGAAAACATGATGTTCAAGTTTAATCCTTTCATTTAATCACCTTTTATTAATTTATTTAGATAATTAAGGGAAATAATGAACACAGAGCAAAAATGCACAAAAATTTTTAGAAAAATTACAGTAACACAAACATACTCCAACTAGGCTACTATAAAAGTTTTATAGCAATTGAGTAAATATAGCATCTTCTACAAAAAGGACAAGCTAGATATGTCATTCTCCTAAAAATACCTTAATTAAAAAGGAATAAAAAACAATGAAAACTTTCTACTAACCACTGATATTTTATTACTCCACTGCATAGGTTATTTCCTAAGGATTCCAATAAGTCCTCATTCACTATTTTTGGATTTTTCTACAAATAGATATGATTTTTCAAACATCACAAGCTTTTCTTGGAAAAAAATAAAAGAGAAAACTAGCTACAGTCGCTAACACGCGGGGCCCAACGGTCAGGGGACCCCACCTGTCGGCCACACAGAGAACAGAGGAGGCGCTTCGGCTGGCGCTAGCTCGCCGACGGCGAGGTCTCCGGCGGCATGACCACCCCCTACAGCTTCTACTCAGCATTCCGCATCCAACGAGCTAGGTGGACGGAGCTATTGCGGCGGTTTGCTACGGCGACGCGGGGCGGCAGCGGACGGTGGCGTCGTGCGGCGGCGCCATAGCCATCTTTGGCAGAGCCGAGCTCGCCTGAGCTCGGCCGAGGGTTCCCGAGGTCCTAGGGGATCTAGGGTTACAGTTAGCGGCTAGCGGTGCCACAACAACGAGCTCGGACCACGCGCATGGCGGAGCGGCGGTGAGCGCACGACGATGAGGGTCACGTTCCGGCAAGCCGGGACCCTAATCGGACCACGTCTATGGCTTCACCAACTACGCACTCAAGCGACCCCAAAGCATTACAGAGACCAGAGAGATGGCCGGAGCAGTGCTGGCCACAACAAGCCGAAACTCGGCGGCCCTCCGGCGAGAATGGCAGCTGAGCAAAACCGTCTGGGGCCTTACCCAAGACTCAAATGGCTAGGCTATCAGGCCAGGGAGGTGGAGCGAGGAATGGCGCGGTGGCTGCGATGGACTTGGCCGGCGGGCTCATGGTGGCGATGGCGTCCGCCTCGGCTGCGCGAGGAGAACGAAGCGAGCAAGAGCGAGGAAGTGAGGGAATGAGGAGCAGCAGCAACGCGGTGCCAGGATGAGTTCGCCAGCGCGCGCGAGTGGGGGCGAAGGTCGAGCATGCCGGCCACGTGGCGGCCTTCATCTGTGCGCAGTCGGCCACGGCGACGTGATTCGAAAACGTCGGTTTTTGGCCTTCTTCACTTCCTCATCCCAACCCAAAATATTTCCTCTTCCACCTATCACATCAAATCTTTCGACGCATGCATAGAGCATTAAATGTAGGTAAAAAAGATAACTAATTACATAGTTTATCTGTAAATGTCGGGACGAATCTTTTAAGCCTAGTTAGTCGACAAATTTTACCAAATAACAACGAAAGATGCTACAGTAACTTTTCACCTACTTTTCGCGAAGTGAACACACCCTTTGATTCAGACACGGCGAGGACGACTGACAGTGTGACTTTGCGTGATCACAGCTCCTAATCCGTGCGTTGTTTGCAAAAAAAAAATCTAGTAAACAAAGTTGTAGAGCTATACGTGATCTCCATTTTTGTCAACATGAACATGCTCTGGTTCGGCCTAAATTAGGAGCTGCAGATCGTCAAATAGGGGTACACGAAATTGAAAATGCAGTTAAGACTTAGCATAATTTTAAGTGTTGAAAATAGCCCCTATCTCTGCCTTGTGGCCCCTTTTTGACCATGTTCTACACATTTCTAGCTCAAGGTCACTAAATGACTTTTGTTCCTTATCAAATTTACTAAAATTTTTGTTAAGGTGCCACTGACATGCAAAGTTTCTAAGTAAACATTCCATTAGGGTCAAACCAAGGCACTCTAGATGGTCAACAAGGTCAACTCTCACTTGCAAAAGAATTTGACATAGCTATAAATACAAACTTTGATCGAGTCTTTTCACTGCTCGCTCGCCTCTTCGGAATTGGAAAGGACGGGAAAGCGAATTCCTTTCAATCTTACTTGTACTCTTTTTTTTTTTGGAACAATTCTACTTCTACTTGAAAGGTGAAAGCGCTCAAGCTAAAAAAGGCGGGGCTTTACTTGTGTCATGGAGAAAGGAAAGACGATCGGCGAATAGGAAGCACGACGTGCGCATCAGCGAGAGATCGAGTCTTTTTCCCTTTGAATCCAATGCTTGCTACACTTATATATGGCATGTCAGAAAGTGGTAGTAATTATATACACGACCTACTCTTGATGATGAAACAATATAAGACCGAGTGCTGGGTTAATAATTACTACAGGGTGTTTTTTTGACAAATGAGTTACTCCATCATCTTCTCACTCCTTACTTTTTTTTAATTAGCTAGACTGAGTTTATCCATCATCGTATCAATGCTCACAAGAACTAGTGGTATGAGGATTGGACTCATTCTACTAAATTTGATAAATAGTCATGATGTACCACTTCATCTAGAATGAAACTATGTTTCAGAATTCATGAAAGTACCTTCGTCTGTGGTGGTGGAGCCATGGGTGTGCATGACTCCACGTACAAGGGTAAAATCCCCGTGTGTATTCCGTATTTCTGTAGGGGCTCTGGTTCCGTCAAATAAAAAAATCACAGTGCGTACATAGATAAATAGATGGATGCATTTGGGGTGTATATAATGGTTGTATGCATCCTTACTTATTTAGTATAGATACCAGAAATCATACATCCTTCGTCTAAAAAAAGCAGTATCATTTCAAAAATAATTTGAAGCTGATCGCCCCAATAAAAAGGCCGATAGATGGCCCTGGAACATTACTTAGAATTGATCTGCTGAGAGCGAGCAGGTAACTACGCCGTCAAGATCTGAAATTTCCAGACTCGGTAAGCGGCGAAAAGGGAGCCAGGGATGAGGACATTTTCAAGAGATCGAACTAGTGGCAGCATCACCTGATGACCAAGGAACGACTAAAGATGAAGCTTGAGCAAGCAGGTAGGTCTCTGGTTAGTAGAATCACTTTGAACACTTCAACGAGGAAGAAATGAGAGCAAGCAGGTAAGTCTCCGCAGCGCGCTGCACGTGCATGTCGTCATGCACGGTAGAGGAGATACTAGGACGACAAGTTTTTTTTATCGATGGCACGCACGTTTTGGCACGTGCTATATAAAACCACTCATGAAAATTATTAGACGCGCCAAGAAATCTCTGTCGTCTCTCTTGAATTCTCGACCGAGAAAGAAAACGATCGAGAGCGAGTTATTAGCTAGTAGTCTCGTTGGAGATGGACGGGAGGAACAGTGTACCTCCTCGGAAGCTCCGGTGACGCTTCCGCAGAGCAGACCAGGACACCAGGTCGAGGCATGGCGTCGTAGTAGTCGTAGCGAGAGAGACGGTGAAACCGATATGCATGCATGGCTGTGTAGGGAAGAGGCAGTCAAATCCGTGTATTGACCGGAACTTGCTGTACCTTCAAGTACCAGATGAAACTATTTTGAGTTTGATTATATATTTTATAAAAATAAATATTTATTCCCTCCGTTCTGAAATATAGTGCACCATGGCTTCTAAAATTTGTACTGAAATATAATGCATTCTATAGATCTCAATGCCTAGATTTGACAAATTTTATTAAAAAAGAAATCATAATTTGAGGAGAAACACCTTAATTAGTATTAATCTATGGGTATATATGCGTTATTTGAGGATTCCCTTAAGTTGTCTTAAAATTTTTGAAATGTACTATATTACAGGACGGATGGAGTAGAACATTAAATTAGTGTCATTAGATTTACTATGAAATATATTATATATTTTCGTAACGGACCTATCTGGGGTTATAAATATTGGTAACATTTTCTATAAACTTTGTCAAGCATTAGATATTTTTGAGTAAAATCAGAGTTTTTTGAATTACATCCGAACGAAGGTTTCATGACGAAGGGAGTACAAAAAAAAATCGCCGGTGGAAGTGGAATAGACGACGGACGTACATTTCGGTGGCGCGTACGGATCGGATGGACGTATGTAGTACGCGCAAAGGACGTACGCTACGCTAGAATGAAGGACGTACTTACTGTGTGGTGGTGGTAGGCAATGGGCTTGTTTAGTTCCCGACTCGGGAACGCTGAATCGGCACTGCACGCTACAGTGTTCCGGTTGGAACACTGTAGCGCGTTTTATTTTTTTAAGCAAAAAATTGTTCAAAAATTGATTAATTAGACTCAAAATGTTCGTCTCGTAAAGTACAACAAAACTGTGTAATTAGTTTTTGATCTCATCTACATTTAGTACTCCATGCATTTACCGACATTTTAATGTGATGGGAATCTCTTTTTTGTATAGTGAAATTTGGGAGAAGAAATTGGAAACTAAACCAGGCCAATGCAATTGCAATCAATCAGCATTATATTCAGCGCGCGAATGAAGGACGCCGGCTGCCGTGTCAAAGTTAGGCAGGCCGGAGACCGCAGGTCCAGAACCGAATGGGGTTTTGGACGACGTTGCTGCGCCTTGCATTGCATACCGACGGACGGCCGAGACAGCAGCAGGGCCACAGTGCTAGCTGGTCGTCGTCGTTGTCGCTGCAATGCTCTGCATCAGGCTGCAGCGCGTCGTACAGTACGTGCGTGGTGTGGTGGAAGTGCAAGTGGTCCTGGAGAGAGAGGAGAGGACAGCTGCGGTCTGCGACTCCGGCGCCGCAGTGCAGATCGATCGATCGGTCGTCGACGTGGGGGGTGGGGTAGGGGCCGGGGGTTCGGCCGCTGACTCCCCGACAGGCCGGCCAACACAATCACTGCCTCCGAACCACCGTAGCAGTTCATAGTGGAAGGCCGGTTATTAGACGAGCTGCACCGGAAACGGTACGTGCACACGGTAAGAGACATATCAGCATATAGCGTTGAGGACGTGCCGCAACGGGTATGTAAAACCGAACGCTAAACGCACGACGTACGCCGTTCCTAGCGTGGTAGCGGACGCCTGCAAGCTTCGGCCAGCATGGGCATCAAACATACTGTGTATCTAGGAAAGCGTGTCCAACCTTTTTGTATATAAAAAATATTATAACTCATAAACCAAAACATCAAATTAAATTCCGATTACACTATTAAATTCGTGACAATAAATTCTTCATAACAAGATGTCACATGGATATATTTAAATAAAGTGACAAGTGGACCCCACAGTGGATAGAGGATGATATAGAGGATGGATGGATGTGGGAAAACTGTATATTTTATGATGACTAGGATAAAATATTCCTTTTAGAGGATGAATATAGAGGTCCATGAGTGCGGATAGTCTTAGGAAAAGAGCTTCCAGATGTGCGGTCCATGAGCCATCACATCCCTAGGCGGATCCACCAATCTGGCAAGGTCTGGTGGTTGCCAGACCTGCTAGCTGGCTCGACCGTGCAAGTATAAACCCCTCTTCCCATTGGTTACGGCAGAATATCAGTGATGAAAAAAGCACAAGGATGCTCTGCGCTCACGTACATAGGTATTGTGGGTCGTTGAATGGCCAAAATATACATGAAAATTTTTCTATTACTAGTACTAGTATATATTGATAATATCACAGTATATATTTCGCTATTGCACTGACTAGCGATTTTGCACTTATATTTCACTAAATAGTTTCATTTCACATCGTTGCCCCTAACACCATATCCATGATTCATTTTTACAATGCTTCTTAAGAAACTATGCAATCATCTATGCCCGGAAATTGACGAAATTGTAGCTCGATCTAATCAAATTTTCTAAAGATTGACTAAGTTTATAAAAAAGAGTATCCATATTTATAACACAAAATAGGAACAGATATACTCTTGTCGAATCTAATGACCTTTATTTGGTATAAAAACATTGATAATTTCTGCATAATGAAACTCAATATAATTTGACTTGTACTATGCTATAATTGCATTCTTCTCTGAACGGGGAAATGAGTCGTAGCTTATTAGGTGTGCATGGCAGTTGACAACACCTCCTATGAGATGTTAAGCTCTTGCACCTATAGTGATAGGTTCACCATAGGTGGATTTTAGTCTTCGATCCGCCACTGATCACATCCTCTCATCGGCCGAACCCATGCATATATATCCCGCCTTTTTAACGAGTTAGTACATGCGTCTGCATTAGCGCAAACTGATGTCTGTTAAACATTGGGACAGTGAAAACATCCTTGTACAATCGGGTGTTGCTATCCCGGAATTATTCGGGGCAGTGAAAACATCATTTCTTACCCCCCCCCACGCCCCCCTCGCCCCCTACAACTAGAGAGAACACTGGCCTTTATTCTCAGCCGTGAGACACAATAGCATTGCTCCACCACATTACCCTCCATCACCATCTCCAACAACACAACCAAACCCCACAATGCCATAGAACTTTTTTTAAGAACCCATAGAAAAAGTTAATCTTTGTGAGCGGTTACAAGCCTGATATCTAGAGGCACCTGGATAGATGTGACCGCAAAATACACCCCCAGAAATCATTTTTTTACCGTTTATAAACTTATTTTTGTATAGTAGTGACACCAACCACACATAGTCTTCCATGCCACCACCCAATGTGAAGCTACATATGTAGTGTTGATTGTAAAGGCACCTCCTACAGAATACAAAATCAGTGTTGATGTCTACAAATTCACCAATTTACGCATCCTCTACAGTCTAAGTCTATGTATCTACAAGGCAGTAGCCCCCTCTAAATTGTTCTAGCTTCACAACTACCACCATCAACATTGGTCTAAGTGTGTTTCCAATAGTATCACTACGTCTATGTTAGGAGGTGATGTCCCCAAACCCCTCCAACTGGGATTAAAACCCATCCTCGAGACTAAAAAATAATTTGAATCCTGCAAACCTCCCCTCTTGCGTGTGTGAGATTCGAACTCATAGCTTTCTTACCAACTCAACTGCATACCACATATGACAATGTCCTGGACGCTCTCATTTTGAATTCAGTCATAGGGGACCTTTAGTCCCATGTGGAAGACCTTTAATCCAGATTGGTGACCGGAGGACCTTTAGTCCAGGTTGGTAACACCAACAGGGACTAAAGGGTGATTTTTAGTCCTGGTTGGTGTTACTAATTGGGACTAAAAGCCCCTGCTGCAAAAGCCTGCTACACTATCCGTTAGGTAGGGGATTCTAGTCCCGGTTGGTTGTTCTAACTGGGAGTAAATCCCTTATTAGTCCTAGGTCAAATTCTGGGCGGGACTAAAAGCCAAGATCGAAAGTATGTTCTCCACTAGTGTCCTATTAACTATTTATTTGTCATTTGCTATAGCTGAGCCCTACTCACGTTACTTAGAAATTCAACTTAATTCATCGTGTATGTTTGACCTTTCCAATTTTAGGACTCCATTATAGGACTAATATAAATTAATAGTACTCTATGGTGTACACTGTTCATCTGACTTTTTTTTGGGTACCCTGGAGTGGGACCATGCATATCTAGGACTAGGAGTCACTACGGGAATCAGGCGTTTTGCCGAGTGTCCAGGACACTCGGCAAAGCTATAAATACACTCGGCAAAGGCTTACACGGCAAAAAATTCATCGGCAAAGACCTCTTTGCCGAGTGTTTTTTGTCGGGCACTCGGCAAAGGCTTTGCCGAGTGCCACGACAGCACTCGGCAAAGAAAAGTTGTCGTGACGGGGGAGATAACGTTAACGAGTACTTTGCCGAGTGCCCCACCACTGGGCACTCGGCAAAGAATTTTTTTTGAAAATTCTTTGTCGAGTGCCCCTCTGCTTGGCACTCGGCAAAGAAGTTTTTTTTAAAAAAATTCTTTGCCGAGTGTCCCACAGCTGGGCACTCGACAATGATTTTTTTTTGAAAATTCTTTGCCGAGTGTCCCTCTGCTTGGCACTCGGCAAAGTTTTTTTTTTAAAAAATTCTTTGCCGAGTGTCCCTCTGATTGGCACTCGGCAAATAATTTTTTTTTGAAAAATCTTTGCCAAGTGCCCTTTGAGTGGTACTCGGCAAAGATTTTTTTTTTGAAAATTCTTTGCCGAGTACCCTTTGAGTGGCACTCGGCAAAGAATTTTTTTTGAAAATTCTTTGCCGAGTGCCCTCTGCGTGGCACTCGGCAAAGAAAAAAATTATTTTTTTAAAAAAAATTCTTTGCCGAGTGCCCTCTCTGTGTGGCACTCGACAAATAGATTTTTTTAAAAATTCTTTGCCGAGTGCCTTCCTCCCTGGCACTCGGCAAAGCTGGGAAATTTGCCAAAATTGGCTTGCTTTTCCCAGCTTTGCCGAGTGTTTTTGTGATTGCACTCGACAAAGGCTTCCTTTACCGAGTGTTACACTCGGCAAAGTGACCATAACCGCCCCATTTTTTTTTGAATTTTTACATTCCATCGCGACAAAAATAATATTTCACATATATATCAAATTCATCACATATATCTCACATACATCATAAATATCTCATATAGATCAGATGCATCACAACATATATAACATAAGTGCATCATAAGTCCAAATAGCTAACACAAGTTCATCACAAGTCCAAATAACACTAGTGCATCACAAGTCCATCACCAAGTGAACAGCAAATAGAAAGACAACTACCCAGATCCCTAAGCTCCCCACTGAGACTGTGGTGTACCATGAACTGGATCATTTGAGGGCCTGAGAGGTGGATTATTCGAATCCCTCGATTGAGGCTGCACAAAGGAGAAGACATTGCATGTGTCAGACAATAATCCACTAGGCTACCAGTAGTGTTACAGTATGACCCTAAGCATGAACATACAAACTTAAACAATCATATTCATACTTACAGGAGTAGCGTGCCCTAAAGGTGGAGGTGGCGGTGTAACGAATAGCGAAGCTGGCGGAGCTACACCCGTCTTTTGCCCAAGAGCTTGCATGTACTGGAGAACCTCCGCCATCTTCTGCTGCTGCCTCTGCTCCATCGCAATGCGCTGGGCCTCCATAGCCTCCATCCTCTGGCGATCGGCCTCCCGCAGGGCCTCCAATTGCTCGATCTGGGTCTGCAATATTTCACCACAATGTTTAAACAATGCAAAGCTAAGATATGTAAATATCAATGTACGACGAATAAAACAAGAATCACCTGGAGTGATAGAATCCGCTGCTGTGAAGTCTCTGGCCGTGGGTGTATGAGAATGCTTGCGTCTGTGCTCCGTGCTCGGATTTAGGAGAGGAAGGGAGTAGAGGTAGCATCGATGACGCCGTCGCCAAGATAGTACCGCCCATGCTTCTTGCCTCCTCCAATCCTCATGACAACCTCTGGATCAAAGTCCTGTGAGCTCGGGTCGTAGTCGTCTCCATGGAGAGACCTTGCCGCCGATGTGTACTCATTGATGCGGGTGTAGATGGACGGGTTGTTGTACGCCTCGGGCGGGTCCTCCGGGTTGTAGGAGACATCGAACGTCGCCTTGCCCTTATGGGCCATAGCATATGCCATGAACGTGGTGCACTCCTGGTCTGCATGTGATGCCAACTACGAGAAAGACAGCAAGATGATTAGAAATCAAGCAAAATTGAACGTTAGAATAGAGAAATGAATTCGAGTACCCATGCTTGTCCGTATGCGGCGAGGTTGCGGCTGCCTTGATGGTGCGGTACACCTAGCATCAGCAATCGCCGGTCCCGGGCAGCGTTGTGCGCTTCGGTCCACTCGGGGCCACACCACCTGTCCACTATCATTTCCCAGCACTCGGGATACGCGGCGCACCACCATGGACACATCTGCACGTCATCAAGTATTTGACATATAAGATGAACAAATTAAGAGTACTTAATGTCAAAAGGAATCAATATTAATGTTCTTTATCTACATGTATGTACTGGTCTCGGGTCAGCGTCATGCTTCATGCTTATGGCTTCTTAACATCCTCTCCAAGGATCGACATGTGGTAAGTGACGACAGCCTGGACGCGCGCCTCATAATGGATGTCCACGACGAGCTTTTTGCAGGCTTTGGTAAGCACCGCCTCCGCACTGGCCTCAAATTTCTCCTCGCATCTGTAAAAAGCTGCATATAGACACGATGTATCCATTCATTATTTCAAAAAAAGTCTAATGTATGTGATGCGATGTATTAAGCAATGTGGTGCGATGAAGACTTACCCAAAAGTCTCGCTTCACCTGCACCATCTTGTTCTCAGCCTCCGCGTCGGGGGCGTTGGCGTATGGTCAAAGGTGTAGGTTGGCTCCCTCTTCCCGGCATAGTCAACTAGGCCAGGAAAGTGGGTCTTACACAAAAGACCCAGGATGCCATTGACATGGCGTGCGATACCTCCACCCGACACAACGGTCCAGTTCCTGCATAATTGATTAAGAAAAAATATTAGTTTCTACTTTAATTTTTAACATATCATATGAAAAAATATTGATAACATATTAATTTACTTACTTTTGCCCTTCGGGATGAATCACCGGGCGTCGATGAGTTGTCGGCGGAGGAGGAAGGCTCGCGGGACCTCGCAAGTAGACACTCGACGAACTAGAGGAAGCAGAACCCGTACCTACCGCCTCCTCCTCGTCGTCCGAGTCCCCACCCCCCCTCCTCGTCCATCTGCCGAGCCTGCTCCTCCTCGTCTCCGTCTTCGTCTCCATCCCCGGCCTCCACCTCATCCTCCACTTCGTCCTCCACCGGCGTGGGAGAATGAGCATGCCTCCTCCTGCTGCTCCTTCTCCTGTCCGACGGCTCCTCTTCTGCAGCCGGCATAGGGCGTGTCCTTCGGTAAATCGAGAACACGTTCCTCTGAACGGCTGTCCACCATCTTTGTTCAAACACCTGCAATTAGAAAGAATAAAAACAAGCTAATTAGAAATTAGAAAGAATAAACAAGAAGTAATTAGAAATAGATGCAAAATAAACAAAACATAATTACAAAATAACATTATATTACATGTATTAGAAATAATCTGCATGATCGGGATTAGCTGGATCATAAGTCTCATCATCACTATCAACCATGTCGAAATAATTAACACTATCCGAAGGAGGAATGTTGTCTTTATTGTCATTGCCTAAACGTAATCGCTCAAGCATTTGTAAGTCCTTCACATCTTGCACGTCATCTCCACATACAACGGCTTGATGTCCGAAAATCACATACAACGACAACACATACAACAACAATTACTACTGACACGACTATTTCACGCACTGCACGAATTACATAGAAAAGGAATAGGCGAACCTAGTGTGTGCTCGTCGGCAGTGCGGCGGCACGACGGCGCGTCCGTGCAGGGCGAGCGGCGTGGGCGCACAGCGTGGCAGTGCAGGGCGAGCGGCGCGGGCGCACGCGGCGGGCGCGGGGCGATGCGGCTGCGGGCGGGTGCGCGGGCGAGCGGCCGGCGCGGGGCGCGCGGGCGAGCGGTGGCGTTCGCGTGCGAGTGGGCCTATCTGGAAGCAGAGAGGTATATATTTTATGTGCTTTGCCGAGTGCCCGCGATTCGGCACTCGGCAAAGTTTTTATTTTATTTTTAAAAAATTGCTTTGCCGAGTGCCGGTGATCTGGCACTCGGCAAAGCCTTTTATTTTTTTAAAAAAATTCTTTGCCGAGTGCTAGATCACCGGCACTCGGCAAATTTTTTATTTTTTTTAAAAAATTGCTTTGCCAAGTGCTGGCGATCTAGCACTCGGCAAAGACTTTTATTTTTTTAAATTCTTTGCCGAGTGCTCGCGATCTGGCACTCGGCAAAGAATTTTCAGCGTTTTATTTTTTTTAATTACTTTGCGAGTGCCCACGATCTGGCACTCGGCAAAGAATTTTCATCATTTTTTTAATTTCTTTGTCGAGTGCCATGAATCTGACACTCGGCAAAGAATTTTCAGCATTTTATTTTTTTTATATTACTTTGCCGAGTGCTAGGTATTTGACACTCGGCAAAGAATTTAATTTTTTTTTCTTTTTGCACCCAAAAATTTTTTGCAACCCTGCTACAGTATTGTGATAACACATGTGGAGATGTCTGGGTTTTAAGCAATGTACGTCACAATTTTCTCGAAACATTCTTAATTTTTTATCATAGCCTCCACATGCGATATCATGATATCTTGGCAATTTTTGTGATTTTCGGACTTCGTTTGTATTTAATAGAATTTAAAAACAAATCGCCCGCAAGTCGGTGCCCATGTTTCGTGAACACGATGTTCGAAATTTCGGGTGCGTTCCTAGATAGCGCCTCATAATACACTCAAAGACATGAATATCATTTTTTGAATGGCTAAATTCTATTATTCCATGCACCTGCAGTTCAAATTTGCTTTTTATGAAAAAATTCAAGTAAATGATACGAATTAACTAAATGCAGCAAAAAAAAACATAAAAAATGTACCGAATTTAAAAATCTAGCTCCTAATAGTGTAGTAGGGCTGCAAAAAAATTAGGTGCAAAAAGAAAAGAAAAATTTAAATTCTTTGCCGAGTGCCAAGATTCTGACACTCGGCAAAGAAATTCTTTGCCGAGTGTCAGATTTCTGGCACTCGGCAAAGTAATTAAAAAAACTTTGCCGAGTGCCTAACAGCAGGCACTCGGCAAATGGTCACCGTTGGGGCTCACCGTTTGTGAGGTCGTCTTTGCCGAGTGTAAATCTTTGCCGGGAGCTGGGCTCTCGACAAAGACTTAGTGTATTTCTTTGCCGAGTGCTCGTCACTCGGTAAAACGATCTTTGCCGAGTGTCTTACTTTGCCGAGAGCGGCGCCCGGCAAAGAGCCTCTTTGCCAAGTGCCCGATATTTGGCACTCGGCAAAGCATATAACACTCGGCAAAGATACTGTTTCCGACAGTGAGTAGTACTTCATTATCGCCTTATTATCGGCAGCAGTGCAGAATGCTTACGATTCGTTGCCCTTCGTCCAAAATGTTGATGTCGTTGGCTTGCAAGTTGCGGTCGTCCCTCGCTTTGCGCCGGCAAACAATTTCAAGCCCACGTTAGGGGTTGTTTAGTTCCTGGGTGAAAATCTTTGGAGTGTCATATTGAATGTCTGAAGGGGTGTTTGGGTACTAAATAAAAAACTAATTACATAACTCGCTTGAAAACCGTGGGACAAATTTATTAAGCCTAATTAATCGGTCATTAGCATATGTTTACTGTAGCATACATTGTCGAATCATGGATTAATTAGGCTAAAAAAATTCGTCTCGCAAATTTATCATAATCTGTGTAATTAGTTATTTTTTTGTCCATATTTAATACTCTATACATATGTCAAACATCCGATATGATGGGATAATTTTTTTTTTTGGAGTAACTAAACACCCCCCTTAACGTACCAGATCGCACGTCCAGAAACCCCAACAGTCCACGCTAGACCAAAAGGTACAAGAATTTCATGGCCCAGGGATGCATGTGCAGCGAGCCGATCGATTGTCCTTTAGCTGCTTGGGGTTAGGCTGCTGCTTTCAAATCCACTGATCCAGATCCATGCAAGAAGCAAGATTTTGTTGCTATGTTATTCTTGTTATTTAATTTAATCCACGCACTGAAATATCTTCCAGGCCGCCGCCCGCTCAGTTTAGTTAGATCACTCATCGTGCTTGGAGGCCTTAAATAACTCTCTTGCTTTTTCGATCGTCTCTCTCTCTCGTGTTTATTGAGTCCTATTTGGATCAACTTTGGATTGTAGTAATAAGATAAAATAATGTCTAGATAATACAAACACCCGAGATTATGAATTAGATTATAACAATCCAACTAACAGATTATTTAGTCATATAAACCATCTTAAACCTGCTAATATGATAAGATTATAGTTGAACAGACAACAATCCGTTACTTACTATTGTTGGAAGTGATCTCCCTCCATTAGGTCCAACGGCCTTTTGGGCCTTGCTTCTCGCGCCCTGATCGGGGGCGCCCAACCCTACATGGTTGGTGGGCCCCCGTCACACTGCGCTATATATAGAGGTGGGGGCCGGCCGGCTCTAGATACGAGATTCACCTGAGCCGCCACTCCCCACCGATATTCCCGATCCCGATCTGAGAAGGGGCGCAGCCAGTGACGGGAAGCCGCCACCGTCTTCACTGCGCCACCATCGTCACTGCGTCGACTCTCATCTCCACCGACCGTCGCTGCCGGCGCGCAGATGGCACCGCCGGCGAACGAGACTTCCAACCCCACTGCTACGACTCCGGCTCTCGATGGTCTGCGATTCCTACTTCTCTCTGTTCCACTGTTCCCTTTTCCTCTTACTAGAAGTCGTGGTAGTAGTTGTTTTAGATCTCGTGCACCTACTGTAAATCGGTTTCGACCACTTCCTACTGTTATTCGTACCCGATCTAATGAACCAACGAACAACGAATCTCAACAATGGTACCAGAGCCATGGTTATGAATCAAGAACCCTAGATCGGGTAAATGGGAATGAACAAATCGAACCATGACGAAACCCTAACCCTAAACGAAGGAATCGTTCGATCCGCGGTGGATCCATTGCGGATCGGGAAAACCGCCGTGGCCACCGGTGCTCGCGGGGAAGAAACCGAGTCGCGGCTCTGGGCACCGCCTGCGGGGCCGCTCGACGGCGACGAGCTCTGCCTAGGGCGAGCTCGCGCGCCGGCGAGGGGCCCGGCGGCGGCACCACCGTCTCCTTTCCCTCCGGCCGTCATGGCCTGTAATGAAGCTATCCTGCCGCTGAGAATGGAGAGGGAAAGGCAGAGAAGAAGAAAGTGATTTAGGGTTCGGGTGAAAGGCGGCTGAGATGGCTTTTATTCATCCGATCTTCACTCTCGACCGTCGATCAGGATGCATGGCCGAGATCGGCCGGTGATGAGCTGGGCCAGTTTAGGCCCAGGCGGGGCGAGGGCGGGGGCCGGATTGCCGGCCTAGGCCCAGGTTGCGGCCTGGGCGCGGCGTCCCCTCCGGCCGACCAGCCGAGCCAGGCCGCGATGGGCCGTCTAACTGCGAGCGGGCTGCGCGTCACGGGCTGGACAGCGCGTGTGAGCGCATGGGCCGCGCGTGTTAGAATGGCTTTCGGGCCAAAATCTGAAGAAAATGAAATTTTGTTTTTTTTTTCAGAAGCAATTCCTTTGACAAGTATTCGATGAATATTTGAATGAATTTGAATAGAATTTGAATAAGAATTTTCCGTGCAATTTTGTCCAACGACATTTTTGCTCAGAAATAATGAAATTTTTTTAGTGCTTCTGGAAAACAAAATTATGAGAATTTTATTATTGTTTCCGCTGCGTACTTGATATAGTTATTTTCATTATCAAATTCGAACCAACGGGAGAATTTGGTTTTGGAAAATGAATAATAATTGAAGATGAATTGTAGTATTGTTATTTTCTGACCAACGTTGTTAATAACAATATTATAATTTTGATTCATGAAAATTGTGCATTAATTTTATTTCTGCCCAACGGTGATGTAAAATTATTGCATAGATGAATTATATGTTTCAATTTGACCAACGTCGAGTTAAAGCATATGATTTCATATATAAATATTTCTCACTTACTCTGATGTGGTTTCAGGAGGCAAATGCATTGTGAACATCTCGAACATCCCGACACTCAACGGGACAAATTACCGTGTGTGGCGGGAGAAATATGAATTGGAACTTGCATTGGGAGAGGTCGATTTTGCCATCATCTCACCGTGTCCCATTGAACCAGAGGACCCGGTGAGAGACAAAAATGAATCTGACGCTGATTTCGCTACTAGAAAGCGTGATCATGCTGAGATAAGAATGAAATATGATCTTGAACATAGGCAATGGACTCTCTCCAACCGCAAGTGCCTGTTGGTAGCCAAGACCACCATAGAAGAACAGATAAGGGGCTCAATCCCTGAATGTGCTACTGCCACAGAATATCTTGATAAAATCAAGAGTCAGTTTACTGGGTCTACCAAGGCCACAGCAAGTTCACTGATAAAGAAACTTGTGAATGAAAAATATACTGGTGGTAGCATCAGAGAGCACATTTTGAATATGAACACCACGGCATCTAAGCTGAAAGAAATGAATTTGAAGGAAGATGATTTCCTGATTCATTTGATTTTTGCTTCCTTGCCAAAAGAATATGATACTTTCATTGTGAACTATAATATGCAGCCTGAAAGATGGGGCATAGAAAGACTTATCTCAATGTGTGCTCAAGAAGAGGAGAGGATAAAATCCTCACAGAGTGAGTCCGCTCATTTTGTGAAGGATAACAAAAGAAAGAACTTTAATGGCAAGAACTTTAAACCACAAGGGAAACCCAAGTGGGATAAGGCCTCTTCCTCAAATTCACAGGGAAAGAAACCCTAAGAATCTGAAAATCAGCAGAACAACTCCTATGGTGGAGCTGAGAAAGATCAATGCAAGCACTGCTTTAAGAAGGGATACTACAAGAGAGACTGTCCAGACTTCCTGAAATCTCTACTGAAAAGAGGGGTTAAATGGGACGAGAACCTTGCAAAGAGGAGAAAGAACGATTAAAGTTGCAAATGGAGTGCAAGCCAATGTTGAAGCTATTGGAGATTTATCTTTAGAATTGAATAATGGCTTTGTACTTAGACTTAAAGAAGTACTTTATGTTCCCTCTTTGCGTAGAAATTTAATAAGTGTTTCAAAACTTGATGATGACGGAATTGATTGCCATTTTGGTAATGACAAATGTAAGATACTTGTTAATAATAAATGTGTTGGTCTTGCCTTCCGACAAGACAAGCTTTATTTATTATCTCTTGATGAAAATACGAACAATGTATGCGATGAGAATATGAATGATTCCACATCTGCGAATGTAACTAAGAAGCGGAAGCGAATTGATGATGCCTCTTCAAAATTATGGCACTGTCGTTTGGGCCATATTTCGAGGGGGAGAATGGAACGGCTAATTAAAGAATCAATTCTTCCGCACTTAGAATTTTCAGATTTAGAACAATGCGTTGATTGCATCAAAGGAAAGTATGTCAAGAAAATTAAGAAAAATGCCAAACGAAGCACAGGAACTTTAGAAATAATCCACACTGATATATGTGGTCAATTTCCTGTGAAAAGCGTGGATGGTTATGATTCATTTATAACATTCACAGATGACTACTCTCGTTATGGCTATATTTATCCAATTAAAGAAAGATCGGAAGCATTGGATAAATTCAAAATATTTAAAGCTGAGGTTGAAAATCAGCATGATAAGAAAATAAAGATAGTACGATCAGACCGAGGTGGAGAGTACTATGGGCGACATACCCCATATGGCCAAATTCCTGGACCGTTTGCAAAGTTTCTACAGGAAAATGGCATAGTCGCTCAGTACTCCACACCGGGGGAGCCTCAGCAGAATGGAGTGGCTGAAAGACGTAACCGTACCCTAATGGATATGGTAAGAAGCATGATAAGTTACTCCACTTTACCGATTAGTTTATGGATGGAGGCACTGAAAACCGCCATTCACATACTTAATCGGGTACCAAGCAAATCGGTGCCTAAAACACCGTATGAATTATGGACAGGAAGGGAACCCTCACTTAACCATTTGCGTGTGTGGGGCTGTCCAGCTGAGGCAAAAGTGTTTAACCCAAACATAGGAAAGTTAGACTCCAAGACAGTCAGCTGCCATTTTATTGGCTATCCAGAAAGGTCGAAAGGATATCGATTTTATTGTCCTGACAGACATACGAAGATTGTAGAAACAAGACACGCTGTGTTCTTGGAGGATAACATGATCAGGGGGAGCATGGTAGCACGAGAAATAAGCCTGCAGGAGAAACGGGTACATGTACCCACTCCGATGGTTGAAGAACCATTCTTTACGCTACCTGTTGCTGTTGAGCCGACAGTGCAGGACACTGTAGAGCCAACACCTGTTGCAAGTTCTCCCGTGGCGATAATAAATGAACATGAGGAACCTGTCCTTGAGGAGGCTGTGCTTGAGGACCCCATAGAACCAAACGTCGCACATGAGGAAGAACAACAACAGCCCAATGTGGAACAAGTGCCAGAGGCCCCTAGAAGGTCTCAAAGAACAAGAAGGTCAGCTATTTCTAATGACTATGAAGTTTATGAAACAGAAGAATTTCAGATGGGGGATGATCCCACCTCATTTGAAGAAGCCATGAGAAGCGACCACTCATCAAAGTGGCTTAAGGCCATGGAAGATGAAATGAAATCAATGAGTACCAACAAAGTTTGGGACTTGGAAATTATTCCTAAGGGAGCCAAAACAGTAGGTTGTAAATGGATCTACAAAACAAAATATGACTCCCAAGGGAATATAGAAAGGTTTAAAGCGTGACTTGTGGTGAAAGGCTTTACGCAAAGAGAAGGGATTGATTACAATGAGACATTTTCTCCAGTCTCATGTAAAGATTCCTTCAGAATTATAATGGCACTTGTGGCCCACTATGATTTGGAATTACATCAAATGGATGTAAGAACGGCGTTCCTTAACGGGTATTTGGATGAAAATGTTTATATGGCACAACCGAAAGGTTTTGTTGTAAAAGAAAAAGAAAATATGGGATGCCGCCTAAAGAAATCAATCTACGGATTGAAACAAGCCTCAAGACAGTGGTATTTAAAATTTGATAGAACGATAAAAGGTTTTAGGTTTAAGGAAAATGTTGAGGACAATTGCGTTTACGCAAAATTCAAGAATGGAAAGTATATATTCCTGATTTTGTATGTGGATGATATTCTGCTTGCTAGCAGTGATGTCAATCTACTAATGGAAACGAAAAAATTCTTGTCCTCAAACTTCGATATGAAAGATCTCGGTGAGGCCTCGTTCGTTTTGGGAATAGAGATTCACCGAGATAGAAGAAAGGGGATACTAGGATTGTCGCAAAAGGCATACATAGAAAAGGTTTTGAAGAAATTTAGTATGCATGCGTGCAGTTCTTCACCTGCTCCTATTGTCAAGGGCGAAAGATTTGGGGAACATCAATGTCCCAAGAACGAATATGAGATTAATCGAATGAAAGCGGTACCGTATGCTTCAGCAGTTGGAAGTTTACAATATGCTCAAGTGTGTACACGCCCTGACTTGGCTTTTGTCACCGGGTTACTTGGCAGATATCAAAAGAATCTAGGAATAGAACATTGGAAATTGG
This sequence comes from Saccharum hybrid cultivar R570, assembly GCA_038087645.1. Taxonomy (NCBI): domain Eukaryota; kingdom Viridiplantae; phylum Streptophyta; class Magnoliopsida; order Poales; family Poaceae; genus Saccharum; species Saccharum hybrid cultivar. The sequence goes on from JAQSUU010000296.1 coordinate 220,549, forward strand.
TGAAGAAAGTCCTGCATTATTTGCAGGGTACGAAAGGCCTCATGCTAACGTATAGAAGATCTGATTCTCTGAAGATAGAGGGGTATTCAGATTCCGATTATGCGGGAGAAGAAAGAAAATCTACGTCAGGATATATATTTACTCTCGCAGGAGGGGCTATATCATGGAAAAGCTCCAAACAAACCGTGACTACATCCTCAACAATGTATGCCGAGTTTGTAGCATGCTATGAGGCAACGGGGCAGGTGAATTGGCTAAAGAAATTCATACCTAGATTGAAAGTGATTGATAATATCAATGAACCACTGAGGTTGTATTGTGATAACAACCCAGCGGTACAGTATGCTCACAACAATAGGTCAAGTGGTGCTGCCAAACACATTGACATAAAGTACTATGTTGTGAAAGATAAAGTTCGGGATCATATTATAAATCTTGAGCATATAAGTACAGAGAAAATGCCCGCGGATCCGCTCACTAAGGGCTTACCTCCCAACGTGTTCAGAGAACACGTAGCCGGCATGGGTTTAAGGGAAAGCCTATGATTCCCGAACATACGAAGGGCCCAGAAGAAACTTCATTTCAAAACAGAGAAATGTGTTGTAGCTGTTAGTCTAACGGCACCAATTGCTATGACGATGAAACAGTTCAATGCACTAATCTGCAATGGAATAGGATAGAAACAAGAAAATTATGAATCGAAAGATTGAGTATGAAATTAAAGAATAAAGAAAGTGATGAGAGATCAAGGGGGAGAATGTTGGAAGTGATCTCCCTCCATTAGGTCCAACGGCCTTTTGGGCCTTGTTCTCGCGCCCTGATCGGGGGCGCCCAACCCGATATGGTTGGTGGGCCCCCGTCGCACAGAGCTATAAAAGGAATGTGGGGGCCGGGGCTCGCAGTACGAGGTTCACCGCAGAGCCAGATCCCCACCGACATCCTAACCCTAATCCCGATCTAGAGAAGGGGCGCTGCCAGCGACGGGAAGCACCACCGAACCCATGGCGCCGGCGAACGACCTCAACACCGGCGCTTCCTCCGGATCGGCTACTCCTGCTCCTACTGATGGTTTGCAAATCCATGCTCTACCGATTCCCTTTCCCTTCTCTATTACGTGGTAGAATATATATTAGGGCATGTATTCTCTGTGAATCAATTTTGACCACTTCCTACAACGAATCCGTACCCGATCTAATGAATCCATGAACTGTGAAAACCAACAACTATAACTATGGATCCAAATAATCCTAAAAAGTTAAATCACAAAAGTTTGAACTGAAAATTTTAGATCTCTTCAAGTACTACGACTTCAGTTTAGATCATTTCCTCACCGTGGTTATTTGAAAAAAAAATAGTTTCAATATCATTAATCATAAAATAGAATTTCCATGTCTCTAAGTACTTTAAATAAAAATGTAGTCAACTACAAAGTTACAGATCTTTTCGAGTAATACAACTTTATTTTAGGTCATTTGTCCATCCGATATCATTTGAAAAATTTTAAAAAATAATTTTAAATTTTTTGTACTGGCGTTAGGTTAAGAAAATTGTCAGTATATAAATGCATCTTTCTTGGCACATATCTTAAGGTTACTGCCAATACAACTCCTATATTTATATTGGCGGATTTCTTAAGGTTGCTACGATCGTAAATTGGATTTACACCGGTAATGGTTTCTTAATCCTACCACTAGTGTAGATAGAGGATTCGTACCAGAGGGAACCTCAAGAAATCCGCCCATAAAGATGTATTTACTCTAGTGGTTCATAACTATTGGCCCACAGTTCTGTTCGTACTGCCATATGTTCTTTATGAACCGCAAGTGGAAAAATCTCTAGCGCCCCGTTTATGCACTATATTACATGGGAAGTGTGCAAATTATACATGTAAGATTTGTCAACTTTCATAATACCATATTATGTTGTTTCTAGTAAGTGTGCTTTAGCAGATATATATTAGTATGCAAAATAAAATCGAGCATTGCCGACATGTGTCACTATCCAGCCTAGACTAGTTCATTTTTCATAGGAGAGACATATACTCTGTCTTCGTTCTCCTGATTGAATCAATTACTATACTAAATATTTGACAAAAATAAATGATTTAATTATAGCGGTGATAGTGCATTAGCCTGTTTATTTCATTCCCCTCTATCTTCAATTCAATTTCCGTGCGTTTGTGGCAGGAAATTCCAGGCTCTCTTAACTTTCAAAGATGCTCATGATAGCCAACATTCTTGAACCCCACTCCATGGTCTGTGTGTTGACCCCCAGGGCGCGCAACCGCCACCACGCACTTCAATTCTCTCTCGATCAGGATTCAGGATCAGACACACGCTCTCTCACTGGTCCATGTCCTCCATCCTCCACTTTCTCATCATCTCCGATCCTAGGCAGCTATAAAAGGAGCTCCCCAGGCCGGGCAAGCACTGCACAACCCCATCCACACGCATGCGTGCAGATCAAGACCTAGCTAGTAGCTAGTCATCTCGGGTACGTACGTGCACGTGTGCATCGGTGCATACGTACACCCAGTTCACCGGCGTCGGCCGATCGATCATAAGGTGCACGTACACCGGCGTCGACGACGACGATGAGGGAGCTGATGCGGCGCCTGAGCTTCTCGGACCGCGTTAGCGACGGCAGCGGCGGCGTGCCCCGCGGGTGCGTGCCGGTGCTGGTGTGCGGCGACGGCGACGGCGACGGCGAGCGGTTCGTGGTGCGCGTGGAGGCGCTGCGCCACCCGTCGTTCGCGGCGCTGCTGGAGATGGCCGCGCAGGAGTTCGGGTACAAGCAGGAGGGCATCCTCCGGGTGCCCTGCGACGTCCGCCACTTCAAGGAGGTCCTCGCCGCCGTCTCCGTCTCCGTCTCCTCGCCGCGCTATCGGAACTGATCATCCATATGATGACGATTCCATGATCGAAATTCCTGCTCAGACATCGTCGTCAATCCGGTTCCGATATCCCCCTTCTTTAGTTAAGTCAGGACTCGCTCTGAATTAAGTGCCTAACCAGTTCATTACGTAGCTAGTATAGTGCTGTCGATGATGGTTGGGATACCTACTTTCTTCTTCAAGTTCTTCTTCTTAATTCTTCTTCTTCTCCTCCTCCTTCTTAGCCTTTATGTTCATTGGTTTCTTGCGGGGACAAGACGGCGAGGGTTTGCTAGCTATATGGAGTATCTGCTATATGCATCCGAGCATTGCAGTGCTTGTGTAAAATTAAGATTAGGCCTCCTGTCAGATGTTCTATGAAAACAATGGATATTATTGTTCAGTCTGCACATATACTGCACATATACACTTGTGCTGTTTTCTAATAACATGGGCCAAATTCTTCGTCTTGTAAATGAACTCTGAAGGGATAATCAAGTTTTCAAGTTAGGTTTACAGAGTTTGGATTATAACGAAGAGCATATGTTTCGGAGTTAGGAAAGAGCTGGCTAGTACGCAGTTGAGTCAACTTTTCAATAATTTCGTCCTAACTAGCGAACAGCGCAGTGTCAATTTGATAAGTTGTGTTTGGTGAGCAGATTCTCGTCGACGGTGCTATCCTGTAGTACATTTGGGAGAGTGTTGCATGCACTCCTATGTTTAATTATTGGCGAAGACTAGTTAGTCATCACTATTCAGAGTGGAATCCAGAAAATATAGAACAGTTTTCCTGAAGACTCGCGGACAGTATCGAGTATCGACTTCGCCGGAATAGCCAATCCTTTCCTCCAGGACCTTTGTTACAAGCTTACAATACGGTTCCTTTCCCCTGAAACAAATCCCCGGTTGGTTCAAATACTGTTTATATACAGTACTATATATACTAGAAAATATATGTACTTACCTAGGTTAGCTAGTTTTTTTAAATTATTTTTCAGATTCACCCACACGGTCTTTACCTTAATTTAACCTCAATTCTTTCGGAACTGTTGGCGCCCCGACGTCCGATCAGATATTAATCCGTCGGACGGTACTGTGGACCGGACCAATTAGTTTTCCCGGCGCGCGCCTGCACTCCACGCCCCACCCGTGCCTACTTTTCACATGCCCACCTAGGGGGCCGCACCCGTGGGGACCGCTGGCGACCTGCGCCCGCCACTCCTCGCGTCCGGATGGACGGCCGCGCAGCCAGCCCCCGCCTCGCACGCGCACCCTGCCCCGTCACTACGTCTCGCTCCTTCCCTCGGACCCCCTCCTCTCTCTCTGCATGGGCGGGACTCAGGAGCCGGCCCCTAGCTCGCTGCGCCCCCGTCCGCCGGCACCTAGGCCGTGCGTATATCACTCGTCGTGCCCCCGTGAAATACTTGCAATATGAAACACTCCGATGCAACATATATCAGACACAGATGAAACATTTGAAATATATTGTTGCAACATATGTGTGAAACATATACAACATCCACTACGGGAAACAGAGCCTTTGCCGAGAGGGATTATCTTTGCCGAGAACAAAAACACGGGCACTCGGCAAATAGTTCTTTGCCGAGAGCCGGGCTCTCGGCAAAGAGGCGCTCTTGGCAAAGATCTCTTTGCCGAGAGCCGGGCTCTCGGCAAAGAACGCCCATCGGTAAATTTGTTCTTTGCCGAGAGCCAGGCCCTCGGCAAAGGTCGGCTCACGGCAAAGGTGTCATTTGCCGAGGGCCCGGCTCTCGGCAAATAAGGCCCTCAGCAAAGGACCAACGAGCCTAACCGCCGTCAGTCTTTGCCGAGGGTCTTTGCCGAGAAGTCTTTGCCGGCTCTCGGCAAATAATTTAATTTTTTTTATTTTCACAACCATTTTTGATAGCATGTTACAATACTAATATTTTAATTTTAAAATTGGACACTTTTTTAATGCTTTTTACTATATATTTTGAGTTTAATTCATTTATTTATATTTCTCCGAAAAATGCAAGTTTGAACTGCAGGTGCATACAATAGTGAAACTTAGCAATTCAAAAAATGATATTGATGATATTGATTGTATTTTGAGACCAAATCCAGGAGCACTCATAAAATTTCAAACATCTCGCACACGGAACAAGGGGACAAACTTTGCGATGAAGTGTATTTTAATTATATAAAATACAAACAACTTCTGAAAATCAAGAAACTTGACGACACATCTTGAAATCACATGTGGAAGCTAGGATAAAAATTTGAAAACGTTTCGCGCATGTTATACCTTTGCCTATGGTGACCAAGATGATGAAGATCAAGATGATGAAGACCAAAATGGCCCTATGATTATACCTTTGCCTTGATCCCATTTTGTTTTTCCAAAAGATATGATCCACTTCATATCATCACATGACCATCTTGATCCATCGACCTTGACTTCACTTGCTCTTCACCGTTGCATCAGTCTGTCGGCGCCAAGTCTTGCTCAAGCTTCACCATCGCATGGTCCTTCGCTTCAAAGCCTCGACTTGCCCTTCACCTTCACAAACAGTCCATCGAGCCAAGCATCATCTTGGTCTTCATCATCTTGGTCACATAAGTCAATGTCATGTCTCATATTCAATGACCACCTTTATCTAAATCATCCACTTAGATACAAAGGTTAGTCCTAGGTTTCATCAATTAGCCAAAACGTGCATAAGGTGGTGATCACTTGTTGGTGTTAGCACATTTACGAAGGCGTTGAAGTTTAAGCGGTAGAGAGGGTTTGGGTCTCTCCCTCCCTCCCGCCGAGCTTACGAGCGCGTGATTCAGGCGTTTTTGAGGACTTGAAATACCTATTTTCCACTACGCCAGAAGTCGAAAAAGAAACGGAGGCGAACGGAGGTCACAGAGGTGACCGGACGCTGCACCGGACGCGGTCATGGTATGACCGGACGCGTCCGGTCAGTTCAACGCAACAATCAGGCGCGCGGGTGTTAGGGTTTGCAACTGGCGCGTCCGGTCACTCATGGGACCGGCGTGTCCGGTCAGACGCCCAGAGGGAACTGAAGTTCGCAAGGTCGATCGGACGCGCGGCGCGTCTGGTCGCACACGATCGGACGCATCCGGTCGTTGAGGGAGCTTACTGGACTCTAACCGGACGCTGGCACTGTCGCATCCGGTCGTTACCTAGAGCGCGTCTGGTCGATGCTTCGCGGGCGCGCGGTACTGTGCGATCGGCGCGTCCGGTCAGTTGAGGGGCACGTCCGGTCGTTGCATTTGACCGTTGGGGCTCAGTGACCGTTGGAGGATCGGACGTGGTTGAGCGCGTCCGGTCAGTTTCGACCGGCGCGTCCGGTCGTCCCGAAAAGCGCGCAATGAAGGGGTACAACGTCTCTATTCGTTTGGGATGCTTATAAATACTTGTTGGCCGGCCCTTGGGGAGGTCTCTCATGATTTCTAACATTCTTGTGTATCCTTTGAGCTAGAGCTTTCCCCTCCTACTCATCTCTCTTGCTTGATTGCAAATCAAAAGTGAGATTGAGTGATCCTAAAGTGCATTGCATAGCTTGATGGCATCTAGTGGCACTTGTGGGTGCTTTAGCTAGTGGATTTCTTGTTACTCTTGGAGAGTACCGCTCCTAGCCGGCTTGGAGATTGTTGGAGGCGTTGGCAAGAGAAGGAGATTGTTCTTGGCCACCTCCGGTTGATTGTAAGAGGTTCTTGTGCTTTCCTCGGCGGAGCGCCAAAAGCAACTCTAGTGGATTGCGCGTGTTATTGAGTTACCTCACTTGAGAGTGGTGTCTTGTGGTGCCTTGCGGGGCGTGCCTTGAGGGGCAAGTGACTTAAGGGTCACACCGAGGAACCATCTAAGTGTTGGTCGACACAACCTGTGGCGTAGCTTGTCGGTACACAAGTGAACACCGGGCGAACAAAAATATTGTGTCTCTTGTCTCCCGATGATTGGACTTCATATTGTGTTGTTGTCAATATTGATTGATTGTATATCATCTTGGTGATTGGCAACTTCTTCACTCCACCGTCGGTATAAGATTCATAATTCTTTCTCTTGCATTTACATTTACTAGATTATTCTCGTGTAGCTCTAGTGGTAGCCTTTGCTAGGAGTTGTTAGCTTGCTCACTAGTGTAAGTTTAGTGACATAACACTTGTTTGAACTAGAGATAATAATCTACTAGACTTGTGGATAGGAGGCTTGCATTATAACCTTTGGCTAAGCAAAACTCGCTTTACGCCATTTGTTATTCTAACAAGTTTGCTAAGTGGTTCTTGTAGAATTTTTATAGGCTATTTACCCCCCACTCTCTAGCCATCTAGGACCTTATAGCTGCTCTAAGCCATCTACCGTGTCAGGAAACACAGAAGAGTAACAAGAAATCCGCAACAACTTGAAGATCATGTGCCTCTAGAATGCAACTTCTCAAGCAATGCACTTGAATCTCACTCAATCTCACTCAAGATGTGCAACTAAGCAAAGAGATGAGTGGAGGGGTTGTTCTCTAGCTCAAAGGATGTCTCTAGGTCTCAAAATGTGCAAGAGTTCCCCTCAAATCCTGGCCAACTTCTATTTATAGCGAAGGGGTACGCAGCTAGCCGTTACCGGACGACACAGTTCAAAACGTGCTGACCGGACGCACCGGTCAGGGTGACCGGACGCGTTCGGTCACTATAAGACAAGCGCGAACAGTGCGCATGAGAAGTTACCGTTGCCACGACCGGACGCGCTCCACCTGGCGTCCGGTCGGAGTCCAGTAAGGTCCCACTACGACCGGACGCGTCCGATCGCACGTGACCGGATGCGTCGCGCGTCCGGTCGGCTCTATGACCGGCTCTGCCCCTCTGGCTGCCTGACCGGACGCTCTGGTTTCGTGAGGGACCGGATGTGCCGATTGCAAACTCTAGCACCCGCGCGCCTGACAGCTGCTGAGAACTGACCGGACGCGTCCAGTCAAACCGGGACCGCGTCCGGTGCAGCGTCCGGTCACCACAGTGACCGCCGTTCGCTCCATTTCTTTTCTGACTTCCGGCGTAAAGGAAAAAAGGCATTTCACTTCCCCAAAAAGTGCCGAATCCCGTCTCACAAGCTTGGCGGGAGGGAGAGAGGAACCCAAACCCCTTCTCTACTGCTTAAACTCCATCGCCTTCACAAATGTGCTAACACCACCAAGTGTACACCACCATGTGCATGTGTGTTAGCCTTTCACAAACATTTTTCAAGGCGTTATGTTAGATCTCTACTAGATCCTAATGCATATGCTCAAGACATTGATCTAGTGGCACTTGATTCCCGAGCTAACCGTGATTGCTCCTGTTGATAGTCGGCTATGTATCCTAAATCCGATCAATCACTTCTCTACTTATCTTAGACCGGCAAAAGGAAAACCCTATGGTTATATCTTTGCCTTGTGCTCTTAGATCCTTCTCCTCCACTTGAATTTCATGTCCATCATATTATGTGCATCTCCACTATGATCGTCATTTCATGTCCATGCACCATTTCTTTGTGATCTTGTGGCCACCACTCCTTGCCACGTACACCTTCATCACATGTGTTGCTTATGCCTAACTCAAAACACTTAACACATGTCATTAGCAACTTGTTGTCATTAATTACCAAAACCAAACTTGGGCTTTCACGTGGTCATGTTTCTATTCTTCTTGCTTTCGTTCAACTCGGCAAAGAATTGTAATCATCTTATTTTTGTTCTTGCAGTCGGTGGCACATCAAGGCCAAGAGTGCTCCAACTTCGCCGCATGGTCCATGTCACATAAGGGCAAGGCGACGTCTGACGTCTCCTTCAACCCGGATGACCTGCCCGTGGCATACACAAGCTCGACTGCCTACGAGAAAATGATGGCGTACACGGAGGCGTCAAGGTCGATCCGTGGGCCGGAGTATGATCCATGGACCGACAACATTGATGCAGAGACCGTCATGAGGATTGGACAAGGCAAGAAGCATGGCCGCTTCTGGATTGGCGACAGCGTGATCGACACGGCCTCTACTCCCACTCTCTCTCCCGAATCCGAGCACGGACCACAAGCAGCTCCTCACTCCCGGAGATACGCACGCGGCCTAGCACAGCACAACACCGGGTCGAAGTACTTGAGGTTATTCCTGTGGCACTCGTCGTACATTGATCATTACACAACTTTATTTCCTTTGCAATATTGTATCATTAGCTTTGCGCCAATTTGTAGGCCAATGTGGAAGAAGCAAACCGGAGGGCCACCGAGCTGGCGTTGGAGTTGGCGGCCGAGCGGGCAGCGTGGGAGGCCTAGGACAAAAGGATTGCAGAAATTGTCGCCTGGATGCAATCTTCGACGGGTTCCCCATGCCTCCAGGGTTAATGGGTCCACCGACGCATCCTAACCAATCTCCCCTGATACAAACTCCTATGAGTCACACATGCAAGGAATTGCAACATTAGCTAATCAACCAATCTCCTCTGATGCAAACTCTTCTCATGTGTGCAGCTTCCGTCGGTGGGTTCGAACAACCCACTTCCTGGCGCTCAGGGCGACCAAGTGTTTCCGTCATCGTCGTCACAAGGTTATCAAGGGCGGCCGGCGCAGTGAGTAGCACCGGTAGTTTCGTGTCTTGTTTTGGTATGCATGCATGTGGATGAACTATGCACGAACTTGTTATGCACGTGGACTTGTATTTGAGACAGTTTTATGTGATTTATGTGAACAATTGTGACATATGGTGCTGGATGTGAGTTATGCGATGGATGTGATATATATGGTGCTGGATGTGGTATATCTGTGATGGATAATATAGACATATATATACATTTGTCGTGTTTGCAGGGATTGAAAAAAAAATTGGTCACTTTGCCCTCGGCAAAGGCTCTTTGCCGAGAGCCTTTTAAGGCAAGCTCTCGGCAAAGCTGGACAGTGGACAACGAAATGGCAGCTTTGCCGAGAGCCCTCTTGGTCGGCTCTCGGCAAAGACTAGCTCTTTGCCGAGAGCCAGCCCAGAGGGCTCTCGGCAAAGAAATTAAAAAAAAAAAGAAAAACCAAAATCTTTGCCGAGGGTCAGGCGCCCGGGCTCTTGGCAAAGAAATTATTCAAAAAAAACTTTGCCGAGAGCCTGCACCGGGGCTCTTGGCAAAGAAATTATTCAAAAAAAAGGAAAAAAAAATCTTTGCCGAGAGCCGAGCACCTGGACTCTCGGCAAAGAAATTAAGTAAAAAAAAGAAAAAAATCTTTGCCGAGAGCCGGGCACCTGGGCTCTCAGCAAAGAAATTAAGTAAAAAAAGAAAAAAAAATCTTTGCCGAGAGCCGGGCATCTGGACTCTCGGCAAAGAAATTAAGTAAAAAAATTGAAAAATTCTTTGCCGGTAACGGCGAAAAGCTCCTAACGGCTACTTTTGTTTACCGAGAGCCGCCGTGGCCCTCGTCAAAGGCTTTGCCGAGTGCCCGAAAGAAGGCTCTCGGCAAAGGCCCCTTTGCCGGACGCCGCTTTGCCGGCAGCCCTTTGCCGAGAGGGGCCTTTGCCGAGAGTAAATAGGTCTTTGTCGAGTGCTTTTGGCGCTCGGCAAAGCCTGCCTGTCCAGTAATGATCTAGATTAAACACTTACAACATGTGTGTGAAACATATGCAACATCCAGATAAAACACTTGCAACATGTGTGTGAAACATATGTAACATCCTGATAAATCACTTGATGCAATGTACGTCTAAAAAATATTTTTTCAAAACGCTTGCAACACAACACTAAAAATACTTGCAAAATATGCAGCATCTCGATCTACTTTTGCAACATCCATATGTAACAATTGCAATAAATATCCGAAACACTTGAAACATACATTTGCAACATAGGGGGAGGGGAAGGCTGAGGCCGGTCGATTTCTTTCATCGGGGTGGGATCTGGCGACGAGCGACGATGCGTGAGCACCACCACCATCTAGCACCAGCAGCACCGGCCTTGGCTCAGCCTGGCGGGCGACGTGCTGAGAGAGGCGACGGGTGGTGCGGCGGACGGCCGAAGCGAGGAGCAAGGTGCAGGAGGGGCGCACGACCAGCCGGGGAGATGAACGAGGAGCGAGCGACGCAGGTGAGCGCACGAGGGAGGAAGGAGCGGCTCTCCAAGAAGCCTTCGTCATCGCCCCTCCTCACTCAGTGCCATGGAGGTTAGGGGGCACGGAGGAATGAAGGAAAGGAGGGGAGGGAGGAAGGGAGGGAGGGAGGGAGGGCACGCTCGCTAGAAGCCGCCGCCGTCACGGCGTCGGGGTCGAGGATGGAGGAAGGGGCGGTGGCGCTCGAGCAGAGAGTGGAGGAGCCTCACGAGGAAGAGAGCGCGAGCAGCGAAGTGAAATAAACCGCACGGGATGGGGAACGGGAAACGCGTCGGAGCGGGGCGGATAGCACGAGGTGCGCACGTCGGGTTGTCCGCGTCCGTCCGATATGAGAGAGGGAGTCGAACGCCCGGTCCTAAGTACTTCCGCTTCAACGTCTATTCGTTCTCGGATAAGAAGAGGAAGATGAGGACCAGGGTCCAGGGGTGAAAAAATGCAGAGAGAGAGAGAGGTCGGCCCTGTTCGCTTGTCTTATAAGCCATACTTTTTCAGCGAGTGAACAGTGTTTTTCTCTCACAATAAATCAGCGAATAGTACTTTTAGCCATGGCTTATCAGCCAAGCGAACAGAGCCCAAGTTAGAAGCACCTTTGATCACATACTATACGACTCGACCGAGAGAAAGTTGCATTTTTAGCAGCCCAAACAATACGCTTCGCAAAACTAGCATCCGAAACAATGTTTTCGTAAAAATAGCACCCAAAACAATTACTACTTGTTTTCTCTACCATTTCACTTTTTTTCTTTCTCTTTCTTTATTCCTAAAATCTGGAAAAAAAATTTCCGTGTGCTAATCGAGAGCCTTAATTCACGTAACATCCAGGCCGCTGCCGTTCGTATCGTGCTGTTCGTCTTCTCTCTTTCTGCACGCGAGCCCTAGCTGGCTCTCCATGGACGACGTGCCGCCGCCGTTCGAGATGACACCGCCAGCCAACGTGACGCCAGAGTCCGACGTGGCCCCGCCGTCCGACATGCCTCCGTGGCCTGACGTGCCGACTCCGCCTGATGCCGCAGCACACCCCATCGCTGAGGGGGACTTGATCGCTATGGTAAGACCGTAAGAGCCCTACTGCCCGTTGCCGCGACTCCGGCCTTGCCGCACAACGCGCTAAGGCCGACCCCACTGCCTACGGTACACAGGTACGTGATAAACGACTGTACTCCCAATTCCTGTTACAAGTGCAGTTTGATGAAGTTAATATGGTTTGTCAGGTCCGATTTAGAATTTGCGGAAACTATGGCACTAGTTGATTGGGATAGCTTGCATATCATAGAAACACATGATGAGGAAGGACGAATTGAACTTTTGAGTGAAGATCAGATGTATGTGTTTTTAGGCTTGAGAGACGAGGAGTCAGGAAAGGTAGCTGCATCACATGATCGTGTAATGGTTGAGGAGGGTAGTCATGATGATGATGTTGTGATTCCTAATAATGATGACATACCGACTGAGTTGGTTATTTCATATGATAAGGACCACCCACAGATAGATTTTGGTATGATGTACCCATCAATGGACGAGTTTAGGTTGGCAGTGAGGCAATTTGCTACCAATGAGGAGTTTGAATTAGGGACAGCGCACTCTGATAAGGAGAGATTTAGAGGTTTCTGCAAGTCTCTAGTGCTAATTGCCCTGGGAAAATAAATGCCAGCAAACATAAAGGTCAAAGCACCGTGGAGGTAAATATAGCTAGCTATATTCCTGAAAATTTGTGTGATTGTAGTAAATTTATTTGTTTCTTATTACTTGTGTAATTTGCAGGTCACAACTTTAACTGGTCGCCATACATGCGTTTCTTCCATGAGGATAAAAACTACTGCAGCTTCTCAGAAATGGGTAGCTAGCAAGGCCCTGAGTATCATTCTCCCAATATGGGTGTCACCTCGGCCCCTCGAAACGCACCACGCCGGCTGGGCTCGGCTCCTGGGTACGTTTCGGGCCGGCAATGGCTGCATGCACCGTCGCGGCACAATGACGAGGCCGAGCTGTGGTGTGAGTACGTACTGAGTAGACAGGTCGCAGGAAGCCCGGAACTGATTGATCGATGCGAGTCTGATGGATCCGGCGCCACCCGGTGGCCGCCGGCCCGCCGTTGGTTAGTTTCCACGGGCCGCCGGCAGCCGGCACGGGCACGCAAGTGTTTGTGTTTGTGTTTCGAGAATGACAAGCTGAAACCTGTCGTCTCTCAGGACTGAACAAATCTCTCGGGGCGCCGCGGGAATGCTTCCTGCCTGCCGTGCCCGGTTCCTGACTTCCAATAGCCTGTCGAGTGACCGATGCATGCACGCATAGGAGTAGATGCACCTGGCCGCCGTCGGGGCCGGGTTTTGATTTGACAACGGCATCGGCATGCATAAGTTGGGCCTGGTTTAGATGGGGTGAATAGTTAAAAAAATTTAAGGTTCTCCGTCACATTAAATCTTTACACGTATACATAGAGCATTAAATATAGATAAAAAATAACTAATTGTATAGTTTATTTGTAATTTATAAGACAAATATTTTGAGCTTACTTAGACTATGGTGGAACAATAATTATCAAATATAAACGAAATTGCTACAGCACTTTTCAGACAAATTTATTGCAATATAAACGAGTCCTTGCTCAGTTTGCATTGCATTTGCATGCATGAGTTCCCACGGAGCGCGGTGGCTTTGAATCTATTTCAGGCCACAGTGGCACACCCACCAACGTCAGATCGCCATGTGCGGATAGCCGGATAGGAGGGAGAGGACTAGTGTTTTTTCCTTCGTTCGTTTTTATCATTTCTTGCGGCCAAGTTGCTCCAACAACACGGGCGCGTGTCCTGCCCGTCTCTGTCGCTGGTTCCGTTCCGTTCCATTCGTTGGCTTCCATGATTGGGTTGGGTTGAGTGATGGACTGGACTGGACGACTGGACTGGTCTTGGGCCTCCGGGTGCATGTCCGTGGCCTCCTTCCGCGTTAAACAAATAAAAATCATGGCTCCGAGATGGTTGTTTGTTCTCGTCGTTATCAAATCACAGCAAGTTACTACTTATTTTGTTTTTTAGATAAAGAAAAAAGTTTTGGCTTCATACTTCTTCACGGATGGAGAATCAGTCCACAATTGTTATATAAAAAGTATCAAAAAAAAGTTCTAAATTATTGAAAAACATAATGCTATCTATGTGATGTGAACAGTATTATGTCCCTTGTCTCTAAAAGCTAACATGTTTGTATGATCTGCTCATTGCAGTCATCTAAGCACTGCAACTGCATCCAAAACAGTAGCCAATATGTCCCCCTGAAAAGAATCTGCAAGAACATTTTCGATTGACAATTATTAAAAGTTGAATCATGCATCTCTTGTGAGCCAAATTAACCAGCAAATCACTGTTGCGTTGATACTTGCACAAGTACTTTGAATGGAACCATACGATTGTGGTACTAACTTAGGAGTACTAAGATTTTTTTTGGCCTGTTACATCGAGCTTGAACGACTTTTTTTCAATGTACTGTAGTGGTGGAAGTGTCAAGTTCTGAATCCGATCAGAGAGTTCTAGATGCATTGAGACTTTTTTTTTAAACTGGACTACTAAGGTACAGCTAGCATTTGAACACACGCTCAAATACACTCACACACATCCTCACATGCACACCTTAGAGCGTATGTTAGACCTACAAAATATACACACTCCACGCATTCTTCTAGATATCGACGAAGTCCTATGGGCTCCGCAAACGATGGATACATCGCACTACCATTATGGCTCTACGCGTCCGTCCAGGATCTAAAAATATATATTTATTGAAAAACCCCGGTGCCACACCCGACCGATCCACGACTGCAATTGGAACGCAGGTGGGTGGCCTCCCCCACGGGGGCACTCACCATTGCGCTACGGAAAGTCGTTTCGGCACGCGACACCCGCATGTGACCGCTGTGGGGGGCGGCGGCGATGTTGACGGACTCGCTCCGATCCATGCGCGCGCACGGTACGTTCCAAGGTAATAAATAGCGTATAGCGGGTTGGTAGCGGATTAGCGTCGAGGTAGCGGATTGCGGATAGCGGGCGATATTGCGGACGATAAGTTCCAATAGCGGCACCCAATAATCCCATATAATTTTAATTACATATATCAAGAATAATGAGTATAAATAATTTTAAGTGCATATATCATAAATAATTTTAAGTTTCATAGCCGATGCGTGAGTATTTGAATTTGGGGGTGTGAGTCATAGTAGACTGGACTAATTAGGGATATTTGCTTCCATGCTATTGCGGTCTGCTACTCGCAATTGCGGCCGCAATATCGGCCCGCTATTCAGAATTGCGGCCGCAAAGTTCCAGGATGCAAAATTCATAGCACTACCTCATAGCGGTAGCGGCAATGGACCGCTACCGCTATTGCGGGTGCAATTGCGGCCGCTACCGCCGCTATTTATTACCTTGGTACGTTCGTACGCACTGGACTAGCTTGTGTGTTCTCGTGATCGAGCGGATTTATTAATCTCACGACGTCCAAATCTCCGGACGCCAAGCACGCGCCAACGTCGACGAAAACCGATTCGTGCCAAGTGGACCTGCATGTGATGAAAGAGAGTTTTTTTTTTGAAATCGAAAGAGATGTTTGTGTTTGGTGTAGAAAATTCGGCTTTCGGGGCGGAAAAATTATTTACCGGTCTTGGCACGCAGTCACGCACGTCTGCCGGTCGCAATGATTTGTCATCACGCTAGCCCAACGTGCCAGCTAGCTGCCCGCTGCTGCGAGATATCGATCCAAAGTCCACCATGCATGGGACAGCAGCGACGGCGAATGGTATATATATGTACATGCTCCCTCCGTCACCAAATAAGTGTACTTCTAGAATTATGGTGAAAAATATCAATGCCAGTAATAAACTGCATATATACCCCTATAAGGATGTAATCATTATTCTTTGGGAATGGAGGAAGCAGAAAAAGACAATTACAGTTGGTTTGTCTCGTATGTAGATGTGCTCTTATTTTACGAAAAAAATTAGAGCTCGTTCGTTTCGCTGAAAAGTCATGGCTGAAAGTACTGTTCACTAATTTGTTGTGAGAGAAAAACACTGTTTCGATTAAAAAAAATAAGCTGAAAAGTAAAAATTATAAGACAAACGAACAGGACCAGGAGAGTACATAGTACAATTATATACGGAGTATACATATGAACACACGTTACGCGGATGTGTCAACGTGGTGAGTGAATTCAGCGTCGAATGGTAAATGGACATCGATGAACTAGCAGTGTTGTTGTAGCGGTAGACATACAGTATATATATACAGGTCATTGTAGTTTCTACACTTGATGTGCTTTATATATATTTATATCTTAAGGGGTGTTTGGTTTCCCTAACTAAATTTTAGTTCCTATCACATCGGATGTTTGGACACATACATAGAGTATTAAATATAGACTAAAAATAACTAATTGCATAGATTACGACTAATTTGCGAGACGAATTTTTTAAGCCTAATTAGTCCATGATTTGACACCGTGGTGCTACAGTAACATGTGCTAATGATGGATTAATTAGACTTAATAAATTTGTCTCACGGTTTACTGGCGGAATTTGTAATTTGTTTTTTATTAGTATCCGAACACCCCATGTAACGTCCGATGTGACACCAACTAAACTTTAGTCCCTGCAACCAAACACATATCTAGTATAAACAGAATGAATACATCTAGATGCGCTCAATCAGTAGAGATGGCAGTGGGTCAGTAGTGTACAACGAGAGCCAACAGCGAACATGCATTGAGCTCATGAATGTATATGCAGGTTCCATGTGTAAGCGGTTGTGGCTGACCATGCAGGGCGCCAGAACCGCCTCAGCTGCGCACAGGTGCGCGACATGGGAGCGTGGGAACGTGGTCACCGCGCTTAGGACATGGCAGACAGTTGCCGAGATGACTAGCTCTAGCACCGGTCTTCAACACCCCCCGCGGTCTGATGTGTAATCGGCAGAACACAAAGACTGGATCAAAAAGCTTCAAATGTCGACGTAGGAAGACCTTTGGTGAGCACATCCGCGTATTGTTCTCCTGTCGGAACATGTAGAACGCGTAGCTCGCCGACCTGCACGCGTTCGCGAACAAAGTGTATGTTGAGCTCAATGTGTTTGGTACGCTTGTGATGCACCGGATTAGCAGATATGTGGACTGCCGAGACATTGTCGATCATGCATGTGCAAGTAGGTCTGTTGAACGGCAAATGCAATGTCGGGTCTTGTCACCGTCAGGTACTGGAGAGCGCCCACCAGGCTGCGGTATGTCTTTGCGCCGTCAATGGTGGCCCCGTCGGCGGAGAGCTTCCCCTTTGCATTGATCGGTGTGCCGACGGGCTTGCACGAAGCCATGCCAGCTTGGTCAAGGATGGTGTTGGAGCAGGGACGGAGATGAACCAGTGAGGACGATGTCGTCCACGTATAGCAGGAGGTAGGCAATGTCGTTGCCGAGATGACTAGCTCTAGCACTGGTCAACAAGTAGCTTAAGTGCAGGTGGAGTAAATATCTATCCTGGCCCTGTTCGTTTCGCTGAAATTTGACTTACGCTGAAGCTTATATTGATATGTTGTGAGAGAAAAACGTTGTTCGTTCGCTAAAAAGTACTGTTGAAGTAGTTCCAGCATACCTGCCACTACCAGACAGAGCAACTTTGCCGAGTGCAAAATGTTTTGCCGAGTGCCAAATATCGGGCACTCGACAAAGCCTCTCTTTGTCGAGTGCCGCACTCGGCAACGAAAAGCCCTCGGCAAAGGGTTCTTTGCCGAGTGCCGGACGCTCAGCAAAGTCTGACGCTCGGCAAAGACAACCGTAGGTGACAGCAGTCACCCACTGTCACTCTTTGCCGAGTGCCAAACGTTTGCACTCGGCAACGAAAATTTTTCTTTTTTTTCAATTTCTTTGCTGAGTGCCATTGTCCTGACGCTCGGCAAAGATAGTACATGCAACTACATATTCAATATTGGTACATTTTTTAGGTTTTTTTTTCTATTTTTCTATTAATTTGTTTCATTAAATTGAATTTTTTCGAAAAAATCAAATTTGAACGGCAAGTGCATGGAATAATGGAATTTAGTGATTCAAAAAATGAAATTCCTATCGGTGAGTGTATTTCGAGACCATATCTAGGGATAGACCTGAAATTTCGAATGTCTTGTTCAGGAAACACGGCCACTAACTTGCGGGCGAATGATTTTTAAATCATATAAAATGCAAACGAAGTCGGAAAATCATGAAACTTGTCGAGATGTCATCTTGTCACATGTGGAGGCTGTGATAAAAATGTGAGAAGGTTTCGCGGACGTTGACACGTATGATGCTTACAAACCAGACATCTCCACACATGATCAACCTTCTCAAATTTTTATCACAGCCTCCACATGTGATAAGATGACATCTCGACAAGTTTCGTGATTTTCTGACTTTGTTTGCATTTTATATAATTTTAAAAGTATTCGCCCACAAGTTGGTGGCGTGTTTCCTAAACAAGACGTTCGAATTTTTGGGCGTGTTCCTGGATACGGCCTCAAACTACACTAAGTAACATGAATAACATTTTTCCATTCATTACATTCCATGATTCGATGCACCTGTAGTTCAAACTCGTATTTTCGAAAACAAAATTCAATTAAAACAAATAAATCAACAAAATATATCAAAAAGTCTCAAAAATGTGCCAAACTCTAGCATAGAGCACCCAGCAATGTGTGAGGACTACAGAAATAGTTTGGAGGCAAAAAAAATTGCCGAGTGTCCAAGGGTGACACTCGGCAAATTGTCGAGTGTCTGCTCTGTGGCACTCGACAAAGACTCAAATCCAATTTTTTTAAAATTATCTTTGCCGAGTGCTCGCTCGTCGGCGCTCAGCAAAGATTTTTTTAAAAAAAAACTGAACTGTTTTCCGATTTAATTTAAAAGAAGAAATTTTTTTAAAAAATAAAATAAAAAAAGTCTTTCCCGAGTGCCAGATCTAGGGCACTCGGCAAAGCAAATTTTTTTTAAAAAATAAAAGTCTTTGCCGAGTGCCGGATCGCGGGCACTTGGCAAAGCAAATTTTAAAAAAAATAAAAGTCTTTGCCGAGTGTCGGATCGCGGCACTCGGCAAAGCAAATTTAAAAAAAATAAAAGTGTTTGTCAAGTGCCACATCGCGGGCACTCGGCAAAGCAAATTTTAAAAAAAAACTTTGCCGAGTGTCAGATCGCGGGCACTCGGCAAAGCAATTTTTTTAAAAAAATAAAAATTTTGCCGAGTGCGAGATCGGGGGCACTCGGCAAAGCAATTTTTTTAAAAAAATAAAAAACTTTGCCGAGTGCCAGATCGCGGGCACTCGGCAAAGAGCCCGTCCGGGACTTAACGGTTCGCCCGCGCCCACACCACACTCACGCCACACACACAGAGCGCCGCCGCCGCCACACCACCCCCGCTGGCCTCGCGCGCCTGCGCGGCCCCGCGCCCGCGCCGCCCCGCTGAGGAGGAGGTGGACAGGAGAGCATGAGGAAGAAGAGGAGAAGGAGGAGGTCCCCCTGACTGCGGCCGCCCCCGGTGCCGCTGTCGTGTCTCCGGCGTCCCCGTCGCGTTCCCGACGATCCCACGATCGTTGCAGCCCCCTCACCGACGCGTGCACGCCACTGGTATACCCTTCGCTTCCCTTCCCCTTCTTTTGTTGCTAGTAGTAGTAGTAGTGATACTAGTAGTAGTAGTTGAGGTAGTAGTAGTGCTACTACTAGTAGTAGTTGAGGTGGTGGTAGTTTTAGTGGTGGGAGTAGTGTTAGTAGTAGTAGAGTTGTAGCAGTAGTAGTTGTTGTTGTACTACTTGAAAATATTCTTCTGCACATAATGAGAATGAAACTACATGGCTTCCCTAGATATATATGTGGTGGTCGGTCATCGTGTCGTTGTTTTCTTGCAGGTTTTGAAAACCTCACCGTGTAGGGGAGGTGCTGCCGAAATTTTGAGTTCTCACTATTATGTGTCTTTTTCTAGGAGAGGACCTGTTGGAGCGGAGCCGAAGTACCCCGATCGTCTTCCTCGGCGTTGTGGGTCTACCTGCACCGCGTCGCCTCGCCACTGCACCGACTCACCACGGCCCTGCTAGCCTGACTCCACCGGCACCCTAGGTATACCTCCCTTTCCTTATCATAGTCGTAGCTCACGTAACCCAGTTAGGCATCTCCCTTTCGAAAGAGATACGGTTAGAGGTATGCAGATCTTTGCATGTCTATGACCGTATCTGTTTCGGATTGTCCACGTATTTTGGACAGCCCATGGATGCGTAGATAGGTTAGTTTCCTTGGTCTGCTCCGATTCGAGACAGGGTTTCGGCATCACCTCCCTGTTGTTCTCCGGATACACACTCTCCCTGTCAGGATGTGTCTCAGGAGAACAGCGGGGAGGTGCTGCCGAAATTCTATCTCGGATAGGAGTAGAGCATGGAAACTAACCTCATCTACGCATTCGCAGGTGGGATTAGGACCTATCATCACCTATTAGATAGTAGGAATGGCACATAGATGCAATTAATAGTTACTTTGCTCACTGGTATATATGTTAGAGGATGGATGACCGTGAGTGGATGTACACGGGCCGCTCAAGTCAGAGTGATTTCACCACTGAATGGATGATGAAGACCAATGATTTCTAGGAATTAACATTTGACGAGTCTGCTAAAGGAGTGATTCTAGTTTTGTGTCCCTGCAAGAGATGTGCAAATAGAAAAAGGAAAAATAAGGTGAATATGGGTAAACATCTTTTGAAGAATGGATTTACGCCGAACTATACTCGGTGGGTCCACCATGGTGAAGCCCATCGTCTGAGAGAGGAGGTGGTGAGACCCCGCATCGAGTATTTTGATGTTGGTGTCGGGGTAGCAGACATGTTAGATGACTTTCACGAAGGAAAATACGCTGAAGGACGTACGAAGGAGGAGATGGAGGCAACTGCAAAGGCGTTCTACGACATGATGTCTTCAGCACAGAAACCCCTTCACGATCGGACAACGGTTTCTCAACTGGATTCCATTGGACGCTTAATGGGGTTTAAGTCCGAGTGTAGCATGAGTCGAGAACACTTCGATGGTATGTTGACTGTGATTGGCAGCCTGCTTCTGAATGGCCACATTCTTCCAAAGAGCATGTACGAGTTACAGAAACTCCTTTGTGCACTCAACATGCCGTATGATCAGATACATGTTTGTCCGAAGGGGTGTGTCCTATTTAGGAAAGAACACAAGTATGTAAATTATTGTCCAAAGTGTAAATACTCCAGGTACCTAGAGGTAGACTCTAGTGATGGCCAGAAGAGGCAGCTTACAATCCCTGTGAAGATCCTACGGCACCTCCCGTTCGTACCGAGGATCCAATGGCTATACATGACCGAGAAATCCGTGAAACATATGACATGGCACAAAAAGGGGAAACGATACAATGCTGACAAACTGGTACATCCATCTGATGGTGAAGCATGGACCCACTTTGATGGCATTCATCATGAGAAAGTAGATGGGGCTCGAATGTACGTGTTGTGCTAGCAATAGATGGGTTCAATCCTTATGGATTGATGGCTCCCCATGCACATGTTGGTCTATGTTCGTTATCCCCCTCAATCTTCCCCCTAGCGTATGCTTTCAAAGATAGAACATATTCTTGTCATTGATAATTTCTAGACACCCAGGGAGTGATATGGGTGTGTACATGGAGCCTGTGATTGATGAATTGGTCAGTGCTTGGGAGGAAGGCGTATGTACATACGACCGAGCTAAAAAAGACAAGCTTCAAAATGCACGTTTGGTACCACTACTCCCTACATGACTTCCTGGCCTATAGAATATTCTGCGCCTAGTGTGTTCACGGAAAGTTCCCATGCTCAATATGCAAGGACCATCTAATGTTCATTTGGTTGTAGAAGGGTGGCAAGTATTTGTCGTTCGACAAACATCGTCAATTTCTCCCTTTTGACCATCTATTCAGACAAGACATCAAGAACTTTATGAAAGATGTCGTAGTGAAAGACCCTCCATCGCAAATAATGACTAGTGCCGAGGTTCATGCTCAGATATATGCTCTCGTGGCCAATCAAGAAGGTGGTGTTTTATGGGGTATGGTGAGGAACATATGTGGACTCATAAGTCGGGCTTGATGAGGCTCCCCTATTTTGATGGCCTCCTTCTCCCACATAACATTGATGTAATGCACACTGAAAAGAATGTCGCTGAGGCACTTTGGGGAACCATCATGAAAACTGAAAAGTCAAAGGACAACCCTAAGGCTAGAGTGGATTTGGCAACGTTATGCGATAGACCAAAATAAGAGATGCAGCCTCCTAGAGGCGGTAAGACATGGAAAAGGCCTAAGGCCGATTTCATCTTGGCCAGGAAACATAGGAGGGAAGTACTTGAATGGATGCAGACACTAATGTTCCCTGATGGGTATGCAGCGAATCTGAGGAGGGGAGTGAACTTATCTACTCTGTGAGTCAACGGGATGAAAAGTCATGACTACCACATATGGATTGAGTGGCTTCTTCCGGCGATGGTTCGAGGCTATGTCCCTAAGCATGTGTGGCTAGCGCTGGTAGGGTTAAACTACTTCTTTCGCTAGCTTTGTGCCAAGGAGTTATCTCGGACCATGATTGATGACTTGGAAAACGTGGCGCCTATGTTGCTCTGTAAGTTGGAGAAGATCTTTCCACCCGGCTTTTTTAATCCGATGCAGCATTTGATATTGCACCTCTCATATGAGGCACAAATGGGGGGGCCATGTAGGCCTATTGGTGCTATCCAATTGAGAGATGTCTAAAGACTCTTCTCAAAAAATGTAGAAATAAGGGCAAAATTGTGTCTTCCATTGCAGAGGCATACATTCTGGAGGAGGTGTCAAACTTCACAGAAAAATACTACATCGAGAATCTTCCTAGCGTGCATAATCCACCCTCTCATTACAATGCTAGTGAAAATGAATCGAACCTCAGCCTTTTCCGAGGGCAACTCGGAAGCGCAAGTGCATCGACCACTAAGACCTTGACACATGAAGAGTGGTGTTGCATCATGCTATATGTGTTGAACAACCTTGACGAGGTGGCGCCGTACATTGGGTAAGTTCTCAACGAACTTGTTTCAATACGCCATCACTGTTCCTCATCCAACCCCTTGTTTCACGTTGGTATAGTGAATTTCTTCATCACTTCTGGAATCAATCAAGGGATCCTACCCCGTAGGAAGCTGATACCCTTCTTTCAAAGGGTGTGGGACCAGGGAGGCCCGATTTTATTTCTTGGTTCAAAACAAGGTACTTTCCAATTTAGCTCGTACTTAGTTCGACCTTCCAAGTTACTCGTACATTCAAATAATATAATGATCTATCCTGCTCGAACTTGCAGGCCCAAACCGATGTGTCTATCAGTGGTGAGTTGAGACAAGTTGCAAACGGTTGTGCCTATAGGGTCAAGTCATTTACTGGTTATGACATGAATGGACATCGCTTTCACATAGCAAGCTACGAGCAGAGTTGGCCCAACCGAAGAACCACAAATAGCGGAGTTTTTACCGCCAGCACTGATGGCCTCGACTATTATGGAATAATTGAAGGAATATACGAACTTTCATTTGCAAATGCCATCGGTTGCAAACCTCTTAGTCCTGTCATATTCAAATGTCATTGGTTTGATCCTAGAGTAACGAGATGGACCTCTCATCTTGGGCTAATCGAAATTCGATAGGATTTCATCTATCCAGGAGATGATGTCTATATTGTAGCTCAACAGGCCACGCAGGTTTATTATACCTCATACGCATGTCAAACCAAAGAGCATCTTAAGGGTTGGGCTATTGTACACAAGGTATCGCCACACGGTAAACCCAAATGATGAAGATTACAATTTCAACACAAACACATATGACGGAGAGTTCTATCAAGAAGAGGGGCTACAAGGGAGGTTCGAGATAGACTTAACCAAAGCGATAGGAATGGATGTAGACAATGATTGGGTTGATGACGAGGACGATGGAGATGACGTGCAAGATGTGAAGGACTTACAAATGCTTGAGCGATTACATTTAGGCAATGACAATGAAGACAACATTTCTCCTTCGGATAGTGTTGATTATTTCGACATGGTTGATAGTGATGATGAGACTTATGATCCAGCTAATCCCGATCATGCAGATTATTTCTAATACATGTAATACTATGTTATTTTGTAATTATATTTTGTTTATTTTGCATCTATTTCTAATTACTTCTTGTTTATTCTTTCTAATTTCTAATTAGCTCTTGTTTATTCTTTCCAATTGCAGGTGATTGAACAAAGATGGTGGGCAACCGTCAGAGAAACGTGTTCTCGATTTACCAAAGGACATGCCCTATGCCGGCTGCAGAAGAGGAGCCGTCGGATAGGAGGAGGAGCAAAAGGCAGGCTCGTCCTCCCACGCCGGAGGAGGACGAGGTGGTGGCCAGGGACAGGGACAGGGACGAGGAGGAGCAAGCTCGGTAGACGGACGAGGAGAGGGGGGTGGGGACTCGGACGATGATGAGGAGGTGGTAGGTACAGGTTCTGCTTCCTCTAGTTCGTCGAGTGTCTACTTACGAGGTCCCACGAGCCTCCCTCCTCCGCCGGTAACTCATCGACGCCCGGTGATTCGCCCCGAAGGGCAAAAGTAACTTAAGATGTTATCAATACTTCTCCATATGATATGTTAAAAATTAAAGTAGAAACTAATTTTTTTCTTAATCACTTTGCAGGAACTGGACCGTTGTGTCGGGTGGTGGTATTTCACGCCATGTCAATGGCATCCTGGGTCTTCTGTGCAAGACCCACTTCCCTGGCCTAGTTGACTACGCCGGGAAGAGGGAGCCGGCCTACACCTTTGACCACTACGCCAACGCCCCCGATGCGGAGGATGGGAACAAGATGGTGTGGGTGAAGCGGGACTTTTGGGTAAGTCTTTATCGCATCACATTGCTCAATACACTATATTCATTGGACTTTTCTTAAAATAATGATTGGATACATCGTGTCTGTATGCAGCTTTATTACAGATGCGAGAAGGGATTTGGGGCCAGGGCAGAGGCGGTGCTTACCAAAGCCTGCAAAAAGCTCGTCGTGGACATCCATTATGAGGCGCGTGTCCAGGCCATCGTCACTTACCACAGGTCGATCCTTGGAGATGATGTTAAGAAGCCACAAGTAAGAAGCATGACGCTGACCCGGGACCAGTACATACAGGTAGATAAAGAATATTAATATTGATTCCTTTTGAGATTAAGTAGTCTTAATTTGATCCTCTTATATGTCAAATACTTGATGACGTGCAGATGTGTCTCTGGTGGTGCGCCGCGTATTCCGAGTGTTGGGAGATGATAGTGGACAGGGGCCGAAGCGCACAACGCTGCCCGAGAGCGGCGATTGCTGATGCTAGGTGTACCACACCATCAAGGCAGCCGCAGCCTCGCCGCATACGGACAAGCATGGGTACTCGAATTCATTTCTCTATTCTAACGCTTAATTCTATCTGATTTCTAATCATCTTGATGTCTTTCTTGCAGTCGGTGTAACATGCAGGCCAGGAGTGCACCACGTTCATGGCATATGTTGTGGCCCACAAGGGCAAGGCGATGTCCGACGTCTCCTACAACCCGGAGGACCCGCCCGAGGTGTACAGCAACCCGACCATCTACACCCGCATCAATGAGTACACGTCGGCGGCAAGGTCTCTCCATGGAGACGACTACGACCCGAGCTCCCAGGACTTTGATCCATAGGTCGTCATGAGGATTGGAGGAGGCAAGAAACATGGGTGGTACTATCTTAGCGATGACGTCATCGACGCGACCTCTACTCCCTCCCTCTCCCAGATCCGAGCACGGAGCACGGACGCAAGCATTCCCATAAGCCCATGGCCGGACACTTCACAGTAACAGATTCTGTCACTCCAGGCAATTTATGTTTTATTCGTCGTACATTGATATTTACATACCTTATCTTTGCATTATTCAAATATTGTGGTGAAATGTTGCAGGCTCAGGTCGAGCAATTGGAGGCCCTGCGGGAGGCTTTGGAGGCCCAACGCGTGGCGATGGAGCAGAAGCAGCAGCAGCAGATGGCGGAGGTTCTCCACTACATGCAAGCTCTTAGGCAAAAAACGGGTGTAGCTCCGCCAGCTTCGCTATTCGTTACACCGCCACCTCCACCTCTCGGGCACGCTACTCCTGTAAGTATGAGTATAATTGTTTAAGTTTGTATGTTCGTTTAAGTTTGTATGTTCATGCTTAGGGTCAAACCGCAACACTACTGTAGCCTAGTGGATTTATTGTCTGACACATGCAATGTCTTCTCCTTTGTGCAGCCTCAACCGGCGGGTTCGAATAATCCACCTCCCGGGCCCTCGAATGATCCAGTTCATGGTACACCACAGTCTCAATGGGAAGCTTGGGAATCTGGGTAGTTGTCTTTGCATTTGTTTAGGTCTGCTAATGGGGCGGGTAGAAACGGGTATTATGGGGCGGGTTCTCTTGTGGGGTTTATTTGGATGGGTGGGAGTGGGTTTTAATAGACTGCGGGTTGGGGTGGGTTGGATTTAGCACAAGTGTGGGTTGGGACGGGACGGGGCGGGTTGAAATTGGGTTATGACACATCGACAACATCGTGTCGTGTGCTCCGTGCCTTCTTCCCTGCCTAGCCCTGCTAATGGGTTAAATTCCAACCCATTCCCACCCGTTCCAAATCAAATTAACTATTTTGCAATTCCACCCCACCCCACCCTATTCCAAATCAACTTTCACCCGACCCAGCCCAACCCATTCTGCCTTAGATTTCCATGGGTTCTGCAGTTCTGCTGTCTTGGGCTGCCATGGGGCTTAGCCGTGCAGTTCAAAAACTGAAAATAAAGCAAGTAGGAAACAACGATGCAGAGTCCAATACAGAATAACTAGAAGGTAACTACTTTCCAAGCGATTGAGCCATGCATGATATATCCCCAAACTGAGAATGAAGAACAGGGGCATCAAGTTCCATATTATCCCATACAAGTACAGAGGAATTTTTGCTTGGATTCAAATAGAACTGATTGGTAATTGAAGGACCTTTTGCTGAGAATAAATCTTATGGCACCAATGTCTTTACAGCAAGAGGAGAGATTCTAGAAAGAAGATGCGTACATAGATCTAGCACGGGACCAAAGTGACGAGTGGCTGAGCTGAGTATGTGGACGTCGGGCATGACTCCGCCTTCTTGCCAGCGCCGGTGACGTCCAGACGCGATGACAGCAGCCAAGCCGCCACGGCCGACACGCTGCCGTCGTCGCCGCCGAAATAGAAGGGTGATGAGAAGGCGAAGTGAATGATGCGGAGGAAGAGATAGCGAAGTGAATCATGTTTCTTCGTAAGCCTGGGGCCAGGGAGGCAGGGCCTAGTGTCCTAAACGAGACAAGAGGAAAAAGCTAACGATCGATCAACCCAGTGTCCTAAACGTAGAACGATGATAGGGTGCTTAAGTTCCGAGTCAAAATGGTACTACTAGCACGAATCCTTCGGCTGGTGGACCGATTGATGGCCCTCTACTCTCTCGTCCTCAACTGACAAGAACATTTTATGAGAGGTACTAGTACGAATCCTTCCGCCGGTGGACCCACGGATATATATATATAGAGGTGCTCACAGGGATTAGTGAGCAAGGTAGCGCTGACAGGGACCACCGGAAGTTCCAAGCGAGAGAGCCTCCCTTGCGGCCTTGCCTAACCCAATTTGCCAAAGGCATGTCGGGCCAGTGACCCAGTGTAGGAGTACGTACGTACTCCTTCCAAAGATCCTCCTCCGCTCAATGCACACCTAGGTACACCTAAACTACTTGAGCAATACTTTTCAGCGAATAAATAGTATTTTTTTTCTCACAACAAATTATCATAAATATTAGCCTAAGGGTCTGGTGCAGTTAGTGAGTGCTAGCTCGCCGAGTCACCAGGTTCTGGGTTCGAAGCCGTCTCTCTGCAAAATTTCTGCGGGGGTAAGACTTTGCTTCGGTTATTCCCTTGTCCAGACCCCACTCGTGTGGGAGCCTCTGGCACTGGGTCTGCCCTTATCAGCCTAAGCTAAATTTCAGTGTGCGGTACGTGTTTTGTATACGTACACCTAAGGATGAAAACGGTCGAAAACGGACTTACGATATAGAAAAACGAAAGCGGTCGGTTCGGGATATTTCTACATTTAGCAATTAAAGAGTACAAAAAATGGTTAAAAATGGTTGTGAAACCAATTGAAACTGACAATATTTCATATTAAAAAACGGTTCATAATATAGAAAACGAAAACGATCAATTCGGAATATTTATGTTCCGTTTTCATCCCTACGTACACCAATGGGCCTTTATGATTCAGCCTCCAGTGCAAGCACACTAGTAGTACTAGCTAGTATTCCTAATCATCAGCTAGTACGTAATAAATAATCAGTGTGCCGTCCGTCGTCCTTTGTTGCGGCGAGCCGGCAGCAAGGATCATGTCAGTCAGAGCAGCTGACGCGGCAGGGCGTAAGGCAGCTGCCAATCATGCATATTAATGCAGCGAGGGCCAAGACGACGATGCCAGCCGCCGCAGCCATTTTGCTTGCTCGTGGACTCATCACTCGTGGTCGTCCTAATAGTGATAGCTGTTGGGTTTTGATATCCTACCATTAGGCCCAACGGCCTTTTGGGCCTTGCTTCTCGCGCCCTGATCGGGGGCGCCCAACCCTACATGGTTGGTGGGCCCCCGTCACACTGCGCTATATATAGAGGTGGGGGCCGGCTGCTCTAGATACGAGGTTCACCTGAGCCGCCACTCCCCACCGATATTCCTGATCCCGATCTGAGAAGGGGCGCAGCCAGTGACGGGAAGCCGCCACCGTCTTCACTGCGCCACCATCGTCACTGCATCTCCACCGACCGTCGTTGCCGGCGCGCAGATGGCACCGGCGAACGACTCCAACACCGGCGCCTCCTCCGGATCTGCTACACCTGCGCCTACTGATGGTTTGCAATTTCTACCCTTTCCTTTTCCTCTCTCGTACTCGCAGTAGTAGTTGTATTAGGTCTTATGCATATACTGTGAACCACTGTTTTGGTTGTTTCCTATGATGAACTTGTACCCGATCTAACTAACTGATGAACTATGAAATCTAACAATGGTACCGGAGCCATGTTCATGAACGAAGAACCCTAGATCGGGTAGACCGATTCTAAATCGGGAAGAAAACAAATGAATCCACAGTTTTAGATCAAGAACAAAAGAACCAAACCCTAACAGTCAAGAACAAATAGGGTTGAAACCCTAAACCTAGAAGAGAATCGGCTTTCGCCGCCGGCCGTTGTGCGGGTGCGCGCGCACACGGGCTCGAGAGCACCACCCACGAGACCGCTCGACGGCGGCGCGCTCAGCCTTGGGCGAGCGCGCACGCCGGCGAAGGGGCCCGCGGCGGCGCTACCACCACCTCCTCCTCCGGTCACAAGAAATCGCCGGCGGCGGATGCTGCTGGGCATAGAAACGGAGGAGAGGGAAAAGGTTGAGGAAAAAGAAGCAAGAAGAAACGAAGAAAGAAGAACCCCGGCCGCCACCTACCGAGCCGTCCCTAGCCGGTGGCCGCCGGCGGCCGCCAGCCGCCATGGAGCGCTGGTCCGGCTGCGGCTGAGAGGAAAGAAAGAATGGGGAGAAAAGAAGGCCGGTGGCCATGCGGGAAGAGAAGGAGAGGAGAAACCGCCAGGACTTGCTCCGGCGAGCTGCTCTAGGCGGGCGGCCACCGCCTGACCTGCTCACGGCGGTGAGAAAGAAATGGTTAGGGTTAGGGCTACCGACGGCTTCAAGGGGTTTTGTCATTGCGACTTTCGCTCGTGGCCATCGGATGATGATGGATGGTTGGGATCAGCCGGCGCCGATGTGGGCTCAAATCGGCCCAGGCGGGCGCGCGGCTCAGGAAGGAATCCCAGCCCAGGCCCAGGTTGCGGCCTGGGCGCGGGGGCGAGCGGCCTGCTGGGCCAAGCGCTGCTGGCCGAACGGGCCGGCCCGCGGGCCGAGCGCGGCGCTGGGAGCTGCTGGCAGGCCGAGCGCCTTTGGCCAGGCAGCGCGCCAGGCTGGCTGGGCCGCGCGTGTAAGAAGGGCCTTCGGGCCAAAATATGAAGAAAATGAAATTTCGTTTTATTTTTTTTCCAGAAGCAATACTTGTGACATGTTTTCGATGAATATTTGAATGAATTTGAATAGAATTTTGATATGAACTTTCGTGCAATATTGTCCAACGACATTTTGCTTAGAAAATAATGAAATTTTTTTTTAGTGCTTCTGGAAAATAACATTATGAGAATTTTATTGTTTCCGCTGCGTACTTGATATAGTTATTTTCATTATCAAATTCGAACCAACGGGAGAATTTGGTTTTGAAAAATGAATAATAATTGAAGATGAATTGTAGTATTGTTATTTTCTGACCAACGTTGTTAATAACAATATTATAATTTTGATTCATGAAAATTGTGCATTAATTTTATTTCTGCCCAACGGTGATGTAAAATTATTGCATAGATGAATTATATGTTTCAATTTGACCAACGTTGAGTTAAAGCATATGATTTCATATATAAATATTTCTCACTTACTCTGATGTGGTTTCAGGAGGCAAATGCATTGTGAACATCTCGAACATCCCGACACTCAATGGGACAAATTACCGTGTGTGGCGGGAGAAATATGAATTGGAACTTGCATTGGGAGAGGTCGATTTTGCCATCATCTCACCGTGTCCCATTGAACCAGAGGACCCGGTGAGAGACGAAAATGAATCTGACGCTGATTTCGCTACTAGAAAGCGTGATCATGCTGAGATAAGAATGAAATATGATCTTGAACATAGGCAATGGACTCTCTCCAACCGCAAGTGCCTGTTGGTAGCCAAGGCCACCATAGAAGAACAGATAAGGGGCTCAATCCCTGAATGTGCTACTGCCACAGAATATCTTGATAAAATCAAGAGTCAGTTTACTGGGTCTACCAAGGCCACAGCAAGTTCACTGATAAAGAAACTTGTGAATGAAAAATATACTGGTGGTAGCATCAGAGAGCACATTTTGAAGATGAACACCACGGCATCTAAGCTGAAAGAAATGAATTTGAAGGAAGATGATTTCCTGATTCATTTGATTTTTGCTTCCTTGCCAAAAGAATATGATACTTTCATTGTGAACTATAATATGCAGCCTGAAAGATGGGGCATAGAAAGACTTATCTCAATGTGTGCTCAAGAAGAGGAGAGGATAAAATCCTCACAGAGTGAGTCCGCTCATTTTATGAAGGATAACAAAAGAAAGAACTTTAATGGCAAGAACTTTAAACCACAAGGGAAACCCAAGTGGGATAAGGCCTCTTCCTCAAATTCACAGGGAAAGAAACCCCAAGAATCTGAAAATCAGCAGAACAACTCCTATGGTGGAGCTGAGAAAGATCAATGCAAGCACTGCTTTAAGAAGGGACACTACAAGAGAGACTGTCCTGACTTCCTGAAATCTCTACTGAAAAGAGGTGATGAATTTATTACATTTGTAGATGAATCCCTGTATTTATGTTATGCTAAATCCACTTGGTGGGTTGATTTAGGAGCAACTACTCATGTTGCAAATTCCTTACAGGGGTTAAGTGGGACGAGAACCTTGCAAAGAGGAGAAAGAACGATTAAAGTTGCAAATGGAGTGCAAGCCAATGTTGAAGCTATTAGAGATTTATCTTTAGAATTGAATAATGGCTTTGTACTTAGACTTAAAGAAGTACTTTATGTTCCCTCTTTGCGAAGAAATTTGATAAGTGTTTCAAAACTTGATGATGACAGAATTGATTGCCATTTTGGTGATGGCAAATGTAAGATACTCGTTAACAATAAATGTGTTGGTCTTGCCTTCCGACAAGACAAGCTTTATTTGTTATCTCTTGATGAAAATGCGAACAATGTATGCGATGAGAATATAAATGATTCCCCATCTGCGAATGTAACTAAGAAGCGGAAGCGAATTGATGATGCCTCTTCGAAATTATGGCACTGTCGTTTGGGCCATATTTCGAGGGGGAGAATGGAACGGCTAATTAAAGAATCAATTCTTCCGCACTTAGAATTTTCAGATTTAGAACAATGCGTTGATTGCATCAAAGGAAAGTATGTCAAGAAAATTAAGAAAAATGCCAAACGAAGCACAGGAACTTTAGAAATAATCCACACTGATATATGTGGTCCATTTCCTGTGAAAAGCGTGGATGGTTATGATTCATTTATAACATTCACAGACGACTACTCTCGTTATGGCTATATTTATCCAATTAAAGAAAGATCGGAAGCATTGGATAAATTCAAAATATTTAAAGCTGAGGTTGAAAATCAGCATGATAAGAAAATAAAGATAGTACGATCAGACCGAGGTGGAGAGTACTATGGGCGACATACCCCATATGGCCAAATTCCTGGACCGTTTGCAAAGTTTCTACAGGAAAATGGCATAGTCGCTCAGTACTCCACACTGGGGGAGCCTCAGCAGAATGGAGTGGCTGAAAGACGTAACCGTACCCTAATGAATATGGTAAGAAGCATGATAAGTTACTCCACTTTACCGATTAGTTTATGGATGGAGGCACTGAAAACCGCCATTCACATACTTAATCGGGTACCAAGCAAATCGGTGCCTAAAACACCGTATAAATTATGGACAGAAAGGGAACCCTCACTTAACCATTTGCGTGTGTGGGGCTGTCCAGCTGAGGCAAAAGTGTTTAACCCAAACATAGGAAAGTTAGACTCCAAGACAGTCAGCTGCCATTTTATTGCCTATCCAGAAAGGTCGAAAGGATATCGATTTTATTGTCCTGACAGACATACGAAGATTGTAGAAACAAGACACGCTGTGTTCTTGGAGGATAACATGATCAGGGGGAGCATGGTAGCACGAGAAATAAGCCTGCAGGAGAAACGGGTACATGTACCCACTCCGATGGTTGAAGAACCATTCTTTACGCTACCTGTTGCTGTTGAGCCGACAGTGCAGGACACTGTAGAGCAAACACCTGTTGCAAGTTCTCCCGTGGCGATAATAAATGAACATGAGGAACCTGTCCTTGAGGAGGCTGTCCTTGAGGACCCCATAGAACCAAACGTCGCACATGAGGAAGAACAACAACAGCCCAATGTGGAACAAGTGCCAGAGGCCCCTAGAAGGTCTCAAAGAACAAGAAGGTCAGCTATTTCTAATGACTATGAAGTTTATGAAACAGAAGAATTTCAGATGGGGGATGATCCCACCTCATTTGAAGAAGCCATGAGAAGCGACCACTCATCAAAGTGGCTTAAGGCCATGAAAGATGAAATGAAATCAATGAGTACCAACAAAGTTTGGGACTTGGAAATTATTCCTAAGGGAGCCAAAACAGTAGGTTGTAAATGGATCTACAAAATAAAATATGACTCCCAAGGGAACATAGAAAGATTTAAAGCGCGACTTGTGGCGAAAGGCTTTACGCAAAGAGAAGGGATTGATTACAATGAGACGTTTTCTCTAGTCTCATGTAAAGATTCCTTCAGAATTATAATGGCACTTGTGGCCCACTATGATTTGGAATTACATCAAATGGATGTAAGAACGGCGTTCCTTAACGGGGATTTGGAAGAAAATGTTTATATGGCACAACCGAAAGGTTTTGTTGTAAAAGGAAAAGAAAATATGGGATGCCGCCTAAAGAAATCAATCTATGGATTGAAACAAGCCTCAAGACAGTGGTATTTAAAATTTGATAGAACGATAAAAGGTTTTGGGTTTAAGGAAAATGTTGAGGACAATTGCGTTTATGCAAAATTCAAGAATGGAAAGTATATATTCCTAATTCTGTATGTGGATGATATCCTGCTTGCTAGCAGTGATGTCAGTCTACTAATGGAAACGAAGAAATTTTTGTCCGCAAACTTCGATATGAAAGATCTCGGTGATGCCTCGTTTGTTTTGGGAATAGAGATTCACCGAGATAGAAGAAAGGGGGTACTGGGACTGTCGCAAAAGACATACATAGAAAAGGTTTTGAAGAAATTTAGTATGCATGCGTGCAGTTCTTCACCTGCTCCTATTGTCAAGGGCGATAGATATGGGGAACATCAATGTCCCAAGAATGAATATGAGATTAACCGAATGAAAGCGGTACCGTATGCTTCAGCAGTTGAAAGTTTACAATATGCTCAAGTGTGTACACGCCCTGATTTGGCTTTTGTCACCGGGTTACTTGGCAGATATCAAAAGAATCTAGGAATAGAACATTGGAAATTGGTGAAGAAAGTCCTGCGTTATTTGCAGGGTACGAAAGGCCTCATGCTAACGTATAGAAGATCTGATTCCCTGAAGATAGAGGGGTATTCAGATTCCGATTATGCGGGAGAAGAAAGAAAATCCACGTCAGGATATATATTTACTCTCGCAGGAGGGGCTATATCGTGGAAAAGCTCCAAACAAACCGTAACTACATCCTCGACAATGTATGCCGAGTTTGTAGCATGCTATGAGGCAACGGGGCAGGTGAATTGGCTAAAGAAATTCATACCCGGATTGAAAGTGATTGATGATATAAATGAACCAATGAGGTTGTATTGTGATAACAACCCAGCAGTACAATATGCTTACAACAATAGGTCAAGTGGTGCTGCCAAACACATTGACATAAAGTACTATGTTGTAAAAGATAAAGTTCGGGATCATATTATAAATCTTGAGCATATAAGTACAGAGAAAATGCTCGCGGATCCGCTCACAAAGGGCTTACCACCCAACGTGTTCAGAGAACACGTAGCCGGCATGGGTTTAAGGGAAAGCCTATGATTCCCGAACATACGAAGGGCCCAGAAGAAACTTCATTCCAAACAGAGAAATGTGTTGTGGCTGTTAGTCTAACGGCACTAATTGCTGTGACGATGAAACAGTTCAATACACTAATCTACGATGGAATAGGATAGAAATAAGAAAAATATGAATCGAAAGTTTGAGTATGAAATTAAAGAACGAAGAAAAAGATGAGAGATCAAGGGGGAGAATGTTGGGTTTTGATCTCCTACCATTAGGCCCAACGGCCTTTTGGGCCTTGCTTCTCGCGCCCTGATCGGGGGCGCCCAACCCTACATGGTTGGTGGGCCCCCGTCACACTACGCTATATATAGAGGTGGGGGCCGGCTGCTCTAGATACGAGGTTCACCTGAGCCGCCACTCCCCACCGATATTCCTGATCCCGATCTGAGAAGGGGCGCAGCCAGTGACGGGAAGCCGCCACCGTCTTCACTGCGCCACCATCGTCACTGCATCTCCACCGACCGTCGCTGCCGGCGCGCAGATGGCACCGGCGAACGACTCCAACACCGGCGCCTCCTCCGGATCTGCTACACCTGCGCCTACTGATGGTTTGCAATTTCTACCCTTTCCTTTTCCTCTCTCGTACTCGCGGTAGTAGTTGTATTAGGTCTTATGCATATACTGTGAACCACTGTTTTGGTTGTTTCCTATGATGAACTTGTACCCGATCTAACTAACTGATGAACTATGAAATCTAACAATAGCAGCGCAAAGGCCAGACCACTTCGTTGTCACCCCTGCCGTGCCGGCGGCCGCTGGCCCTAGCTTGGAGCTGGAGAACTCCATTTCCACGGGAACGCGCCCAAGACACACGGAGAAGGGCTGAGCTCCCAAGTTGGGTCTCGGGTTGTCCCGGTCCCGCGCAGCAGACGCAAACGCGTAGGCCAGTGGATCAGCAGATCAATCATTACGGTGAACCCAGCCAGCTAATCATGCACGATAACTAATCCCCCGGGGCTCATCCTCATGGGATTCTGGGGCAACCTGAAAGCGAGTGGCCAAGCACGCACACACTCACATAGACACATACAACATACTACTGCACACCATGCATCAATCAGCTGTTCACGGGAATCTTCCCTCTCTTTTGTTTGTGTTTTTTTGCTATGAATTGGTCAACGGAGCCTGCCGGCTCAGGTTTTGACTTTCTAACTCGACCAGTACAGTTTATTTTTCCACGGCTGATGATCCAGCAAGCTTCTTCTTGATGGGATTCTTTTCACTTCTGAGGATGAAAGCGAGTGACGGAGAGCGCGCACGCACACACACACACCATGCAACGTTAAATTGCTCAAGAAGACTTTAAAAAAATTAGTCAAGAAATCCTCCTACCCGATTACTAGATTCACGCTTTAAACTCAACACGGTGCTTGCATTGGAGTTTTTTTTTTTTGTTTTTCCCCCTCGTCGGCTTCATCAGCATCATGATCTGTCCCGTTGCAAAAAGGAATTCATCCATGATTCTTGAATCAGAAAACCACCAAGTCACCGACGCGGGGGAGCGAAGGAGGGACAGTTGTGGGTGGCTGCGCTGCACATGGCCCAACCTGGGATCCGCTCTCTTTACTACTCTTGCCAGCCAAACCCATCCTCTTTTCGGCATGCGCTAAAATAAGTCCACGGAAATTTTTGGGTTTAGCTATCGTAGCACTTTCATTTTTATTTGGTAATTAGTGTCTAATCATTAACTAATTAGACTCAAAAGATTCCTTCAACCAAACTGTATAATTAGTTATTTTTTATCTATATTTAATGCTTCATGTATGCGTTCAAAGGTTCGATGCAATGGGACGAAAAGAAAATTTTCGGAAACTAAACAGGACCTTTGTGCAAGAATGGCAGGCAGGCTCACTCGGTGAGCCGAATCAGCAAGCGACGGCTGGATGATTGGCAAGATTCTCTTCTCTAGCTGTGTACCCTGTACGGTCTCGGTCGCTGGTTTGGGAATTGGGATTTTTCAGCAGTGGTGTGAGTGTGAAGGGGACTTTTGCAGCCGGCTGTGTGGAGTTCGGACAGCCGTCGTCGTCGGACAAAACACACGGATTAGAAAAACAGGGGGCAGGAATGTGGCTTTCGGTTACTAGTGTGTACGAAATGTTTGGAATTTTTTGTATCAGAGTGTCAGTTTGACCTTTTCATAACAGACTGCTACTATTAATAATCTCGATTTTATGGAGCAACCTACTCGGTCTGATGTGCAGC
This sequence comes from Saccharum hybrid cultivar R570, assembly GCA_038087645.1. Lineage (NCBI taxonomy): Eukaryota > Viridiplantae > Streptophyta > Magnoliopsida > Poales > Poaceae > Saccharum > Saccharum hybrid cultivar. The sequence goes on from JAQSUU010000296.1 coordinate 257,578, forward strand.
CTCGTTTCTAGGTTCGCTCTTGCACTTGGGCCTTGGGCTTCGACTACATTGGGCCGACACGGCCAGAGATCGATTGATGATGGGTGAAATAGCTTGGGCCTGTTTTTTTTTTTTTTTTTTTTTTTTTTTTTTTTTGCTCTCGGCCTCATGCCGGTTTGCATGTCCTAGCATTGTAAAGTGTTCCGTGTGTCTCGTGTGTCGAAAAATGAAACTGAAAAGGGAATTGTTCCGAATCTGGAAAAGGCTGGTTATCTGGAACCGAAATACTAGCAGATACAAGGTACGGAGCAAGTAAATTTGCACGAGTGCGGCGTGCAAATATCAAAAATGAAGTGCGAGCTCCATCATAAGCCACTCGGAGGACGGCTATCTGGCTGCAGAATTCCCCGTTCGAAAGCCACGTTACATTTCAAAATTTCAAGGTCATGCTGCCCCTACAGAGTACAGACTACTGTCAGTGGCACACCGCATCCACTTGTAACTGATTCGAAGTCTATGAAAGCCTTGACCAAAACGCACACACACAATACAGAAACGTGCAGATCATGTACTAGTAAGTGCCCACTCTATCACGAGCCATTTCCTTAATCTTAAAAACTCTATCATGAGCCACTCACTCCAGGTAGAAAGTCATGTCACCGTCCGAAAAGGCTCTATGTCCGGAACTCCGGCCTACTTGAGTACTTGTATATTGATCTGCACGTACGGTTGCAGCAACATGTGAGGTAAAGAAAAATGGAAAATCCTCCCTTTCAGGCCCAAATTAAACAAACCGGTGCTGACGTGAGCGGTTAAAAAGTTTGACCTCAAGTCCACACCTTCCATTTCCAAGTGGTCATTTTTTTTAAAACACACACACACACTGACACACAATTGCACGACCGATTTTACTGACCGCAGCAGCTGGACCAACGGGCGTGTAGACTGCAGCCGTCAGGATCGTCAGAGTCCCACCCATTTCCATGAACGTACTGGTCCGTCCATGGATACGATTGCCTCGATGGGAAATGCATGCTGGCAGTGTCGTTGGAGCATCTAGCGGTTTTCACCGCCGACCCCGGCCGGCAGTCAAAATTGGCTAGCAGCCGAGCGTGAATGCGTGCATCCATGGTATTGCTAGTGCAGCATCCGGTCTCTGTGGAAATGGAAATCCTCCACTTCCGCTTCCTCTGATGGAGCGAGCTAGTATACACTGCTCTCCGACAGCACAGCACCACGGTTGTTTCTAGAACGGTGGATTTGATACATGGATTCACTTTTCACTGCTCGATCGCCTCTTTGGAATTGGAAAGGCCGGGAAAGCGAATGCCTTTCAATTCTACTTCTACTTGAAAGTTGAAAGCTCAAGGTAAAAAAGACGGGGGGCTTTAGTTGTGTCATGGACAAAGAAAGGAAAGACCACGCGCGGGTCACCGAGAGTCTTTTTTCCCTTTTGATTGAAAGGGACGTAGGAGGATTGGATAATTTTACGCTTAACCGTCCGCTTCTAATCACACTTTTGCAAATCCCCCCTCTCACTCTCCCGTGTGCCCTCTTGGATCAACATCGTGTGCCCCAGATTAAAAGTTTTCAAGTTTGCACAGGTGGTCCGGTTTTCACCTGATACATTGCCGTATATAATGGTTGGATGCATCCTTATTTAGTGTAGATACCAGAAATCATACGTCCTTCGTCTAAAAGAAGCAGTATCATTTCAAAAATAATTTGACGCTGATCGTCCAAATAAAGGCCGATAGATGCCCTTGGAACATTTATTTAGAATTGATACGTCGTCAAGATCTGAAATTTCCAGACTAGGTATGCAGCGAAAAGGGAGGAGGACATTTTCAAGAACTAGTGGCAGCATCACCTGACGAAGGAAAGGAACGACTAAAGATGAAGCTTGAGCAAGCAGGTAGGTCTCTGGTTAGTAGAATTACTTTGAACACTTCAACGAGGAAGAAATGTGCTATGTAAACGAGAGAAAGAAAACGAGAGCGGAGTTATTAGCTAGTCTCGTCGGAGATGGACGGGAGGAACAGTGTGCCTCCTCGGAAGCTCAGGTGAAGCTTCCGCAGAGAGCAGACCAGGTCGAGACATGACGCCGTAGTCGTAGCGAGAGAGACCGTGAAACCGATGCTTGGCTCATGCATGGCTGTACATGATTGTGTAGGGAAGAGGCAGTCAGATCCTTGTATTGACTGGAACTATGTACACAATGCAAGGGATCGAGCAGCGAAGCGTGCATACAAGTACAATATCAAACTATTTTGAGTTTGATTATATTATTATATAAAGACAAATATTTACGATACTAAATAAGTGTCATTAGATTTATGATATATGTGTATATATTTCCATAACATACCTATCTATCTGGGTTATAAATATTGGCAATTGTTGGTTAGATCTCCACCATACTTGGCCCAACGGCCAGGTGTGGGCCCTGATCTCGCGTCCTGATCGGGGACCCCCAGCCCGTGTTTGGTTCGTGGGCCCCCATCGCACAGTGCCTATAAGAGGAGGTGGGGGCCAGGGGCTCAAGAGACGAGGTTCACCGCCCAGCCGCCACCCCACTCCGAACCCTAGACCGATCGAGAGGGAGGCGCTGCCAGCGACGGGAAGCGCCACTGCCTTCGTCGCCTCTAGACCGCGACGCCCACGCCGTCACCGGACTTCACTGCATCCTCACTGCACCGACTCCGCTGCTTCACCACCCGTCACTGCCCTAGCGCAGAACCTACACCGTCGCCGTGACTGCCTCCTCCTCGAGCTCGTCAGCCAAGCCCGACGATCAGGCATCCTTCCCCTCTTTCCCTTTCTAGTCCATATCAGCATCATATCCTATGATGGTCTACCTGTTTATACCAAATAAACAAAGAACCACCCACTGATCTACACCTAGTAAGATCCTAAGAATATAACAATGGTATCAGAGCAAGTTCCTAGCGTGTGATTAGATCGGGTAGAGAAATTCAAAGAAAAGAAAGAACGAATTTCGATTCGGAAGAACAGCTAACCCTAACGGAACCCTAACCTAACTGCCCGATGTCGGATCGGGTGGTGACGGGAAGAACAGATCGGAAGAAAGAAAAGAAGGGAACGATTCTTGAATCGGATGAAACCCTAACCCTAAACGAAACCCTAACCCTACGTGGGTCAAACAAAGGATCCAGTGCGGGGGAGGATTGACCCCTACCTGTCTTCCTCACCGGCGATATGTCGCCGCGCGGTCATTTTCATGGTGTGCCGCGCGAACAGACAGAGTCAGCCGGGCGCGGTTGACAGGGCACCCTCGCAAGGCTACTCGACGGCGGCGTGCTCAGCCCTGGGCGAGCACGCACGCCGGCGAGGAGCTTCATGGTGGCGCCACCTCCATCCCCGACTCCGGCTGCCTCGCGCGGCCGCCGCTCTGTCCTCACCAGGCGCAGCGGAGAAAGGAAGGGAAGGGGAAGAGAAGGAAAGACGAAGGCGAAGGGGAACTGCCGCGAGGACGTGCTCCGGTGGAGCCACTCTCGCCACTGCCGGTGGCCACGCCGCCGTCGCAGGCACTCCGCTCGCGAGGAAGAAGGGAGGCTCAGGGTGAAAATGAATTAGGGTTTGGGGGCGAGCTGACCGCGGCGGGTTTTTGTCGCCGCAAGATTGAAGGACGACCGCCCGATCGGATTCGACGGTTGGCAGCGGTCGGACCGAATGAAGCCCAGGCGGGCAGCCACTTTCCCGGCCTAGGCCCAGGTTGCGGCCTGGGCGCGGGGACTGCGACGTGTGCCGCTCGGCCATGGCCCACGGGCCAGAGTTTGCCGCTGGGCCGCAGGGAAGCAAAGCGCGCGCTGCTGGGCTGCTCCGCGGGCGCGCATGCGAAGCAGGCCTGATGGGCTGTTGCGCTAGGCCGCTTGAAAGAAGAAGAGCGCGGGCATGTTTGGGCCCCGCACGCGCGCAAGCTGGCCTCTGGGCCGAGGGAGAAAGGGCAAAGCGCGCGACAGGCCTTCGGGCAAGCAGGCTTCGGGCAAGCAAAGCATTTTATGAATGATTTTGTTAAGATTGAATGATTATCTCTAGTCAAACTTATTTGATAATTTGTTTAGAGAAAAGAAAAGTACAAAACGATGCTTCTGAATAAGAATTATTTTAAGAATTTTCTCACGTTTTCCGCTACAAAGAAAATGTTTATTGTCTTCTCATTAAATCCGAACCAACGGGAGGATTTAATTTGAAGAGCAATTACAGTTGTTCAGAAAATGATGAAAAATTTATCCTCTAATTTAAATTGGAACCAACGAGAAAATTTTAATTAGATAGATATTCACATTATGATTTAAGAAAAATTATGATATTGTTATTTTCTGACCAACGTTGATGATAACAATATTATAAGCTTATTTATGAGTTTGAGGTTGAAATTTAAATCTTTGATAAATTATGCATCAAAGTGACCAATTTTTCAGAGAATAGATAAAGATCTAGAAATGCTCATGAAATAGAAAGATGATTTTCCGCTGCAATGATGATGATGATGATCTTCTAATTAAATTCGAACCAACGGGAGAATTTAATTTTGAAGAGGATTAATGATAATTGAGTTGCTCCATATGTTAATTCTATTTATGCCCAACGGTGATGTGGAATTAATGTACAAGAACATTGTATTCATTATGTTGCTAATTTTAGCAAAAGTTATTGATAAAAATTTTTATAAGTTCTATCTATGAATTTTATACATTTATTCTATTTCTGCCCAACGGTGATATAGAATTAATGTAGAAGAAAGTTGTTTTGTTCTATATCTGCCCAACGGTGATATAGAATAGAACATAAAGAAATCAGAATTTAATGTTGATAATTATTGTTGAATAATTTTCAGACAAAGATCTTCTTGCTTTCGTTCTTGAAGGCAGAAAAGAAAGAGAAAAGAAAAAGCACTGGGTTCTTGTGACTCAGATGATGAAAAGCCTAAGCACAAATTATGTATATGAAAGTAGGCCATTGCATAAGAGACTGTGTCTTCTTTAAGAGTGGCTTGAAAAGAAATGTTTTTCAAAGATTTCAGGAATATTGATCCAAGAAAGAAATAGAACAATAAGAGTTTAGTTTGAGAAATGTATTTTATGTACTCTCTATAAAATAATAATAATATTTTTAAAATTTTCAGTTTTTATCATCATGATATAAATTGTAACGAGTGGCATGCATGTTTAATTTGACCAACGTCAGATTAAGCATGCGTGTTAAAGAATATCGAATTTATTCCTGAATTTGATGATTGAATATGAGCCAATCCTGATAATTATGTCCCTTCTAGGGAATTGTCTCGCATGGTGGCATAAAATTTAAGAAAATACCAGCATTGCGGGATGAAGTTGGTATAGTACTTATCCTGCATGGCAGGAGAAAGTGAGATGACGACGTGTATCCCGCATAGGGAGAGAAGTTTAGGGTAGTTTTTGTGCTATCCTAGTAGGAGTTTAAGAACAAAGAAGTTGAAAATGAACCTCATGATAAGAATGACATGCAAGCATGACTTGCAGAAGTACTGATGAAAAAGACTCTGTTGAGTTCTTGAAGTGAAATGAGGAAAAAGAATACATCCTCCCATACGAATTAAGAAATAATTTCATCTTCCATGATGTAATCATGTGGATGAAGTAATCAAAGTATCCTCATTCACAAGAGTTATGAATGTTTCAAAATTATGGCAGAAAAGTTTGTGCCACATTTCGAGGGGGAGGATTGATAACTATGAATTGAGAAAGATAGAAAGACAATTGAAAGAAACTCAGAAAGATAATGGAAAGATATTCCCCATTGTATGCTTTGCATTTAGAGAAAAGTGATCTATAAAAAGATGAAGGTGATCGTTGAGGGAGTACAACGGTCATAATAAAGATACCCCTAAGTACAGGAATGACTAAATTCCTGAACCTTTTACGGTTCGACAGGAAGATAGCAATGAGACTAAGAAATATTAAGACGATGCTTAAAGCACCAAATGAGATAGTTTTTAACAGAATAAACCCAAAATAAGAAAGATTGAAAATACACTATCCTTACAGAAGATGGAGTAATCTGGAGGAGTATGGTATGAAAAGATCTACGACTTGAAGAGAAGTGGGACCAGTGCCTACTCCAATGACTCAAGATCGATAAATGCTCAACACCATGTTGATGTTGTATGACTCATACAACACATGTTGCTAGCTCTTCAAGAAGATGAATAAGAAAATAAGGATCTAGTTTGATAGGACCCTATAGAATCGATTGACGATGAAAGAGCAACAACAACCCCATGTGAAAGAAGTGCCCTTAGCTAAAGACCTGAAGGTCTCAAAGAATAAGAGAATCAGATATTTCTGATGACTATAAATTATATATTAATGAAGAAATTCAAATGGAGGGTGATCCCACCTCGTTTGAAGAAACCATGAGAGGTGTTAACACGTCTAAATGGCAAGAAGCTAAGGAAATTGAAATGAAATCGATGAATACCAATGAAGTTTGAGAAACAAAAGCAGTTCCTAATGGAGCCAAAACAGTAGGCTGTAAAGGGTCTACAAGACGAAATGTGACTCCAAAGGGAACATAAGATATAAAGCACAACTTGAATCGAAAGATTTTACGCAAAGAGAATGAATAGATTACAATGAGTGCTAGTGGCACATCATGATTTGAGATGAAGGTAAAGATAACATTTTCCAATGGGATTTGTATGAAAATGATTACATGGCACAACCTAAAGGTTTTGTTGTGGAAAGAAAGAACGAAAGGGATGCCACTTGTAGAAATCTTTTATGAACTAGAGCAAGTCTCTAAATAGTGGCATTTCAAGTTGAAAGGTCAACTAGAAATTTTGGGTTAAAGAGAATAAGAGTACAATTGCATCTGTACAAAGTTATAGAATGGGAAATTTATTTCCTAATCCTGTATATGTGGATGACACCTTACTTGCTAGTAGTGATGTCAATCTACTATATGTGAAGAAGTTCTTGTCCTCGAGACTCAATAAGAATGTTCTCGGTGAAATGACTCTCGTTATAAGAATTGAAATTCACCGAGACAGATGAAAGGGGTATCAGGATTATCACACAGGCATGCTTAGAAAAGATTATAAAGAAATAAAGTATGCATGCAAGTGAACCTACGCCTGTTCATATAGTCAAGGGTAATAATTTTGAGAATCTTAGTGTTACAAGAACCGACATGAGATAGATCAAATGAATATGGATCCATATGCTTCAGCTGTTGGAAGCTTGATGAGTGCACAACTATGATATTACAGTTTAATGAGTGCACAAGTATGATATTACCCTAACATAATTCATTTATCCGGGATGTTTTGGCAAAAAGTCCAGTCCAGATATAGATCACTGGAATGGAGTTAAGAATATCTTGCAATTGTGCAAAGATTTAATAAGCCTCATGATGACTAAGAAAGAACAAGTACTCTCAAATGGTTGTGGGTGCAAGAATGTTGAATTTCGGCGAGATGTTTAGTGAAACCCACATAGTAGCTAACACTCGCAGTTGGAGTTTTATTGTGGAAAAGCTCTAAAGAAACAGTTGTGGTGTCATCAATGATGCATACCTATAGTACAACTTATTATGAGGCTTATAGGACAGGCGAAATGGTTAACTTATACCCGGAATTGGTAATGGTATACAACAGCAATTACCATTTAAAGTGATTGACTCCTATGACAACGGGTCAAGTGTGCTGCAAACACATTGACATGAAGTTAGACGTTGTGAAGGAGAAAGTCTGGAATCTTTAAAAGCTTTCGTATGTATAAGTAAAAGCAAGTACTTGCAGATCTGCTTATAAAGGCTTACCACCCAGTGTGTTCAGAGAACGCACAGTCGACATGGGTTTATGGTATAGTCTGTGATTTCCGGACAATAAAGGGCCCAAAGAAAGTATCATTTCAAAATGGAGAAGTGTATTGTGGCTGTTAGTCTAGCGGCACTAATTGCTGTGACGATGGGACAGTTCTATGCACTAATCTATAATGAAATAGGAAAGAAGCAAGAAAAATATGAATCGAAATTTTGAGTAAGAAATTAAAGAACGAAGAAAGTGATGAGAGATCAAGGGGAAGAATGTTGGTTTGATCTCCACCATACTTGGCCCAACAGCCAGGTGTGGGCCCTGATCTCGCGTCCTGATCGGGGACGTCCAGCCCGTGTTTGGCTGGTGGGCCCCCGTCGCACAGTGCCTATAAGAGGAGGTGGGGCCAAGGGCTCAAGAGACGAGGTTCACCGCCCAGCCGCCACCCCACTCCGAACCCTAGACCGATCGAGAGGGAGGCGCTGCCAGCGACGGGAAGCGCCACTGCCTTCGTCGCCTCAGACCGTGACGCCCACGCCGTCACCGGACTTCACTGCATCCTCACTGCACTGACTCCGCTGCTTCACCGCCCGTCGCTGCCCTAGCGCAGAACCTACACCGTCGCCGTGACTGCCTCCTCCTCGAGCTCGTCAGCCAAGCCCGACGGTCAGGCATCCTTTCCCTCTTTCCCTTTCTAGTCCATATCAGCATCATATCCTATGATGGTCTACCTGTTTATACCAAATAAACAAAGAATCACCCACTGATCTACACCTAGTAAGATCCTAAGAATATAACAGCAATATCCTCTATAAACTTTGCCAAACATTAGATATATTTTAGTAAAGTCGCCGGTGTAGTAGACGACGGACGTACATTTTCGGCGGTGACTCGATGGGTGGCGCGTACGGATCGGATGCACGTATGTAGTACGCGCAAAAGGACCGGACGTACGCTAGAATGAAGGACGTACTTACTGTGTGGTGGTACCGTGGTAGGCAATGCAATTGGAATCAGTCAGCATTATATTCAGCGCGCGAATGAAGGACGCCGGCTGCCGTGTCAAAGTTAGGCCGGAGACCGCAGGACCGGACGGATGGGGTTTGGACGACGTTGCTGCGCGTTGCGTTGCATGCCAACGGACGGCCGGGACCGCAGCAGCCAGCACGGGCACAACGAGACAGTGCTGGTCGTCGTCGTTGTCGCTGTAACGCTGCATCGATCAGGCTGCAGCGCGCCCTACGTGCGTGGTGTGGTGGAAGTGCAAGTGGAGAGCCGCGGTCTGCGACTCCGGCGCCGCAGTGCAGATCGATCGATCGGTCGTCGACGCGTGGGGTGTGGGGCGGGAGGGGCAGGGGGCTGACTCCCCAACAGGCCGGCCAACACGAATCACTGCCTCGTCCGATCCGATCGATCCATCGCAGCAGTTCATAGTGGAAGCAGGCCGGTGAGGAAATAAGCTTTCAACTAGAGAGAACCCTGGCCTTCAGCCCTTTATTCTCAGCCGTGAGACACAACAGCATTGCTGCACCACCCTGCCTTCCACCGCCATCTCCAACAACACAACCAAACCCCACAAGGCCACAACACCATAGAACTTATTTTTAGTGTTTTTTTGGATTAAGGGGTTGCTTATGCCCCCGGCCTTATTAGAAGGCTTAATAGCGGGTGAGGCGCCGCGCGGGAGCCAGCGCTCGAACCGCGGGCGGGCAGCTTGAGCCCTGCTCAACTGACCAACCGAGCCCCGCTCGGTTCTCATTTTTAGTGCATTTTTCAAATGGGTGGTTGTCATTTCGACTGCTTGATCTAGAGGTGTCCTTTGATAGACCTAGCTAATGACGACCGCGGCTGGAAAATCAGTCTCTAGCTAGTGTCGGTAACACTAACGGCCCTATGAATAGACAATTTTTTAGTTGCGGTTACCGCCTCTACAAATAGGTTTCGCGTACACAAATTGATAATTTAACAAATTAAGTCTAAGAAGTTTATATCAAAATTGTAAAGCTTAATAAAATCTATAACTTTCTAAATAATAACTTTTTATTTCAGATTGCATAGGACCTCAAATATAGACTGATGTTCTCGTATTCTTAAATTCGAAATTTTCAATCTTTCAAATGAGCTCGATAGAGACTACCCCTATATCAAAATTGTAGTGCTTGACAAGAACTAAAAATTTATAGTTGGTATTTTGTTTTTGGATATTTATGAGTCTAAACCTCTAAATACTCAATAAAATATCATAAAAGTTAATACAAAAGAATAACTACTTACTTGAATATATATAAGGCCCCGTTCACTTGCCATGCATACCCAAAATATTTTCTCTTCCACCCATCACATCGAATCTTTAGACGTATGCATGAAGCATTAAATGTAGGTAAAAAAATAACTAATTGCATAGTTTGTCAGTAAATATTGAGACGAATCTTTTGAGCCTAGTTAGTCCATAGCTGGATAAATTTTGCCAAATAACAACGAAAGATGCTACAGTAACTTTTCATCCACTTTTCACCAACTAAACACACCCTAAGTAACATGGCGTGGTGGTAAGGACTCACGCCATACTTTAGTCATACCGAACCCAAAGCACGTGCTTTTTTAGTGAAAACATTGTGCGTTATGTTTTTTCAGTGTTTTGTATTTTTTTATTTTTTGAAAAAATGTTTTTTTTTAAAAAATACGGTTCACATTAGGGACATTCTCTAAATCAATCTCTAGGATTGGTCTGTAATGTCAACCACCACTAGAAATTAATCTTTATGAGCAGTTACAAGCCTCATATGTTTTTTTGAGGCAACACGCAAGCCTCATATTTAAAGGCACCTGGATAGATGTGACTGCAAAATACACCCCTAGAAATCATTTTTACCGTTTCTAAAAAAATGTTTTGTATAGTAGTGACACCCAGGGTTCAAAATTTCGGTGAAATTTCGGCCGAATTTCGCGAAATTCGGTATTCGGTGGTGGCCGAAAGAAAACTCCAAAATTTTGTAATACTCTAATACATATGATGTATAACTCTAGACTTGTATTTTTCTATTGATTATATTGTATATTCTTCTATTCAATAGATATGTAGTCATAAATCATACTAATATTTATTTAGATCTAAACTTTTTTAGAAACAATATACTTCATGTCCTAATCTCTAAAAAAAATTCGGCGAAATTTTGGCTGAATTTCGCGAAATTCGGTAATTTCGGTGGTGACCGAAATTTTTGCGATAACGAAATTAAAATCCTTGGTGACACCAACCACATATAGTCTTCCATGCCACCATCCAATGTGAAGCTACATATGTAGTGGTGATTGTAAAGGCACTTCTTGCATAATACAAAATCAGTGATGATGTCTTAAAGTTCACCATATATGCATCCTCTGTTTAAGTCTAAATAGTCTATGTAGCTACAAGGTAGCACCCCTCTAAATTGTTCTAGCTTGACAACTACCACCATCAGCATTGGTCCAATTGTGTTTCCAGTAGTGTCACTAAATCTATGTTAAAGCATCTCCAAGAGTTTCCAAAACTCACTCTCAATCTAGTTTTTTTTGGCAAGATTAAAAAAAACTGCTCTCCAATAACTCTGCATCTCAACTCCCAATCTTTCCGCACTTGGAAAAAATAATCCTATAACACGGATAAATACGCGTGCATATCCCTCCACCAATCCACCCTGTTCGCTTGAACTGCTTTTCAGCCAACGAACCTCTCACAACAAATCAGCATAAGCCAAATTTCAGTATAAGCGAACAGAGGTGAAAGGATGTGGGGAAGAATAAAAGTCAAGATATGGTTCTTGATGCAAATATACAAGATTGAGAGAAAATATAAAATTGGTTAGAATAATTTAGAAATAGTCTGAGATTCTTGATCTAAAAATTGTCTTTTATATTTTAGATCGAGATTTTGAAAATTGTTGGAGGAACCCAACAAATATGCTTCCAACTTTTTTTAGCCACTTGGAAACTCATTGATTTACCAAATGTTTTTTTTAACTATTGAAGATGCTCTTAGGAGTTGATGTCCCCAAACCCCTCCTCTCCTACTGTCTCAAATACACACCAGTAACATACCAACCCCACACCCCTTCACACCCCCCCCCCCCCCCCCCCCAACTCCTATTTATCATTTGCTATAGCTGAGCCCTACTCATGTTACCGAGAAATTCATCAACTTAATAATTCGTCGTGTATGTTTGACCTTTCCAATTTTAGGACGGTGCAATGCAGCATGCTTACGACTGGTTGCCCTTCCAAAGTTGATGTCGATCGTTGGCTTGCGAGTTGGGCGGTCGTCGCTCGCTTTGCGCCGGCAAACAATTTCAAGCCCACCTTAACATACCAGATCGCACGTTCAGGAACCCCAAAAGTCCACGCTAGACCAAAAGGTACAATTTCATGGCCCAGGATGCATGTGCAGCAAGTCGATCGGCTGTCCTTTAGCTGCTTGGGGTTAGGTCGCTGCTTTCAAATCCACTAATCCAGATCCATGCAAGATTTTGTTGCTATGTTAATTTAATCCACTGAAATCTTCCAGGCCGCCGCCCGCTCAGTTCCATTAGATCACCAAAAAAAATCATGGACTTAATTAACTCTCCTGCTTTTTCCATCTCTCGTGCTTATTGAGGCTAATATAATGGTCTATTTGAATCTCACCTTTAGGCTTTAGCTTATATAATCAGATAAACTAATGTCTAGTTGATCTAAACACCTGGCCTCCTGGAAGGCCGTGCCAACGTGGCAGTGTTAGAAAAAACGAAATTATAATAATCCAAATAAGGCCTTGTTTGGATGCACATGTATCTATCTCAACCCACATGTGTTGAAGTGAATTAGAGTGGAATTAAACTAAGTTCCATTCTAATCCACTTGAATACATGTGGATTGAAGTGGATACACGTGCATCCAAACAAGGCCTAAAAGATTATCCTAATCCTATAATCCATCTCAAACCTACTAATAAGAGATTATAGCTGAATAGACGATAGTCCAGCTCTTACAATCCAGGGATCCAAATAGGCAAATTATTATAATCCATAATCTAAATTACAACAATCATGTTTATAATTTAGGTTATAATAATCCAAATACCATCCAAATATGCCCTCTTTCACAAATACGGATTAAAGATTTTTCTTTCATGGTCTTAACTAGGGATGAAAGCTATATATTTGGATTGTCTCCTTCTTTTTCCAATCTTGTGTGCTCGAGGCAATTTGCCCAATTAATTAGGGATGAGAGTTAGTTCTGTATTTCTCTAGATTTCTAGATCCATCTCAAAGACTCAAACTCACTCTTGAGCTAGCAGTGTAAATACATATAGAAATGCAAACATGTTAAACTAGTGACTATAACTCCCTATAAGCTACTCCCTCTCCAATCCGTTACAGTGTAGGTCTTTTTTTAGTTTTGTCTTAAATCAAATTTCTCAAACTTTGATCGTGTTTAATTTGTCCCAAAATATGCAGGACCATCTACAGTACCATATTACAAATAAAGTTATTATTTAGAGCCACTATAAAATATGTCTTGATGATACATTTATTTGGTTTAGATTATAGATGATGTTTTTTTTGACGGAATAGATTACAGATGTTAACAATTTTTTCTATGAACTTGGTAAATATCCTCGTATCCGCCTCTATCTTCAGTTTCTTTACGTGCGTTGTCGCATGGAAATTCCAGGCTCGGTTAAACTTTCAAAGATGCTCATGATAGCCAACATTTTTGAACCCACTCCATGGTCTGTCTCTTGACACCCCCCCCCCCCCCCCCCCCCCCCCCCCCCAGGGCGCGCAACCGCTACCACGCACTTCAATTCTCTCTCGATCAGGAGTCAGGACACACGCCCATCATCTCCTACCATAGCATCCTCTACATTCCCATCATCTCATAGCATAGCATGCCCATCAGGGCAGCTATAAAAGGAGCTCCCCAGGCCGGCCAAGCACTACACAACCCCATCCGCACGCATACGCACGCATGCAGATCAAAACCTAGCTAGCTAGCCATCTCGGGTACGTGCATACGCACACCCGGCCACTTCTTCACCGACGGCCGATCGATCGTAAGGCACGTACGCCGGCGTCGACGACGATGAGGGAGCTGATGCGGCGCCTGAGCTTCTCGGACCGCGTGAGCGACGGCAGCGGTGGCGTGCCCCGCGGGTGCGTGCCGGTGCTGGTGTGCGGCGACGGCGACGGCGAGCGGTTCGTGGTGCGCGTGGAAGCGCTGCGCCACCCGTCGTTCGCGGCGCTGCTGGAGATGGCGGCGCACGAGTTCGGGTACAAGCAGGAGGGCATCCTCCGGGTGCCCTGCGACGTCCGCCACTTCAAGGAGGTCCTCGCCGCCGTCTCCGTCTCCGTCTCCTCGCCGCGCTCTCGGAACTTATGACTGATCCATATGATGATGATGATTCCATGATCGAAATTGCTGCTCAGACATCGTCGTCGTCAATCCGGTTCCGATATCCCCTTCTTTAGTTAAGTCAGGCATCGCTCGTTCGCTCTGAATTAAGTGCCTAACCTGCAGTTTATTACGTAGCTAGTATAGTGCTGATGTTGGTTGGGGATACCTACCTTCTTCTTTAATTTCTTCTTCTCCTTAGTTCTTCTCATTCTCCTCCTCCTTCTTAGCCTTTTATGTTCATTGGTTTCTTGCTGGGACAAGACGGCGAGGGTTTACTAGCTATATGGAGTATCTGCTATATGCATCCGTGCATTGCAGTGCTTGTGTAAAATTAAGATTAGGCCTCCTGTCAGATGTTCTATGAAAACAATGGATATTATTGTTCAGTCTGCACATATACACTTGTGCTGTTTTCTAATAACATGGGCCAAATTCTTCATCTTGTAAATGAACTCTGAAGGGATAATCAAGTTTCCAAGTTAGGTTTACAGAGCTTGGATGATAATGAAGAGCATATGTTTTGGAGTTATGAAAGAGCTGGCTAGTACGCAGTTGAGTCAACTTTTCAATAATTTCGTCCTAGCTAGCGAACAGCGCAGTGTCAATTTGATAAGTTGTGGTTGGTGAGCAGATTCTCCTCGACGGTGCTATCCTATGCTAGTACATTTGGGAGAGTGTTGCATGCACTCCTATGTTTAATTATTGGTGAAGACTAGTCATCACTGTTCAGAGTAGACTCCAGAAAATATAGGCTGTGTTTAGTTGAGAAAATTTGGTTGAAAAGTTACTGTAGCACTTTTCGTTGTTATTTGGTAAAATTTATTCAACCATGGATTAATTAGACTCAAAAGATTCGTTTCGAACTTTACAGACAAACTATGCAATTAGTTATTTTTTTACCTACATTTAATGCTTTATGCATGCGTCTAAAGATTCGATGTGATGGGTGGAAGAGGAAATATTTTGGGTATGCATGGCAAGTGAACGCGGCCATGGAACAGTTTTCCTGAAGACTCGCGGACAACGACTTTTAAGCGCCGGAATAGTCAATAGCTACTTATAGGTTCCTTTCCTCCAGTACCTTTGTTATTACAAGCTTACAATACGGTTCCTTTCCCCTGAAACAAATCCCCGGTTTGTTCGTAATACAGTAGTAGTACTAGCAGTGGCCGGGGCGAGGACAAAGGAGAGGCTAAATAGTGAAGATTTAGTGCTAAACCTAAAGATTAATGGAGATTTAAGGCTAATTAACACTTATTTAATGAACAAATCAAGCTCATAGGGGCTGCTGGAGCCCACCCAGCCCCCCCTTGATCCGCCCCTGAGTACTAGCAAATATATGTACCTAGGTTCGCGAGTTCTTTTTTCAGATTTAACCAAACGGTCTTTCGTCGCTTGACCTAAACACAATTATTTTGGCAGAGAATATCAGGAACTATTTAACATACTACATTGACAGTACATGTCGTCAGAAAAATTCTAGTTCTCTTGTTAGTCAAACTATTCAAATTTTAGTTAAATTTATAAAAAAGTATTAATATTTATATATAACACCAAATAAGTACATTTTAAAAATGGATTCATGGTGAATCTACTAATACTTATTTAGTATGACAATATTGATGTTTTCTTTTTTATATTTACTAGCAAACATGCTCGTGCGTTGCAACGGGATCCAATACGTAATGAGTTATAGCACCGGTCATGAGTTTGAGTCAAAAATTAAATTAAGTTAGTGATAAAAATTTTTGTTCCTTAAGGAGTCAAAGATTAAAAATGGCTTTGATCTCTTATCTATTGTTTGTTTTACTCTTATTGTATTTTTTATATAACAAAAAAAAACAGGTGGAGGAAACACTGAAAACAAAATGAAAAAAGTCGAGCTAGTGTCAAAAACAATCATGAGAAAAAATCTGAGCATACTCGAAGCCAAGTAGAAAACAGTCGTGACAAAATTTTGGAATGTACTCTAGAAAATAGCCACAAAAAAAAGAACATATTCGGAGCCAAGTGAAAAGCGTCCAAATGAACGTAAAGCAACGCGTACTCCGAGCAAGTAAAAAGGGACAAACTAGAAAAAAATGAAAAAAAGAAAAGAAATAACAAAGAAATTCTACTATTCTTTCATCTTTATTAGATTTTTATTCTTATATTTTTGTATTTGGATTAAGATTCATATTCAGGTTGCTCGGAGTTGAAGAGATCTAATTGAATTAAGATTCCTAGTTGTCCATATTATTATATTTTTCCTATTTGGATTAAGATTCCTATTCACCCGAAATCGGAGAGATCTAATTGGATTAGGATTTCTAATTATATAAAGAGAAGGACTATAGGTGGTTTTTCACATTCACAAAAGTTAGTTAAGCAATGATCGGACCAAAAAATAGGTGGAGAGAAATTTTGCCTCTTTATTATTAGGTAGGTATAGATATAAAGCTGGTCAAACTCGAGATGGTTTCACCTGGTACTGTTTTAGAATTACATTTTTCTTTGGGGATGGAGGGAGTAAAAATCTTATCTGACTTTACTTGTCATTTACTGTATAACTTATGATGACATGATCCTTACTATAGTTTCCATAAATTCTTAACTGAGAATTGAATCCATTTGTTAGGGAACACGACCTTTTTATAGATTCATCGTAATCTTGAAATTCTATAAAAATGGAAACAACAATTTTAGTCGTCATTTCCATATCTAGTTTACTTGTAAGATTTACAGGTGTGCCTTATACCACATTTGGGCAATCCTCTCAACAATTAAGAGATCCAGAACACGAGACTAATTGAAGTAATTAAGAAATCTCCCCTTCACTTCAATGAAATGATTTCTTTTCTTCAAATAAATTATTTCAATTTTTCAGGAACAGACCACACTGATCAAAATTGTGGTTTTTTCTGGATTGTCTAATAAATCATTCTCCAATTGGCCTAAAGACTAATCATCAGTCAATACTCCATACTCAGTCATTACAAGTACGATCATGAGTGTTTATTATATCAAAGGGCACGAGTTTTAGTTACGCTCCAGGTCCAGGCCCCAGAAAAGTCAGTTTCAGGACTAGTAGGAGCAATAATACACGGATGATTTACAAATCAAACCACCTAGCTGAGTACCAAGGCACTCCATTTACTTCTTTTTCTGTTTCCAATTAATTAATCCCTCCATCCTTTTTAGATGTCATTCTCACTTCTCGAGAAGTCAATCCGTACTTAACTTTTATGCACCGTCAAGACTAGAATTCATGTAAATACCAGGATTTGTCGTACGTTGCTACCAATTTTTCCAACGAGAAATGAACGTCACGCGTGATGATTTAATTTGTTTGGAATCGGCGACCGTATGTCGTAGGACACACGGCCGGTTGAATGTTTGAAATTTTGATGGACGACTCCCGGACATCAGGATCCCCATCAGGCCATCATCGACAACAACGCATGCGTGCACGGGCGCGACATATAGACACGCGCGCGAGACTAGCTGAAGCAGTCCTGATATATATTATATATACATAAATACTAGTAGTATATAAATAGGAGCACGTTCCGAATTGACGGAGCTAGCGGTGCATTTGGAAGGAAACCAAAAGCTTTAGGCTCTAGCTACTACGGTCGTGATCGACGGCGACGGGTCAAGAAGCTAAGCTAAGCTAAGCTAGGCGTGACGACAATGGCGGTGGTGGTCGTCGATCGATTTCACCCGGACACCTAGTTTCTACGGCCGCCTTGGCACTTCGACGTCTATTCGTTCGCGATCGGATAAGAGGAAGACGAGGACCAGGGGGTGAAAAATGCAGAGAGAGAGAGAGAGAGGCAGCTTTGATCACGTGCTATACGACTCGACCGAGAGAGAGGTAGGAAGAGAAGAAAGCACCTGACCTCGAGCGAGGGCGAGATGGAGTTTCGTCGCCGTCGTCTCCGCAGGCTTTCCTTGCTCTGCCTTTGCAGTGTTCTCCGTGCGTGGGAAACTGGCAACCAAGCGTCTCTTTCTACTGAATGAACTTCTGAATGGGTCAGCGCGTGGGCTGGCATGAGAGCCTTGGGCCGTGGTCGCCAAGGGCCACTAGTAACCTAGCATGGGCCGTGCTTCCAAGACTCGGCAGAACCTTTTTTTGGTGGGCTGTTTGGGTGGACCAGGCCCAGACCAGTAATGTTGTGGTCTTGTTGGCCCACGTCGCCTGTTGGAAACAAGTAAGATTTTCGTTCTAAGAAAAAAATGAAGACAATCGACCAAAATGCATTATAGGCAATCCGATTTCAGACTCGGCCACATAGGGCACTATTTGGTTGGGTGGCTAACCCTCAACCAGGCTCCAGGAAGCCAACTTTCAGTTGTTTGGTTGTCTGTAAACAATCTGAACCCAGGCCCAGCTAAGCCAGTTTCGAGGCCCTGGCCTAGCTCTAGAAAAAATGAGATGGGGATCCGTTTTTCCCTAGCCTACCTTGGCTAAGCCGCTGTGTGAAGTCTCGTCGCGCTCTGCGCCTTCGCTCTGTTGCTTCCGCCACCACGCTTCTCGTCGTGCTCGACGCAGGCCGTCTAGAAGCCGTGGGCGCAGCGCGACAACACCGCTGCCGTCGTCTTCCTGGAGCACCGTCGCCGTCGTCCTCATGAAGCTGGCGAATCCTAGAGGCCGGGTCACCGGAGAGCTCGCGGATCCTAGAGGTTGGGTCGTCGAGGAGCTCTGGACCACCCCGCGACAACGACCTCGCCTATGGTTGCCGGCCATCCTCGCCCCTGCCTGTGGCTCCACGCGACGAACTCGCCAATCGCTGCCACCAATCTCGATGAGCTTGCCCGACGAAGTGTCTCTAGTTTCTCTCAGCTCGATGCTGCGCTCCACACCGACGAGCACGCAAACCAGGTCTATGCCGCCCAATTTCCAGCATGTCTATGTCGTCTCCCCGGAGATGGAGAAGGCACGACACCTGCAACGACGAGAGCATCCACTGGCGGGACGAGATGGAGAAGTCGCGGCACCTGCAGCGACGAGAACATACACTGGCGGGACCTACAACGTCTCTGCTTCCCCGTGTTTGATTAACTCCGTCGCCGGCAATGGAAGGACATGGCGCGGTGGTCGTGGATTCGGGGCGAGCGGTACCTGCTCGATGAAATGCCAACATGGAGGTGACGGAGCTAAAATACACCCTGACAAAGAAGAGGTGATTCTACCAAAACTACGCAACCAACCAAACAAAACCTTTGTTAGCCAGACTTAGATAGTACAAGCGAACCAAACACACGCATCTTGTATAGTCTAAGGTAAGCTTTGGCTGACCAGGCTTATTTTGCTACCCAGGCTAGGCGAAGAAACACGACCAAACAGACCCATACTAGTTTCAGCTGTTCACTTTCTGGTGCTACGTGCAAACCCTTCTGGTCATTTTCTTCCACTCTTCAAACTCACTAGGTGTTTGCAGCAATTTATGGAGCGTCAAAGCATCTTCACTAGATATCGTATCCTATAATCCTATATAGCTAAAAAGTAGATGTCATATCTCATCTTCTATACTTATAATAATTTTTAAGACATTTTCTAAAAACAACATTTTTCTCGTAAATAAAGGAGACAACCCTCTTTTCCCTATTTCTAGAGAAATATATGAGATAAATTTTAAGTAATGTGCTACGATAATATATGCTACAATAATAGTCTCTTATCTTAAATTAATTTTAAATTACTGTCCTAATATAACTTTAATATAAGAGATCTACTGGAGTTACCTTACATTCTTGTCATAAAACTCACCCCAGTCACAAAAAAAACATGCATGCCTAGGGCTACGCTTGCCTAAAACTTTAAAACTAAAAAAATCATGTTCATTTTGAACATATGCAAGCTATCTACATAGAACTATTGAAAACATCTGCCCAAAATTCATAGGATTTTAAGAATCACAATAATTCTAGGGAAATTTAGCGGACCAAGATAGAGTATGGCCTTGTTCACTTCCCCCTCCCAAACCAAAATATTTTCTCTTCCACCCATCACATCAAATCTTTCGACGCATGCATGGGGCATTAAATGTAGGTAAAAAAGATAACTAATTGCATAGTTTGTCTGTAAATGTCGGGACGAATCTTTTGAGCCTAGTTAGTTCATAATTGGACAAATTTTGCCAAATAACAACGAAAGATGCTACAGTAACTTTTCAGCTACTTTTCGCGAAGTGAACACACCCTATATATAGAGGAAAAATAATAAAACTAGCAAAGATTCTGACAGGAGCTGATATATTTCATTCCTCAGGTTCCCACCATCCTCACTGGACAGCGGGACCCGCCCGTAAGACACGGCGCAAAACCCCCGAAGGCCGCACGCGCGGCGGACGATGTCCAAATCCAAAACCCTAAAACCCCTTCCACGCAATCTATCCTCTCCGCTCCGCCCCTCTCTTTCTTCTTCGCCAAGGCCCCCACCCCAAACGGCCAAACCCCCTCCTCCGCTGCTCATCTCCCTCCGCCCCATGCGCCCGCGCCCCTGAGCAACCAGGCTGCCGGAACCCTACCCGGCGCCCCGTGATGCCCCCGCGGCCGTCCCTCCACTCGCTGCTCCTCATGGCCGCCTCCGCCTCGTCCTCCGCCGCCGCGGCCGGCGGGGACTCGGGCCTCCTCCTCTCTGCGCGCCGCCGCCTCGCGGCGACGGCCGCCGCGGGCGGCCACCGCATCCGCCTGCTGCACTCCTTCTCGCCGGTACGCGTCCCCAGGCGGCCCGAGGCGGCCTGCTGCGTGCGCGGCGCCCCGGACGCGCGGCGGTCGGCCCCCGCCCCCGCCCCCCTGCGCTCCAGGAACGGTATGCGCTGTGCCCGCTCTGGAGCACTCGTTCGTTGCTCTGTGTCTTTCCTTTTTCTATAATAGAATAGATAGAAAAGTTGGACTGGATGTGTCACGGCTTTGGATTGCAGCGCCCTGTTTGGAGCCTGCCCCTGTACCAGTGGATGAACCACATTGTGTTGGGCAGTTCAGCAGTTGTACATTTGTATTGTATCCAAGCAATGCTACTCAGATTAGCTGGTCGTGTTAGTGTCAGTAGGCTAGAGTAGTATTTCTGATAGTATCACTGGACTACTATTTTGGGAAGCAATATTTACATCATAAGGTTATCTGTACAACTGTTAGATAGCTGAGCTCCTCTTCTAAGGTCCTTTGTAGATCCATCAAATATCCTGTGGTTCTTGTGGCAACTACACATTTGATATTAAATCCTGCTTTTTTTATTATTTACACTAAGTTAGTCAATATAACAATATGTATGTTGAAGATGAGGTAAGTAGTAGTATAGTAATAAATACTTATACCTGTGAGTTGCTTGCCTTTCTGATACTGTTAGTCGTGAGAGCTTGCAGGCTCTCGTTTTATTGATTGCCTCTTCAATCCATGTAGCTAAAGCTACAGCTTTCTTAGCCACAAGGCTTGTAACTCTACCTGCAATTGGATGTTCATCAGAATGCAGTGAGGCAGTGGGTAGGCTCAAAAAGTCTGAAAATCTGTAACTGTTATTACACGTCCAATTATCACCATGGGATACACTGTTTGTGGATAAGTGGCAAACATATATTCATGGCCTTGGTACCACATCTCACTTCTTGAGACAAAATCACAGAAGCTTTTGTTTCAGAGAAGCAAAAGATTCAAACTTCTTTAATTCGGTTCGGTTTACTATTGTATTTCTTTTATCAGAAAAATAGTAATGAAGACTAAAGACACTGAAATCTGATACAATAGTCTTAGATGATGGCACAGTCGATTCCAAATGACTTCTGCATTCAGAATGTCCTGACAAGTGAAAATAGAGATACGAGTAGAAAGAATAGGATACCTATATTTATTTAGCTAGCAAGATATTATCTCTTGTGATACTTAGGGGCATTGATCACCAAGGATTGCTGGGAACGGTTTTCTCTGTCCATTTAGGCTTGGCTAACTTGACTTCTCTGATGTGCCTCAGTGCCTGCTGCTGGACCATGCCCTTTCACATTCTTCAGCTATCTTCAGTTCTCGCTGGCAATCTGTTGAGCACATGGTGTGCAGGAGCTGCTTAGCAGCAGCGTGTACACTGCTCATTCCCCTCCTTGGACACAAGGACACAGTGGAAGGGCCTGGCTGCCAGTGTGTCTGGGTGCACATCGTGCAAGTGGGAGAATGTGGCTGCGACACTGGGCAAATCGAGAAGCGGAGGCAGCAGCGGCTGAGCAGTGGAGACAGAGGCGCGGTGGCGCCGTCTCTGCACCGCAGCTCGTCTCCCAGACAGCCTGACTGTCATTGCAGCCGTCATGGAGGAGACGCATGGCACAGATGCAAAGTAGGGAGCGCTGGACCGCTGGTTCTATATCCCTGCCTACGCTGCTTCGTTGAGTGAAGTAACTGATGAGGTAGGGCGTCATGGCGCCGGCGGGAGCGCCTCGAAGGCTGTAGCAGCGAGGGGCAGGCACCAACTGGCATACAGAGGGGGGAGATGATGCCAAGTGCTGCGAGCGTCCGGCGAAGGGGGGAGGAGGCGCGGACAGCCCAGTAGGCAGGAGATGGCATGGGCGGCGGGGGCGCAGAGTAGACAGGGCGACACGACGCGGAGCATGAGAGCGTTCACGATTGTTCGGGTTGCGAAGAAACGGGTGGAAATCCAAACCGAACTGCGATCGAATGGACGTCATTGCAAGTTAGCCAGATCGGACGGCCAGAGAACTAACGGGCGACATGGCCTGATCCGCTTGCCCGGTTTTGGGGGCAGGATTCGTATAGTAAAAGATGGTAATTTCCATGTTTGATGTTTTATTTATTGTTTTATGGCTCCAAGCAGGGCCGGCCCTGAGATTTCAGGGGCCCAGGGCGAGACTAAAAATCGAGGCCCCCCTTAAAACATTTAGTTTGGATGCTGGATTTACTAAAATTCGGTGCCTGAATTTTAGTTTTCTTTCAGGCGATAGTTATTGCACATATTTTATATTAAAATTGCAGATTCCGTTCAATACAATTTCTGTAGGCGCAATCCGCAATTTTTGGTATCGAGAGTAAAAAAACCACTAGACAAAACTATAAATCTGATAAAATATGATTTGTGCTGGCACAAAGATAATTAACAATTTACAATTATTTTTATAGAAACTTAGGAAGATAAGGACAAAAATTTAATGTGTTATGACACACCGACAAATAACAAATAAGAGTATTGGTAGTATAAAAGTGTTGCCTGAAATCAACTTAAAATTCAGGCACCTGAAATATAGGAGAAGTGGCTAAAAATAGTTACCTGGCATGCATTACATATTCCCCTTCACTTTTTTAAAAAATTATCTTGTCACATAATGCTTATCCTCCTCCTGGATGTCCAAATTCTTATCTACGGCAAGGCCTTGCTATCAGGATCAGTAGTATTCCCTCCGTTCCAAATTATAAGTCGCTTTGACTTTTTAGTTTATCCATTTTGCTATGTATCTAGACATATTATTATATCTAGATGCATAGCAAAATAGATATACCAAAAAAGTCGAAGCGACTTATAATTTGGAACAGAGGGAGTATTTGTTTGCTGAAGCGCAATAATTATTGATTCATCTATATATTTCCTTGTGTTCATATTATTATTTTTAAAAAATATATCGGATGTGTCGTCTGCGTGATCACTCGTTTCCCCTTTTTTCATTTTCTAACTACTAACAGTAGAAGACATGTGCTGGTATTTTTAAAATACATTTAGTAATTAAAAACTAGCACAAAAGCATACTGATAGTAGGGAGTAGGATGCCTCGTTTCTCTCCGGCTTTATTCCAAAAATACATGCATGCATACAGTTGCTTTTATTCCAAATCATGTGAGCGTGCAAAAGTTGACGCAGGACGCGTAGGGGTACGGGCATGCATGCAGTCATAACAGACAACGAATGCAGGCGTCGCAGATAGGCAGGTTTTTGTGGCTGCGAGCGTGGAAGAGTACTATTCGTATATGTATACATTCAGCCATACAGGGGGCCCTGGCAGCTCGGGGGCCCAGGGCGGCCGCCCCGCTCGCCCGCCCCCAGGGCCGGGCCTGGCTCCAAGCGAGCTCACACTTGAAAAAATGCTTCGAACTCCACTTCTTCCTATTGGAATTGTAGCAGAACAGCTCGATGCACGTGCTTAAGGCTGGCTAACGAGCCAGCTCGGCTCGGCTCGTTCTGGCTCGTTAGGATAACGAGCCAGCTCGGCTCGGCTCGTTATCTTAACGAGCCAGAAAGCCAGCTCGGCTCGGCTCGTTACGAGCTCGAGCTGGCTCGTTAGGCTCGCGAGCCAGAAAAAAAATACAAAATATAATATTTGTATTTATCTAAAGCATAAAAATATTAATAATATAAAAATAATAAATTCAATAGCTTTAAATCGAACAAAATATTCATATGAGCTAACATATCATCTATTTGTAAAGTGCAAAACATGAAGTAATACAAAACTAATATGAGTTATGATGACTTTTTCTCTAAAACTACGGCTCGTTTGGCTCGCGAGCGGCTCACGAGCCAGCTCGAGTTGGCTCGTTATAGCTAACGAGCTAAAATCCTGGCTCGGCTCGGCTCGGCTCGTTATCATAACGAGCCGAGCCGAGCTGAGCCGAGCCAGCCACGAGCCGAGCGAGCTAACGAGCTTCGAGTTTTTCGTCCAGCCTTACACGTGCTCAAATGTTTTTTAGACTTTCAAGTTAAATGGTGTTAGCCTGTTTGACGTCTATAAATTAAATTGGTGATATGCGCTGACTAGGCCTCAAAATTTCATTGTTTCTGCAGTTTCGGTGCTCTCCTCTACTTAGGCTGCTACTTTTTTAAAAAAAATAAATAATTGCTTATAAGTTATAACAACTGGATGCAGAATCGTCTTTTTTTTAATCGATGTGCTGTGTTTTCGCATTACAGTTCATTCAGCAAGCAACTATGCAGCTGCTTCTGAGGAGAGACTTGGGCAGCTCATTCAGAAATTGAAAAACGAAGGTATTAATCCCAAGCAGTGGAGACTTGGAAATTTCCAGCGCATGTTGTGCCCACAGGTTTGTAGCTTCTGTTTGTTACAACCTTGTGCTGATTCCAGCTTACTGTCTTTTCTAGCTTTGTAACCAAGCAGTCAATCTGATTAAGAAATGAATGATAAGAAATTGTTCCACGGAAGTGACACATCTCTAAATCATCCATTCAAAATTACTTGATTCGAGATAACATTTCAAACCACATGCAATACTGATGTATAATTTCTTTTTAGTGATCCATTGCATTTTGGAGTGGAAATGAATGATAAGAAATTGTTCCACAGAAGTGACACATCTCTAAATCATCCATTCAAAATTACTTGATTCAAGATAACATTTCAACCCACACGCAATACTGATGTATAATTTCTTTTTAGTGATCCATTGCATTTCGGGTTGTTGAGCTATCTAGCGACAAATAATGAAGTAAACTTTCCTTCTTTTCGCTAGTGCAATGGTGGATCTAATGAGGAGTTGAGTCTCAGCGTTTTCATCCGAAAGGACGGGTGAGTTGTCCACACCTGAATATGTGGTTTTCTTTGTCTTTTGTTTCTTCAGCTATATATTTCAGGATCTAACTATCATCTGACGTTCCTTGTATGTCATTTCTTCAGTATGCATGCAACGTGGAACTGTTTTAGATCTACATGTGGCTGGAGAGGTTTTATCCAGGTGCGTACATGAATCGAATGAAACAAAAATTGAAGTTAGAAACCATCTTGATTTCACTCTCACTCTCTCTCTCTCTCTCTGCAGGCTGATGGAGTTACCAACATATCCCAAGGAAAGACTGACATAGAAAGTGAAACTGACCAAAAGGTTGAAGCTAAGAAGACAGCAAATAAGGTTTACAGAAAAGTCATTGAAGAGGACCTCAATCTTGAGCCACTTTGTGACGAGGTAATTAACTAATGCTACTTGTATCAAAGTGGTGTTTTGTAAACCATAAAAAAAAACCCAGTTCAATGTTATTTTACTTTGATGTAAATTGAAAGCATCTGTGATCTGTACATTGGCATTCTGTAAAATGATGCTTTGGCAGCTTGTAGAATACTTTTCTACGAGAATGATTTCAGCAGAAACACTTAGAAGGAATAAAGTAATGCAACGTAACTGGAATAATAAGGTAACTGTTGTGGCAGTTCTACTTTGGTTCAACAGCTGTTGCGATAGGATTATAAATATGGCATCCCATTTGCAGATATCCATTGCTTTTACCTATAGACGTGATGGAGTTCTTGTTGGCTGCAAATACAGGGCAGTTGATAAGACATTTTCACAGGTTTGTGGTCCTCATTCCTTTTGCAATGCATGAAGTTTTGCTATATTGTTATTAATATGTATTTTTATTATGTATCAGGAGGCAAACACGGAGAAAATTTTTTATGGTCTGGATGATATAAAGCGTGCACATGATGTTATCATTGTATGTTCATGATGTCCGATTGGATTTTTATAGTGGCACTTTTTCTTGGGAAAATTTGCATCAACCCATTTGATTGCTTTTTTTTTTGGCATTTCAGGTGGAGGGTGAAATTGATAAGCTGTCCATGGATGAAGCTGGCTATCGTAATTGTGTCAGTGTGCCAGATGGTGCACCACCCAAAGTGTCCAGTAAAATCCCAGACAAAGAACAGGTTAGAACTATTTTGTATTTTCCCATGTTGCTAAAGGTTTTGATCTCTGTGATGATCTATATCTGCTTATATACCACCACCAGATAGTAGTTTGTTAATCTGTGACCTAATGCCTGTGTATCTTCACTGTAAAGCTAGGATAAGAAGTATAACTATCTTTGGAACTGCAAAGACTATCTCGACTCGGTGAAGGCTTTCTTCAGAAATCAATCTATTTACTTATTTTCTGAGGCTAGCAGATCACTTTACTGATTTTGTTCTGGCACATGGGAATAGGCATCTAGGATAATATTAGCAACTGATGATGATCATCCAGGTCAGGCTCTGGCCGAGGAACTTGCTCGTCGACTTGGTAAAGAAAGGTTTGTGCATCAGCATGCTTTAACTATTGTGAAATAAAATGTTATGCGACCATTCATTTTTTTTCATTTTCTTTTTCCCATTTGATTTGATGCAATCAGATGTTGGAGAGTCAAGTGGCCAAAGAAGAATGATACAGATACTTGCAAGGATGCAAATGAGGTTTGTTATGGAATGCATGGGGTTCATTTGACATATTCTTGAAATCAGTTCTTGGAACTTGGGTAGTCTTTTGTCATTATGTAATCAGCCCTTGTAACACCTTTTTTTTGACCTACAGGTACTGATGTTTTTAGGTCCACAAGCATTGAGAAAGGTTATAGAAGATGCAGAACTGTATCCTATAAGAGGCCTTTTTTCATTCAAAGATTTCTTCCCAGAGATTGATAATTACTTTCTTGGAATACATGGTGATGAGCTTGGTATTCATACTGGATGGAAATCTTTGGATGATCTTTACAAGGTAAAAAAAGTTTTATTGCATTATTCCATATTCCTTAGTTCATTGGTGAAGGTGGGTTCTCAAGAAGAGTTAGCTTTCTTTATTATAACAGTAATGCTTTTGCGTGCCTCATCACAGGTGCTTTGCTCACAGAAGTTGAATTTGGCAATCTGTTTTCTTTGTTTACCATATGATACTATTTCATTCAATTTACTGTCAATGTGTTCAGTACAGCAATGCCTTGATTTTGTACTATAAATCTGTCTATACTCATTCTTTATCTGGCTAATTTTTAATTGAAAGTGGCTTATCCTTTTGTTCTGTGATCGTTAAGTATCACCTGAACAGACTTACATGGCTAGTGACATAGAAAAGATGGCCTATAAGCTATGTGCCACATTGTTCAATTTTTCCCCCTCTTTTTCTCAGGTTGTTCCTGGGGAATTGACTGTAGTAACTGGAGTACCGAATTCTGGTAAAAGTGAGTGGATAGATGCTTTATTATGCAATATAAACAAACAATGTGGGTGGAAATTTGTTCTGTGCTCGATGGAAAACAAGGCAAGCCATTGTAGTATTTGATTGATGTCAGTTAATTAACTAAACGTCATTGAACACTTCCAAACAGTTTTGTCTTTGGTGTGTAGGTAAAGGAGCATGCTAGGAAACTCTTAGAGAAGCACATTGAGAAACCATTCTTTGATGCTAGGTAAGTCAGTCTGCAATTGGTATTTGAATTTGTCTTATTAGTGGTCCCTAAAGAGAATGATTATCTTTTAGAGGACCGTTAGTATTTCACTGTGTTTATTTGGTTATAAGATGGTAAAGTTTAGTTGGTTAAGCAATACTTGTTTTTGTTAATGCAGATATGGTGGGGATGCACAGAGGATGACTCCTGATGAATTTGAAGCAGGAAAACAATGGTTAAATGAAACTTTCCATCTTATTCGGTATTTATCAAATCTGACAGCACAAATCACTTTCTAGAGTCTCTTAATTTTATGTAGTAATGCAATAGTTACCTTCTCTCCACTCATATGGTTCTCTTGAAGGATGACATATGTCTTCATATTTAGAGCTTTCTTGTTACAGGTGTGAAGATGATAGCCTTCCATCTATTAATTGGGTTCTTGACCTTGCAAAAGCTGCAGTTCTAAGACATGGAGTGCGTGGTCTCGTGATTGATCCTTATAATGAACTTGACCATCAGCGCCCCTCAAACCAGTAAGCATTACCTTGGCTCTCCTAAGCATGATGGCCATTTACATATTTGCTTATAATTGTTATTCACATGCATTATTAAAGATAAGCAACTTTTATCCAAGAGTTTCTACTTATTATGGCTTTGCATTTATTTTTGTGCATTTCCTTTTTTCCTGGCAACTCAACAGGACGGAAACAGAATACGTCAGCCAGATTCTTACCAAGGTTAAGCGCTTTGCTCAGCACCATTCATGTCATGTATGGTTTGTTGCGCATCCTAGACAGGTAATCAAACTTACATAACACTTATTAGTTTTGGTGACATAAAATGAGGTCTTGGAGTTGATGTTTTGTATAGCTTCATAACTGGAATGGAGGCCCACCTAATATGTACGACATAAGTGGAAGCGCACATTTCATAAACAAATGCGATAATGGAATTGTCGTCCACAGAAACAGGGATCCAAATGCTGGCCCCCTTGATGTTGTGCAGGTTATTTTTGCTCTCATTTTTACCCTTGATTCCATGGGATTTGTTTCATCATTTTTTTTTTGCAAAGAAATCTAATCATGTGTCTACCTGTTGTTCTATTACCTGGGGTGTTATCATAGGTTTGTGTGAGGAAGGTGCGGAATAAAGTGATTGGACAAATAGGAGATGCTTTCTTGACATATGACCGGTGTGTTTTTATTTTCTATATTGAAGTTTCTTGAGCATGGATTTTGTCATTAGCTTTGATTCTATATTTACCAACATTTCTTTACCCAAGTCTTCAAACAGCATGTCTCAGTGAATCACCAAATTCAACCTTTGTTTCCAACACAGGGTTACTGGTCAATATAAGGATGCTGGTAAATCCACTATAGCAGCTGTAACAGCAGTGCAAAAGCGGCAAAACAGTTATGCAAAGAGTAAAAAGGACAATGTGGCATATGAGATGCCATTTCCACATCCTGTTGAAGATGACTCGGTTTCTGGTGAAGACGACTCAGTTTCTGGTGAAGACGGTGGGAATAGTTTTGGTCTCTGACAGTGCATAAGAAAGTCATGTTTCTGCTGATTTGCTGTACTTGTATCAATCAACGCAAGTGAGATTACACGATTGGGCCTGTTGGAGCTCAGGTAGTCCTCATTGATGAACTGGATTGGAAACCCCAGGTTTCCTCTGATTCCTTCTGCAAATGAGGTTGAAAGCTAAACTTACTCAGATGCACACAAGACATTGGCGGGTTGGTGTATAGTATTAAGCTTATGTAGATTAATTGCCACACCAGGTGCTAGACCATGAGCATTTGGGTGGGTTATATCAGTAGCTAAACTATAGCGGCTAGGGTAGTAAGGTTAATCATGCAGGCCTTTCCAAAAATTGTAGCAGCTGGAAGGGTTTTTCCTGTTCACGCTTCTCAACACCTGACCAGGAACCTGTCTTTAATTTGCCTCAACCGCGAATTCAGGTGTTCGTTTGGCACATGCAAAGCAATCTACCGGCCATGTGCTGAACATTTTGAATTGGGGACCATCTCTGTCAATCTGTTTTGTAACTGGGCCAGCCATGCTGTGCTGTGCAGCTGGAACAATTAGCATGAATGAATGCTTCCAAAGTCTCAGATCATTTGCACCTTTTGCCCTTTGCATTGTTTAGAATTGTGGATTCGGCTCTTTTCTCGTCATTTTGGCTGGCTCTGCTTGGCAACCAGCTGGGCGTGAGAGCAAAAGCCAGGAGGCTGTGACTGGCAATGGCAATACCACAGGGCAGCTCCTGGTTGGTTCCAATGTGCAATTGTCACCGGCAGGCAAACCGGGCCAGGATACCTGCGTTCGCCAGCATACTAATTCCTAATGATACGGTACTAACATACGACTTTGTGTCTTCAACACCCCCCCCCCCCCCCCCCCCCCCCCCCCCTTTTTTTTTTTGAAAGGTTGTGGCTTTGCCTTGAACGCATAGCTGTCCAGTCAAAGAGCAAAGCTGTCAGATTAACAAGCAGCCCCGGCAAAAAATGGTGAGACAACACACAACAGCCTAGCACAGGCACAACTGCACAACCCATCTCACCTCTCTTTAGCCTCTGCAGCAGCATTTGCTGTTGCAGCAACAAACAAAGGCAGCAAGCAGCTAGCCGGTGGCAGGTAGGGGTGGGGGCTGGCCATGCACCGCAAAAGCAAAGCCACCCCCAGCCCACGGGCCCCACGATTTCAACGGCCCGACCCAACGGCTCCCTCCCTCGCCGCCCGCCTACCTGTCGCCACCCCATTGGCCCCCACTCCGTAGCCGTTACGCCCTCATTATATAGCCGTTTCTTCCCTCTCCTCCGCTCCCCCACTCCACTCACTCTCTCTTGCTCCTCGCCACCGCCGCCGTGAAATCCGCACGCGTGCTGCGTCCTGCCGAGTTGTGAGCTGTGATTGTGAGTGAGCGCCATGGCCGTGGAGGCTGTGTCTGGAAATGGCGCCGAGGCGGTGGCGCCGGTGCCGGCGAAGGAGGTGAACGCCAAGGAGGCGGTTGCGGTGTCCAAGAACGCGTCGTTCAGGGAGGAGAGCAACTTCCTGGACGATCTCAAGGAGAGCGAGCGTAAGGCGCTCGCTGAGCTCCGCGACAAGGTCGAGGCGGCCATCATGGAGGACAAGCTGTTCGACGACGGTGGCAAGCCGGAGGCGAAGGAGAAGGAGGAGGCCAAGAAGAAGGCTGAGAAGGCCGTGGAGAAGAAAGAGGAGGAGCCCGAAGCCGAAGAGAAGGGAGAGGAGGACGGCAAGAAGGAGGCCGACGACGAGGAGGAGAAGAAGGAAGGCGAGGAGGAAGGGGAGAAGAAGGAGGCCGAGGAGGAGGGTGGAGGAGAAGACACCAAGGAGGAGGCCAAGAAAGAGGAAGCCGGCGAGAAGGCGGCGGCGAAGGAGGAGAAGCCGGTGGAGACGGCGGCCGTCGTCGTCGTCGTCGACAAGGACATCGCGCTGTGGGGCGTGCCTCTGCTCCCGAGCAAGGGCGACGAGACCACGGACGTGGTGCTCCTCAAGTTCCTCCGCGCGCGCGACTTCAAGGCCGGCGCTGCGTTCGAGATGCTCCGCCGCACGCTCCGCTGGCGCAGGGGCTGGACCGGCTTCAGCGTTGACGCCGACGCCGACGACGCCGACCTCCCCGAGGAGCTCGCGGGCGCGTGCTACCTCGACGGCGCGGACCGGGAGGGCCACCCGGTGTGCTACAACGCGCTGGGCGTGTTCGCGGACGACGCCGTGTACAAGAAGGCGCTGGGCACCGAGGAAGGCAAGGCCAGGTTCCTCCGGTGGCGGGTCCGCGCCATGGAGCGCCACGTGGCCGAGCTGGACCTGAGGCCCGGCGGCGCCGCGTCGCTGCTGCAGGTGACCGACCTGAAGAACTCGCCGGGCCCGGCCAAGAAGGACCTCCGCGTCGCCGTCAAGCAGGTGCTCGACCTGTTCCAGGATAACTACCCCGAGCTCGTCGCAAGAAACGTGAGTGTGCTCATCGACCATCGATCATCGATCGGGTAGAAGTAGAAATTCTCGGCCGAGTGATTTAATATGGTTTTTGTGTGATTTCCTTCCACCTGCAGATCTTGATCAACGTGCCGTTCTGGTACTACGCGTTCAGCGCCCTGTTCTACCCGTTCCTGACGCAGAGGACCAAGAGCAAGTTCGTCGTTGCTCGCCCGTCCAAGGTCACCGAGACCCTCCTCAAGTAAGTGGTCGAACATGTCTTGTTGCCAATCTCGCAAGAAGCAATGTGGAGCGTATTTGTGCGTAAATTTGGGCATTTTGTTTGACAAACATCGTACACCTTTTTTTTTCTGAAGGTACATTCCGATTGAGGCCATCCCGGTGAAGTACGGCGGCCTGAAGCGCGACGGCGACACCGAGTTCTCCGCGGACGACAGCGAGGTCACAGAGGTCACCGTCAAGGGAAGCTCCACGCAGACCATCGAGATCGAAGCCACTGAGGTACAAGTCTGACACATGAATGAATGATTGAATGAACAAGAAGTTTCTTCAGACAATGCATGCAGGCCGGGGTTGGGAGAGTTGCTGAATGACACACACGGGCGTTTCGTTTCGTTGCAGGGTGATGCCACGCTGACATGGGACCTGACGGTGCTGGGGTGGGAGGTGAACTACAAGGAGGAGTTCGTGCCGGCGGACGAGGGCTCCTACACCATCATCATCAGGAAGGGCAAGAAGATGGGGTCCGGCGAGGAGGCGGTCCGCAACTCGTTCCGCGCCGGCGAGCCGGGCAAGGTGGTGCTCACCGTCGAGAACACCTCGCACAGGAAGAAGAAGGTGCTGTTCAGGCACAAGGCCAAGAGCGCCTGCGCCAAGAAGTGCTGAGAGGCTCAGTAGAAACATGGATAGGAATCGAATTGTTTGAGGCTGAGATTTGGGAGTGAGGTTGATTGTGGATTCGATATTATTCATTCATTACATTCTTTGTACGTAAGAGAGAGAACATTATTTGGTGATTATTTGAGGTGGTTGTTGCAGCAAAATACAGAGAGTTTCGATTGACGAATTGTGAAATATCACAAAAGTTTCGTGTGAAAGATGCGGGAATTGTGAAAACCGAGTATGTCAGATTGAACAAGCACTCTGCGCTAGCAACTTCAGCAGAAACTTGGTGTGTATAATTGTAAAAACCTTGCATTCTTGTTTTACTTCTTCGTTCAGCAGAAAATTGTGAAAACCTTGCATTCTTGTATTCGCCCTCATCCGAACCGGTCCAAGCCTCCCCAAATCCGGTTCCCATCAAAGGACCATTTTGCAGGCATGGAAGGAAGCTTTTGTCACAAACTCCCTGCCAAGATGGATGGCCACCCAAGTTTGTATATAACATAAACTGATGGAGCTTTCGTCGAAGAAACAAGTCTACGGAGGGTGGGGGATCCATCATCCGATATTTCAGCAGGTGTAGAGCAGGCGAATTACTTGCTGAGTGCCGCCAAGGCAAGCAGAGGCATGTCTCAAAAGTTTTTTTAAAAAATTTTATAAAGAGCAAATTTAAGCAGCATTGTGCTGCAATGAGGGTGAATGAGTCACCAGATACAGATTGCGAAGCCGTCATCAAGGGACAGCCATTTACATGAGATGCATTAGTACAAATAATCTGCATTTGAGAACAAAGTTGCGTTCGAATGATTGAACGCCTGGATGGCTAGGACATGAGCCGTACTGTTAAGCCGTGTGTGAAGCGCTTGATCTCCCCAGTGCGGTGGGTTGGTGTGGTCGCTCCCGTTGAAGAACGTCACGAGCTGTTGAGCATGCCTTCCTCGCTCGGTATGAGGTTTGTGGTGTTGGAGACACATGCGATCACAGCGGCTGAAGCAATACGCGCTCCAGGCCACGATAGACCGGTGGTTAGCACTCGATACACACAGGCCACGCTCGGCCTGCTTCTGTTGGCCAGCCAGGCCCAGAGGAATTCAGGCAACCAATGAGGCCACCTCCCAATTTCTCGGGCAAACAGGCAAAGTTTGCGGGCATGGCCTTCTGACCTCCTGGAGATTTGGTTGAAAAGTTTCATCACTTCAGCGACAAAACCAACTATTTTTTTTTCCATCACGGAGAAACTGAATTTCATTACTAATGAGAAACGAAAATAATAGTCAAACAAACAGAAACAGAGAAACGACCAAACTTTTATTGTACTGAAAAGGCAGCAAGGTAACACACGCGCGCAACCGTGAAACCATTGTCCACTGCGAGAACTACTGTGCCAAGATAGTATATTTATTTGAAATGTTCCAGTTGCAAAACTAAATCCAAGGAGATGAAAACATACAGAAATAACACGTCAATCAAAAACTTCAGACAAACTGCTGATGCAACATCATTTAACATAGTTCAATTCTCTAATACCACATAGATCACTTGAACTGCTGCATAAGGCATAGCAACAATCAGTTGAGCTACCTCACCTCATGGTAATAACAACTTGGGGACAACCATAATACAAAAAAGGAAACACAGTTTTGTCACAGCAACATCGCATCCATAAGCAATACCACCCATCTATTACCTAACATCACCACACGCACCTCAACCGACTCGTACTGACTAACAGCGATACAAGGGATATCACATCTGTACCAAGCACTGTGGAGGACGGCTTAGACAGCATGTTCCTCCTCTTCTTCCTCCTCGTACTCCTCGTCGTCCTCCGCCGTGGCATCCTGGTACTGCTGGTACTCAGCCACCAGGTCGTTCATGTTGCTCTCGGCCTCGGTGAACTCCATCTCATCCATGCCCTCGCCCGTGTACCAGTGCAAAAAGGCCTTCCTCCTAAACATGGCCGTGAACTGCTCGCTGACGCGGCGGAACATCTCCTGGATGGAGGTCGAGTTGCCAATGAACGTGGAGGACATCTTCAGCCCGACGGGTGGGATGTCGCACACACTCGACTTCACGTTGTTGGGGATCCACTCCACGAAGTAGGAAGAGTTCTTGTTCTGCACGTTCAGCATCTGCTCATCCACTTCCTTGGTGCTCATCTTGCCACGGAACATGGCAGACGCTGTGAGGTAGCGGCCGTGGCGAGGGTCAGCGGCACACATCATGTTCTTGGAGTCCCACATCTGCTGGGTCAGCTCTGGCACGGTGAGGGCACGGTACTGCTGGGAGCCCCGCGAGGTCAGTGGAGCGAACCCAACCATGAAGAAGTGGAGACGTGGGAAGGGGATCAGGTTCACAGCAAGCTTCCGGAGGTCAGAATTCAGCTGACCAGGGAAGCGAAGGCAGCACGTAACACCACTCATGGTTGCAGAGATAAGGTGGTTGAGATCACCAACTGCGCACACACAAAAAAAACAATGTTAAAGAACATGCTTATGTCTGTACAGAAATAACAAGCAGATTATAATAGTGGCATATTACTCCAGGCTTCCAAGACAAATAATATCAACTAGAACACTGCCAAGTTTGGAGTAAAAACATTAGCCCCCTTCAATATTACATACAAGTTGAACGATTTACTAGCTCAATGAACACATGTATAACAAATAAACTATGAAAAATATGCTGCAAATATACAAGAGGACAAGACAGACAGATAATAATGCTTTTTTGCTACACTGCAACAACAAATAACAAATAAGCATGGAATTACTCCAGGCTTCTAAGACAATAATATCAACTAGAACACTGCCAAGTTTGGAGTAAAAACATTAGCCCCCTTCAATATTACATACAAGTTGAACGATTTACTAGCTCAATGAACACATGTATAACAAATAAACTATGAAAATTATGCTGGAAATATACAAGAGGATAAGACAGATAATAATGCATTTTTGCTACACTGCAACAACAAATAACCAATAAGCATGGGTAGAAAGTATCAAAGACAACTCTGCATATACTTCGTTCCAGGCAATAAGAAATGAGTGCCATGCATTTCATAACACTTCTGGCTGAGTGTTACAAATTACATGTATATAACAAGCAGAATGGTAAATGTACCAACAACAACAAGCCTTTTGTCCCAAGCAAGTTGGGGTAGGCTAGAGATGAAACCCAAAAGAGACGAGAAACAGAGAGATACATAAAGGGACATAAAGGGCACAAGACAAAAAGAGGTCATGGTTCAGGCACGTTGATTGCCAATCTCCAAGCGCTCCTGTCCATAGCTAAATGTACCAGAAATATACATGGTACATAATAATGCATGTGCTACACTACATCAAATGTATCATTAAACATGTTTGCAAACGATTAGTATCCTTATGCTGCATTCCAGACAAAATCAAATGAGTGCTATGCATATCATAACAGTTCCTGGGGTGGTTACAGCCCATATGTTTTATTACTAAAAGGTTTTCAGCATCATTTTGTAGCTGACCATTTACACAAGCAGAATGGAAAATGTGTACTGGAGACATACAAGATAGAATGTATGTGCCAGATTTATGGCACCAAATAGTCCATAAACATGTTAGCAAAACATAACTAGTCTGCTTGTGCTGCATTCCAGACAAAAAGAAATGAGTCCTATCATAACACTTCCTGGGGTTACAACCCATATGTTTATTATTAATTAACAGGTTTTACAGCATCATTTTGTAGCTGATCATTTACATGTATATATAGCAAACAGAATGGAAACTGTGTACAGGAGACATACAAGATAGAATGTATGTGCCAGACTATGACAACAAATTGTCAATAAACATGTTAGCAAAACGCAGTGAACTAATCTGCTTGTGCTGCATTCCAGACAAAAAGAAATGAGCGCTATGCATATCATAACACTTCCACGAGTTACAACCCACATATTTATATCAATAAATGTTTTTGGCGCAACGCATAAACAGATAAATCACTGCACCATCAATTTGCAAAATACAAGCAAACAGGCTAGAACATGCCAAATAAATATCAACAGAATCTGATAGGATACAGATGCAAAAATGGAATGTGTAATGTCAAGCAAAAGAGCATTCAGCACTTACAGGTTGGTGTGGCAAGTTTGAGCGTGCGGAAGCAGATGTCATAGAGAGCCTCGTTATCGAGCACCATGCACTCATCTGCGTTCTCAACAAGCTGGTGGACAGAGAGCGTGGCGTTGTAGGGCTCCACGACAGTATCAGACACCTTGGGCGACGGGAAGACAGAGAATGTCAACATCATGCGGTCAGGGTACTCCTCCCTGATCTTGGAGATGAGCAGGGTGCCCATTCCTGAACCAGTACCTCCTCCCAGCGAGTGGCAGACCTGGAACCCTGCAGTATACGGGAGAAAATACATCATAATCGATCAGTAAGGGTGTAAGGCGTCTAGCGCAATCACTGAGAGGTACGAGAATTCTACGACAAAATCCGCTCAATCCGTCGAAAATGTCACGAACCGCTTAGATCTAGGCGAAATC
The DNA here is from genome assembly GCA_038087645.1 of Saccharum hybrid cultivar R570. Lineage (NCBI taxonomy): Eukaryota > Viridiplantae > Streptophyta > Magnoliopsida > Poales > Poaceae > Saccharum > Saccharum hybrid cultivar. Next base: position 295,282 of record JAQSUU010000296.1, read on the forward strand.
GTTCAGATCTACAGGCACGGAACAAGCGCAATGGCGCATAAACCCTAGATCCAGATGTGCGCGTGTCTCCATAACCCCGGAGGGGAAAGGGGCGAAAACATCAGATCCGGTGGGATAGATCAGATAGACAAGACATACCTTGGAGGCAGTCGCAGTTCTCGGCCTCCTTGCGCACGACGTCAAGCACGGAGTCGATGAGCTCTGCGCCCTCGGTGTAGTGTCCCTTGGCCCAGTTGTTGCCAGCGCCGGACTGGCCGAAGACGAAGTTGTCGGGGCGGAAGATCTGGCCGAAGGGGCCCGAGCGCACCGAGTCCATGGTGCCGGGCTCGAGGTCCATGAGGACGGCGCGCGGGACGTAGCGTCCGCCGCTGGCCTCGTTGTAGTAGACGTTGATGCGCTCGAGCTGCAGGTCGGAGTCGCCGGCATACTTGCCGGTGTGGTCGATGCCGTGCTCGTCGCAGATCACCTCCCAGAACTTGGCCCCGATCTGGTTCCCGCACTGCCCGCCCTGGATGTGGAGGATCTCCCTCATGGCGACGGGTCGGCGGGGGGCGGGCTAGGGTTCCGGCGAGGCGAGGCGAGGCGGTGGGGTTTGGGTTGGGGGTTTGGGGGAGGCCGAGCGCGGAGACGGCGTTGTGGCGGACTGGCGGAGTGTGTGTGAAGGGAGGAGAGAGGGGTGGGGAGAGAGAGCCTTTATTGGAGGAAGGCTCTGTGCGGTGGGGCCATTTTGAAATCGTTTCGTGCGGGGCGCGTTTGAGGACACGTCCCTGTAGAAAGCGCTATTTTGCATTCCCCCGCACAGCAAGAGTCGTTGGAGATTTTTCCGACGGGCAGGATTCCCCGTCAGCACGAATTGGTAATGTGGATGTCACTGTCACACGACACGGTTAATGGAAGGCGCAGGCCTCTTGTAGATCCTAAAATTTTTGGAAAAAAAAATCTATATCAGTTTCGTTGTTATTTAATAAAATTTGTCTAACTATAGACTAACTAGGCTCAAAAGATTCGTCTCGATATTTACAAACAAACTGTGCAATTAACTATTTTTTTACCTACATTAAACGCTCCATACATGCGTCTAAAGATTTGATGTGACGAGTACTGTACAAACTTTTTCAGGTGTTTTGGGAACTAAACTGGGCCTGAGGTTAGGATTTTGCTAGAGAAAATAGGAGTAGCAATTGTTTGTTTCTAACTAAATCTTTCATCTTCCCGTATCAAAACAAGTGCACATCTGACCACTTAAGAAATCAAAACATTCCCTCAAAAAAGAAATCAAAACCTTTTAATTTTGATCAAATATTTACAAAACAATACTAGTATTATTAGATTGACTGTAAAATACATTTTTATAATAAACATATTTCCCTATTTTATTGGGAGATATAAATATTAATATTATTTTCTATATATATGTAATGTGTAGTTATTTTGGAACATATGAAGTACAAAAAAGTATCAATATTTCTTATATGAAATAAAAATCATTAGATTTGGCATGCAATATATTCTCATAATACATATATCTGATATTTTCTCTCTATATATATAATTTTGATGAAACTTAATAATAATTTAATTTGCGACAGAACTAAAATTACAGATGATACAGGTGGTGGTCCGTAGGATTTTTTCCTCGCACGCTACTGCAAAGGACAAAACGGAATCGAAAGGAACGCTGCTATATAGCCAATACATATGCCACATAACATGGCTTCACCAAAAGGCGCTAGTGACCGTTTCGTCGTTTTGGACCGTGACCGTTTACGTATCTTTCTGTGTCTATGTGTATGTTTCCCCTGCAATGCAAAACGAAGGAACACTCTGAACTTTTTTTTTCTGAACATTTGTCCTCTGAATCTGAATGAAAAAGAAGAACAAAAGGCGTGTCGCCGACGATGCGATGGTGATGCGCCAGCGACCGTACGGTTGGAAAGGTGCAAGGCGCCACCAGGGGCATCACGATCCCCATGAGGCCACGAGCGACAGAGCGAGCAACGAGCATCGCTGCGGGCAGAGCAGAAGGCCAATTGGCCAAAGAAAGCGCACGGGGCCCCGCGGGGCGCATCACGTGTCCCGTGAAAGCGGACGGGCGCCGGGCACCGGGACCGGGACCGCCGCGCGTATCAATTGTATCGCCACGGCCAGCCGGTGAGCTGTCCGCTTCGCCCAGATCTCTGCACTTGCAAGTTAGGTATATACCTGGATTGCAAGTTACGCTGCGTTCCTACGTACCGTTAGGCTATCCGTACTCATGGACCTCTATATTTATCCTTTATATGTCTTAGTCAGCAAGATTCTCTCCTCTATATTTAATTCTTCCACACTCATACATCCTCTATATCATTCTCTATCCACTTTATCCACTGTAGAACTCACTTGTCACTTTATCTAAATATATCCATATGTGATCTAGTTTTGAAGGATTTATTGAGACGAATTTAATGGTACAATCGAAATTTAATTTGGATTTTTGGTTTGTGAGTTATAGCATTTTTTGTTTAGCTAGTGGGGTCCGCGACTGCCCACTATAGAGTAAGCACTGTATCACTCTAAATATAGAGTGAAAGAAAAGATAGAGTATCGTTTTAGAGTACCCAGTATAACAGTTTTTACTCTATATTTATACTCTAAAACTTTAGAGTACCCACCACGAGTAGTCTTAGACGAGCTGAGCTTCAGCACTCAGCGGCCGTACTTATCGAGGAGTGGCACAGCGTCTTCACTGTGCCGAATTGATTGGTGACACTAAAGCCATTTGCCAGCCCTCTTGCATTTTTCTTTCTTTCGTCAAGAAAAAGATGGCAATCTTTATAAAAAAAAAAAGAAGGAAAAAAAAAGGAAAAGGTGGCAATAATGGAGTTTGTAGCTCAGCGCCATCCTCTTCAATGTCGAGTGTCGACCGAGCGAGCGAAACCAAGAAACGCCGTGACGACCCAGCAGTAATTCGCCGGTTTTGGCCGGCATTTGATGAACTGACCATTAAATTTGGGTTATGTTTCTACGCGCGCGCGTTACATATTTGCCACGCGTAGTACTGTATAAACCACGGCCACCGAGTCGCAATGCGATGCACTGCCTCGATCTAGCATTCTAGCTGCAGCTGCGACAAAAATCGCACCGGCCTCCCCCTCGGCGAGCCGTCGCCGTCGACGTCGAGGGCTGCTAGCTAGCTCGGGTCGTCGTCGTACACCGGACCGGAGAACCAATGGCCCGCACCGTCGTCGCCGCGCTCGTGCTCTGCGCGGCCGTGCTCGTCGCGGCGGCGCACGCGGGGCGCGTCCTCGAGTACCAAGCGCTCGAGGCCGGGCTCGACGAGGCCGCGGCTGCCCTGGCGCCGCTGGCCGCCGCGTCGCCGCCGGCGTCGGCAGACGTGGCCGCGGATGCGGGCGGCGGCGTCCGGGACGACCGGGAGGTCCGGGAGAGAGGCACCGCGATCGGCGACGTCCTCTGGTTCGTGCTCCAGTGGGCCAACGAGGCTGCATCCGGCGACAGGCGGAAGGCCTACTGATCAACTGGTCCGCGAGTGGACTAGCTAGTAGCTACTGGGTGAAAGGAGAAAATAAACGCGCGTGTCGTTTTCATGTTTCAGTACTTTCTTTTTAATTAGTTTTCAGTAGCAACAAATAAGAACTGAGATATGCGTTCTGTTTTGCTTCATTAATTTTCTACTATGTTCAGTTTATTTGCTATCGAACTTCGGTCCTGTAACTTCTTCTCCAAACTTCTATTTATATTACCAAAAAAAAAGAGTACAGAAGGTCATGTAGAGCTACTGCGGCTGCTTGTTATTTCCATCAACAAATTAACATAAACTCTGTACCACATACGGTTCAGTATATGCACAAAAATTGTTTAGGGGAGAAGACGGTCTGTCTTTTGGTAATTTGATTTGATCATAATACTACTGCTCCCTCCATCTAGAAAATGAATGCAATTCTAGCACAATATAAGTTTAATGAACTATACATAAAAATATAAATATAAACAATTATGGTACCAAATATGTATCATTATATTTATCATGAGACATGTTTTCATAATATATTTAATTTAGCATTGTAATCATTATGATACCACAGTTTGCTGAATGTTAGGCATGACAAACTACGTCACCAATATAATCAAACAAGCCTCTAGTAGATTTTGAATCTTAATTATTTTAAAAAAAACAAACAAAGAGAGTAAATATTTATTGATTAGGTAACGATACAACCATTGAATACAAGATGAGCCTAGCTTGTGAGTTTCATCTACATTTGCAATATTTTCACGCTTCATCTATATAGTTCTTAATTGTGTTATTCGATTCACAGGGAAAAATTAGCCTTCTCAGCGAGGTCAAACAACGTGCGATTGATAATTAGAGGAGTCGTGGTGCTAAGGTTGCAGTATTCAGGTCTTTGTGATAAAAACCCGAATGGATGTGTCAAGTCCCCACCAAATCAATAGTTATCCTAACGGAATATTGAGACCCTCGTTCTCATCGTTTAGTTAGTCGTGGGTTCTAAATGTATCCATGAACTCCTAAGGCCATTCTCAGTAAGGCAGGAGGGTTCCCACTTTTCAAGGTTTCCATGTATATTGGAGAGAGTATGGACTGGTTTTCTCGTTATGAAATAATTCGTTTTACTCCCATAAAACTTTGATCCTCTCCCTCCCTTTATCAAATTTGTATGGTGTTAGCATATTTGCTAATTTAATAACTTATTCAATATTCATAAAACTCTCATAAGACATCTTAACTGCCCTAATAGCTATGTCTCTTCAGGTTACCCATGCAAGAGCATGAATCAATGGACTAATTATATACTCCTCCATCCCAAATTATAAAGTCGTTCTAACTTTCTTGGAGGGTCAAAGCACCTCAAGTTTGACCAAAATTTTAGAGAGAATTATAAAGATTTGTGACATCAAATAGGTATATTATAAAAATATAATTAATGAAAAATCTATTTTTTTCTTATTTGATATCATAAATGTTATTATTTTATTATGTAATTTTGGTCAAACTTGAGATGCTTTGACTCTTAAGAAAGTTGAAATGACTTACAATGAGATATCACTCAACCAATTTTTCTAATCACTCTTCCCTCTTTTTCTATTTTATTACTGACTAGCAAATAAGGCCGTACGTTGCAACGGGAAAGAAATACATGCTTGTACATGAGAGTTGTATTAAAAAGAGGAAAAATCATTTATTTGTGTAAATATAATTTTACAATTTGTTCACTTAATTTATACGTTAGAAGTCCAGGGACAGCAGATCGAAAACGTTGCTGCTTTCAATTTATTTTGGTTTGGTTCATACCAGTGTCACAAAGTTCCCGATACAAAGGGTACAAGAAACGGGTACGTGGATCGAAAATTTTGAGTTCCCGGTTCACGAGGGTATATCTCTTCGGGACAATTGATTCGAAGAGTGGAACATGGTCCCTAGATAATTTGGACGATATACCTGGAATATAGCTAGCAAACAAGAACATAATTCCAATATATTTATTTACACAAATATTTATTATAGTACTATAATTTTAGATTTTACGGATTCCTTAAAATAGATTGCACGGAGAATACTAACACTAATGATAGGAAAATACGAATGCATTCTAGCGTTCGGGTTGCACGTCCATTTGCATTGACTGTCTCGTTATTAGGACATGGCTCATCGGACTCCAGGCCCATTTGATTGTCGAATGCAGGCCTATTTCTCTCCGCTCCCATCGACACTACTCATTCATCCGATGCATAGAGCAAAGAGCTATCGTATAGGAGAAATTAGAGCGCTGCTGCCCGTCGCCCGCCGCCAACACCTGGCCCCAGCACTACACCGCTCCACCGCCAACGTCCGGCTCCAGTGCCGCTCGCCGCCACCCCCGGCCCTAGTGCTGCGCCGCGCAGCCACCCAACACCAGTGCACCACGGTGTGCAGCAGAACCAGTGTTGCGCAGCTGCCAAGCTTTAGAGGAACCTGCGCCCAATGCCGTGCCGCAAATCTTTGCAACTCCACTGCGTCGCGATTGCTGTATGAATCTCCTGGATGATCCGATGTGCTTCAGAACGTCATCCCAACTCGCGTCCCCATCATCAATCCGTCGATGTGCAGCATCGGGAGACCTGCCCGTGGTGGATTCGATTTGGAAAAAAAATATTTGGCGGCTGAACTTGATCCGTTTTCGTCTCTAACCCATTGTCAAACCACGATCCACATAGCTAGTTAGTGAGGCTTGGGAAAAAGAAAAAATAACTCGGACACGAAAACGGAAAAACGTAAACCGTAACTGAGCCGATGTCTTAGTTGGACGAAAGATTTTGTATAAAATATTTTGCCTCTTTATTATTAGGTATAGATATAGATATTCTTGCACTGTTTCAAAATAGAATGGATAGACTTCGACAATTTTCTTATTGACTAGACTACCGTGTAGACACTTAGGCTATCTCCAACATGAGATGCATTGCGAGACTCAAACCCAAAATGGGTCTCCAACCGAATATTTATAGTCTCCAACAGAGTATCTATACGGAAGACTCATTTTGGATGTCAGGAGAGGTATAACGCAAATATGAGTATCTTCTTTCCTAGAGAGCCATTTGTAGAAAAGGTTCTTTTTAGGTCTTGTTGTTGGAGAAGACCTTTTATGGGTATTGAACCCTTTACCTGTAGCGCTATCTAAACATAAAATAAGTCTTATATTTTGGATAATGGTTGTTGGAGACAGTCTTATATGGGTCAACACAATTCTAGTGATATGCCAACACAACACTGTTGCTAGGAAAATAAAATGATCAATGTTATTTTAGAACGACACTATAGTGGACCTACGAGCGCGGTAGGACACCCGCTGTACCTAACTATGGCGGCAAAGGCCCTAAGAACATCTTGAAGAGATTAAAAAACACTTACCAAATCAGTGAGTACTCTAAGTGAAAAAAAAATGTTATCTATTGTTTGTCTCTAATAGTTTTAAGTAATTACTTTTAAAAAATATATAAAAATTGATCGCTGCCACTGCCTCTGCTGCCGCCAACTCAGACTATCCGCACTCATGGACCTCTATATTCATCCTCTAAAAGGAATATTCCATCCTAATCACCACAAAATATACAGTTTCCCTTCATCCATCCATCATCTATCCACTATGGGCCCACTTGTCACTTTATCTAAATATATCCATGTGACATCTTGTTTTGAAGTATTTATTAAAACGAATTTAATGGTGCAATCAAAATTTAATTTATTTTTTTGGTTTGGGAGTTATAGCATTTTTTTCATAGTTGAAAACGTGGGGCCCGCCCAAGATTCCCTCCCGCCCCCTCTCTCTCGCTCGTTCGTGATTCATCGCGGGCTGGGGCCGCCCGCGGCTGATACCGGATGTTCGCTATTGCGCTACAAATAGCGTATGCGAGCACATGCAGGAGCATTTGCAGTGCAGCTGTTTCAGCCGGTACATCGTCCTGCAGGAGCCGTTTACCGTAGCCGGTGCGAGTAGTCTCATAGTTGATCATCACATCAACTAACCTCTAAAACAGAAACTCTATTGCTTGCACTACCTTTCAGTAGTCTCTGATCTCAACGTAGTGATTCGAGATTTAATTCTAGCGAATTACATGCAAGGGTGATGTATGTGGTGTTAATGGCGATATCAAGTGTCAAAGAAAAAAAAATGGCACCTCACCATAGGGGAGTAGCGATTGGCCGCATATGTTTGCCCCTAATGCCTACGCTTTTCCAAACGTGAATATGTTGCGACTTTGGATAGAGAGTTGTTAGAGATAAATTTTTATCCGACCTACCAAAAAATCAAGATTAAGGGTGATTTTAGTAAACAGATGCTCTTGCCCCTGTTTTTTTTTTTCAACTAAGCCACGGACTTTTTTTCTCATCCTGGCTGTGCCATAACGTTTCTTTTTTTACTAGCAAATATGCCCGTGCGTTACAACGGGAAGAAAAAAAGTTAGCAAATATTCATAAAAAAACAAAACTAGATCATACCTAACTATTTATATTTTACCCTTTTATAAAAGTTTAAAGTTATAATTTATTTTATGACGACTACGACATCCATAATATACCTTTGTTTTTTCTCCGACTTTAAAGCACAGCGACCTTAATTTTAAATAATATATATATCATAAATTTAATTCCATACCATCCATGTGTTGTACAGCTAAATATCGAGTTTCCTGATTTCCTTTGTGGACTGATAAAAATTTGTAGCTATAATTTTTAACCGAAGTTTTTTGTGCAAGAATCTTTGACCAAAGTTGATAAGGATTTAGTTTTTGATGTAATAATTGGTCTATTCATTGACGATTATGATAGGAGATCTTTCTCGATTTTTTACATGGACACTGGCCCGAGATTGCACTGAGCATTGCATATGTTTAGAGACATATTATTTAGTCTAATATCGATAAAAATTGTTGTACACTGGTTCATTAGTTGATCATTACTGAAGTTTTATTCGTAATGAAAACTACATTAGTGGTGGAAATATATAGGAACAAAAAAGAAAGTCAGAACTCAGAAGTAATAGACCATTCCGGGAGCCAAAGACGAAATCAGAACGAAATAGAAAAGAAGTATTGGACCGTTCAAAATCAGAAGTCTTTTTTTCTATATACATTAAAAAAAATCGGAAGTTGACGGACGTAAACCAAAACGGAATAGAAAACGAGAATTAATAGAATAACGGTAAGGTGTATATACACATGCACATATACAAATTTTTGTACTTTTATTTTTTCTGTTTGATTAGACTTCCTATTCAGATTACTTAACATCGGAGGAATTTATTTGTATTAGGATTTCTATTTATCTAGGTTACCACGAGTGGACGAAGAACATAGAACAATGTTTGGTTGAAAATAAAGAAAACGTAATTGAACCTAGATCAGGACCGAAAAAAAGAAAAGAATTAGACGTAACTAAATGAACCAGAACTGAAAGAAAGAAATCGAAAAATGACATCAAAAAGAAATCGGAACATCTTTTGACCGACGAGGGCACGTCCTCACGTCCGTGATCTACAGGGCCTCTACGGCCAAAAAAAAGGTAAAAAGGGTCAACGTGCTTGGAAAAAACCGAAAAATATAAAAGACCAAAACTAAAAAAACTTGTCATGTTTCAATATTAAGGTAGAGCCATAGAGATGATGTTTTAATATTTAGGCTTGAAAAAATAGATTATAATAAGATATATTAGAAGATATAGTAGAGTAGGATTCCTATTTAGGCCAGTCAGGATTAGAGGCTTAATATTAGGTATAGATAGATATAGATATTAGATAGAGATTAGGATTCCTATTCAGCTTATTTGATATCTCAGAGTTCTATTTTGATTTGGATTTGTAGCTATCTTAAACCTATCATATAAATCAGAAGAGCTATAGACAACACAGAATTAGTTAGAAGGAGGTGGACGAAAAAAATGGATGGACAAAAAAAGTCTAAAATTTTATCTCTTTATTATTAGGTATATAGACTTGCTAGTGGCCGCACATCCGATCTGGGACGCTAGCGTCGCGCCCATGCCTGACACACTCAGCTCCCTTGCGCCCGCATCCATCCAGCTCCAGAGCCATGTGGGCCCACGCATGCGAGGGGACCACCCGAGCCCGCTCTATTTCACGCGCCCCCATGCACACACAGCAAGCGTGCGCCCATGGTGGCACGGTGACCTACGACGGCGCACTAGCAGCAACATTTGCTTTCCCGAGATCTACTTTTGAAAAATCCAAATGAAACACTTGCAACATACGTCTGAAACAGATGAAACACTTAAAACATGCGTGTATAGACATAGCAACATGTACAAGTGCAACACCATATCTACTTTTGAAACATCCAAATGAAACATTTATAACATACGTCTAAAATAGATAAAACACTTGAAATATGCGTGTATAGCCATTGCAGCATGTGCAACACCAAGATCTACATTTAAAATATCCAGATGAAACATTTGCAACATTCGTCTAAACACACTGAAACATTTGAAACATATGCTTACATCATACGTATATAGCCATTGTAACATAGTCGGCGACCATGGCCATATGAAACGTAACCAGATGAAACAATTGAAAACATATGTCTGAAACACTTGAACACTCGAAACACGACATCGTCGGCGACCACGTCCTATCTGGTGGAGAACTGCGATAGCCTCCTCCTCGACGGAGGCCGAGGACTCGGTCGCGACGGACTTGGAGGCGGCGGCGCGCTCGGCATCGGGCTTCGGGACGGCGCCGTAGCGCTGGGAGAGATGTTGGGTGCCACGAGCGTTTGCACAAGGCATCGTACCATGGCGTCACACATGTGTTGCAACGGCGGCCAGATGCTGAGCAGCGGGAGCAGCACCTCCGCTTCCTTGGCGCTCGTGAGAGCCGCCGGGGCGGCTTCGGCAGATCCCTCGGGGATTGCAGGATGGCTGCCCTCGGCGACGGCGTTGGGGCGTCCTTTGCCATGGCTGCGACATGCAGGGGAGAGTTCGGAGTAGACCAAGCCAGAATCCGTGGCTGCGGGCTTGGCAGCGAGTGGAGGTCGCGCAAGTCGAGTGAAGCTAGGCTCTAAACGTTCTGGAGTGGATTTTTTTTACAAACTTATGGAGTGAAATGCTGAGGGCAAGCCACAGTGGGCCGTTTGGGCTGTCGTGGCCCACGACAACGGGAGCGTTTGGGCCAAGCAGAGCATTTCCGGGTTTTTTTTAGCTTGACACAACGTTCCTGCTATTGACCGAGCGATCTACGACGATGGGGTGCGTCGGATGGGAGCTGGGCTGGGTCACATTGACGAGTCAGGGAGGATAAGTGGAGCTCTCAGCCCAATAGGCAACACCGCAGTAGCCCAATACATCACATTCGTTCGTCATCATCTCCCATTTGCTACTCAACCACTTAGTCTCTTCTTCTCGCCCTTTCCAGAGCTACAGTTGAGAGCGGCGACCGGAGGGTGACTTCGTTTTTCCTCCGTCGATTCGCCGTCCTCCTCGCCTCTGGCGCCCTCGTCGGCGTCGGATGTTGAGGGGGACCGGTTGAATCGACGGCGGATTCCAGTTCCTTTGTATATAGCTACTTATATACTAGGGTTAGGTCTGGCGGTGGCGTTCGTCAATCGGCCGCCGGTACTTTTGCTGCTCCGGAGTGTCGTCAGAGGATGCAGGAGGGGTGGATCTGCTCTTGTTGGCGAATCTACAGCTCCGTTCTTCGGCGATGCTTCTCGGAGAATAAAGGTAGAACTTGGCAGATCTGGGCTTCTGTGTGTTCTAGATCCTGTCGTGTTCTTCTTTTCTCCATCCCTCGTCTTCGTCGGCGTTTGTCTGGTGAAGTTTCTTGGGATGTTGTTTTACCAGCTTCGGAGATCGGGTTGGTTGTTAGATCCCACCGTCTCTGGTGGTTTGCATCATCTTCTGGATGTTCTCTGTACCGGTGTGCTGGGGTCAATGTTTCTTGTGGCGTCGGATCTCTTCTACACCGGCGAAGAGATGGTCGATGATCATCTTCCTCGGCCTGTTCGTTCAACGTCTACACGGCATGTCGGTTTTCCCGATGTGCTACTCTTGGTGCCATTTCAAAACTTTCAAGCTACTTCGTCGGGAAGGTGGTCGGCTACTGGGCGTCTCCTCCGGCCGCCGGTGACGAGAATGACCGCCGGGAGTTCCTTACAAGGATTTGCTTGTAATTTTCTATTTTTCCAAGGGTTCCTTTGTAAGGGGTGTGATGTAAACTATCAATAATCTTTGTGTAATATAACCCGGTTTCTCAAAAAAAAAATCATCTCCCATTTGAGCGCTGCACAAGCCAGAGCCGCCTCTTCAGCCTCTGCTGTGGCCAGGGGTCGTCAGGCCTTTTGTGTTTAACAGGAACGCCTAGACGCGCTTAGTATTTTAGTAGTGGTATGTTAGTATCCCTGCCTGGTGGGCTCAGGAGGGACAGGGCTGGCGGTGGCCTTCCGCTGGCTACAAAAGGCAACAGTGGATTCGAAGAGAAGACATTGAAGAAAATATCAGAACCCCTTTACTTTACTGTTCATCTTCTACCTTCCTCTACTTGCTGTTCATCTTCTACCTTACTACATTTATATTTCATATTGATAATATAGGTTGTATGATGAATTGTGTGGGTTATGAAGCAAACATTCTTTATGTGCTTTACATACGAGAGGTAACCACATTGAGTTTTTCTCTATACTATTCATTACCAAATTACCGTTTAGAATTAAACTTTAAGCGCAAAAACCAATACAAATATGATATACATATAGAGGCTAATTGCTTGGTTGTGTGGCCTAAGCTAGACAAGCTTAAATTTAAAGCTATGAAAACCTTCTCAAATGTGCCTTTGTCAAATTCGGGAGAGGATTCCTTGTTCAGATGCCTTCTGAAATGGGTTCATCTTTTGCCCCGAGCGTGTATAAACAAATGCGTTAGCTATGAAAACCTTCTGCCTTTTTCTCGTTGATGATTTATATGCTATCATTCCTATTGCCACAATTGGAGAAATCCGGTGTCATCTCGTAACATGAGCATCCAAGCCGAAGCAGTTGTATTAAAAGGAACTTAGCAGTAAAATCAGAATGCCATATGCAAATGGCCAGAACAAGCCTCTTGACTCTTGATCACAACACAAACTTATGGTCAGAAACAGGAGCGCGGCAGAGTCTATAGTACTACGGCACAGTTTTATTGCGTCCATTTGACGCCGTGCTGTCCGCTGTGCTCCGATCGAGCTGGTCCTGTTCGCTTCTCTTATAATCCGTACTTTTAAACTTATTTTTTTAGTTGTGACCGTGTTTTTCTCTCGTACCGAATCAACGAACGGTAATTTCAGCCTTGGCAGCTAAGCGAACCGGCTCTGCATTGGATCGAGTTCAGAGCAGTATCGCACTTCGCGTGCCTCTGACGAAGAATCTGCTCGCGGAGACGGGCGTCGCCGGAGACGGCGGCTGGCTCGGCATGGCCGCATCGGCGAACCCAACGACCTGGCTTGCCCGCGGGGCGAGGCTGTCAGACTCCTAGAACGCCGGCCACCTCAAGCTCCCAGTGGCGGTATCACCAAGAAGGTCGTCCTCGGCCTCGGGGTGACGGATCGCGTGCGCCGGCCGTGGGAAACGCCGCGGCGGCCTGGAGGGCGACGAGGTCGGTGGCCGTGGCCACGGTGACTCCGGAGTGGCGGCCCATTTGACGCACCGTTGGTCGACGAGATCGGTAGCTGTGCAAGATGGCGTTTGGACGTTTGGTGTTGTGATGCATATCAGACGCTTGCGGCGAATAATCCTTGTGAAAGGCGAGTTGGTATCGGTGAAAGGCTTGCTCAAGCGGCCGGGTTTCACATTTTCATGCGTTTTTTTTATTGCGGGTTTCATGCGTTCTTGCCGCCATTATTTGCATCTCTAACGGACCAATCAAAATTATACTACAGAAACGTCTCCCGCTCAGAGCCTCTAACCATAGTGCACCCAGCAAAATGACACAACAAATTATCTTCGTTAAAATCGAGTGCTAATAAAGTAACCAGACCAGATCCGATGCCCGACGGAAGAATTTTCATGCCAGGCTTCTGACCCACCCACATCCCACACATGCGCCCTCCGCCCACGCAGACGAAACGCTCCTCACGCCCCTTTTTTCTTTTGTTTTTCTTCCGAGGGAAGGGTCAGGAGACGGGAAGCCAGGGAGGGTTAGGAAAGGGCGGCGGCGGCTCCACGCACAGTAGCGCCCGTGCCTAGGGTTTGGGCAAAGGGTACGGCGGCTCCACGCGTCGGATCTACCTCCGCAATGCGTAGGCCTAGGCACGGGGGAAGCTGCCCGCCTTTAGGGAGGCATCGTCGCCTTCGGCCACAGCAGCACGGGGGGCTGCCGTTGCGTGCGCCCCGACGGCCACGCCTCCGCCAACCGCTGCTGCCTGGTCACAACACCGCCTTGCCGCACTCCACCGGCGCCATGAGTCCTTCTCGACAGCGCGCATGTCCTGACCCTGCCTGGCTTCCCGTCGGCATCATCTTGTCTGTTGCCTGCATCTCCCCTTCAGCCATGGGTGTCCAGGAGGTATTGATTCTTCCCTCAATTTGCATATGGATGATTGAATGGTTTTAATCAAGCCACAATTTTTGCATGGTTGCCTGCAGGTGGCTGAAGATCCACTCCAGCATGGCACCTGGTGTTTGAACAGGTATGCCGAAGATCCATCAAAGCTGTCAGGGACACAACACCAATTCACCTGCTGAACATATACAAGGTCACGTCTTCCCTCCCCTCCTCTTCTTGTTTTTCTATATTGGTTAATGATGCATCACGTGCATACAAGTGCAATAAATGATTTGAAATGGATCAATTATAATCCCCACTCCAATACTCCATGTGTTTGATAAAATGTTTCTGAGAGTTTGGGAAATTATTTTCCACGAATGCACCTTATTGCTTAAACAGCTGTACAAAATATATTATATATTTTCTTTCCTGGTTTTTGTGGTTGCCTACACAAGAATCGATTACATGAATTGTATAAATGAGAATTTAGTTGCTTTCAGACTTAATGTAGACTGCAGCAAATTTTATTTACTAATTTAACCAGGTGCATAGAAATTTTTTAGTTTGCTGATTCTTCAGGTTCTTGTAGACTGAATTTATGTGTTGGATCATCTGTTAATCAATGACAAGGTTGGCTTGGTGGTCTCGGTGAATATTGGTGTCATATATGGACAACACGTAAAATCAGATCTTGCCATCAGACCATACTGCATAATTTTCATGTCAATGGTGAATTTTAGTTTTTAATCTGTATGCCTTTCAAATTCTATCTGGGCTCTTCATGTGAACAAGGGCTCTATAAATGTTCATGCTGGCAGCAAAGTAGTCTCTTTCTTTGTCAAGGTTAGTGAGTTTGCTATTATTCCTGATGAGCTCTCATCTTTGGCATATCAAGTGATGGAAACCAAGAAATGTATCATTATTATCTATGGCTTTATTTTTTTTGAGGAAAACAAGAGGGGCATGTATTTGAGGCACTGAAAGTATCATTTCAAACAGGTAAAAATCTTAGAAGGTCTTTCACTTGCAATATATGTATGATCAGGAAGCATGGTAAAAAAAATGGTCTATCGACAAGAGCTAACAAATGTTATCGTCGTCTTCAGCAACATGGCACTTGTGAATTATGTGGCCAGCAAAAAGAAAATTGTTTTCATTTCATGAAAATATCATGTGTCCTCATGTTGTTGCTCTACAACAAGCATGACATAGTATTGGGCTCTACGTAGTGTGGACATATGTTAGTCAGGGCTAGAATGGCTACTATCATCGATAGTATGTATCGAGGTCGTTCAAACTTACTCTTGCTCATCTGATGTATTTAGAGTGTCAGAAAAGATGTGTTGCAGATGAGATTTCTAATAGTGAAGCACGTTTTGTTCCATTGTGGGGATCGGAGGAAACAAATGCAATAGCATGTTTGGAAGGCATGCGGCTGGCTGCTCTCAGGCGGGTGAAGTGGTGATCCTTCAGCTCAAAAAGGTTTGTTTTGATTTTCAGTCATTCACATTAGAGTTCATCACTTCCTTCAGCCAGGTGATTAGTTCTGTTTTACTAATTATCTATGAAAAATTGCCTATTTAGAGATGCAGAGAAGTTTCGCAAAAGAGTGGCTGCATATTGTTGTAATGCTTTTTTTTTGTATTTGTTTTGGAGTCCGTGAAGGAAGCAATCACTTGTTCTTATTGCGTCAATGTGCTTCTGTCAAAGCTGATTCCCCTGCTGTTCATCATAGCATAAATCTATGCATATAAATGTTAGACAGGTGAACAATATTTAAGGAGGGCTCTTCCAATTTGAGCTTGAAGTCCACCTGAACCACCTCATGCATATCAATTAACCATATCTTTGCTGGACTTGACTTTTGTTGGTAGATTGATTTTTTATGGTATATCAATTAATTTTCTCTGATAATGATATCAATTAATTATTGGATCACCAGAGTGTGTGACTGGATAACTTGTTAGTGTTTTAAATGACATCTTGGAATTTTCTTTTCTACAATTATGGATTGCAAACAAATCTAGCGTACACTAGACATATTTTACCTTTTATCTGGTTCGGTGCATCCTTAGGTGTTGTTGGTAGTTTCTTATGTATACATGCTTGTATATATAATAACTGAATAATGTTGTAACATTGCAGAGATGTTGAGGAAGCAAAAGCTGTAGCATGCTCGAGTCTAACAGGTTGTGAGTTTTCTTTCTTTCTTTTTCTTTTGTTGACACATGCAAGTACAACCTGATCGCTCCTTGGTGCAATTGATCACCCATGAGCTCAGCAGGAAGGCCGGTAGCTGCAAAGCTCAAGAATTGATAAGTTTGGAGTGGTGCGAATTAAAGTTGTGCATGAATGTGCATGTTTGCCAATATGTCATGTCGAGACTGAGTATTGTTTTCAGTTTTGTGTCAAGAGTCTTGTTTTGTAATGATATTGTTGATTCCGTGATAATAAAGCTCTCTTTTGCAAAGAGGTGGGTGTCCAATAGTAATTTTGGGTCCAAATCTTTTAAAACTAAGTATTGTGCAGGTAAACCATTTTTTTGTTGTGTGATTTGCATTATCAAATGTCACCGTAGCGTTAGCACGGACATTAGGTAAATCTTTTTTTTGGTTATGTGACTTGCATTACCAAATTTCACCGTAGCGTTAGCAGTAAACATCGTTGCAAGAACTATCTGAGTTTTGAAAAAGCAGGATGGCCCATTCCTTGCTTTTTTTTTTCTGAGAATTGGCCCATTCCTTGCTACCTTATGTCACACTGATGGGCTGAAATGGCGGATGGCCCATTCATATAGCCGAAATAAACAGCGAAGGTGGTACGGCATCTGAATATGGGCCTAAAGGAAGGTTTCTTAATGGGCCGTACTACGCTGAACAATAAGCCTTGGTATTGGACCCCTGTGAGAATGAGACGGAGCTCCAACCAAAAGTGGATTTGATTGAGACAAACTGACAAAGCGACCATCGAACGAAATAAACAAAACCCTAAAACCTAATCTAAGAGACGCTAATGCGTGTGTCGCAGTGTTTTTATGCGTGGTTTGTACTGTGTCCCAAATTGGAATAAACAAACCCTAACCCCTTTTTTCTATTGTGCATGATTGCACGTACTCGTAGTACTGCACGTTACCTTTCCTATTGCGACAAACCGACGACCATTGTCACTTCAAAAAATTCCAGCGCGGTCTCGTAACTTGAGCACCAAATTCCAAGCTATAGCGTGGTACTACCTCTGTCCGGTTAAGAATGTAATTCTAGTTTATTTTTTGATTTCCGTGTCCAATGTTTGACCGAATATATAGATAAAAGTATTAATATTTTTGACACCAAATAAATATATTATGAAAACATATCTCATAACAAATCTAATGATACTAATTTTATGTCATAATTATTTATATTTTTTTATATATAATTAGTTAAACTTGACATACTAAAACATTGCACTGTGCTAGAATTGCATTCTTTTTAGGACGGAGGGAGTACTAGTAGAAATAGAAAACTCATGAAGCACCGTGTTTCATGGTTGGCGGCACAAGTGGAACGGGAAAAATGAAACACGACAACACGACCGGGGCCTTGTTTAGATCCCAAATTTCATCCCCAAATTTCATTATGCAAAAAGAAGATTCCCATCACATCAAAATGCCGGCACATGCATGCAGTACTAAATATAGATGAAATTAAAAACTAATTGTACAGTTTTGTTGTACTTTGCGAGACAAACATTTTAAGCCTAATTAGTCAAAGTTTGGACAATTTTTATCAAATACAAACGAAATACTACAGTGCGCTACGGTGTTCAACAGGAAATCAGCCGCCAGCAATTCGGTGGAACTAAACACGGCCCTGGCTGAATGCTGACGCTGCACTCCATAAGTTCTCCAACGCCCAGCACTTCCTGCCTCCGCACGAATCCAAAGCAAAAGATACGACGTGACGTATCGACCAAAGCGGGCGCCGGCCACCTCTCCCGTCCCGTCAATTGTTTATGCCGCCGCGCCATGTGGCCGCACCACGCCCACCCGCCCTCCTGCCTGCCCCTGGATATCCTTTCTTTTCTGCTCGGCGATGGCACGACGACCCCGCGACCTGCCTCCATGATTCGAGACACGTCGACCCCGGGTTCGGCTTGCCCGCCGGCCAAACCCCACTACTACTACCAGTAGTAGCCTACTACAGGCGGCGGGGCGGGGCGGCACACGCAGGGCAGGATCTCGGACCCAGGCGTCACCATTCACACACTCACACTCTGACGCGGATCGATCTCCGGTGGTCGGGTCGCGTAAGCAAGGCATTGTTCACTTCCCCGTCCCAACCTAAAATATTTCCTCTTCCACCTATCACATCAAATCTTTCAACGCATGCATGGAGCATTAAATGTAGGTAAAAAAGATAACTAATTGCATAGTTTGTCTGTAAACGTCGTGACGAATCTTTTGAGCCTAGTTAGTCCATAATTAGATAAATTTTGTCAAATAACAACGAAAGATGCTACAATAACTTTTCAGCTACTTTTCGCGGAGTGAACACACCCCAAAGCAAACGGCAAAACGCCGCCGCCGCGGCAGCCGGCAGGGGTATCCTATCCGGTCCGCACCTGAAAGTTTCGCTGTTTAGGAGTGCTATTAATCTATGAGCCTGTTTAGTTGCATCAACAACCCAAAAAGCAAACCTAAAAAGTGCTACAGTACCTATCACATCAAATCTTGCGGCACATGCATGGAGTACTAAATGTAGACGAAAGAAAAAACTAATTACACAGTTTAGTTATAAATCACGAGACAAATCTTTTGAGCCTAATTAGTCCATGATTGGACACAAATTACCAAATAAAAACGAAAAGTGCTACAGTAGCCGAACCCAAACTTTTTCACCAACTAAACAACCCCTGTCTACTACTGATTGAGAGTGAACAGTGACAGTGGATCATGTATCATCGCCGCCGCCGGGCCAGGGACCAATCATTGCTGGAGCTCTCGCTCGCAGCAGCAGCTGTCCGTCTCTCCGGCGTGGGATCCTTGGCTCTCATAGCTAGATGCAACGGCTCACGTGATGTACCCTATGACGAGACGAATTTTCAAAGACAAATCGCACCACGCACGCATGTGCCTTTCGTCGTCAAGGCAGAGGACCCCCGTCCAGCCTCGACAGGCCGCCTTGCCTGCCTGCCAACAGCACAGTACTACGCAACAGCTAGCAACCTTTAGCCTGTTTGGCTGAACTGGCTAGCTAGAAGTACTGCTGGCTGATTTTTTTTTAGAGAAAAACATTGTTGTTAGGCTGACTGATTTGATTGATAATCTTAAACGAACCGAATGCTTGTGTTTGTGTATACATACGTGCAACCTGTCTTTCTGTCAGCACTGCCCCGGGAGGAAAACCGATCCGGATCGTGATCTCCATGATATACCGAGCACGAGCAGCACCCCGTGCTGCGCGTGAGGCAGCCGTCCTTGTCCGGCCGCCCCCACACGGGCTTCTTCCAGAGAGCCGGAGCCGAGACGACAGCTCTTGGGCCGCAACTTGCAGCGGATACTATTGGAACGAAAAACACTTGCATTCACCCTGTTCGTTTGAGTTCAGCAGCATTTTTCTCTCGCAACAAATCAGTATCAGTCAGTCAACTAACCATAAACCTCGTGGGCGTGCAACTTGCAAGCTTTAATTCGCCGCCTGCGTGCGTGCTTGCCTTTCTTGCTTTCTTTCTTTTTCAACCAAAAGAACACAAGTTTAGTTTGTGGCCACCACTTTTTTTTCATTTTGGTTTTGTTTCTACTCGTACAAATGGGAGGGCTATCTTCTATTTGTTGTGTATAATAATAATAAACTGAATTAATGAGTGTCACGTCATAAGATATGGACCCTAGCTATTATTAATTGCCAAACAAGCATAGGCTCGGTTCGCTTAAACATATGACCCTAGCTATTATTAATTGCGAAACAAGCGTAGGCTCGGTTCGTCTAAATTTATTAGTTATTGTACAGTATTTTTCTCTCATAACAAATCAGTAAACGGTATTTTTTAGCATGGCTTTTCAGCAAAGCCAACAAGACTTTAGTGTGTCTATATATATATATATATATATATATATATATATATATATATATACACACACACACACACATTGCTGACAATGAAAAGCGAAATAAAATAAGGGATATATGGACTATCTCGTGAGGCCAAACAAGGGCCACGTTTAGCTCACTGTATATGTGAATATAATAAGGATATTAATTCTTTGTTAGCATTAATGTATTCCTTTTTCTCAGACTCGTTTGGTATGTATGCAACGATAGATACAACCTTATTTAAGTTAACAAGTACTCCGTACGATACATCAGAGGTCTTATAGGTCAAGTCATGTAGGATTTTTAATCATGTGATGAGAAAAATAGGGTGTCGTTTCATGAAGCAACAACGCCGTAAGCTAAAATCTACGACTGTGAGACAGCTCTACACCATGCGTGAGTCATCGTTGCGAAAGGCAAGTCACAACATTTATTTTGTTCTATGCACATTGGTCCTGTTCATCCGGCTTATAATCCGTACTTTTCAACTTATTTTTTCAGCAGTGTTTTTTCTCACAATAAATCAGTCAACAATATTTTTCAGCCGACTTATCAGCATAGCCGAACGGGACCATTGTACCTATTATGCACAACGTTCCTTTTGTTCTATATATGCACAATCTATTGTTCTATATATGCACAGGTAATTATGGGTTTTTAATGAGACCAATTTTTATTGCAATATTGTCTACTAAATCGATTAGAGACAATTTGGCACTATATGAGATCGTCTATAAAAACAAGTCCAATACACCGGACCTAAGACAGGGAACGCAAGAACAAAATTAGTTCGACATCCATGGGGAAATGACTATTCCCCATTTTCAAGATGAGCTAAACTTTGTTATGCCATGCACAACGAGAGTAGCCAATGTAACAAAAGATGGTAAGAATTCTATAATAATTACATATGTAAGATACTAATACTTATCAGTTATCATACTACATAAGTATTATTAGAATTGTCAAAAAAAAATATTTTTATAGTATATTATTTGAAGTCATATATATTATAATATTTTTAAAAAAAAACTTGGTCAAACCTATGATAGTTTGATTTTGATGAGGACTAGAATTCCATCTTTTTTTTTAGATAGAGAGGTAGTACTGCCATAACGCATGCAAGCCTCTCATCCATGCTCGCATTCGCATGTGAGCAATGGTCGAGTGAGGGTAGAGGGCAAAGAACCACAAGGTCACAGCAAAAAAGAAGTATCTACCTTCGTCCTTGAGATAATGTAATTCTAACATTAAAATATTATCATATTATCCACAATGAATGGGCCTAGGCATGTTGTTGTAACAAGAAGTGTCATACAAATGCATGATGACAATACACTCATGTGTAGTTTGGGTGCAATCATTTTTCTTGGTCCAACCAACACATGAGGAGAATAAAAAAGTATAAATGCATGCGTCATTTTTGTTGTTAACTAATCTGTCTCCACTTTTCAAAAAAAAAGTCTCCAAAACCCTAGCATCACTTTTTTTTAACGACGAATAGAATACTAACCGATATTTTATTGCTAGGGAAACTGTAACACTCTGAAGTCATATATGCATATTTATGATGTCTTGTAGACGAAATAAATAAAATAGACTAGATACAATTTTAAGTCATATATGCATATGCTAGTTCATCTAAAAACTTTCCTTTCCATTTTAATGTCTTTCATGAATTTAAGTTTTACCAAGGCATACTGAACTAATACTTTCTCTGTCTTAAAATAACACACATCACAACTGACTAGATTTGTAGAAAATAATATGGATATTTGTATCTATAAATATATTCATTATAAAAAAATACATTGTGTGATTAGCCTAGTCATAATTATTTGGAACAATAATTAATAGTATATATTTCTAACATAAATTTTACTTTAGGATAGAGGGAGTAATTAATCTATAGTATATTGCTAATACCATGCTTATGAGCGTCAATAACTCAGTTTCACTTAGGGGGTGTTTGATTCGAGGAGTTAAAGTTTAACGAACACTGTGGCACTTTCGTCTTATTTGACAAAAAATTTCAATCTTAGACTAATTAGGCTTAATAGATTCGTCTCGTAAATTACTCCTAATCTGTGCCGACATGCATGTAATTAGTCTACATTTAGTACTCCATTTATTTGAGAGAACATTGATGTGATGAGAGTTAAACTTTAACACGTTGAAACCAAACAGGCCCTTATATTATGCTTGGCCGGATCTTCTGCCTCCTTATCTGTTGCCGCAGCCCGCAGGCAAGTAGTACTAGTACTGAACTGATCAACAACCAGGTGAGTACTACTGCGTCCAAAGGGATCGACGCGCCATGGATGCAATTCGGCTGCATGCGAGACATAACACAGTACTAACTACTAGCACTGATGAATTATTAGTGACGTCTATAGGAGGCAGGCATGAATCGATCAATAGGCGTTTGATACGAGTGCACTAGTACCAGACTACCAGCAGTACTAGTGCTAGCACCGGTACTACTACAGTAGCTAAGAGAGTGATAAATTGATAATGCACTGACGACCAACTGCGCCTGCCGCGCTCAGCGCTAGCTCTAGTCTCCGCCGATCCTGACGAGTTGGCAATTTACTCCTCCAATCCAAAAAGACTATAATTATAAGATTTAAAATTTATCTAAAAAGACTGTAATTATATGAGGGTTCTGGAGAATTCATAGCGAGTAAGCTTCCGGAAAAGTGCTTGGACAAGATAGTGAGGATTGGGTTGGGCTAATCTTTACAAGGACAATTTAGTAATTTACCACCATTCCTTGGTATCCGTGTCCAGTATTATAATTGTGATCTTTTTGGGACGGAGGGAGTATTATCCACACAACATTGGCCAATGCACCTGCACTGCACGACTGCACTGTCATTGTACATGCAACCCGTGCCTTCGGCGATCGGTGGCGGTGTGCGGTGCTCAACAGTGGCATGGACTTTGACTTTGACTTTACTTTATTTAAATCCTGTTTGTTTCCGGTGGCGAAACTTTTGCCATCTACTTTTAGCCCATTTTTTTTGGCAAATGAAACCAAACACATGAGCTAAAAGTGAGCAAAAGGAGGGTGAGGTTAAAGTTCAGTCTATTTGCACCTTAAGAGGTGCAAAACTGAGCTAAAGTGCCTTGGGAGGTGTGAAGGACACCTCATACTCCCACCCACCCCACTGCCACTATCGCCCACCCCGGCCGTGACTTTTCTTCCTCCTGCGACGGCGCCCCCTCCCACGACGGCCACAACTTCTTCCTCCCTACCGGCATGACGCCCATCTCTAGGTTGAAAACGGTCGGAAACGATCGATATGAGGTCAAATCATTTTCAGTTTCACATTATTTTTTCGAAAACAAAATCGATGCGATATTATCGGAATGAGAACGACATCGATATTCCGATAAATTCAGAAACGAAACTATTTGACCAAAAGTACGTCGATAACGATCGAAAATTATGAAAGTGATATCTAAAATACAATAAACACACCAATATGCGTGCACAACATGACAATAGCTATATAGATTAACCCAGGTCACATAAAAAATAATAGTGTATTAGTAATGATCTATGGCATAAGAGGCAAGACACACATATTATATGTCAATAAAATGACATGATACAAAGGTTGTGCACTGTGCTGGAGTCTAAAGTGTGAAGATGTGAGGTGCGCTCAAGGCCTCAAAGGCTAAGGATGATTAGCGGGCTTGGACAATAGGCCTGGGCGTCTGGGATGGGTCCTCAGCAGAGATGAAATCATGTATCTCTGTCTGAGTTTGGTAATATCGACGGTAGATTATTTACTAAATATAATATTTTTCAAAAACGATCGGAAGAGAGCTAAATTACTTTTATTTTCATCTTCGGATGTTTTTACCATTCTCGTTTTCGTTTTATCGGTTATCATTACCGTTTCCGTTTAGGGGAGAAAATCTGTAATTTCTCAAAAACAATTTCTGGCAATCAAGAATTATCATTTTCGTTTTTAGCCCTACATCTCCTCCCCACCGGAAACGGCCCCAAGTCTCCTCGCCGGCGCATCCGCACCACTCCGCCGTGCGCCACTGCAGCCCAGCCAGCTTCGCCACCCAATCGACGAACCCGGCGCGGCGTGCCACGCGGTACCTGGCGTCGCTGAAGTGGGCACCGCCGCCTTGATCTCATCGGGCCCTACCGTCTCCTCGACAGCCAGGACGACATGGTGTGGCCAGCAGCGGCGTCTCCGGTGGCTTCCCCATGGCTGTGCTGTGCAAATCAGGGGCAAATCAGTCACTTTTGGATGGAGGACTAAACTTTTGCCATGGATCCAAACACCTCAAGTAGGACTAATGTAACACCCTAAAAAATGTATTAATCCAAAATAGCTAAATCTATTTATTTAAAGCATTTATGTGAGCATTCAAACTTAGAGAAATAATAATTTTTGCAAAATTAAAATCAAATATAAGGATAGCTACATGTTGTTGTGTTCATGCTGCTGCACTTTTTTTTTTGTGATGACTGGTTTTGACAAAATCTGAAAATGATTTCAAAATTCAGTTTGAAAATGATTTGGAAAACTTGATTTGGAAAAAAGGAAAATCTTTATTCTCCTTCCCTCCCTCCTAATTGGCCTGCTGGCCCAACTCCCTTCCCAGGCCCGCTCACCACCCTTCCCCCCTTCTTCTCTTTCCAGGCCGAGGCCCAGCCCAGCACGGGTGCTCCTCCTTCCTCCCCTGCTCCCTCTCTCTTGCTAGGCCGACCCAATCGATAGTGGCAACCGCTGCCACTCTTTCCCTCCCTCTCTACCACCGACAGCCGAGGCCCACCTGGCAGCACCATCCTCCACCACCTCCCTCTCGGACGCGCGCGGTCATGGCACAACCGCCGCTCACGCCCACGTTTTCGCGTCATGGGAGCATCTTTCCCTTCCCCCCGTGCCTGGCCCTTTTAAATGGAAGCCCAAGCCCCAACACCGCTCCCTTTGCTGCTCCTTGCCCTATTCCTCCCTCTCGCGCACAGCAACCACAGAGCAAACCGTCACCGGAGTCGCCATCCGCTGCTCCCGTGGACTGTCGCTCTAGAGCCGCCTTCGTCTTATTTGAAGCCATTGGTGAGCTCGCGGACACCTTCTCTCTCTCTCCTGGTGTTTTTGGTTCATCGAACCGTGGCCTGTAGGCCTCGTTCCCGCATGCTTCGGCGAGCACTCACCGCCGGCCATGGCGCGCACGCCGCGCGGGCCACTCCGCGGCCGCGTGTTGTCCCGGGGTGAGCTCGCCGTCGTCCCCGCATCATCCTGGTGGCCTTGGTGGTCGGTTTGGTGGCCCGTAGGCCCCGTTTCCCCCGCTCTGGCGAGCTCTTGCCGTCGTCCAAGGAGAACCGCTGCACCGGAGTACTGTTCCGGCGGCGACAACCTCTTCTCTGTCCCTCCCATCTTTTCTCTGTCGTCCATCGCTTGATCAACGACCCAGGATGGCCAATACCCCTTTGTGGGGATTTTTGCTAAAGAGACCCCCACTTTTCTCGTTTTAGAACCCGCAGTCCTCGCCCGAAATTCAAAATCCGATTTCCTTTGATTTGTTTTAATTCAAAAATAGTTCCATCTATTTACAGAATTACCACTACACTATTTTGCTCATAAAAACTCCGTTTTAGCTCTGATTTGACCCGTTCAACTTGCGTTAGGTATATAATTTCATAACCTACACGTTAATGCCACTATTAGACATGTTTGCAACATTTAATTTTCATGGTTAAATTTAATTAATTCAATTGCTTTAGGAGAGCTTATTTAATTCGTATCTTTCGTGTTATAGCTCTGATTTTCGTAATCTTCGTGTTGACATGATCGTAGCGAGACATAGAATATTTTCATAAACTTTTTATCTTGTCTTTATACTGCTGGTGTACTGTTCTAATTATAGGTTTGTTTACTATGCATGAATGCTTCTGAAATGTGTATGTTGCCGTGTTGGTCGAGTTCAGATGGCGAGGAGTACATTGGGAACCAGGATTACTTCAAAGACCAGCAGGACCAACAGGAGTGTGCTAACTAAGGCAAGTATAGCATGGGCCTACCTTGATGTCTTATTCACTTTAATCATCTACTCAATTGCATGTGTCTAACTTTGATAACTATAAGGATATCCTATTGATGACATGTTACCTTGACTCCTACGAGTTAATTGCATATGGGTAGATTGCTAGCACTCTAACTTAACATAATCTATAAGATGGTTAATGGTTTTGCGGAACAAAAGGTAAAACATGCGTTATAACAACGGATCCATAGGGCGAAGGTGCAAATGACGTTGGTCATGGTGCCCTAAACTCTCCGTAAGAACTTATCTATCGACCAAAGCTAGGATTGACAGTGCAACCATGAGAGTCACATTGCTTTGACTTTAGCTCAGTAATAGGATCTTTTCTAGCTTGTTAGAGGTTACCCGAAAGGGCGCAAGAGGGGCTTGCCACTTTGGGTATAGGACTGCCCCTGTTCTTATGTGTATAGCCACGAAAAATTTGTGCCATAAAAAGGGGTTCTTACATCTGCCTGCCGAGAAAACCTCGTGGCCCTAACATGTTAGAGAGACCTATGGAAGGCTTCATAGTGTACCCTGCTCGCTCACCTTGGTAGTGTTATGGGAGTAATTAACCCGGACATTTGGACAACACGACTCACGGGTAAAGATGCATAACCTCTGCAGAGTGTTAAAAACTGTTATAACAGCCGTGCTCACGGTCACAAGCGGCTCGGAAAACTCACAGAATAAATGGTTACCTCTTATGTTGTTAATTCATGATGATGATGATGTTATAATGATGTTTAATGACTCAATTTAATTCTAGTATATGATCACGTGGATTAAATTGGGAGCTTAAGCATAATTTGATATTAACCAATGATAAAATGTCGATTTACTAAAATGCTAAATGCAGTAAACCGTGTCTATCTTTTGAGCTTCATGAATCCCCATG
Organism: Saccharum hybrid cultivar R570; assembly: GCA_038087645.1. Lineage (NCBI taxonomy): Eukaryota > Viridiplantae > Streptophyta > Magnoliopsida > Poales > Poaceae > Saccharum > Saccharum hybrid cultivar. Next base: position 322,340 of record JAQSUU010000296.1, read on the forward strand.
TTATGCTTGTGGAGTACGAAATGTACTCACACTTGTTTATTTTTTATTTTTGGATAAAAATCCTGGATGGGTACCAGTTTGCCAGAAATTGGAGGAGTTAGGCTTGTGATCAACCAGTCAGTTGTCCCTATGGAGTGGAGTCTTCACCTGAAGACCGAAGTTGTCTTTCCGTTGTTTACAATAAAAGGTTATATCTTTTACAATAAGTACGTTATATATTAAGCATTATCATTTGATATTATCTTTATTTGTAGTTATTTGTGAGATTTGACTTTCTGGACTCACATATGGTGTGTATCTGGTTTTGTTCTTAAACCAGGTGTTACAACTAAAGTTTAGCGGTAAAAGTTTATGGGCTAATATTTTGCCATGGCACATGGATCCAAACAGGGTCTTATACTACTAGGATCCAAACAGGTAGACAAAAAATAAGTCAATTTTGAATTTTAAGCAACTCCCCTTCCAAATTTATATTTACATAGTAAAATGGATGAAAAAAATGAATTTTTTTGGTACATCTATTTTGTTATGCATCTAGTCAAATAATATGTCTAGATACATAGTAAAATGGATGAAAAAAATTCAAAGCGACTTATAATTTGGAACTGAGGGAGTAACTAGCAATTGTGTACTACCCCGTAGTTAATTAGTAAATATAAATTATTATAGACTAAAAGGTGCATATAAGTCTTTGTTCCCCAAAAAATACTTGTACGTTTTTCTATTTAAAACAACACTAGATTAAACTTCACTTATCTAAACTTTACTAGTTCTAGGAAATTAAAAAGGCTCTCGGTCGATTCCACGCATTATAAGCCGATTTTAAATTTCATTAATTTATACAAAAGGTACTTCCTCTGTCCTAAATTATTATAGGTTTTGGTATTTCTAGATTCATAGTATTTGCAATATATCTAAACATAACATATATCTAGATGTATAACAAAAGCTATGAATCTATAAAAGCCAAAAACATTTTATAATTTGGAATGGAAGGAGTAGCAGTATTTTTAATACTAATTGTCTGAGTATGAATGATGTAAATATTGGATGGTTTTTATGAGAATTGTAGTTTGTTTATATAGATATTCTTGTGGCTTGGATATCAGGCAATCTAGAAGACAAAAGAGGAAATTAATCATATCCTACCATAATACCCACATCTTTCGGTCTCCATGCCATATAGTAAATATGAGTTATCCTATTCGTTTCACTAAAACTTGGCTTATGTTGCTGCTTATGATGAAATGTTGTGAGAGGAAAAAATATTGTTTGTTCGCTGAAAAGTATTTTTAAAGTAGTGCTGTAGAACAGACCATAAATTATTTGAAGTTATAAATATTAATGGTTTTTTTTCTAAAAAATTAATAGTTTGTCTTAGATTCAAAGCTTTAATTGTATCTTTTCAGTGACAGAGGTAATGATACATATATGCCTTTTTATGTTCGTAATAGAGTACGCGTGACGCGGTGTTTTAATTTTTTAAAAAAGATATGTGTCGCGATTTGTTGAACTTGCTTGATTAGATGTAAAGATTGTGTTGATGTAACGAGGCCAATTTAGCCCAGCATTCCCATACGTCACGCCACGCTATTATCAGCTGACATTAACACACACACGCATGCGCCTTGATCGGTATCTCAATTTCTCTAGTGTATGGCCTTCGAAGCAGCAGCGCACCTTTAGGTGGCTTACATAGGGTTGTTGGGACTGTTCCGCTCCAGTTTTTGTAACTTTGCTTTAACTCCGCTTTACTAAACACCTTTAGCTCTAAGAACTCCGTTCCAAAAAAAAGTGAAGCTAAAGGTTAACTCCACGTTTTTTTGTCAAGGTACTTCAGAATTTGACCTTTTGTACCTCCTCCTCATGGAGTTATGAAAATATTACACACATGCGTCCATTCGCTTTCTCCCTCCATCGGCCTGCCTCCCGTTCACATGCCGCATGGCCAGCCGCATCAAGTCGTTCGACCTGGACATCGCAGCTATTCAGCTAAATTAGCAGCCATCCAGCAGTATTTTTTTCTCACAACAAACCATTTAACAGTACTTTCAGCTACAATAAACCAGCGAAACGCACAGGTTGTCGCCCTCCCGTGCTGCACGCCATCTCTTTGCTGCTCAAGGAATATCTGCGGCCGGCGACGATGGGATGCACTGATCCATCCCCGTAGGCTGGAGGCTCATGGCAGCCAGGACGGGTCTGTTTGTTCCTTTCTTTTTCTTGTTTTGTTGTAAACTCATGTAACTAATTTGTATGAATACACATTACAAATCAGCCTTCACGCAGGGAACATACAATGCATACACGTTTAAGTGCGATTTCAATCGGGGCATTTGTACGAAAACAACCCATTCGTAGAGCTGAAACTAGGCTATATGACAAATAGTACCGTCTGCTTCACGAACTCTACAGTGAAACTGCTTTACGGTGAAGTTGATGGAACAAAGTTGTAAAAACGAGAGCGGAGCAGTCGGCTCAAACACCAACTAGGCCATGTGAAGCCTGGTGCATTTTTGCAAGCTAATGTGGCATTCAAGATCCGTGAAACGCGGGCGCGTGACACGCTGGGGGCCGGGGTGAAACGCCAGGTGATGGAGCCCATGACCGGACGTGGCACGTCGCGGCGACACCACTAGTCCTCACCCGGCTCGTCTCGGCCGCCATCGTCTACGACCAGACATCCCTCGTGTGCAAGCACGTTGCTATTACTATGCCTCGCTGGCCCTCGGGCCCCGCCTGGATTTCGTCTCCGTCCCATGCTCCCGGCGCGAGATGATACGTACAGTACAACGCAGGAAAGCCATGCGTACGCTCGCTCGGTACGTAGGCATACCGCGTACAGTACGTAGAGCGGCGTCAGGGCGAGTCCCGTGGCAGTAGACGCGAATACGGGCGGGGACGCAGGGGCAGGATGGTCAGCGGCGGTCCTGGTCGCTGGAGGCCATGTCGGGGCGGCCGGCGACACCGCTGCCCTACGGCCACGCGGCGCCCGGCGACTCGGCGGCCCGCTGCCTGGACCCATCACATCGACATCAAGACGTGACGTGACGAGACGTCGAGACCCCAGCGCAGCGCACTGCCGAATGCCTGCGAGCGCAAACGGACTTGACCGTGCACACGGCCTTCGAGAGAGAGGAAAGCTTTGACGCGACCCAGAGATCTTCTCAGGGGCTGTTTAGTGGGTTTTTTTTTTGTCGAAACGTTACTGTAGCAGTTTCGTTGTTATTTGGTAAATATTGTTCAATCATGGTCTAATTAGGCTTAAAAGATTTGTCTCGTCTATTTCGTCTAAACTGTGTAATTAGTTTTATTTTTTTATCTATATTTAATGCTTCATACATGTGTTTAAAGATTCGATGTGACGGAGAATCTGAAAATTTTGGAAAAATTGTTGACACCTAAACGGTGCCGCAGGTCCGATCGATCGGATCCGATCCCATGTCGAGCGGTGCAGGTGGATCCGATCCCATGTCGTTTAGTTGGTAATTTTTTTTTTTGGCAAAATACAACGGTAGTACTTTCATTGTTATTTGAAAATTAGTATCCAATTATGGTTTAATTAGGCTTAAAAGATTCGTCTCGTCCATTTCGTCTAAACTGTGTAATTAGTTTTATTTTTTATCTATATTTAATGTTTCATGCATGCGTCCAAAGATTTAATATGACGGAGAATCTACTGTTCTTTTGAAAAATTGTTGCATCTAAACTGGACCCTGGACGGCACGGGTCGGTGGTCGGAGCAGTGCGGTGCTGATGGCATGGCACAGCTCCACAGACAGAGACGGGCACGTACGAGTACTCCTACCATGTACAGTAAGTCGAGAGAAAAATACTGTTTCATATGAATAGGACGTACGAGTATACAGTATTTTATATGTGAGCCTCCCACTTGTCACTTGGGAAACCGGCGGCATGCATGTACGTACGCTGCTATTCGGAATAATTTTTGTGTGGTGTGGCGTACGTGCAAGGTGTGATTAGTGTGTGTGGGTGTGGCAGATTGGACGCGAGGTCTAGTGCAAGACGGTGGCTTACGATGTTGACGCTTGGGTCTCCTACGTCCGGGCATTATAGACGCTACTCCACGTCTTGGATGAGGCGAGCAAAGAGTTGTGTGATGTCGAAACATGCATGAATCTTACTGGACACGTCGACGTCGCCATTTCTCCCGTGATAGCAGCTATCGATAGCAGCGTTCGAGCTGTCTATTAGGGATGGATTGTACTCCATCCCTCCGTCTCAAAATGATACGTCGTTTTAACTTTCCTATACTCTCTCCATCCCATAATAAAAAGATATTTTGGACTTGTATACTTGCTCTTGTTTATTATTCGAGATATAATTTTATATTTTCTCAGTACATCTCTATTTCTATCTCTCTCCTTGTTTTTTATGCGCCACATCTTTTTTAACCTTCTAGTTTCTGTGTCTAGAGGTAAAACGGTACTTAATATAGGATGGGTTGAATATAACTTTTGCTAAGCATCTAGATATAGGCCTTGTTTAGATACCTAAATTCACCCCCAAATTCTACTATGCAAAAAAAGGAGATTCCTCATCACATCAAAATGTCGGCAAATGCATGAAGTACTAAATGTAGATGAAATCATAAACTAATTGCACAGTTTTGTTGTACTTTACGAGACGAACATTTTGAGTCTAATTAATCAATTTTTAGACAATTTTTTACACTAAAAAAATGCTACAGTGTTCTGTAGCAACAGTGCCCGAATCGGCCTCCCGATTCCGGCATCTAAACAAGGCCATACAAGTTATGTAAGCCATTTATTAATTAGTTTCTTTTGTGCATTGATTACTATATGCACTCGATTTTTGCATACTACTCATGTGTTTAATAAATTGTCTAACCTCCGCCATGTTTACATAAAAATATTGATATCTACAATATCAATTAACTGTATTATCAAATTATGTTTTTCTTTGTGTATCTAATTAACCTTCTTAAGTGTTGTAGGTGTTTGTACATTTTTTTGTATAAAATTTTGTAAAAAAAATAGAGAAGACTGGCTTTGTAAAGAAGTTAAAAACAACTAACATCTAGAACCCATGAAGTATATGCATCTTACAAATGAGACATACCCATGAAGTAACGATCTTCAGATTGTCTGAAGTCAATTATTTTAAACTTTGATTGACCATTAGTTTTTTTGTATAGATTTTGAATGTTTAGAAGTAACTTTGAATAAGTTTGTCTTAAAAATATCATCATAGAGGTACACATATTCCACATTTTAAGTTACAATAAATTATAAGAATGGATTCAAGGCTTTAAATATAATATTTGGCTTCATACAGCCTAAAAAATATCACTTATTAGGAATGGAGGAGTAACAAAGTGAACTAGGAGTACCCTATAATATTTATAATGTCATCCGTAGATTGTACAATAGACAATACTCTCTCTATCCCTGTTCAGAGTCGTTGTAGCTGCGCTTCTGACTGTGCCCATTCAAAGTATCATGCATGTACCTGAGTGAGCTTCCGTCCAAATTCAAGGAATCTTGCGTGTACCGGAGTGAAGGCTAAAACGACTCTGAAATAGGGATAGAGGGAGTTTGCGTGTACCTGAGTGAAGGGTAAAACGACTCTGAAATAGGGACAGAGGGAGTAGACAATACCTCCATTTGTTTGGCATCATAAATATTAAAATCTATTTGTATAAAATTTGGTCAAACTTAAATCTGTTTGATTCCTTGGAAAGTGAGAATGCCATTTTTTGAATGGATGGAGTACATTTTAAGGAGGGAGCACTAAGCTAGTTCCAAGAAAAAACAATATAAATATGCATCCATGCTTTTATTAAACAACACGGTGTGCAGTGATTTTTCTCTCTCTTCAAAACAGTTAAATAGGTTAGAGAATAAAATGTTGGAAATAACTAGGCTCTTGATATGTAAAAATGCCAAACATATTCACTGTGGCAATGAACAAGCGTAGCGAAGGGGAGAAAGTCCTACCTCTGTCAAGAAAGAATGAACTATAGTTGTATTCAAGATTACCGTGTCTAAAGTTTGACCAAATATACAGCTAAAAGTATTAATGTCTATGACAACAAATCAATATAGTATGGAAATATATCTAATGACAAATCTAACGAAAATGATTCGATATTACAAATATTGATAATTTTTACATATATTGTTAGTCAACCTCTAAACAGAGGGATCAGTTAAAATAGCTTGCGAACCTGTCCCTTTTAATTAATACAATCATCTTTAGGCAAAACGCATAATTACATGGGATCTTCCACTGTGTAGGACAGTAGGAGTAGTCTGCAAACTCCGAGCTAGTAGAATGTAAGATGCATAGTAGGCTAGCCCTAGAGTAGCGGCCAATGCACTGATCCACCGAGACCTTGTTTAGATACAAAGAGCCTGTTTAGTTCAAAAAAGTGAACCCAAAAAGTGCTACAGTACCTGTCACATCAAATCTTACGGCACATGCATGAAGTACTAAATGTAGACGAAAGAAAAAACTAATTACACAGTTTAGTTGTAAATCACGAGACAAATTTTTTGAGCCTAATTAGTCCATGATTGAACACAAATTGTCAAATAAAACGAAAGTGCTACAGTAGCCCAACCTAAACTTTTTCACCAACTAAACAAGCCCTAAATTCATCCCCAAATTCTACTATGCAAAAAAGAGATTCCCCATCACATCAAAATGTCGGCAAATGCATGGAGTACTAAATGTAGATGAAATCATAAACTAATTGCACAGTTTCGTTGTACTTTACGAGACGAACATTTTAAGTCTAATTAATTAATTTTTGAACAATTTTTACATAAAAAACAAAAGTTCTCTCTCTCCCACGTCGGACCTCGCCGGCTCTTCGCCGATTACAATACTTGCTCTTAGCATTTCTGCCGTTGCCCGAGTTCACATCCAAAGTTGTCATTTGACACTGTAGCATACTGTAGCATTTTATTTGTATTTGGTAAAAATTGTCTAAACATTGACTAATTAGGCTCAAAACGTTCGTCTCGCAAAGTACAACAAAACTATGCAATTAGTTTTTGATTTTATCTACATTTAATACTCTATACATGTGCCGACATTTTGATGTGATGAGAATCTTCTTTTTGGATTGTGAAATTTGGTGGCAAACTTGAGGATCTAAACATGACCGCAAACCCACCCCTGCTGGTAGTACAGTGCTACACCGTCTATCCGCCGTCCATCGTCGTCTCTTTTCACCGTAGTACTCCAATAATCAAGCTTTTGACGTCAGGTTGTCGCGTACTACAGTAGTACAGTAATAGGTACCCGGCGATACTGTTCCATCCATCCGGACGGGCACTGTTGCCAATTTACGCCGACTCCGTCCAGCGGCCCAATCGCGACGACCGGCCGGCCTGCCGCCTGCCGGTGGGTTCACCGCCGTCCGCTCGTCTCGCTTGATGAATTGAACGCGCGCGCGGGCGTATCAGTGACGTCGCCCCTAGTACGTCTTTTCCTTTCGCACCGGTCACACGTCTCCCGTCGCGTCGTCGTCGTCGTCTTGGGCACGACAGGTCAGGTCGGAGCAGGCACTGCAGCTGCCTTTGCTTTGGCGCGAGCGAAATCTTGGTCGAAGTGACATGTACTACCCCCAACGAAGGGGGTGTTTAGGTCATGTTTGGAGGGAGGTGTTAAAGTTTAATGAATACTGTAGTACTTTCGTCTTATTTGATAATTTTTTTTTTAATTTTGGACTAATGAGGTTTAATAGTTTCGTCTCGTAAATTACTTCTAATCTGTGCCAACATGCATGTAATTAGTCTACATTTAGTACTCCATGCATTTGCCGCAATATTGATGTGATGGGAGTTAAACTAAATGATTCAGAAACCAAACCGGGTCATAGTTAAGAGAAAAGTTTTGGTGTTCCGTCGATGTTTTGTAAGATGTTGGAAGATGTTTTTGATACTAATTAAAAAACTAATTACATAACTTGACTAAAAACCGAGAGACGAATTTATTAAGTATAATTAAGTCATCATTAGCACACATGGGTGTACTGTACCACTTAAGACTAATCATGAACTATTTGTCTAAACATTTGATGCGGTGGGTGAAAAATTCTTAGGTGACAACTGATTCGGTCGGTGGCCTCAAGAAAACAAATGCAGTGCGGTACTGTTCACTCGGTGCACATCAGTTGACTGGCCGTACGAAAAAAATGTAATGCTAGCTCTCTCTCCCCTAGGAGTAGAAAGAAAGTGAGGATGAAAATTTTTTGAAGTGTTTGGATCTCTTGTTTAATTTAAGTATTGTTTGGTTGCGTGTATATAGAGCTAAATGGGACTAATGGGAGGGATCCTCCTTAATATAGGGTGCTTGTTTTTTTCTTTCTTCCCTGTCAGATTCCGTGCAAGTAAAAGGCTGTCCGGTTCCAAAGGGATTAATTATTAATTAATAATCTGCATAAAAATAAATTTGATGTAATTTATTAGATTATGTATTTGTGTGTTAAAATCTAATTTAGTTTTTTTTGGATGGGGTTTTAGAATCTATGATGTTTTTATCCACATTCTTAAAACCACCTAGAATCCATATACCTTACTCCCATGAGAGCGAGCTCCGCGTTGTCATTGCTTGCGCTAGCTCAGCAAGACGAGGTGAGACGAGGCTACGATGAGGACCAAAGCAGCTCGTAAGTTTTTTTTTCACAGTAACTTCAAAGAGCCAATTTATTTGGAAAAAGTCTATTTGACTCTAACTATTGGGAGTGGTCTAGTTTACCCCATAAACTATGAAACGGTCTAATTTACCCCCTGAACTTTGCAAAACCGGTCAAATCACCCCCTCGAGCGGTTTTGGACGGTGATTTTGCTATAGTGACAACGGTTTGCTACAGTAACAACGTTTTGTCCTTTTCTTTTTTATTTATTTCGTCTGAATCTTTGAAAATTCATAGTAAATCACAAAAAAATCATAAAATAAAAAATCCAATTTTGTTGGACTCCACATAAGTAGATCTACATAGTGAACATATAATATAGTATGCTTTAGTACAAAGTTTTTGCTGTAAATTTTGATCTATTTTTTCTGTAATTAATTTGAATAATTCATACAACAAAAACTTTGTACTAAAGCATACTATATTATATATTCACTGTGTAGATATACTCATGTGGAGTCCAACAAAATTGGATTTTCCATTTTATGATTTTTTGTGATTTACTATGATTTTTCAAAGATTCAGACGAAATAAATAAAAAGAAAAGGACAAAACTACTGTTACTGTAGCAACCGTTTTTACTGTAGCAAAACCACCGTCCAAAACCGTTCGCGCTGGTCCAACTGACCGGACGCGCCGGTCGCCCAACGGCTAACTCATGAAGTACTGACCGGACGCGCTGGTCCAACTGACCGGACGCGTTGGTCGCCCAACGGCTAACTGCGAAGCAACGACCGGACGCGCTGGTCCAACTGACCGGACGCGCTGGTCCCGTGAAGGACCGGACGCACTGGTCGCCTGAGCAGCGCTCAACGAAATAGTGATCGGACGCGCTGAAGAAAATGACCGGACGCGACAAAGACAGCGTCCGGTTAGAGTCCAGTAAGCTCCCTGAACGACCGGACGCGTCCGATCATCAGTGACCGAACGCGCCTCGCGTCCGATCATCGAACTAAAAAATACGCAGACACTGAACACTGACCGGACGCGTCTGGTCATGCAAGGACCGCGTCCGGTTCAGCGTCCGGTCACCTCTGTGACATCCGTTCGCCTCCGTTTCTTTTCCGGACTTCCGGCGTAGTGGAAAATAATCGTTTCAACTTCTCGAAAACGCCTGAATCCCGCCTCGCAAGCTCGGCAGGAGGGAGAGAGGAACCCAAACCCTCTCTACCGCTCAAACTCCACCGCCGTCGCAAACGTGCTAACATCACTAAGTGATCTCGTCATGTGTGAGTGTGTTAGCATTTTCACAATCATTTTTCGAGGCGATATTAGTTCTATCCAAATGCATATGATCATGAAATGCACATCTAGAGGCACTTTGGAGTTCAATAGCCGCGTCATTCCCCTCTTTATAGTACGGCTATCTATCCTATAATGTAACCACACCCACTAGGTGTCTTGGTTACTAAAACACAACCCTTAAGCATATACCTTTGCCTTGATCACGTAGGGTTGCGTCCAAATCCAAGTGTGGCCATCATGATCACCATGTCCATCTTGCCACCAACCTTGGAATGTACTAATCCTCATATGCTACATACAACTTAGGCATAGGATTGGTACTTAGGCATTGTCACTAATTACCAATACCAAACATAGGACTTTCAATCTCCCCCTTGTTGGTAATTGGTGACAACCCTTTCACAAAGATGTTATAATAAAATTTTGATTGAATCCATGTCACATTGTCCAAGTATATTACCATGTGTAAGAATTATGGACATGTGATCATGAATTCAAATTGATAGCAATGGCTCCTCCTACATGTATGCTATATGTTTGGATTTTGGAAGCATACATGTTAGATAGAAAAGATTAGGAGCATTGACTACCAATAGGTGCTAAGTGTTTTAGATTATAGACCTTTGAAGCGTGATACCATCGGAGTAGCGATAAACACCATCTTAGCACCTTGTGTAGTTAGATTCCACTTGGAAAAGCACAAACATAACTAGAAACCTCGTGAGATCAACATTATAAGCAAGGCTCTAGTACCACTTTGAAAAAACATGAAGCAAGAAAAATCTAACTACTTTCTATTCATGCTAGTACCTTAATGCAACATTCAAATTATACTAGCAAGACACCACACAAGCAAAGTATTGGAGAAAATGAAATGCATAACTATGCATCATACATATGAAGTGCACATGGAAATGCAACATTCATGCTTAAGAGCTTGCTCCCCCTACTTGTGTGCTCAAAATTTTAGTTGATCCCCTTCTTTTATCAATTCTCCCCCTTTGTGCTTCTTCCTCTTTGAGTTCTATCTTTGTGAACAACAATTTCTCCCCCTTTGGCACCAATTGACCACAAGGAGCAAACTTTAGATAGATTATCATGTTGAAATATGGGGTGAGGATCAAGTTTATGATTCAACCTAGATTGCTTGCATAAATAAAATACTTCGGTTTGATCCAAGGGCAAGCTTCTTCACACCTCACTAGAAGGGTTATCATGCACCATGTTGAAGCAAATATTTAGACAAGTTTTCTAGATTAAATACTTAGGATCACAAGCTACTTAAACAAGTTATATGCTACCACTAGATCATACAAGTCATGGAAACAATAGTGGCACCATATAAACTTCAAATTCATTTAATTTTCATGAATGATCCTAGAACATAAGAAATCATGACTAGATGCACTAAACATGTCCTTAGTATAGAATGTATGACATGTCAACTAATTGTACCTTGGGGCTCGAAGGAGAGGCATGTCATATCATGGGGGTGCATCAACTCATGTTGGAGAAGTCAAGTATGTTCAACTCATTCTTTAGCTTGTGAAATCTCTTCTCATCAAGTGGCTTGGTGAATAGATCGGCTAATTGATCTTCGGTGCCCACACTCTCAATAGCAATGTCACCCTTTTGTTGATGATCTCTAATAAAGTGATGGCGAACATCAATATGCTTTGTTCTTTGATGTTGAACCGGATTGTTGGTTAGCTTCATGGCACTTTCATTGTCACATAGCAATGACACATTCTTGAAGTTGATTCCAAAATCTTTCAATGTAGCCTTCATCCATAAGATTTGTGCACAACAAATACCCACGGCGATGTATTCGGCCTCGGTGGTAGATAGTGCAATACTATTTTGCTTCTTGGATGACCATGAGACAAGTGATCTTCCCAACAATTGACAAGTCCCGGAAGTGCTCTTTCTTTCCACTTTGTCACCGGCATAGTCGGAGTCCGAATATCCAACTAGCTCAAAGCTCGCACCTTTGGGATACCACAATCCAACATCTTATGTATGCTTTAAGTACCTCAATATTCTCTTTGTTGCCTTCAAATGACTTTCTCTTGGTGAGGCTTGAAATCTTGCACACATACATACACTAAACATCACATCGGGCCTTGATGCCGTCACATAGAGTAGGCTACCAATCATTGATCTATATAGCTTTTGATCCACCATGTTGCCACTCTTGTCACTATCCAAACTTCCACTAGTGCCCATTGGGGTTGTAATACTCTTTGCATCTTCCATTCCAAACTTCTTGAGCATATCTTTGATGTACTTGGTTTGGCTTACAAATGTTCCTTCCTTCATTTGTTTGATTTGAAGTCCAAGAAAGAAACTAAGTTCACCAATCATTGACATTTCAAATTCCTTTGCCATCATTTTCCCAAACTCATCACAATAATCTTGATTGGTTGAACCGAATATGATATCATCAACATATATTTGCAATACAAATAAGTCTTTCCCAATCTTCTTGGTGAATAGTGTTGTATCAACTTTGCCCATGACAAATCCTTTGGATAGCAAGAAGTCCCTCAATCTTTTATACCATGCTCTAGGTGCTTGCTTTAATCCATACAAAGCCTTTCTTAACTTGTATACATGATTGGGTTTCTTGTCATCTTCAAAACCGGGAGGTTGCTCCATATACACCTCCTCTTGAATGTACCCATTGAGAAATGCACTCTTTACATCCATTTGATATAGCTTGATATTGTGAGCACAAACATAGGCAAGTAAGATCCTAATTGCTTCCAATCTTGCAACCAGGGCATAAGTTTCACCAAAGTCAAGACCCTCTATTTGTGTGTAACCTTGAGCCACTAGTCTTGCTTTGTTCCTTACTACTATCCCATCTTGATCTTGCTTGTTGCGAAAGACCCATCTTGTTCCAATGACATTGTGATCCTTAGGCCTTTCAACTAGTTCCCATACTTCATTTCTCTTGAAGTTGTTGAGCTCTTCATGCATTGCATTTACCCAATCCGGATCTCTCAATGCTTTATCAATGTCCTTGGGTTCTTCCATTGACACAAAAGAAGAGTGAGCACAAAATGATGTCAATCTTGATCTAGTTTGAACTCCTCTTTGTATGTCACCAATGATGGAATCCAATGGATGGTCTCTTGCAATGTTAGTTGGTTGAAGCACTTGGACTTGATTGCTTGGATGTTGATGTTGATCATGAGTTGAAGATGATGAACTAGCCACTTGTTGATCTTGTTGCACTTGAGATGATGTACTAGCTTGATTTTGCATTAGAGAACCACTAGCTTGAGTGATTGGACTTTGGAGCACTTGATCTTTGTTATCATCTACATTAATAACTTGCTTTGGTCTAATATCACCAATATCCATTTCTTTCATAGCATTACTTAATTGAGTTCCTCTCACATCATCTAAGTTATCTTCTTCATCTTGAGAGCCATTTGTTTCATCAAACTCAACATCATGCACTTCTTCAAGTAAACCACTAGCCAAATTCCAAACTCTATAAGCTTTGCTAGTAGTTGAGTAACCAAGTAGAAATCCTTCATCACATTTCTTCTCAAACTTGCTCAATCTAGTGCCCTTCTTCAAGATGTAGCATTTGCAACCAAATACCCGAAAGTATGCAATGTTGGGCTTTCTTCCATTTAAGATCTCATATGGTGTCTTCTCTAGAAACTTGTGGCAATAGAGGCGGTTGCTATAGAAGCAAGCCGTGTTGATTGCTTCGGCCCAAAATGAATGACTTACATTATACTCATTCAACATTGATCTTGCCATATCAATTAAGGTTCTATTTTTCCTCTCAACTAGGCCATTTGATTGAGGTGTATACTTGGCCGAGAATTGATGCTTGATTCCAAGCTCCTCACATAGCTCATCAACTCTTGTGTTTCTAAACTCACTTCCATTGTCACTTCTTACTTTCTTGATTGTGGTCTCAAATTCATTTTGCACTCTCTTGATGAACTTCTTGAATATGTCAAATACATCACTCTTGTCCACAAGAAAGAATACCCATGTGTATCTAGTGAAATCATCCACAATCATAAAACCATACTTGTTGCCACCAATGCTTGTGTATGTAGTTGGCCCAAATAGATCCATGTGCAACAACTCAAATGCCTTGGAAGTACTCATAATGCTCTTCAATGGATGAGTGTTGCCTACTTGCTTTCCGGCTTGACATGCACTACATAGCTTATCCTTCTCAAATGTGACATCCTTCAAGCCTCTAACTAAGTCATGCTTTACTAACTTGTTCAATTGCTTCATGCCAACATGACCAAGTCTTCTATGCCATAACCAACCCATACTTGATTTGGCGAGCAAGCATGTTGAAAGTTGAGTGTCACTAGCATTGAAATCAACCAAGTATAGATTCTCATATCTAAAGCCTTTGAAGATCAAGTTAGAGCCATCAACACTAACTATCTCCACATCATCAACACCAAATATGCACTTGAAACCGAGATCACACAATTGAGCAACCGATAACAAGTTGAAATTGAGCTTTTCAACTAGTAGCACATTGGAGATGCTATGATCATTTGAGATTGCAATCCTTCCAAGAGCCTTTACATCACCCTTGCTATTGTCACCAAATGTGATACTATCAATGCCACTATCATTTGATTTGAGAGAGTTGAACATTCTTGAATCACCGGTCATATGTTGAGAGCACCCACTATCAAGCACCCAATGCCTTCCCCCGGCCTTGTAATTAACCTACAAAACAATTTAATGTTTCTTAGGTACCCATACTTGTTTGGGTCCTTGGAGGTTAGTAACTAAGCTCTTTGGTACCCAAATGACCTTCTTCTTTGGGCCTACAATTGGTGTACCAACAAACCTAGCATGCACACCTTTCTCTCTCTTGGTAAGCACATAACAAGAATCAAAAGGAATATAAGGTACATTAGCATTTTTCTTGTTCTTGTTCACTTTATTGCAATTAATCTCTAGATGCCCAACTTGCTTGCATCTATTGCAATAACGACCATTGCCCTTCACAAAGCGAGGCTTTGGAGCAGCAAAGGCCGCTGTAAGTGCATTCGCCCCCGTTGTGGGTTTTGGTTAATTAATGACAATCAAATTAGGGACTAACATGTCCATTTAAGTGAATATGCAGGTGTTAGTTCAATGAAAGAATTTGTATGGTCACATTTGGTGATGTCAGCACCCTCAATTCCATTGTTTGAAAAGCGTTCCGTCTCAAGTGGATAGATTAGACTTTATCCTTTGACTTGAGTTATAGGAAACGCCGCACTATCAAGAGGGATACAAATTAGGTTATCTAGAGGGAAAACTTGTGCTCAATTTGTATTGGTTTAAGCATTTGAGAGACACCTTTGCACTCACGGACACTTAGAGAAGTGTTTTATGCCTGGGAGTACCGGTAGTATCGGTGAACCACCGGTAGTACCGGTAGGCATAAATCCCGCAGGTGTCAGCGCCTGAGTTCTGCGAGTTTTTGTTCTAGCGGTAGTATCGGTGGTGGACCGGTAGTACCGGTCTTGGACCGGTGGTACCGGTGAAAGCCCGGTAGTACCGGTAAGTCTTTTTCCCGCAAAACTTGTCTTCGCCAAAATCTGTACTACCGGTAGTACCGGTCGTTGACCGGTAGTACCGGTAGGCTATTTTCTCGTAAAAGTCTCCAATAGGTTGGTTGTAACGGTCGAAACCCTTAGGATCGGTAGTACCGGTGGGTTCACCGGTAGTACCGGTACCGCTTCGGAGATAAGAGTATAAATAGCTCTCCCCTTCATTTCTAACCGTTGCCCACGCCATTTACTCCCACCAACCTTCAGACAAACAGCTCTCAAGCATTGACTCACCCACTCTCTCTTCCTCCTTGCTCTCAAATCCAATCCCTTGCAAGATCTGAGTAGAGAGGAGAGATATAAGAGTGGAAAGCTTCGATTCACATCTTGAGCACTTGTTCCCCTCCTAGTTGGCTTGGTTTGTATTTGTTACTCTTGGGTTCTTGGAACCCTAGCCGGCTAGGTGTTCTTCGTGGTTGCCCGTGTTGTTATATTTGTGAGGGCACCCCGAAGAGTTTGTATTACCCTTGTTTTCTTAGTGGAAATCTTGGGCTAACCTTTGTGGTTGCTTGAGGGAGGCAAGGAGGTGGAATAGACTCCGACCTTAGTGGTCACCTCAACAACGAGGACGTAGGAACTCCTTTGTGGGGTTGCCGAACCTCGGATTAAATCGTGTGTCCCGCGTGCTTGTTGTTGTTGTTATTTGTGTTCGCTTGAGATATTACTTGTTCTTTGTGTTCTTCCTCTTTCATATCTCTTTCATAGGTTGTGGGTGCTCGATCTACTCTTGGTGAAGGAACAAGAAAGAAGAGTTCATAAACTTCATCAACATCATCTTCGGTAGTGGGGTAAAACTCAGATCTGAAATCACAACTCGTAAATCTCTGATTTCTTAGTTTCAGTAGGGTACCGGTAGTACCGGTGGTCAGCGTCGGTAGTACCGGTGATCCCTCACCGGTAGTACCGGTCCAAACCAACCGGTGGTACCGGTCAGTGTTTTAACTTCCGCGTTGAGTTTTGAGTTTCAGGTTTTTAGATCCGCCTATTCACCCCCCCTCTAGGCCTATTAGATCCTTTCAATTGGTATCAAAGCAAGGTTTCCTCGTGTTTAGCGCTTCACCGCGTGAGGAGAAAGCATGGCTACCCTTAATGATGACACCTTGAACAAGCTAGTTGAGCTGCTTGCCGAGAAACTCAGTGACAGGCTTCTAGAGCAACAAAAAGAGCAAATGAACAAGATGCAAGATGACATGAATAAGTTAAAGGAAGCCGTAAGTAAGAAGATTGAAGATGTGGCAAGTGGTGGTGATGGAGATGGTGAGAATGAAGCAATCAAGACACCTAGAGGGTTTACTCGTGTTCCATATGAGTACTCTTCTTTTAGCAAATCCAATACACACTTGCCAACCATCAACCCCGGTAAACCACCTCAATTTGATGGAGTTAGATATACCGATTGGGCTCATAGAATGAAGATGCATCTTATTGCCGCAAGATGTTGGGAGATTGTGGAAGTGGGTGTTAAAGCTTTGGAAGAAGATGGTGAGTTGACAACCGAAGATTACCTTGACATACAACAAAATGCTACAGCTGCTTCCTTGATTCTATCATGCCTAAATCAAGAAGATTACAACAAGGTAAACGGCATGGAAAGTGCAAAGCAAATTTGGGATACCTTGAAGGTGTCATTTAAAGGTGATAAAAGTGTGAGAAAGGGAAACATTGAGCTACTTCAAGGCAAGATTGAGAACTTTGGAATGATTGAAGGTGAAACTACCCAAGCTATGTTTGATAGATTCATGACCTTGATCAATAGAATAAGAGCTCTTGGTGACACGTATTGGGATGACAACTCGGCGGCTAGAAAGTTGTGTAGAGTGTATAGACAAAAGAACAACATTCTTGCTTCGGTCATCATGGAAAGACCTAACTATGACACAATGACACCTCAAGAAATGCTTGCCAAGTTGAAACACCATGAGTGTTTAGAAGATGAAGCAAAAGAAGCATCAAGTCAAAAGAAGAATATTGCTCTCAAGGCATCTCATGGTAGAAGCAAGAAGAATGATATTTATGATCCGTCAAGTGATGAAGAACAAGATGAAGATTCCGATGAGGAAGAAGCTCTATTAGTTGCAAACTATAAAAAATACTTGAAAAAGAAGAAGGAAAGGAAGAGGAGTGGAGCCAAGCCATACAAGAAAAGATTTTGCTATGGTTGTGGAGATATTGGTCATTTCATTGCCGATTGTCCAAAAGAGAAGATGAAGTACAAGCACAACAAAAATGATGACAAGAAGCATAAAGGCAAGAAGAGAGGTGAAGCACATCTTGGTGAAGAATGGGAATCAAACGATGAAAGTGATGATTCAAATGACAAAGACAAGGAGAAGAAGAAGGGTGTTGCAACTATTGCTATTCAAGAGACTTCTTCTTCTCAACCCAAGCACATCGTCAACCATTCTTCGTCACCATCATTGTTCACCGACTTATCTCTATCACCTACGCTCTTCGAAAACCTCATCGACAACGACTACTACACTCCTACTTGCCTTATGGGAAAGGGAGAGAAGGTACCACACAACTCTCCGACTCACTCTAGTAATGAATATAGTAGTTGTGATGAAAGTGATGATGAACTTGCAAACAACATGATAAAGAAATTCGGCAAGTCGGCCGGCTCTCAAATAATAAAGCTGATCCATGAGCTAGAAAAGCGGGAAGAATGCATCGAGTCGCAAGGGGAATTGCTCCTAGTGGAAAGGGAGAAGAACCTTGAACTTGAAGCACGCTTTTCCAAGGAAGTTGAGAAACTAAACAAAGAATTATCTTTAGCCAAAGATCTATATGAACATTTGACTAAGGAACATTCTTTGGTTAATGACTCTTTAGCTAATTTAAGGAGTCAACATAACTTGGTTCAAGAAAGCCTCACAAGCTTCAAAGATAAATATCATACTCTTGAACTTAGCTATGAAACTCTTTGGAATAGCACTTCCATCCATCCTAAGGAATCCGGTGATTCCAATGCTTCAACTAGTGAAGGGTGTAAAAGATGTTATAATCATGATATAAGTGCTTGTGGTACTAACCTTGTTGAGCTAGAAAAGAAAGATAAAGAGATTCAAAGATTGAACATGGTTATCAAGAATGGTTGCAAGGAGAAGCAATCAACAACCATGTACAAGTCATCAAGACACCCCCTCATCAAGGATGGACTTGGCTACAATAGGTATGATGGTAAAGCAAATGGAAGGAACATGATCAATGGAGTGCCTTGTGTAAGATTCAACAAGGGTGTGGCACTAGACGATCTTATCAACAAGGTCAACAACGTTGCCACTCCTTCAAGCACATTTGTTAAGACCAAGGCTAACAACAAAAAGAAGCAAGTGCTTACCTCCGAGCAACAAGTACCCATTTCACGAAGCTATGCTAGTGATTATATGTGTTGTTGGGGCAAGGATGGTAAGATTGTTGTGAAGTATGTTGGTGCACTCAAGAAGAAGCAAATCATAAGGAGTGTTTGGGTGCCCAAGACCTATGTGACTAACCCCTTAGGACCCAATTCAATTTGGGTACCTAAAACCAAGGCTTAATTTGTTTTTGTAGGAATACTCCTCCGGTGGAACAAGTTGGGTGCTAGATAGTGGATGCACTAATCATATGACCGGAGAGAAGAATATGTTCACCTCCTTTCAACCAAATCAAAGTACAAGTGAACGCATTGTGTTTGGTGATAATGGTAAAGGAGACGTCCTTGGTTTGGGTAAAATTGCTATCTCAAATGATAATTCTATTTCAAATGTATTACTTGTGGAAGGGTTAGGATACAATTTGTTATCCGTTTCACAACTTTGTGAGATGGGCTACAATTGTCTCTTTACCAATGTGGGTGTGGAAGTCTCTAAAAGGAAGGATTCCTCCATTGCTTTCACGGGTTGTTTGAAAGGCAAACTTTATCTAGTTGATTTCACATCTAGTAAAGTGAAGCCCGAGACTTGTTTAGTGGCAAAATCTAGCATGGGTTGGCTATGGCATCGCCGACTAGCCCATGTTGGAATGAGGAACTTGGCCGACCTTCAAAGAGGCGAACACATCCTTGGACTAACAAATGTCTCTTTTGAGAAAGATAGGATTTGCAGCGCATGTCAAGCGGGCAAACAAGTTGGAGCCAAGCATCTCATCAAAAATGTTGTATCAACAATGAGACCACTTGAGCTACTTCACATGGACTTATTTGGTCCCAATGCTTATATAAGCATTGGAGGTAACAAATATGGTTTCGTTATTGTTGATGATTATTCCCGCTTCACTTGGGTATTCTTTTTGCAAGATAAAAGTGATACTCAAGTAATCTTCAAGAAGTTTGCAAGAAGAGCTCAAAATGAATTTGAAGTGAAGATCAAGAAAGTGAGAAGTGACAACGGGACGGAGTTTAGGAACACCAATATTGAAGAGTTCCTCAATGAAGAGGGAATCAAGCATGAGTTTTCGGTTCCCTATACTCCTCAACAAAATGGTGTAGTGGAGAGAAAGAACCGAACACTCATAGGAGCGGCAAGAGCAATGTTGGATGAATACAAGACTCCGGACAAGTATTGGGCGGAAGCGGTCAACACGGCATGTCATGCAATCAACCGCTTGTATCTTCATAAAATCATGAAAAAGACCGCCTACGAGCTTCTTACCGGTAACAAACCTAAGGTGCATTACTTTCGAGTTTTTGGATGCAAGTGTTTCATACTTAACAAGAAATCCAAAAGCTCAAAGTTTGCACCGAAGGTTGATGAAGGTTTCTTGCTTGGTTATGGTACTAACGAACATGGCTATCGTGTTTTCAACAAGACAACCTGTCAAGTTGAAATAGCGATTGACGTGACATTTGATGAAACCGACGGCTCTCAGAAGGAGCAAGTCAATGTTGACATTATAGGTAAAGAAGAACCATCCTCTCAAGTGATCAAGAAGCTTGCTACCGGTGAAGTAAAGCCAGTTGAAGAAGATGATGAATATGAACAAGAGCAAACCATTCATGATCCACATATGCATCATGAGTCAATAGATGTCCATGGTGATGGTTCTACATCAAGAGATGGACATGATTCAAGTGTTCAAGTCATTCAAAATTCACCACAAGTCGAAGATAGCAACCAAGTTGATGATCGAAATAGAAATAAAGACAACTTCACACAAGATCTTAATCTTGACCTTTCAATCAACCAAGACAAGGAAGATGAAGATGAAGGTCCAATCCAAAGGAGAACTCAAGTGCCTCACCCAAGAGTACATCATACCATTCAACGAGATCATCCCGTTGATAACATCTTGGGAAGCATTCACAGAGGAGTCGTCACAAGGTCAAGGCTTGCAAGCTTTTGTGAACACTTCTCGTTTGTGTCTCCAAAAGAGCCTAAAAAGGTTGAAGAAGCCATTGATGATGAGGATTGGATGATTGCAATGCAAGAAGAGTTGAATAACTTCACTCGTAATGAAGTTTGGATATTGGTGGAAAGACCTAAACAAAATGTGATTGGAACCAAATGGGTTTTCCGCAACAAGCAAGATGAGCATGGTGTGGTCACAAGAAACAAGGCGAGGTTGGTAGCTCAAGGATTCACTCAAATTGAAGGTTTGGATTTTGGGGAAACTTATGCACCGGTGGCAAGGCTTGAGTCAATACGGATCTTACTTGCCTATGCCGTCCATCACAACTTCAAGCTATATCAAATGGATGTGAAGAGTGCATTCCTCAACGGCCCCCTCTCCGAAGTAGTATATGTAGAGCAACCACCGGGTTTTGAAGATCCCAAGAATCCTGATCATGTCTATAAGCTCAACAAAGCACTCTATGGGCTTAAGCAAGCCCCTAGAGCTTGGTATGATTATCTTAAGGACTTCCTACTCAAACAAGGGTTTGAGATAGGCAAGGCCGATCTAACTTTATTTACTCGCAAAGTCAATAATGATATCTTTATTTGCCAAATATATGTCGATGACATAATATTTGGTAGTACTAATGTGGCTTTCTGTGAGGAGTTTAGTAGGATTATGACGAATAGATTCGAGATGTCTATGATGGGAGAGTTGAAGTTCTTTCTTGGTTTTCAAATCAAGCAACTCAAGGAAGGAACCTTTATTTGTCAAACGAAGTATACTCTTGACATGTTGAAGAAGTTTGACATGGAGAAAGCAAAACCCATCAAGACACCGATGCCAACCAATGGGCATCTTGATCTCGACAAGGATGGAAAGGCCGTCGATCAAAAGGTATATCGTTCCATGATTGGATCCTTACTTTACCTTTGTGCATCTAGGCCCGATATTATGCTTAGTGTGTGCATGTGTGCAAGATTTCAAGCTAATCCGAAAGAATGTCACTTAGTGGCTGTTAAGAGAATCTTGAGATATTTAGTGCTCACTCCTAATCTTGGCTTGTGGTATCCTAAGGGCTCCACTTTTGATTTACTTGGCTACTCCGATTCGGATTATGCCGGTTGCAGGGTAAATCGAAAGAGCACTACCGGGACTTGCCAATTTCTTGGTAGGTCTTTGGTGTCTTGGAGCTCTAAAAAGCAAAATAGTGTTGTCTTGTCTACTGCCGAAGCCGAGTATGTGGCTGCCGGTGCTTGCTGTGCCCAGCTACTTTGGATGAAGCAGACCCTGAAAGACTTTGGTTGTGAGCTAACCAAGATTCCCCTCTTGTGTGACAATGAGAGTGCCATTAAATTGGCTAATAATCCCGTAAACCATTCTCGTACAAAGCACATAGACATCCGGCATCATTTCTTGAGAGACCATGAAGCCAAAGGAGATATCGCTTTACATCATGTGAGCACCGAAAAGCAACTAGCCGATATCTTCACAAAGCCTCTAGATGAGTCAAGATTTTGTGCTTTATGGAGTGAACTAAATATCATTGATTCTCGTAACGTGGCTTGATTTCTTGGACATATTTTGTTTGATACTAGCTAGGCGAAAACTCTTTTAAAAATTTTGGGTGAGATTTCAAAATCTATTTTCACTTCTAGTTCATCATATATGTTCACCATCTCTCACTCATTTCTTCCTGCACTGGAAGCACCGGTGGTACCGCCGGGTGACCGGTAGTACCGGTCTATGACCGGTAGTACCGACTAAACATCGGTACAACCGGTAGTTCGTTTTCTCGCATCGCCTGTCTGCCGTTGTCGACCTGACCGGTAGTACCGGTGCTTCTCCACCGGTAGTACCGGTAGTGTAAGTTACGGCCGGGTATAAATACGGGCTGTGACCTTTCTTCCCTCATTCTTCTTCCCCGTGCCCGCATCCTCCACCACCGACGGCGCCGCCTCTTCCTACCCCCCACTCGATCTCCCTCCTCACTCCACCACTCTTACCGATCTTTGAGGAGAAGTTTCCCCTTGTCGTGGGGATCGCGTGGAGGTGCTTTGGAGTTGCCCAAATCTCTTCCTTTGTTGTGATTCGATCTTCTTTCATCTTCAAGCATGCAAAGGAAGAATCCCAAAAGGGCCGCTCGTCCCAGTGGTGGTGATGGTGGTAGTGCTTCCCGGCCTGTCCGTGGAAGGACTGCCGCTCGTTCTAGCGGCCGTGAAGGTGGTGGCGGCCGTGGAGATGAAGATGATGTAGAGTCCCAAAGTGTGCCTGCTCCTCTCTCGAGTATGGGACGCCCCAATCCTCCACGTCGTCATAGCGAGCAAGTGCAGGGTCAGCGTCCGGCAGGTGAGAATCCACAGCTTGCCGCTATGCAAATTGAGGGACGCTCTATTGACCCTAATATTGTGGCTCAATCCCCTATTCATATTGGTCTTGCCACTGCCAACCAGATGCTTTTATTTCATCAAAATGCAAATCCTTGTATGTCCGGTCCTCAGAGTCAAGGTGGTTATCAACCCTCTCTTCCTGTTGATTATTCTAAGAGAGCGGGTGACTTAAGGGTGCAGCGCAGTGAGAATCCATATCAATTCATCCGCAATCCTAGTGTGGATGTTCGTTTTTGGAGCCGCATGCATTCCGATTATTATTACAAGGTTCTCTTCAAGAGTGGGCAGCGTGGCTCTTCTCCGCCGATATTCCAGCACAAGTGGGTGCAGCGCGCCTCTCTTGATAATCTGAACAATCCTGACATTCTCCGCTTGGTTGCTGATCTTGATGCTTGTCGTCTGCTTCCTCTTATGACGTTCCAGCATAATTGGAATGATGAGATTATCTGTCAATTTTATGCAACTCTGTGGATTGATTCTCAGAATCTTGTACTACATTGGCTTACCCAAGGCGTCCATTACAGATGTGATTATCGGACTTTTTCACGCCTTCTTGGGTTTACTGCTGAGGACAGGGGTGCTTCTAGTCTTTTTGACATTTTTCCAGACTCTGTCTCTCATGATGACTTAGAGGCTGCTGAGGTATACAAACCTGGTGCGACTGTTGATTTCACTACCACTCATTTGAAGCCGTACTTTTATGTCCTCAACAATCTCATTCGCCTTACCTTGGACCCGAAGATTGGAGATTCTATTCATCTCATGCTAGATGCTCCTAAGGTCCTTTGCCGCTTTGGAACTGGTGGTGATCGTTTTTCCATCACTGACTTCATGTGGCGCAAGATTGAGCAGGCTGCAAATGATCCCCACAAGTCTGTGCCATATGCTCCTTATCTCATGTATATCATTGAGCAAGTGGTGGGTCGTTCATTCCATCACAATACTGTGCACAAGTCCTACTCCGTGCGTCATTTGGGCCCCAGAGGTGTTGGTGGTGGTTCCGCTCCTTCTTCCACTCGTGGTCCGGCCACTCGTACTTCCTCCCGCGGTGCTTACTGTGGTGGTACTGCTACTGCTCCTACTCGCTCCTCCTCTGAGCGTCGTCGGCGTGGTGGCGGTGTCATCAAGTATGCTTTGGGGAAGCTTTGGGAGGCCTTCTGTTACAAGGCTGAGAAGGATGATCGTCGCCTAAGGCGTATTGAGCAGCACCTACAGATTGATCCTCCTGAAAGTCCTCTCCGTGAGTTTCGGGATCCCTTTGTTGAGTACAATGCGTCGTATGGTGCTCCCGTCTCTGGTCCTAGTGAGGAGGCTGGCCCGTCCGATGACCCTCGTGGTAAGAAGACGGTCCCTCCATCGCCAGGGTTGGTTGACTACTCGACCGACGACGACGACGACGGCGACGACAGTGACGATGACCGCGAGTTCTCGGAGCCTTATTAGTTTTTGCTACCTTGGTTGTTTCCGTGCCTACCCTTTTTGGCATTTGATGCCAAAGGGGGAGTGTTAGGCTTATCATCTTTGTAATAGGTAGTTTATGCTCGTGTTTTTATTCCAAACCCTGTGGTGAACTATGTATGATGGACTAAGAACTATTGGTGTGATGATGGATGATTGTAGGCAATTCACTTATGCTTATTTGTTATGTTTGCCTAATTGTTATTTTCCTGTGTTGTTTGTTGGCTTCTTGTTTTTGTGTGATAAGTCATGTCTCATGCATCACGATATAATTCTTGTCACACACTTTTAGGCACCCCACGAATTGCAAAATTTAGGGGGAGCTTCCCTTATGTATGCATATTGATTATGATCAATGTTGAGATTCAAGTTCAATGCATACACTGAGGGGGAGCCTCTCGTAAAGTTTGAAATTCAAAAATCTTCAATTCTCTACTTCTTATGTAAGCCTAAGTTGGTTGTCATCAATTACCAAAAAGGGGGAGTTTGTAAGTGCATTCGCCCCCGTTGTGGGTTTTGGTTAATTAATGACAATCAAATTAGGGACTAACATGTCCATTTAAGTGAATATGCAGGTGTTAGTTCAATGAAAGAATTTGTATGGTCACATTTGGTGATGTCAGCACCCTCAATTCCATTGTTTGAAAAGCGTTCCGTCTCAAGTGGATAGATTAGACTTTATCCTTTGACTTGAGTTATAGGAAACGCCGCACTATCAAGAGGGATACAAATTAGGTTATCTAGAGGGAAAACTTGTGCTCAATTTGTATTGGTTTAAGCATTTGAGAGACACCTTTGCACTCACGGACACTTAGAGAAGTGTTTTATGCCTGGGAGTACCGGTAGTATCGGTGAACCACCGGTAGTACCGGTAGGCATAAATCCCGCAGGTGTCAGCGCCTGAGTTCTGCGAGTTTTTGTTCTAGCGGTAGTATCGGTGGTGGACCGGTAGTACCGGTCTTGGACCGGTGGTACCGGTGAAAGCCCGGTAGTACCGGTAAGTCTTTTTCCCGCAAAACTTGTCTTCGCCAAAATCTGTACTACCGGTAGTACCGGTCGTTGACCGGTAGTACCGGTAGGCTATTTTCTCGTAAAAGTCTCCAATAGGTTGGTTGTAACGGTCGAAACCCTTAGGATCGGTAGTACCGGTGGGTTCACCGGTAGTACCGGTACCGCTTCGGAGATAAGAGTATAAATAGCTCTCCCCTTCATTTCTAACCGTTGCCCACGCCATTTACTCCCACCAACCTTCAGACAAACAGCTCTCAAGCATTGACTCACCCACTCTCTCTTCCTCCTTGCTCTCAAATCCAATCCCTTGCAAGATCTGAGTAGAGAGGAGAGATATAAGAGTGGAAAGCTTCGATTCACATCTTGAGCACTTGTTCCCCTCCTAGTTGGCTTGGTTTGTATTTGTTACTCTTGGGTTCTTGGAACCCTAGCCGGCTAGGTGTTCTTCGTGGTTGCCCGTGTTGTTATATTTGTGAGGGCACCCCGAAGAGTTTGTATTACCCTTGTTTTCTTAGTGGAAATCTTGGGCTAACCTTTGTGGTTGCTTGAGGGAGGCAAGGAGGTGGAATAGACTCCGACCTTAGTGGTCACCTCAACAACGAGGACGTAGGAACTCCTTTGTGGGGTTGCCGAACCTCGGATTAAATCGTGTGTCCCGCGTGCTTGTTGTTGTTGTTATTTGTGTTCGCTTGAGATATTACTTGTTCTTTGTGTTCTTCCTCTTTCATATCTCTTTCATAGGTTGTGGGTGCTCGATCTACTCTTGGTGAAGGAACAAGAAAGAAGAGTTCATAAACTTCATCAACATCATCTTCGGTAGTGGGGTAAAACTCAGATCTGAAATCACAACTCGTAAATCTCTGATTTCTTAGTTTCAGTAGGGTACCGGTAGTACCGGTGGTCAGCGTCGGTAGTACCGGTGATCCCTCACCGGTAGTACCGGTCCAAACCAACCGGTGGTACCGGTCAGTGTTTTAACTTCCGCGTTGAGTTTTGAGTTTCAGGTTTTTAGATCCGCCTATTCACCCCCCCTCTAGGCCTATTAGATCCTTTCAGCCGCCTTGCCCTTCTTGAGAGTATAGCCTAATCCCTCTTTGTTAAGAGAGAACCTTTGGCTACCCAAGCATTTTAGCAAGCGGGCATCCCCACCATAGGCGTTGCCTAATGCGCGGGTGAGATCATCCACCTCTCTCTTGAGAGTCTCAACCACAAGTGATGAATCACTAGTAGTAGAGGTAGAGTTGGTTGTGGTGGATGATGATGAGCTACATGAAGCATTAGTAGGACTAACAAATAAATAATCATCAATAATATCACATGTTAGTCCAATATCACAAGTGACAATCACTTGCTCCTCCTTAGCTTCCTTCATGAGCTTCTCCAACTTGAGATCCTTTTCCTTGATGAGCTCAAGTAGAGTGGAGTGGGCTTCCTTAAGCCTAGTGTGAGCAACTTCAAGGTCCTCGTGGTCTTCCTTTAGACACTCACGAGAAGCCTCTAGCTCATCAAAGGATTTCCTAAGAGCTTTGAGCTCTTGTTCAATTCCTTTGCACTCCTTACTCTTTTTGAGAGCAACAAGCTCCTCCATCAAGGTATTATTTTCATTGCTCTTGGCAATGAGCTCTTGTTCCAAGATTTTGTATTTCTTGGTGGTCCTCTTGTAGCCCTTGCTCATTTGATCTATTATGCCTAATAGATCATCCTTGGAGTAGTCCTCATCCTCCTCATCATCACTCCTACAATCATCACTAGCACAAGAATCATCATCACTATCATCATGTTTTACCTTGGTAGGCTTGGCCATAAGGCATGTTGATGTAGTGTCGAAGATGGATGGCTTGTTGGAGAGGGCGATGTTTGCAGTGGCTCGTCGAGTGATTCTCTCATCATCACTAGAGCTTTCATCATCATCACTATCAGAGTTGTCACTATCCCAAGTGACTACATAACCACCACCCTTCTTCTTCTTGTTGAAAGTGAAGCTCTTCTTTGCTTTCTTCTCATTCTCTTTCTTATCCTTCTTGTTCTTCTTGAGCTTCAAGTCCCCATTATGAAATCTCTTATCTCCATAGGGGCAATCCGCCACTATGTGATCGGGGCTATTGCAATTGTAGCAAAGGGTCTTTGCCTTTATAGTGTCTCTCCTCTTCCTTGCCCCATATCCTTTCTTCTTCATGAACCTTCCCATCTTGTGCACAAGGAGGGCCATGGTCTCATCATCGAATGGATCATCATCATCACTTTCTACCTTGCTCTTGCCCTTAGAGGATGAAGCCTTGAATGCAATGGGCTTCTCTTGCTTGACCTTGGTCTCCTTCTTCTCTTCTACCTCATCTTCATCATCATTGTATTGGGCATCGGTCATTATATCTCCAAGCACATTGGTTGGTTTGACCTTGTCCAATCCCTCTCTAAAGATCATTCTTCTCAAGGTGGCAAACTTCTTGGGTAAGCACATCAAGAACTTGTGTGAGAAGTCCTTGTCCTCAACCTTCTCCCCAAGCCCCTTGAGATCATTGACAATGACTTGGAGCCTATAGAACATCTCCGGGATGGATTCACCATCCTTCATCTTGAATGTGGAGAACTTGTTCTTGAGCATATATAGTTTGACACTTTTTACCGTTGAAGTGCCTTCATATGTTTCTTCAAGCCTTATCCAAAGCTCATTTGCCTTTTCAAGATCTTTGATTTGCTCAAATACTTTATCATCAATGGCACGATAGATTGTGTCAAGTGCCGCCGTATTATATTGTTTGTTGATGCGATCATTGGGAGTGAGGTTTTCCTCATCAAGAATGACGTATCCTTCTTTGGTCACATCCCAAACCTTCTCATGTATATTTCCTAGATATTGCTTCATCTTCCTTTTCCAATGATCAAATGAAGAGACGCCATCAAAGAATGGAGGCTTGCCATTAACATGATTGAACATAACTTGAGCCATCTTACACCGAGGTTGTTAAGCCTTACAAACGGTGACCACGGCTCTGATACCACTTGAAAGGTCTTGATGGCTAGAGGGGGGGTGAATAGCCTATTAAAATTTTCTACAACGACAAGCTAAACAAGTTTATCAATATAACAAATAGCGAGATGCGAGTTTTGCTTAGCCTATGGGTGTTTGCAAGCCACCTATCCAATTCACAATTCTAGTATTTGCACTCAACCGTACAAGTCAAACCGAGAAGGTAAGTACAACTACAACTAGCAAGCTACACAAAAGAACTACTCTAGCTAAGCTAACTAGCTAGCAAAGATAACTAAGAAATTAATACAAGAGAGATAGGAGGGTATCACCGAGGGGCGAAGTATTGAGCCAACCAATATGATCAACAATGAATACCAAGATAACCAAACATCGGGATCAATCAATCACAATATGAAAGTGATGACACGAAGATTTATCCCGAGGTTCACGTGCTTGCCGGCACGCTAGTCCTCGTTGTGTCCCTCTTCACCATGTGGTTCGGTGGCTAATCGGTCTCACACCGAGCCTCTCAAAAGGCACCACAAGAACCTACCAAATGGCAAAAGGTTGCAATGACACGAGCAATATACTAATGTTGCCTTTGGCGCTACGCTGAGGTAGGCACAAACCCCTCACAATCACCGGAGGTGGCCAAGAACAATCACCAACTCTTGCCAACGCCTCCAAGCTGCTCCAAGCCGTCTAGGTGGCGGCAACCACCAAGAGAAACAAGAATCCCGCAGCAAATCAACCACCAAGTGCCAACTAGATACAATCTCACAATGCAAATGCACTTGGATCACTCAATCTCACTTCGAATATGCAAAGAAGCAAGAGAGATGAGTGGGAGGGGAGTTGCTTAGCTCAAAGTGCTCACAAGTATGTCAAATGTTCGAGAGATGGAGCCTTGAGCCGGCCAACGAGTATTTATAGACGTACCCCTTCGAATATAGCCGTTAGAAACTTAAACAGCCGAAATCGGGCTGACCGGACGCGCTGGTCCAACTGACCGGACACGCCGGTCGCCCAACGGCTAACTCATGAAGTACTGACCGGACGCGCTGGTCCAACTGACCGGATGCGTTGGTCGCCCAACGGCTAACTGCGAAGCAACGACCGGACGCGCTAGTCCAACTGACCGGACGCGCCGGGAACGACCGGACGCGCTGGTCCCGTGAAGGACCGGACGCACTGGTCGCCTGAGCAGCGCTCAACGAAATAGTGACCGGACGCGCTGAAGAAAATGACCGGACGCGACAAAGACAGCGTCTGGTTAGAGTCCAGTAAGCTCCCTGAACGACCGGACACGTCCGATCATCAGTGACCGGACGCGCCTCGCGTCCGATCATCGAACTAAAAAATACGCAGACACTGAACACTGACCGGACGCGTCTGGTCATGCAAGGACCGCGTCCGGTTCAGCGTCCGGTCACCTCTGTGACATCCGTTCGCCTCCGTTTCTTTTCCGGACTTCCGGCGTAGTGGAAAATAATCGTTTCAACTTCTCGAAAACGCCTGAATCCCGCCTCGCAAGCTCGGCGGGAGGGAGAGAGGAACCCAAACCCTCTCTACCGCTCAAACTCCACCGCCGTCGCAAACGTGCTAACATCACCAAGTGATCTCGTCATGTGTGAGTGTGTTAGCATTTTCACAATCATTTTTCGAGGCGATATTAGTTCTATCCAAATGCATATGATCATGAAATGCACATCTAGAGGCACTTAGGAGTTCAATAGCCGCGTCATTCCCCTCTTTATAGTACGGCTATCTATCCTATAATGTAACCACACCCACTAGGTGTCTTGGTTACTAAAACATAACCCTTAAGCATATACCTTTGCCTTGATCACGTAGGGTTGCGTCCAAATCCAAGTGTGGCCATCATGATCACCATGTCCATCTTGCCACCAACCTTGAAATGTACTAATCCTCATATGCTACATACAACTTAGGCATAGGATTAGTACTTAGGCATTGTCTCTAATTACCAACACCAAACATAGGACTTTTAGCTTCTCAGGCCTGACCAGCGCGTCCGGTCCTTCACGGAACCAGCGCGTCCGGTCAGGCGTCTAGAGGGGCAGAAAGCGCAGGAGTGATGATCAGACGCTGGGAGCGTCCGGTCTTGTGTGATCGGACGCGTCCGATCGTTGAGGGAGCTTACTGGACTCTAACCGGACGCTGACACTGTCACGTCGGGTCATTGCCTAGAGCGCGTCCGGTCATTCGCTGCAGCGCGTCCGGTCTACGCGACCAGCGCGTCCGGTCGTTGCCTCGCAGTTAGCCGTTGCGCGATCGGCGCGTCCGGTCAGTTTGACCAGCGCGTCCGGTCAGCGCGACTTCGGCTGGTTAAAGTTCCTAACGGCTATATTCGAAGGGGTACGTTATAAATAGAGGTTGGCCGAGGTTGAGGGAAACTCTTGCACATTTTGAGACCTAGAGACATCCTTTGAGCTAGAGAACAACCCCTCCACTCATCTCTTTGCATAGTTGCACATCTTGAGTGAGATTGAGTGAGAGTCAAGTGCATTGCTTGAGAGTTGCATTCTAGAGGCACTTGATCTTCGAGTTGCTGCGGATTTCTTGTTACTCTTCCGTGTTTCCCGACACGGTAGACGGCTTGGAGCAGCAGAGGTGATTGAGCTCACAATTAGAGATTGTTGGAGCCTTCACCAAGTGTTGTAAGGGGTTCTTGATCCTTCCCCGCGGGAGTTCGCAAATTGGATACTCTAGTGGAGCTCGTGGCTTGGAGGATCCCCATCTTGTGTGCGGTTGTGCGGCGCCCACCGAGGGCTCGACTCTTGATAGTCGATTAGCTCACGAACCGATAAGTGGGTGCATCACCATAACGAGGAGTAGCTTGCCGGGAAGCAAGTGAACCTCGGTAAAAATTCTTGTGTCTTCTCTTTACCGAGGATTTCTCTTGTGGTTGATCATTGTGATTGATTCTTCGAGTGCTTTACTTCTCTACATCGTTGCTATAAGAATCAAGTCACTTGCTCTTTACTTTCTCGTACTACTTCTACTGTAGCTTGTTTAGAGTAGCTTTTATCACATAGGAGTAAGTAGCTTAGTGACCTAGCTTTGTTGGTGTGTATTAAAGATCATAGCCTTGCTTCACTAAGTTGTATAGGTGGCTTGCATAGTGTAGTTGAGCTAGTGCTAGAATTAGCTTAGCCATCTTTTATACTAACGTGGTTGTTTAGTGCAGCTTGTAGATTTTTAAATAGGCTATTCACCCCCCTCTAGCCATTCGGACCTTACAAGTGGTATCAGAGCCGAGGCACCGTTTATTTGAGGCTTAACAACCTACGATGAAAAAGAAATGGCTCAATTAAGCTTGCACATCAACAACACCAAGAAGACACCTCACTTTGATGGCACTAATTATGCATATTGGAAGGTTAAGATGACCGCGCACCTCAAGTCAATCAATAGAGAAGTGTGGAAGGTCACCGAAACAAAATTTGAGGTTGCTAATCCGGAAGCACCTACACCGGTGGAAGAGAAGAAACTCCAATGCAATGACATTGCCATTAGTGCTCTTCATGAGGCACTAGATGATAAGACCTTTGAGCAAGTGAAGAACATTGAGATTGCTCATGATGCTTGGGCCAAGCTAGAAGAAACATTTGAGGGCACCGAAGACACAAAGACCACTAAAGCATATATCTTGCAAGAAAAATTTTCAAGCTTCAAGATGCAAGATGATGAGAGTGTACCGGAGATGTTTCATAGATTGCAAGTCATTGTCAATGAGCTCAAGGCACTTGGTGAAGAAGTCAAGGATAACCAATTCTCTATGAAGTTCTTAAGAAGCTTGCCCAAGAGGTTTGATACATTGATCACCGTGCTAGTGAGGACTACATTGAAGGATTCAACTCCTCAACAAATATTTTAAGAAGTGATGACCGATGATTCATGTAGAGAAGATGATGAGAAGGATGAGTTGGTCAAGAAGAAGAAGAAAGAAAATGAGAAGAAAGATGATGAAAAGAAGAAGAGTGTGGCATTCAAAGCCACCACATCCAAGGGCAAATCTAAGATTGAATCATCAAGTGATGAAGACTCAAGCTCTTATGATAGTGATGACATTGATGAGAAGATGGCTCTTTTTGTCAAGCAATTCGGCAAATTCATGAAGAAGAAAGACTATCGTGCAAGGAGGAAGAACTCATCCAAGAAGAATGAGCATACCATGATATGTTTTAGATGCCATAGCAAGGACCATCTTATTGCAAAGTGTCCTTATGATAGTGATGATGAAGATGCTATCAAGAAGGAGAGGAAGAAGCAAAAGAAAAAGCTAGAGAAGAAGGAAAGCTCTTATAAGAAGAAGAATGATTCTCATGTTGCTACATGGGATAGTGATGATTCCTCAAGTGATGTTGAGGATGACAACAAGAGCAAGAAGAAGGGATATGCTAGCATTGCCATTCAAGAGAAGGTCTCCCTCTTTGACACTCCATCGTGCTTCATGGCTAAGGCCGCTAAGGTATCATCCGACGATGAGAGTGATCATGATAATGCTAGTAATAGTGATAGTGATGAAGAAGAATTCACTAAAGATGAACTAATCACTATGCTAGAAGATTGCACTTAACATTTTAAAGAATCTAGAAAGGAGTGCAAGGGCTTGCTTAAGGAAAAGAAAAACCTTATGCAAGAACTTGCTGAGCTTAGGGTATCTTATGAGAGTCTAAAGGTAGACCATAAGAAGCTTCAAAAGTCTCACTCTAAGCTTGAAGAAGCTCATTCCTCTCTAGTTGAAAAATGTGAAAATAAACCAACTAATGTTGAGAAAGCTAAAACTTGCAACATAGGCATATCATGTGATATAATTGATGAAACTTTTCCTAAGCCTATTATTGTTGCTCCTACTAACCCTTCATGTAGCTCATCTACATCATCCTCATCTAGTAGTGACGGTTTCACTTGTGACTCCACACTAATAGTTGAGAATGAAAATCTCAAGAAGGAGGTAAAAGAGCTCAATCACACCTTAGCCAAGGCTTATGGTGGTGAGGACCGCTTGCTTATGTGCTTAGGTAGCCAAAGAGCTTCTCTCTACAAAGAGGGATTGGGCTATAACCCCAAGAAAGGCAAGGCCGCTTTTGCTCCTCACAAGACTCGTTTTGTGAAGAACAATGGTAGCTATTGCAAAAGTTGCAAGCAAGTTGGTCACATAGAGCAACATTGCATGAACAAGAAATCCAATGCTAATGTATCCTCAATTAAGTTTGATTCTTTCTATATACTTACTAAGGGTACAAATGGTGTTCATGCTAAGTTCATTGGTGCACCATGGATGGGCTCAAAGAAGAAAGTCATTTGGGTACCAAAGAGCTTGGTCACTAACCTTGGAGGACCCAAACAAGTTTGGGTACCTAAAAAGAATTAATCTTATCTTGTAGGTTAATTACAAAGCCGGAGGAAGGCATTGGGTGCTTGATAGTGGGTGCACTCAACATATGACCGAGGATTCATGATATTCAAATCAATTGATACAAGTCAAAATGGTGGTTTTGATGCTATCACTTTCGGCAACAACAAGAAAGGCAAGGTCAAGGGGCTTGGTAAAATTGCTATCTCAAATGATATGAGCATATCTAATGTGTTGCTAGTTGAGAGCTTGGATTTCAATCTTTTGTCGGTGGCACAACTTTGTGATCTTGGCTTCAAGTGCATTTTTGGTAGTGATGATGTTGAAGTCATAAGTGTTGATGGATCAAATTTGATATTCAAAGGATTTAGACATGGTAGCTTATACTTGGTTGACTTCAATGATAGTGAGACACAATTGACATCATGCTTGCTTAGTAAATCTAGTATGGGATGGTTGTGGCATAGAAGGCTTGGTCATGTTGGAATGAAACAATTGAATAAACTTTTGAAGCATGACTTAGTTAGAGGCTTGAAGGATGTCACCTTTGAAAAGGATAAACCATGTAGTGCTTGTCAAGCCGGCAAACAAAGTTGGAAATACACATCCTAGCAAGAGTGAAATGAGCACATCAAAGGCATTTGAGCTATTATACATGGACTTGTTTGGGCCAACAACATACACTAGCATTGGTGGCAACAAGTATGGTTTTGTGATTGTCGATGACTACACTAGATACACTTGGGTGTTCTTTCTCTATGACAAGAGTGATGTTTATGATCTATTCAAGTCTTTTGTCAAGAGGGTGCAAAATGAGTTTGAGACTACCATCAAGAAGATTAGAAGTGACAATGGTAGTGAGTTCAAGAACACAAGAGTTGAAGATTTATGTGATGATCTTGGTATTGGACATCAATTCTCACCAACATACACTCCTCAATCAAATGGTGTAGTTGAAAGAAAAAATAGAACTTTGATTGATATGGCTAGATCAATGCTTAGTGAATACAATGTGAGTCACTCATTTTGGAGTGAAGCTATCAACACGGCTTGCTATTGTAGCAACCGTCTCTATTGCCATGGGAAGCTTGGGAAGACACCATATGAGCTATTGAATGGAAGAAAGCCCAACATTGCATACTTTAGAGTATTTGGTTGCAAATGCTATATTCTTAAGAAAGGCACTAGATTGAGCAAGTTTGAAAAGAAATGTGATGAAGGGTTCTTACTTGGTTATTCTACCACAACAAGGCATATAGAGTTTGAAATCTCACAAATGGCACCTTGGAAGAAGTTCATGATGTTGAGTTTGATGAAACCCAAGGGTCTTAAAATGAAGCTCAAAACCTTGATGATGTGAGAGGAGATCAATTGTCAAATGCAATGAAGAACATGGACATTGGTGACATAAGGCCAAGGCAAGTTGATAATGATGATATTCATGTGATCAACCAAAGTGTGTAAATTGATTCAAATCAAGCAAGCTCAAGTGGTTCTCATGATGAAGTGCAAGTTCAAGGTCAAACAAGTGGAAGCAATCAACTCTCAATACTCTAACCTACTAGCATAGCAAGAGATCATCCATTGGATCAAATCATTGGTGGAATTCAAAATGGTGTTCAAACTAGATCAAGATTATCATCTTTTTGTGAGCACTACTCATTTGTGTCACTTGAAGAACCTAAGAAAATAGAAGATGCTTTGAAGGATTTCAATTGGGTAAATGCCATGTATGAAGAGCTAAACAACTTCACTAGAAATCAAGTTTGGGAACTTGTTGAGAGGCCAAGAAACTATAATGTGATTGGTACTAAGTGGGTCTTTAGAAACAAGCAAGATCAAGATGGCATGGTTGTGAGGAACAAAGCAAGATTAGTAGCACAAGGATACACTCAAGTTGAGGGTCTTGACTTTGGAGAGACATATGCACCGGTTGCAAGATTGGAAGCTATTAGAATCTTATTAGCATATGCTTGTGCAAACAATATCAAGCTCTATCAAATGGATGTCAAGAGTGCATTTCTCAATGGCTACATCAATGAAGAAGTCTATGTTGAGCAACCTCTCGGTTTTGAAGATGACAAGAAGCCTGACCATGTTTACAAGCTAAAGAAGGCATTGTATGGTTTGAAGCAAGCACCTAGAGCATGGTATGAGAGATTGAGGGACTTTCTCCTCTCTAAAGGGTTCAAGATGGGAAAGGTTGACACCACTCTCTTCACCAAGAAGCTTGGAAATGACTTGTTTGTGTTGCAAATCTATGTGGATGACATTATCTTTGGATCAACTGACCAAGACTTTTGTGAAGAGTTTGGAAATATGATGGCTAATGAGTTTGAGATGTCTATGATTGGAGAGCTTAGTTACTTTCTTGGACTTCAAATCAAGCAAATGAAGAATGACACTTTTGTAAGTCAAGGCAAGTACATCAAGGACATGATCAAGAAGTTTGGATTGCATGATGCTAAGCCAATGAGTACTCCAATGGGTACTAATGATCAATTGGGTATTGATGCTAGTGGCAACATGGTAGATCAAAAGTTATACCGGTCTATGATTGAAAGCTTGCTCTATGTCACCGCTTCTAGGCCGGATGTGATGTTTAGTGTGTGCAAGTGTGCAAGATATCAAGCTTCACCTAGAGAAAGTCACTTGAAAGCCACCAAGAGAATATTAAGATATCTTAAGGGCACTCATGATGTTGGATTGTGGTTTCCAAAGGGGTCTAATTTTGAGTTGATTGGATATTCGGACTCCGACTATGGTGGATGCAAGATTGATAGAATGAGCACAAGTGGCACTTGTCAATTGCTTGGAAGGTCTCTTATTTCATGGTCATCAAAGAAACAAAATAGTGTTGCACTATCTACCGTTGAGGCCGAATATATTAGTGTCGGTAGTTGTTGTGCACAATTGCTTTGGATGAAGGCCACCTTGAATGATTTTGGAATTAAATTCAAGAATGTGCCTTTGTTTTGTGATAATGAGAGTGCTATCAAGATGACACAAAACCCGATTCAACACTCAAGAACAAAGCACATTGATATAAGGCATCACTTCATAAGAGACCATCAACAAAAGGGTGATATTAGCATTGAGAGCATTGGCATCAAAGATCAACTAGCCGACATCTTTACAAAGCCACTTGATGAAAAGAGATTTTACAAGTTGAAGAATGAATTGAACATACTTGACTTCAATAACTTGAAATGAATGCACCCCACATTCTTATATGACATGCCTCTCCTCCAACATAGCAAGGTAAAGTTGTTTGGCATATCATTCATACTTTGCTAAGGACATGGTTAGAACATATAAACATATTTGTATGACAAATAGGCTCATTCATAAAAATCAAATAATTTTGATGTATATATGGTACCACTATTGCTTCTATGTTTGATTGATCTAGTGGTAGCATATGACATGTTTGTGGGCTTGCAAACCTAGTGTTAAATCTAGTAAATGAGCTCATGATGTGTAATTCAACATGGTCAAGATAACCCTTATACTTTATGAGGTGTGAAAAAGCTTGTCCCTAGATCAAACCGAATTACATATTCTAAGCAAGTTATCTAGATTGAACGATAATTTGGACTCCCTCATATTGATTGACTTATCTCTCATTAAAATTGGCACCTTTTTGGTGATTGTTGACAAAGGGAGAGAGAAAAGTCACAAAGATATTGCAAAGAGGAAATAAGATATAATAAGGGGGAGAGAAAAGCCACAAAGATAAAAAGTTAAGTTACAAAGGGGGAGAAAGGGATCAATTAAAATTAAGCACACAAGTAGGGGGAGCAAGCTCATGAATTATTTGTTGCATTTGAATGTGCATTAACATGATGAATTGTTACATTGCAAAGACTAAATTCATATTCATGATTGTTTGGTGTATGCTAGAAATAGAACTTGAATGATGACTTGTTAAGAGTAGCTTTACATGCGGTATCTAGACACCTTTGCTTATAATGTTGATCTCACGGGGTACATTAGTGTTTGTGATCTTTACAAGTGATGTATTACAAGTGGTGTCTAGCTACATCGATGCTAAGGATGGTATATAAAGGCAACTCTGATTGGTATCACGCTTCAAAGGTCCATTCTATATACCTTAGCATCAATTTGATAGTAGTAACTCTCCCAAAATTCAAATCCATACATACGTGCACAATTGAATCAAACTCATGGAAGCACATATATAGGGGGAGCTAATACTATCGAAATTGAAAATTGATTTCATTTCATATCTTTGTGATGGTTATCATCAATTACCAAAAAGGGGGAGATTGAAAGCCCAAGTTTGGTTTTGGTAATTAATGACACCAAATTGCTAATGCCATGTGTTAAGTATTTTGAGTTAGGCATAAGCAACACATGTGATGAAGGTGTATGTGGCAAGGAGTGGTGGCCACAAGATCACAAAGAGATGGTGCATGGACATGAAATGATGATTATGGTGGAGATGCACATAAAATGAAGGACATGATGATCAAGTGGAGGAGAAGAATCTAAGAGCGCAAGGCAAAGGTATAATCATAGGGTTTTCCTTTTGCCGGTCTAAGATGAGTAGAGAAGTGATTGACCGGGTTTAGGATACATAGCCGACTATCAAGAGGGGCAATCACGGTTAGCTCGGAAATCAAGTGCCACTAGATCAATGTCTTGAGCATATGCATTAGGATCTAGTAAAGAGCTAACATAACGCCTTGGAAAATGATTATGAAATGCTAACACACATGCACATGGTGATTTACACATGGTGGTGTTAGCACGTTTGTGAAGGCGGTGGAGTTTGAGCGGTAGAGAAGGGTTTGGGTTCCTCTCTCCCTCCCGCCGAGCTTGCGAGGCGGGATTCGGCGCTTTTTGGAGAAGTAAAATGCCTATTTTCTATTGCGCCGGAAGTCGGAAAAGAAACGGAGGTGAACGGAGGTCACTGTGGTGACCGGACGCTGCACCGGACGCGGTCACGATATGACTGGACGCGTCCAGTTAGTGTTCAGTGTCTGCGCGGTTTTTAGTTTGATGATCGGACGCGCAGCGCGTCCGGTCATCTTGGGAGCTTACTGGACTCTAACCGGACGCTGGCACTATGGCGTCCGGTCAGTTCAACAGCGCGTCCGGTCATTGTTTCATTGAGCGCTTCTCAGGCCTGACCAGCGTGTCCGGTCCTTCACGGAACCAGCGCGTCCGGTTAGGCGTCCAGAGGGGCAGAAAGCGCAGGAGTGATGATAAGACGCTGGGAGCGTCCGGTCTTGTGCAATCAGACGCGTCCGATCGTTGAGGGAGCTTACTGGACTCTAACCGGACGCTGACACTGTCGCGTCCGGTCATTGCCTGGAGCGCGTCCGGTCATTCACTACAGCGCGTCCGGTCTGCGCGGCCAGCGCGTCTGGTCGTTGCCTCGCAGTTAGCCGTTGCGCGACCGGCGCGTCCGGTCAGTTTGACCAGCGCGTCCGGTCAGCGCGACTTCGGCTGGTTAAAGTTCCTAACGACTATATTCGAAGGGGTACGTTATAAATAGAGGTTGGCCGGGGTTGAGGGAAACTCTTGCACATTTTGAGACCTAGAGACATCCTTTGAGCTAGAGAACAACCCCTCCACTCATCTCTTTGCATAGTTGCACATCTTGAGTGAGATTGAGTGAGAGTCAAGTGCATTGCTTGAGAGTTGCATTCTAGAGGCACTTGATCTTTGAGTTGCTGCGGATTTCTTATTACTCTTCCGTGTTTCCCGACACGGTAGACGGCTTGGAGCAGCGGAGGTGATTGAGCTCGTAATTGGAGATTGTTGGAGCCTTCACCAAGTGTTATAAGGGGTTCTTGATCCTTTCCCGCGGGAGTTCGCAAATTGGATACTCTAGTGGAGCTCGTGGCTTGGAGGATCCCCATCTTATGTGCGGTTGTGCGGCGCCCGCCGAGGGCTCGACTCTTGATAGTCGATTAGCTCGCGAACCGACAAGTGGGTGCATCGCCACAACGAGGAGTAGCTTGCCGGGAAGCAAGTGAACCTCGGTAAAAATTCTTGTGTCTTCTCTTTACCGAGGATTTCTCTTGTGGTTGATCATTGTGATTGATTCTTCGAGTGCTTTACTTCTCTACATCGTTGGTATAAGAATCAAGTCACTTACTCTTTACTTTCTCGTACTACTTCTAGTGTAGCTTGTTTAGAGTAGCTTTTATCACATAGGAGTAAGTAGCTTAGTGACCTAGCTTTGTTGGTGTGTATTAAAGATCATAGCCTTGCTTCACTAAGTTGTATAGGTGGCTTGCATAGTATAGTTGAGCTAGTGCTAGAATTAGCTTAGCCATCTTTTATACTAACATGGTTATTTAGTGCAGCTTGTAGATTTTTAAATAGGCTATTCACCCCCCTCTAGCCATTCGGACCTTACAATGTATCTAGTTAATTTTTTTATTTGTGAAAAATGAGGTGTGTATTTTTTTAGGACGCGTAGGGCTATCTAGATAGGAGTACTAGGTCATGTTTAGTTACCCAAATTTGTCCCCAAATTTCACTATGCAAAAAGAAGATTCTCATCACATTAAAATGCCGGCACATGCATAGAGTACGAAATGTAGATGAAATCAAAAACTAATTGCACAGTTTTGTAGTACTCTGTGAGACGAACGTTTGGACAATTATTACCAAATAAAAACAAAATGATACAGTGCGCTACAGTGTCATGCAGTAATTCCGGCGGCGCCGATTCCGGGTAAGGGGGTGTTTGG
Source organism: Saccharum hybrid cultivar R570 (assembly GCA_038087645.1). Classification (NCBI taxonomy): domain Eukaryota; kingdom Viridiplantae; phylum Streptophyta; class Magnoliopsida; order Poales; family Poaceae; genus Saccharum; species Saccharum hybrid cultivar. The sequence goes on from JAQSUU010000296.1 coordinate 363,134, forward strand.
TTTGGGTGTTAAAGTTTAACGAACACTGTAGCATTTTCGTCTTATTTGACAAAAAGTTTCTAATCTTGGACTAATTAGGCTTAATAGATTCGTCTCGTAAATTACTCCTAATCTGTGCCGACATGCATGCAATTAGTCTACATTTAGTACTCCATGCATTTGAGGGAACATTAATGTGATAGGAGTTAAACTTTAACAAAACCAAACCAAACGGGTCTAACTAAACAAGGCTTTTAGTATTTACAGTAGATACAGAAAGACTACTCTAGCATCTCCTCCTCAGTCCTACTACTGGAGCTACTAGTAGTAGTACTGGTATAGCAGCAGTTGATAATTGCAGGACATGGATAGGAAAACATCAGCGATTACCAGCGAAACTAACAGGGCCGTGGTGGTTTTGGACGAACGTGGGAGAGCGCATGCGTGTAGCGTGTCCGATCCTACCATGTCAAAATGATTGGCCAGCCGGACCCGCCACGACGACCCATTTGGACAGGCTTTAATTTGCGCACCGGTTGAATTAACCAGACACATAATCCAAACCAAGGTCTCTGTTCCATGCACGCCATGTCGTCGATCGTGTGAAATTGATTGAAACCAATAATTAGAAAGCTGCAATGACCCTACCCGTACAGCCCTGCAGAGTCACCCACGAGTGACGACAAACACTCAAGTTTAGTAAAGCGATACTACGGCTGTGTTTACCTCCCTGAAAAGGGTAAAAAAAAAATACTGTAGCACGTTTTGGTTTTATTTGGCAAATAGTGTTCAACCGTTGACTAATTAGGTTCAAAACGTTCGTCTCACAAAGTACAACCAAGCTGTACAATTAGTTTTTGATTTCATCTATATTTAGTACTCCATACATGTATCGCAAGTTTGATGTGACGGGGAATCTTTTTTTCGCATAGTATTTTTTTTTCTGAGGAACTGAACACAGCCTACGAGCAGATGATGAAAGAAGATCTAGCTTGCATGATCATCTTTGGATGGGGTACTCGTACACGTTCTGGAAGGCGCACGCTGCACATCAATGCAGTAAAGAGCTGCTCGATCTATCTCACACGCTGTTGCATGCAATGCACCAATGCAACGCACGAGTGATGATGTACTATGCAGTGTGCTGTGCTGTGCATACTCCTACTCCTGCATGGTGGTACACACCACTATGCCTTGTCGTCGTTCTCTACCGTAAACATTTCACAGCCACTTTCACACACTTCGCTATGGCCGTGTTTAGTTTTCAAAAATTTTCAAAATTCCTCGTTACCTCGAATGTTTGGACACATACATAGAGCATTAAATATAGACGAAAAAAATAATCACACAGTTTGGTAGATAGGAGTACTAGGTCATGTTTAGTTACCCAAATTTGCCCCCAAATTCCACTATGCAAAAAGAAGATTCTCATCACATTAAAATGCTGACACATACATAGAGTATGAAATGTAGATGAAATCAAAAACTAATTGCATAGTTTTGTAGTACTTTGCGAGACGAACGTTTTGAGCCTAATTAGTCAATGTTTGGACAATTATTACCAAATAAAAAAAATAAATGCTACAGTACACTACAGCGTCACACAGTAATTCCGGCGGCACCGATTTCCGGGTAACTAAACAAGGCTTTTAGTATTTACAGTAGATACAGAAAGACTACTCTAGCATCTCCTCCTCAGACTACCCGCACTCATGTACCTCTATATTCATCCTCTATACGTCCTAGTCAGCAAGATTATCTCCTCTATACTTAATTCTCCCGCACCCATCCATCCTCTATATCATCCTCTATCCACTGTAGGACCCACTTGTCACTTTATCTAAATATATCCATGTGTGATCTAGTTTTGAAGGATTTATTGAGACGAATTTAATGGTGTAATCGGAATTTAATTTGAATTTTTGGTTTGTGAGTTATAACATTTTTTTTAGTGAGTTAAATAGTGAGGCCCACACTAGATGACAGAGCCGTGCATGCTTTTCTTCCCCTCCTGCCTCCGCGCATGCTCTGCTCCCGCGCGTGGTGAGGCCTATGGCTCGGTACAGGACGAACGCTACTCCTCCAGATATAGCGAATGCTGTGCCGGTAGCGTTTGCTTTGCCGTACCCGCTGCAGCATCTCTTTACGCTATACGGTCCTCCAGTGCCGATTTACAGTATGCAGTGCAGATGGTCTCGGTCCTACTACTGGAGCTACTAGTAGTAGTACTGGTATAGCAGCAGTTGATAATTGCAGGACATGGATAGGAAAACATCAGCGATTACCAGCGAAACTAACAGGGCCGTGGTGGTTTTGGACGAACGTGGGAGAGCGCATGCGTGTAGCGTGTCGTCGATCGTGTGAAATTGATTGAAACCAATAATTAGAAAGCTGCAATGACCCTACCCAGCCCTGCAGAGTCACCCACGAGTGACGACAAAACACTCAAGTTTAGTAAAGCGATACTACGAGCAGATGATGAAAGAAGATCTAGCTTAACATGATCATCTTTGGATGGGGTACTCGTACACGTTCTGGAAGGCGCACGCTGCACATCAATGCAGTAAAGAGCTGCTCGATCTATCTCACACGCTGTTGCATGCAATGCACCAATGCAACGCACGAGTGATGATGTACTATGCAGCAGGGTTTTTTTTTACCGATCGGTTTCCGGTAACCGCCGGCCTCCGGTAGCGGTAAACCGGCCCGGTTTACCGGTAACCGGTCGAATTCAAAATCAAATTCAAACCCGCTTCGGTTCGGTTCGAGTCCGGTAAACCGGCCGGTTTGGAGCGGTAACCGGCCGGTTTGCCCGGTTTACCGCTCCAAACCGTTTTTTTTTCTTTCATGAATAAAAAGAAATTTTGGTACTTCCTTTGCACAAATTAATGTAAAAAGACCACACATTGTGGTAAAAAATAACATAAGTCACTAAAGCAACAATATATAGTCGCATACAAATACATATTCGCTTAAATATATAGTCACTAAAACAACAATATATAGTCGCATACAAATACAATATATAGTCGCTTACACAAACAAAGATATAGTTTCCGCTCGCATGGTCAACTACGTAGGATGTATGGGAAGACCCCTTGTTGGCACGACATTTCATATTCGGCGGTGGACATAAGAGAGATACCTTGCTGTCTAAGCAGGTCAGCCTTGTAATCTTGCCAAGTTTGACCTGTCCATGCTGCTGTTGTCTCCCATTCTTGAACTAACATATTGTAAAAATTAGGGTCTTCCCATTCATACACCCATCTAGTCTGAGTCTGCATGGTCATGTCAGGAATGGGATAGCTATAAGTAGGCTGCGAGGTATCGCTGTAGGAGGAAGAAGAGTACTGTAGAGTGTCGTAGTCCGTCGGTGTATATGCTCTCCTCTGCGATGTCGGTTGTCCATGGTCACGGTCTTGAGTAGCATGTGTGAATTGGGTCTCGCCTGCAATCAACCATAATTAGTAGGCATAGACAGAAATAATTGTGTGTATGTAGGTGCAATGGATACCTGTGAAATGAAGACCTACATAACTACTACCACCAGCACCAATAGTACCATCCCCACTCCCACCACCACCACCGTCTGTCCCACCAGCACCGCCACCGTCACTCCCACCAGCACCGTCATTGTCACTGTCATCGTCACTACTGTCATCGTCACCACTATCCTGGGACTGGTATTGCTCATCCTCAGTCTCTGTGTCGCTGGTCACTGCTTTTTCTTTTCCTCGGTGACGCTTGCCGTGACCCTTCGGAGGCAGCATCTGCATCTTCCTCTTCCCGAGGTGAGTTGCACCCATATTTCTACGGGCCCAATCACTGATGCAATCATGCCCCGTAGCCTGACGTAGATCCTCGGGGTCTATTTGGTCACTGCCAACACAAACAAATGAATCACATAATACATGGTGAGACATACACACACATTTGTATATATATAAATATAATGTACCTAACAAGATGTGATGGCAGAGGGACGTCCACTTCGTCAGAATCCTCATCAAGAACAGGAGGCAGGTTAGATCTACCGTACTCCATCCATTCCCTAACCGGATTGGTACAGTCATAGAATGAGACTTCGGCGAACCGGTCGATAAAATCTTCTTCATCATACCTTCGTGGGTTCACATCCGCTAGTCGCAGCCGAAGGTTGTAATTGACATAAACAAGCCTGTTTAGTTTCTTGTGCGACAACCGATTGCGAACCTTAGTATGCAGCAACGCAAAAGTACTCCAGTTCCGCTCGCATCCACTGGAGGAGATGCATTGTGAAACAAGCCGCAAAGCAAGGCGCTGCAAATTTGGAGTATCTCTACCAAATATCATCCACCAGGCCGCTGCAAGTGGAACACATTATGTTAGCTATATGTTCCAATATACGAAACCAAATTAGTGCAGATTTAGAGTATCTCTTACATGCAGTTGTCCTTGGATCCATCGCCATTTTCATTGCCAGTTCTGAACCAAACTCACCACGCTTCTGTCGAAAAATCTCAGCCTCCTGCAATGCCTGCACGGCGCACTCGACATCCGTCATTTGCTGAAATGTCTCCTTCATGCCACCGAACATTGTTGGAGTTGGATCCATACTATATGTAAGCTTTGGATTTAGAACAACACCTGCAACATATGATTCAAATAAGCATACGGGAAATATTCAATATATACAGCTTGCTAAATCAACATATGTCATTATCATACCTGAACCCACATACGTCCCTATGTACACATCACGAATCCTTGCATCCATAATCTCTCTATACTCATTCCATGTTTGCGTATTCCTTCCAAAGTACGACTCCAACTCCTGTTTGCAATTCTGGTACTCGTACACCACGTCGCACATGTTGGGTCGCTTGTCTTGATCAGCGAAACGAAGGAACTTGTAAATTGGTTGAACTGTATTTATGATGTATTCTAATCCCTCCCACCACTGAATATTTGACAATCTTACATGAGCATAGTGACCTTCTTCAGTGCATGCCCACTTACTCTGCAAAAACTCAGTAGATGCCATCCACTGCATGAACTATTCACATTTTCGATGAAAGCTCTCTAGAAACATGTAGTTGGTCCCAAATCTAGTGCCATTCCACTTGACCAACTTACCACCAATTGCTTCCTTCATCATATGATTCAACTGAGAATGGTTGTGCAACCAAGTTGAAATTCGCTTGCATACTTGCAACATACCTGCATGATCGGTCCTGTTACCAATATCCTTCAACATCAAGTTGATGGTGTGTGCCAAACAAGGTGTCCAAACAATGTGTCCATACTCCTCTTTCAGTGAGGTGCAAGCTTTCTTGTAGTTGGCGCCATTGTCGGTGACCACATGTACAATATGCTCGGCACCAATCTCCTCCACCACCTTCCGAATCTCCTAAAAAACCGCATAACATATTACACACACACACACACACACACACACACACACACACACACACACACACACACACACACACACACACACACACACACACACACACATATATATATATATATATATATATATATATATATATATATATATATATATATATATATATATATATATATATATATATATATATATATATATATATATATACACATGACAACTATGTTTAGGACGTACCCTGTACAAATAGTTAGCATCTTGACTTTTTCCAGATGCATCAATGGATTTGTGAAACCATGTGACCCCATTGCAATAAATCAGAAAGTTTATGACACTCATTTTTGTGGGGCCAGTCCATGAATCACACATCAACGTGACGCCAAAGTTAGGCCACTCCTTCTGAAACTTCGCATATCTATCCTTCAAGTCTTTCTCATTCTGATTTAGGTACTTGCCATCAATATCCCTTCCAGTGGGTGACGCGATGCCTTCACCTGAAACCATAAGCAAACAATGAGAATATGAAAAGATACATAAGGCCATAGGTCTCCAAGTATAGGTACTTACCCCACTTCTGTGTCTCTCGCACCGCACTGACAAAGTACGGATTGTCGGCATTTCGTCCTGAGATTCCTACATAATGGAAAAACTTTCCCCAAGCTTTACCAATAGCTTCCTTTGCATTTTCCCCCTTCTGCGTCCAAGACCCTGTATCAATCCTTTGTTGCTGCATTCCTCTCCTCCCACCCACTGCCACATGATAGTCCTCCACCTCCACTGGAGTCTCCCTCCATGATCCTGCTCTTCTAAACAACCTGTCAATAGGATTCCCACCTTGCGAACCACCACCACCACCACTACCCCCTCCACGGTGGTAATTACCTCCTCTCTGTTGCACCCTCTACTTGTAGTCATATTCTTCTCTCGACTGGTTTAGTGCTTCCTTCATCTGAGCCTCATATTCATCATCACCGAGGGGATGGTTTCCCTCCGCTGCAGCTTTTTCTTGTGCCAACCTTTGTCGAGCCCGGTCAGCAGTCGTCTTCTTAGCTCTGTCAAGATCTCGCCGAAAGTACGCATGCACATCTGGTGGCACACGGGCGCAATGCAAGGTGTCCGCCCCGTACCTAGCCAAATGCTGTTTAAATCTAGTGCAACCACCGCCTGCTCTCGTCACATGACAATAATTGCATCTCCATCCAGGAGCAAGATTTTCACCATGCTCCCATACAACGTCTCTGTTTCTGCCTGACATTGTCTACTCTACCTGCATAAACGGACAACACAAAGTCACACCTAAATAAAATGTATCCTAAATCCTACCACAAATCCTCCACAATATATACCTAAAATCTATACCTCACTTACACAAAGTCACAATATATACACAAAGTCACACAATATATACCTAAAATATACATCCTACCACAAATCCTACCTCTAATCCTAAATCCTAAAAAACATCCTAAAATAAATCCTACCTAAAACCTAACCAAAAAACTATCCTAAATCCTAACACAAATTCTACCTAAATCCTAAAACTACTCTAAATAAAAAAACAAAAAAAAACTTACCTGCGCGGTTAGCCGCGGATCCGGTCGGGTTACCGGGCTAACCGATCGGTTAACCGCTAGATCTGTCCGGTTAACCGACCGAGCGTCGCGGGCTCGGTAAGCCGCGCTGACCGGTCAGTAAACCGAGGCGTGGGGGCGGTAAGCCGGCGGCGGTGGCCGGTCGGCGCGGGTGAGGGTCGGACGGGGGGCGGACGGGAGAGGAAAGGAGCCTCGGCGCGTTGACCCCCCCCGTGAGCTCCCGGCTCGTTTTGTGCCCGTGGCGGCCTAATGGGCCTCATGGGCCTGAACGGGCCGGGACCGGGTTTTGTTTCTTCTTCTTTTTCAAACTTCTATTCGTATAAATAAATACTAAACGAACTCAAATTTGAAATTTTTTTACACCATTGGCTTCTATAAATCATGAACTATTTTTAGGAATTTTTTCAGCAATTTTTTTTTCAAATTTTAAATTTGAATTTGGGGAATACCTAACCGGACCGGAACCGGACCGGCCCGGTTAGGGCGGTTACCGCGGTAAACCGCGGTAAACCGACCGGTTTTTTTAACCCTGCTATGCAGTGTGCTGTGCTGTGCATACTCCTACTCCTGCATGGTGGTACACACCACTATGCCTTATCGTCGTCCTCTACCATAAACATTTCACAACCACTTTCACACACTTCGCTAAGGCCATGTTTAGTTTCTAAAAATTTTCAAAATTCCTCGTCACATTGAATGCTTGACACATGCATAGAGCATTAAATATAGACGAAAAACTAATTACACAGTTTGGTAGAAAACCACGAGACGAATCTTTTGAGCCTAATTAGTCCATAATTGGACACTAATTGATAAATACAAACGAAAGTGCTACAGTAGCCAAAGCTAAAATTTTTTGTGAACTAAACACACCCTAAGCCAGGACCACTCACGACGATGGATTTTATTTATTTAGACCCTGTTTGGTTTATGAATCATTCAGTTTAACTCCCATCACATCAATGTTGCGGCAAATGCATGGAGTACTAAATGTAGACTAATTGCATGCATGTCGGCACCCATATTTTCATATCGTATTATCGAGGCTAGTCGTATGACCACCGATTAGTCGATCAGGGTCGATTAGTCGTCGATCAGGGTCGATTAGTCGGTCTTGATCGGTCTAGTCGGCTAGTCGGACATTTAGTCGTCCTTGTGCCTAGATGACCTGATCGACCATGTATATACTATATATATATGATGTAAATATATGTAATCATGCCCATAATGAATCAGTATCATGGTGATTTGGCCTCTTAACTGTAACTGCTGCTTGCTGATGGTTGAAGCTGACTGCTGACTTGTGGTTGTGGCTGATTATGAAATTACAAAGAAAGAACATATAGTCAGTTAAACAGGCAAAAAAGCAGAAAAACAAGACCTTAAAGAGTAGTAGATAGTAGAGCAAGGCAAAACAACTTAACCAAATACACAAATTTTAACAAATAAGAACTAACAACAGTTCAACAATCATCACACATCACAGTAGACACTGTGCACAATACATTACATAATTAAACTAATAAACTTAAACAAGTTCTTAAATCTGAAATGAAAATAGTTCTAAACATCCAGTCAACTTTCACTGGTCCACAGAATCAGCAATTCAGCCTTCTAGATAAGCAAATCTGCGTCCACTTGGAATTCTTCATTTCCATCATTTGTTGCAGGTCCGCCTGAGTCTTCCTCCCCTTGCTGTCCCTGGTCCTCCATTTCTTCATCTGTTTCTGCTCCACTTGCACCTTGCGCCTCTTCTTCTGCAACTCTGTCTTCCTCTTCTTCATGAACACTGCTTTCAGCTGGTGAACTTGTCTTCCTTTTCTTATTCCTCCCATATGTGCGGGTGACATTATTCCTTGCACGAACAGCAGCTTCCCTAGGCATATTGCGGGCTCTAAGCTGGTCGGTTGCACCAACAGCGTCATCAACATGTTCCCAGAGCGCTTCACAGTTGATGTCTACCCACTCATTTTTCCACTGAAACTCTTCTACAACAATGGGTTAGATCTCTTTCCTTTAGAACCAATCTCTCGAATTTTCTGAAACCTAAATGTCATTCTATGGTTGTAGCTAACATAGACCAACTTGTTCAACCTAGCATGCTCGAGACGGTTCCTCTTTTTAGTATGCACCTGCAGCCATAAAATTATAGAAAATAGGAGCAAAATCATTAGATGGCTGCAAGCCTGCAGCCCTGCAACATATAAGAATGCATTAGTATGCACCTATGGCTGGAAATTGCCCTTACATGAGCAAATGCGCTCCAGTTGCGCTCACAACCAGATGCCGAACAGCACAAACTTATAATTCGTTTTGCTAAACTCTGTAGCTCGAATGCAAGGCCACCAAAAGCATCCCACCATAGAACTGCAATTGTTACAAGAAAAAATAATAATATAATCAGCAGCTCATCACATATAGAAGAGAATTATAGAGAAGATAATTATAGCTTACCAGGATTTTTGTCATTTCTCTCTATTATTGCTAATCTCTTTGAGAAACATTCACCCTCAACCCTGTCATAATCATCAGCTTGTTTGCTTAATATCCTCGCTTCACTCTCATCAGGCACCATCTTCCATACAATGTCATTAAACATGCACCTTAGCTTTGTAGCTAGTCTCCTATTCTTTTCCTTTATGGCAAAGTACTTTCCAGGATTCAAGAAGAGAGCTGCTCCATATAGTTTTTGCTCCATCTGGTTTGTCCATCTCTCATCAAAGTATTTCAGCACATCATCACGTAATGTTGGTTTCTCCGCCAAAGTTTCCTTGATGGTCTTCTTTGCAAAATCCATTGCTGCCATTATCTCAGGAAGTGCTGGTGTTTCATCACCATCCGCTATCCTTAGAGCAATGAGAAGGGGCTGTGTTGCTTTTATACAATACTCCACATTTTTCCAAAATGATATGGAAATGATTGTGTTCTCAGCCCTTTTCCCTTCAGCACTTTTTGACAAGGTGTTGGACTGCCATTCTTCACTCACAAACATACTCCTCAAACCTGATTTGTTCTTATGCATGCTTGCTAATGTGAGATAGGAAGTAGCAAAGCGAGTAATAGCAGGCCTCACAAGATCACCACCAATCTTCTCTCGCATAAGATCTAGAATCCTCCCATGTTTGTAGATGAACCTACACACCTTCTTAGCCGAATTAATGCAAGAGCTAAACTGATGTATCTTCCCAATATCCTCCATCAACAAATCCAAACAGTGGGCAGCACATGGTGTCCAAAACAAAGTTGGGATCCTCTGCATAAGAATTCTTCTAGCAGCCTTGAAGTTTGCACCATTATCTGTGATAATTTGCACGACATGCTCCTTCCCAACCTTGTCAATTTGTTTCTCTAACAAGTCTGCTAACATAGGAGCATTGGCTATCTCACTTGAAGCATCAACTAAACCTAAGAAGAATGTACCAGCTGGGCTATTGGTAAGAAAGTTGATGAGATGACGGTGGCTAGTGTCAGTCCATCCATCTGACATGATTGTGCATCCATATTCCTTCCAAGCTTCCTCATGCTTCTTTCTTAGCTCGTCTGTCTTCTTCACTACCTTATCAAGTAGTGGATTCCTAATCTCATGGTACGAAGGTGAGCGATACCCAGGACCATATTGCCCAATGGACTCAAGCATAATCTCCCAGCTTCTTGAGTTAATAACATTCAATGATATTCTATTCTCATAAAAAAATCAGCCACATGGTCATCTACAATCTGTTTTGCTTCCTTGCTCTTTGTGGAGTACTCAAGAGTGGGCTGTGACATCTTGGACTTGTGCCGTTCTGCAACCACTTCTTCTGGACTCTTGCAAAGCAAAGAGCTCACTGACTTGGAATGCTTCTGTGTTTGTGGTTTCGGTGGAGAAGAAACCACAACATTTGTGATTGATGCTTGAGCTATCTTCTTCGCTTGCTTTGATTTTGTCCTAGAACTTGGAACTTGTTTTGACTTTGTCCCAGCATTTTGTTCATTTTCAGCAGTAGAAGCACCACCTCCACCTTGATCTGTTTCTTCTTCAGTTTCTGTCTCCACATTCTCTACCCTAGTGCCCACAGCCTCAGGTACCTGCTGAGTCCTTGACCTTTGGACCAAGTAAGCATGCATCTCACGCTTAACAAGGTCAGGTGCTTTACCACATTTCACTGCATCACAATAGCCCCCAGCAAGGTGTTGCTTAAACCTTTTAATGCCTGAAGGGACAATCTTTTTGCAGAAAATGCATTGGATGAACTCTTTCTTCCCTACATCTGGCCAAAACCCATACTTCCATCCAGGATCTGATGATTTTGCCTTCCTCTTCTTATCTTCAGCCATGGCAGCAAGATGTGGCAACAACTTAGCTATGGCTTGAGCTATCAGAGATGCTTCAGTTGGAGCAGCCGAGGACGCTGATGCAGAATGACCTCGAACCTCTTCTGAGACAGCATCAGTCGCAGCTTCATTCTCAGGTAAATATACCTCAACATTTGCACGGTGTCGAGCCTCTGCAGAGCAGCACAGCCACACAAATGTGTTACAAATTGGAGGCAAAAGTCGATACACAACAGCAGATCGAGTAGCAGAGGCAATCTGACATATACACTAACCTTCAGAGTCTGTGCTCATCTTGATGCTTGAGGTCTCCCGTGTCCGCCCTCCAGACGTCGAGGAGCCTCAGAGGCGGGCGGAGCTGGTTTCAGCAAGGGAGGAGACAGGCGCGGGCGGAGGTGGACGCGCGGACGGAGATGCAGAAGACGGTAAGATGCGGAGCCGCGGACGGAGCTTCGGACGGCGGGCAGGCGGAGGAGACGCGGGCGGAAGTGCTGGCGGCGCCGACGGCTGTGAGAGAGAGCAGAGGCAGAGCGGGAAGGGGAAAAGTGGAGCGGGAGCTGGAAATCGTCGGTGGCTGCAGCTCTGGGAGTAGGTCACTCACTCACTCAGTCCTCTTGTTCTTGCCCTAATGGGCCAGCTAAAGGTGGGCCGAGTTGCTCTTGCTTCCTACAAACCAGCCCAATTAGTCGTCCAGGAAGCCTGATCGGACGACTAATCGTGACTAATCGCAATTAGTCGGATGATAAGGTTTCTGATCGAACAAACCTTATCGAATGCCCTTATCGAGCACGAAGTTACGATAAGGACGACTAATCACGATTAATCGCGATTAGTCGTCCGATATGAAAACAGGGGTCGGCACAAATTAGGAGTAATTTACGAGACAAATTTATTAAGCCTAATTAGTCTAAAATTAAAAACTTTTTGTCAAATAAGACGAAAGTGCTACCGTGTTTGTTAAACTTTAACACCTCTGACAAACACGCCCTTAGTAGGCTGATCTACACTCAACAGTACAGTAGCGTCTAGCTTGCCAGACCCCTCTTGTGCTTGGGACTTGGGAGAGAGATTACACTATTACTAGTACTCCATAGCAAGAGCTATCATCAGCAGTCCAGGAGGCCTGACGCCTAATGAGACTTCCTAATTGGGTACTATATGCCCATTTTTTTTGTTTATGTTAATCATGCATGACTCCATGCTTGAGCAATGACGACCAAGTCCAGCGCATTTTGGACTTGTTTATTACAAGTAGATCTGCTACCAGCCGTTGTATGTGTGCGCAGTGCATCGCATGCTCCGTGACCAAGGATGGAACCTGTTTGAAAAGGAAAGGGGATCAACTACTAGTAGTATGTTTTGATAAAGGGATTTTTGTGTGCTTCATGGTTCAACGGTGGTTTTACCTCTCTTTTTTTTTACTTTGTGATTTTACCCTTGTTTTTTTAACTGAAGCTCCCGTTTGCCCCTAGTATATAACACAAATGGATAGATTAAATGGCAAAAAAAGGAAAAAAGAAAAGGCACCTATGTGAAAAGACAATTATACCCCTCGCTCCATATCCTTCTTTCTCGCTCGACCGCTCGAGTCCTTCCCGTGCCCAAGCGAGTCATGAGCACTCGCGACTTTCAGGCGGCTGCGCTAGGGTTTGCCCATTCCAGGCGGCGGTGCTGCCGGCGCCGCGGCTCCTCCACCATCTGCCGCCCCCTCCCACCCATCGGCTCGTCTCCTCCTCTGTTCCCCACGCTCCCCTGGTCGTGCGGCCGCAGGCTGTGGGCACCGTGGGCTACAGCGGGGTCCGCCCGCGGCGGCGAGTCTCCTCCACCATCCGCCGTCCCCCTCCCACCCCCCGGCTCGTCTCCTCCTCCGTTCCCCACGCTCCCCCGCGCGGCGCGGCCACAGGCTGTGGGCGCCGCGAGCTACAGCGGGGTCCGCCCGGCCACTCCCCCGGCTCGCGCCCTCGGTGGTGCAGCTCAGGGCCTCGCCCACTGCCGTGCCCCCTCCCCCCCCCCCCCCCCCGCCCAAGGCTCGTGCTCACAGCAGCAGCTCTAGTCGGCCGACAGCTCCCGACAGCCACCATGGAAGAGTCAGCAACCTATCAAGAGCCTAGGAATTTTCTTCGATTTCTGTGATGTGTGCTTCAATGCAATAGAAAATAGCAGCGATTAGTAGATGTGTTAACTCGTTTATTGCCTGCTGTGGTTTGTAGGATAAATCACAGTAAATTGGAACTTGATGTTAGAGTGCGCTCGTTTTTCAGGTTGCCAGACAGTAGTCCAAAGACATGGTGGCAAAGGTAGAACTTTGCCAACCAAGGTTGTGGACACAAATAGCTTTGGGCTGCTGCAGCTATTTGATTTCGTTGTTAAGCACTATTTGTGGGGTTCTAAGCAGTACATTACCTTGTGGCGTGATTTGGAGAATGATTATGTGGAAATAAAATCTGATGAAAATATGTTAAAGTGGTTTTTAATCAATGTAGACAATGGATTAGTATGCATCAATGCCCAGATAAATGATTTTGAGGGGCCACTGCAATTTTCTCCAACAAAGTGAAGATTTCACCCTACTGTGAGGGTTGGTGTGCTCCTAATTGAGGAAGGCACAAATGCTATAGCCACAAATGTTAGTGAGAGAGCCACAAATGTTAGTGAGAGAGCCACAAATGAGATAGCCACAAATGCTACAGCCACAACCCCACCCAAAAAAAGATAATATCCACCCATAAAAAGACAGCTGCCACAAAAAAAGGTGCTTCTGAGGGTGATGCAGAGGTACTTAGTGATAGCAGCTACGACACTGATTTAGCTGCATCATCTGACTCTATTCATATTAAGTGCAAGTGGTACATGAAGCGGAAGGGGAGGGAAAGGGGAAGGGGGATAGGAAGGGGAAGTGGGTCAGGAGAGGCCAACAATTAGACAAAGTAAGATATAGCACCTTTGCTTCTCTTTACTACATATTTTAGTAACTTTACTAACATAATTATGCTCCTTTTTCATACAAAGTGCAAGTACTTCAGAAGGGGAACAGGACGAAGCCGAACAAGAGCAATTTCTGGGAGGCTTGCTACTTTGTTGGGTTTCAATACTTGATATGGAGCTCACTGCTAGTTGCCTAGGAAACTCGCTACTAGTTCCTACTTTTGTTTCACATGTCATTTGGTGTTTGACTTGTTATTTAGACCTCTGTGTTGGTGTTTGACATGTTATTTGAACATCTATGTTGGCATCTAATATGGTACTGTGATGGCATATTATATGGATCTGGTTTGTTGTCGTTAATGCAATATGTGTGAAATTAATTTATTGTGTAATATTAAATTCTGTTTATATGGATTTTTAGTAGAAATGCTGTCGAATTTTACTAAAAAAATCTGTATACAAAATGTCAACTTGCTGATCTAAAACAGGGGTAAAAATACAAATATCATAATAAAACAGGGATAAAAACACATGGGCAAAGTTATCCTTTTATCTAAAAGTTAACACCGTAAGAGACACTTAACAGACCAGGAGTAAAATCTTCCTTCGTTTAAAAATAGTATGGGTAAAATCACAAAGTTCAAAAACCGAGGGCAAAATCACAGGTGAAAGAATCCAGAGATCCGGCCAGACACTGTGTGGCAGCCACTAACAGGGTTTTGCGGCAGCAAGGGCCGCCTGAGCAAGTACTCTGCTTAGCATGGGCAATTTAAGTAAAAATATCACATGTGTCTGCCCAAATTAAATGCAAAACAACATACATGAAGGTGCATGTGGGTACAAAATTTGGCATTTATGCTTTAGAGCATCACTACACGTACACGTTCAACTTGAGTGATACTCCCTCCCCTTCCCTAAATAAATCAACTCATATAATTATCTAAAGTCAAACTGGTTTATGTTGTGTAATTTTATAGAAAAGAGCACAACGTATTTATGACACCAAATGTGCATATTATGAAAATGTATTTTATGGTGTATCTAATGATATTAATTCAATGTCATAAATCTCAGCATTATTTTCTATAGATTTGGATAAACTTAAATATGTTTGATTCTAGACAACTCTAGAAATTGATTTATTCGAGATGGAGGGAGAACTAGCAAATGGTCACTTGGATGTAAATCTCATAAATACATCTAAAGTAATTTAGATTCATGACTGTCCTTCACTTGTGCTCAATGGATGTTTTTTTTACGAATCAATTTTCTTCATAATTAAGTGGCATAGTTAGTAATCCCCCGTCCCGAAAAGAATACAACTCTAGTATAGTATCACGTTAAAATATCCCAACCTTGATCAATTATATTATATATAAAAAAGTATAGATAGTTATGACAACAAATAATTATTATTGGATTTGTCATGATATAATAATCAGAATATATTTGTTTGGTGCCAAAAATATTAATATTATTACCTATACATTTGGTTAAATTTTGGATATTTTATACCGAGAATGCATCTAGAGTCGTGCTATTTTTTTTTTCTCAGGACAGAGGTAGCAGTAGTTCTGTAGTTAGCTTGAGATAACCGGACACGCACTGCACATGCACAGTATATATATAGCCCACCACTGTTGCACCAGCAGTACTCTTGCTGTCTTGCAGCAGTAGTACTCCGTAGAAGACAGGACACACAGTAAGACCGGCCGGCCGGCAGTGTCATTGCTGATTAGCCGTGTGCAAAAGACGAAGATCGGCCACACACACGTATCGGGTGGGTCTGATGATGATATTGGCAATGAGTGAAATCCTTTTTTTTTTTTCCGGCCTTCAGGAATCAAATGATTTGTGAATCTACTGCCCGCTTGGTCCTTGCCCCTAGCCCTAATCATCGGGCACAAGAAACTGAAGAAAGCACACGGGCTCCCATGGCCGCGGCCGTTCAATCACCTCGATCGAGGTCGAGGAGCTAGAAAGGCGAATCGAGAAGAAGACACAGGTAGCCAATGCATGCAATGCAATCCCCCTTCAGCGTGACCATTGACCAAACGTTAGCTAGTTTCCTTTCCTCTATCTTTCGAGAGACGAAATGGAGATAGCTTTGTTTGCTGCAATGAATCGATTGTCGATCAGTCGCGTACTCGCGTCGGTGCCACGCATTCTCCTGAGAGCGATTCTTGTGTTTGGGGCCAAGCGTTTGATTGGCGCAGCGCCGGCGGCAGCGACCACCAAGTCGCAGCAGCAGCTGGAAGTAGTATAGTATTTGGTAAGATCGATCCATGTGCTAACTCTCCGTAGTGGATGGGGGTCAATGGCTACTCATGAAGGAAAAAGGACGTGAAACTGGCTGGCACGATGATCCACGACGTATCCCTACCTCTAAAAATGACTGGGCAATAGTGTTCTACAGTACTCCCTATGTTTCAAATTTTAAGATGTTTTGATTTTTCTAAACGTATAGTAAAAGCAATAAATCTATAAAAGTCAAAATATCTTATAATTTGAAAATAGAGAGAGTACTGCATAATTATTGTTTTAAAAGTGAACCGTCCATAGAAATGGTTTCACGAAGGTGCTTTATAAGTTTGGGCTCAACATGGAATTTTTATAGAGAAGGTTTATGAGAAATTTTACGATGGTTGGAAAAAATATGGGTCAACTATTGGGTGAGATCGGACGGAGGAAAAATAAAAGGTACCCAACTGAAAGTACCTGGAGATACTAAATAGGTGGGGATAGTACAAAATCAGGTGTGACCAGTACCAAAATATGTGAGACAATATGTACTTTTTAGTTGGTTGTAATAAACATTAGACATGTCCATTTTCAGGGACCGTTTGCTTAAGAGAACCGCCCTAAAAATATATTTCTATGTAGCGTTTAAAGGGTTTTGTCCAGCCCGTCTAATTTCTAATGCATGTTATTATACGAACCTGTCCTGAAAAAGTTGTAGATGATTGCAAAAGTTCTCTATTGTAGCGCTACTAGGTACATACCTAAATGCATTCTGGCTTAAATAATCCTCCATTCCTATAATGATGTTAGTTGTTTTTACACTTTTACTTAAAATAGGAAATACAACATCTATAGTGTAAAGTCCACTAGCGGTCCTCGAACTTGTTCGGCTGTGTCATTTCGGTCACTAAACTCACAAATCGACCGTTTAGATCCTCAAACTTGTTCATCTATATCATCACGGTCCCTAAACTTATAAATCTCTTGTTTAGGTCCTTAAACTTGTTCGGCTATATCATCTAGGTCCCTAAACTTGCAAATCACCCGTTTTGGTCCCTCAAACTTGTTCAGTTGTGTCATCTCGGTCACTAAATGATGTAAATATTATAAACTTGGAAATTCAATATATATTTATAGAATTGTCCAAAATTATAAATCTAATTTTGTTAGACTCCGGGTGACATGTACTTTAAATTGGAATAAAAGACATCACCATGTACTTTCAATTTTTAACTCTGCCGTTAAACGACTAAATAGGCACGTATATTTTTACAAATCCTAAAATTGTATGTGCCCATTTAGTTATTGAACTATAGAGTTAAAAATAGAAAATACATGGTGATTTCTTTTATTCTAATTTAAAGTACATGTTTCCAGGAGTCTAACAAAATTAGATTTACCATTTTTTGACAGTTTTATAAATATATATTGAGTTTACAAGTTTATAGTATTTAGGGACCGGGATGGCACAACTGAACAAATTTGATGACCTAAATGAGTGATTTGCAAGTTTAGGGACCTAGATAATACAGTCGAATAAATTTGAGGATTTAAACGAGCGATTTGAGAGTTTAGGGACCAGGATGAGACAGCTGAGCAGGTTCGAGGACCCCAGCGCACTTTACTCTATAATATAACACTACTTATTATATTTATTGTAAAATATGTCTTCATAATATATATTCATTTACAGATACAATATATATATATATATATATATATATATATATATATATATATATATATATATATATATATATATATATATATATATATATAATTTAGGATAAACTTAAAAGGACCAACGTTTTTGAAGGTATAGGAGTAAGACTTTTTTTTGGAGGAAGGTATAGGAAGACTTGACCAGTGGAGTGTATGCCTAGCTAGGTTTGGAAACTATTGTATAGAAGTACGTATATATTTGAAACAGTGATCACGATTTGGCGCAACCAGCAAAAGAAACAAAAAGGATGCACACATGAGGCATAGGTCCAAACAGAATTAGTCATGTCACGTGGTTAACGAGCAAGAAAACACATGAATGTGTGAAAACTGAAAACCCCGAGTACAGTTCTTTTCATAGTACGAAGGTTTCCCGTCTTTTCCTATTTCGGACTTGGTTACTGTTTTTTTAGCGGAATCAATCAGTACACACACAGTGCACAAACAATGAGAGATTGGCCGACGTACGCCCTTCTGATTGGGTTGAACACTAAATCGTGACACTGCGTGACTAAGATTTCCTCCGTAATCCCCTTTTGTCGCGAATGCACACTGACCTCTGTTGCAAAAAAAAAAAATCCCACTCACTGTACGCACAGTCGCACACCAATTAAGTCAATGATGCTGCCTGTTAAGTGGAGCCGTGCACAGCGCCAAGCTACCCCAGGCATTCTTGTTTGAAGGCTTTTATTAGCCTCACTATATTCCATACTGTGGCAACAACTTCTGCAAATAGCGAAAGTCAGTGCGAAAACATTTAAACTCTCGCTGGAGATTCTTTTGTACAGTACGATCGGCCAAAGTGCCGGCCGGGAGTATTACGAGCTCGAGCAAGACTACGAGCTTATTGGGCGCCGGCTAAAATTGGTTTGCAAGCCAAGCCAAGATTTTTGCTGCTATTTGTTTGCTATCAAAATGTATCAACATCTCATATATATTTGTCATGTCAAATCACTTATAAATATTTTTTTATCTAAGTTTGACAACATCTACTTATATTTTTTTGAAATAGTAAATTTTGAAAGCCAGCCAAACAGGTGCAATGTTACCGTTGAGCAACTTCAGGACACCTTGTGTTTTTAGTTTAACTTCACTGTAGCCCTAAATCAAGGTCCTACCTTTTGTTTTTCTCTCCATCTCCTCACTTACTCTATGTATTCTATGTATTTGACCTGACATAAATTCAAACAAAAATGTTACAATTTTGCACAAATTTAAACATATCCTTTTCATTCAAGGTCGGCACTCCCTCTTTTGCCTTCTCCATTCAAGGTCGGCAACCGAAGCAGTTGCTAGAATGAAGCTAAGTCGTCATCATCGGAGTCCTCTTGCACCCACCGTTGTTCAATTAAATATTATTTCGTGAAAACCATCTACATACCAAATGGTAGTTAAATTGGCAAACAACTACAAATTGACGTGGCATTAACCAGAGAGAGAAAATCACCTTGGGATGCCAAGGAGCCTGAGCTCGGGAAAGTATGCGTCCGGGAGGCCGGGCGCGGCTTGGGTGGATGGTCGCCGAGGACACTATGCTCGGGCAAGACAACACCGGGGAGGTTGAACTTGCAGGAGGGTCATCGGGAGGCCGAGATAGGACGAAGGGACGTTCGGGAAAGAGCCCAGACGCTAGATGCAGGATGGTGGTAGGGAAGGCTGAGCTCGGTCCGGCTAGAGCTGAGTAGGGTGTGCAAGAGGGGTCGAGCTTTGGCGGATCGGCGCTAGGATGGCGTGCAGGGGAAGTCGAGCTCTTTCTACAAGATTTAGGGTTCTGCTTCTTAATTTGACGAGACAAGTAGGAAAGGTCAAGTTTGGCGGGCGAGGAACGAAAAGGCGGTAGCCGAATTTGAGCAGAGTGTCGATGGAGACGCCGCATGGGCTGGATGACCCGAAAAATGAGAGCCTGAAGGGGGTGTTTGAGACTGCTCCACAAACTTCACCGTGGAGCAGCTCCACAAAAAACTGGAGTTTGTGGAGCACATCTTTAGGTGCTCTCACAACTCCACCCTTTTCTCTCAACAGAGTGCATGGAGCTGAAAGCGTTTGGCTAAAAAATGTGGAAAGGAGCAGTCTCAAACACCCCTAAGAGACTTTCTGCTTTTGAGTGCCCAAGGGTTGGTTGGAGTGAGTTTTCTTTTCCACATCCAAAAGTAAGGGCATGTTTGGCAGGGCTCTTCCCGGCTTGGGCTTCGGCTCCTCCGGAGGAGAACAAAACGTTTTGTAGAAAGAAGCATTTTTCAGTGAAAACATAGGAGCTGGACCTATTTTGGAGGTCTGCCGAAGACCCCCTAAGATAAAGGTCTAAATAGAGGTTCTGCTAAAATTGCTCTGGTAGGTATGAACTGATGAACTGTTGAAACATTTGTGCAACTGAGTAGTTCTTTTTAACAAAATAGCGTATGCAGCGAAAATTCGTGACCGAAATGGCATAAAAGGTCGTTTTTTTTTTACTTTTCCCTAGGCACAATTTAGCCAAAATTTCTCGGATTTATGAGTGCACTTGTCCGGCATTAGTTACACCATATAGTATGCATTACTTATGTGTCTAGTATGTTTGAACAGCGCAAAACAAACACTTTATGGTTACCCTAATAAAATGTGAAGTCTGCGCTGTTCTCTTAGATTACCAGAGGCTGCCGGTTGATAGCTAAATCCTTTAATTTGTACGAGGCTCTCAGAACCTGAACGCAAATGTTTAGCAGGTTCTTTATTCCAAATTATCTTAAATTTTATAGTAATTATTAAATGTTGTCAGCTTGTATATGCATCATTAGCCTCAAATGAAAAACTTGATATGCATATCATGTATAAAGTGTTAGTTTGTGCATTTCCAACTTGTAAGTCCCATACTTGAAAATCGAACAACCGTTTGATCGACCAAGAGTGTGCATATATACTGCGAAAATATTAAAAGGATGCATGCCATCTCAAAAGAAGAGATATACTAAGTACAAAGACCCCAAGAATCAGATATCTAATATTAATCACAGAGAGAAAGCATACATCGAGAACAATTTATGGAAATTAAGACTTCCATTATATCATATCTCCATCATCATTGCATTTCATACACAAACCAAGCAGGATTCTGCAAACCCTACAGTACCAAGCACAGCTACTAATACTATTTCCCAGCAGGAAATGAAGGAGCATGATGCAACCAAAAGAGATGGGAATAGGAAATCCTGAAGAACAGCAGCACGTACGTACTTGTGTTGATCGGTTCATCTCAACCGCGACAATGAGATCCAACTTAACACTAGATAAGCACCCGGATTAATCTACGGTAATGCTATAACTCCGACGTCCGACGGTTTCGGACGCATGTCACGTAGCGACTCGACCGCCCCGCTCGTCTTTATCCGCCCGCTCGACTGCCTCCCCATCCCACCCGTTCCCCGTGCTTCACTTCTCCCGCTTTGCTCGCCCTCTCTTCCTCGTGACTCCTCGACTCTCTCGCTCTGCTCGCGCACCGCCGCTCCCCTCCCTCCGCGACCTCCATGCCGCGACGGTGGCGACTTCTGGCGAGCGCGCCCTCCCTCCCTTCCTCCCTCCCTCCCTTCGTGACCTCCGCGACCTCCATGCCACCGGGAGAGGAGGGCGACGGCGGCGGCTTCCAGCGAGCCGCCCTCCCTCTCTCCCTACATCCCTCCCTCACTCTGTGACCTCCATGCCACCGGAGAGGAGCGCAACGGCGGCGGCTTCCGGCGAGGTAGGTGGGTCCTCCTCTGGATCTGAGTCGTCCCCTCTGGGGACGCGGCGGTGGCTAGGGTTCCGGCGAGCTCTGTTGCAGTAGGCTTGTTTTGCTGTTGCAACAAGTAATATTTCTTTGTTGCATTAGTCTTTTCTTTATGATGTTGCATCTCACATTGTGTTTTTTTGTTTGTGTTGTTGCAGTAGCGTCGTTTTGTTATTGCAACAAGCAACATTTCTTTGTTGCATTAGACTTTTTTTTCTAATGATGCATTTCGCATTGCGTATTTGTTTCTGTTGTTGTAGTAATGTTGTTTCGTTGTTGCAACAAGTAGTCTTTCTTTGTTGTATTAGTCTTTTTTTCTGATGTTGCATCTCACACCGTCCTTTTGTTTTCTGCTGCTGCAGTAGCTTTGGTTTGCTGTACAACAAGCAATTTTTCTTGGTTGCATTAGTATTTTTTTCTGGATGTTGCATTTCGCATTGTGCTTTGTTTGTGTTGTTGCAGTAGCTTTGGTTTGCTGTTGCAACAAGTTTTTTTTCTTTGTTGCTTTAGTATTTTTTTATGTTACATCTCGTATTGCAATAGCTTTGTTGTGTTGTTGCAGTCGCTCTTATTCTGATATTGTAGTAGACTTGTTCTGATGTTTCACCTCGTATTACTTTTGTTTGAAGTTGCAAACAATTTTCCTATGGGAGTACGTTGGGGGCGGATGAGAAACACGTTCTCTTCGATCCGGGGAGCGGGCGAGGTTGGGGGCGAGCGGGTTCCGTGCACGTGGGGGCGGGCGTGTTCCGTGGGCGAGGAGCGAAGGTAGGGCTGTTCCGATCTCTACTTCTGCTCCATGCAGGCGGGGCGGGCGTGATCCCATGCTGTAGGCGAGGCGCGGTACGTGGCGTCCTTTTGCGTCCGTGGCACCATCCGATGGATCGGCATCCATCGGACCTCCGGGCGCCAGCGCTCCCCGTTTATCTACTATTGTTTAAGCCCTACCTCGCTTGGCTATATGCCTGTCTGCCTAGTTGAACACCTATAGCGGCAGCATGCACCCCGCCACGTGCGCCTCCGCCGTCGCCGCCATCGCCAGTGCTATCTCGTCCCCGCTGAAAGGTCCTTATTTAGTTTTGGTAATTAAGTGATAACCTAGGTGGACTAATGGTGTTTTATATGAGATACACGGGTGATTAGTCCACAGAAACATGTGTGTGAGCAACATATGCCATAGAGGTGGAAATGGCTTGGAGATGTTGAAAAGCTTGCACATGTGATGGAGGAGCTTATTGCATATGAGACATGACATGGAGTCATGTGACCAAGTGAAAGGTCTGATGGCTAGAGAGGGGTGAATAGCCTTTTAAAAATTTCTACAAAGACAAGCTAAACAAGTTTATCAATATAACAAATAGCGAGATGCGAGTTTTGCTTAGCCTACGGGGTGTTTGCAAGCCACCTAACCAATTCACAATTCTAATATTTGCACTCAACCGCACAAGTCAAACTGAGAAGGTAACTACAACTACAACTAGCAAGCTACACAAAGGAGCTACTAAAGCAAAGCTAACTAGCTAGCAAAGATAACTAAGAAAGTAATGCGGAGTTGAGTTGCGAGAGTTTCACCGAGGGGCGAAGTAATGAGCCAACCAATGTGATCAACAATGAATACCAAGATAACCGAACACCGGGATCAATCAATCACAATATGAAAGTGATGACACGAAGATTTATCCCGAGGTTCACGTGCTTGCCGGCACGCTAGTCCCCGTTGTGTCCCTCTTCACCACGTGGTTCGGTGGCTAATCGGTCTCACACCGAGCCTCTCAAAAGGCGCCACAAGAACCTACCAAATGGCAAAAGGTTGCAATGACATGAGCAATATACTAACGTTGCATTTGGCGCTTCGCCGAGGTAGGCACAAACCCCTCATAATCACCGGAGGTGGCCAAGAATAATCACCAACTCTTGCCAACGCCTCCAAGCTGCTCTAAGCCGTCTAGGTGGCGGCAACCACCAAGAGAAACAAGAATCCCGCAGCAAATCAACCACCAAGTGCCAACTAGATGCAATCTCACAATACAAATGCACTTGGATCACTCAATCTCACTTCGAATATGCAAAGAAGCAAGAGAGATGAGTGGGAGGGAAGTTGCTTAGCTCAAAGTGCTCATAAATATATCGAATGTTCAAGAGAGAGAGCCTTGAGCCGGCCAACGAGTATATATAGACGTACCCCTTCGAATAGAGCCGTTAGAAACTTAAACAGTCGAAATCGTGCTGACCGGACGCGCTGGTCCAACTGACCGGACGCGCCGGTCGCACAACGGCTAAGTCACGAAGCACTGACTGGACGCACTGGTCCAACTGACCGGACGCGCCAGTCGCACAACGACTAACTACGAAGCAACGACCGAACGCGCTTGACGCGTAGACCGGACGAGCTGCGAACGACCGGACGCGCTGGTCCCGTGACTGACCGGACACGCTGGTCAAGCCTGAGCAGCGCACAACAAAATAGTGACCGAACGCGCTGGAGAAACGACCGGACACCACAGTGCCAGCGTTCGGTTAGAGTCCAGTAAGATCCCTGAACGACCGGACGCGTCTGATCGACTATGACCGGACGCGCTTCACGTCCGATCATCAAACTGAAAACCGCGCAGATACTGAACACTGACCGACCGGTCATGCAAAGACCGCGTCCGGTTCAGCGTCCGGTCACCTCTGTGACCTCCGTTCGCCTCCGTTTCTTTTCCGGACTTCTGGCATAGTGAAAAATAGTCGTTTCTGTAACACCTCAGGTGTTTAGCTCCTTAATTGCATTGCATTTGCATAAGCATAAGCAAGCATCATTCATTTCATGCATCAGCTTATATTATGTAAAACATGCTTTGGAAACATTGCCACATATGTTTATATTTCATGTGAAGTAAGAAGTGGGTAGTGTGCAAAACATAAGTACCTTGTGTGCAATTTCCTTTGTGAGACATGTCAACCACTTTAGTGTAACATAATTAGCAAATGTTATGCAACACACTCATGCAACATGTGCAACATGAGCTTGCAACATTTGGGTGAAAGTATGGAATTACTTGTTCCAAAGTATGTGACACTAGGAACTTTGTGCAACCAATATGTAGAGTGGCTAATTAGGTCTTATAACACCTTAATTACATTTAGGGTAAGTAGTGGAGCAATGTTCATGTTGACCAAAATTACCAAATTGCCCTTCCAAATGTTGTTGACTAAATTGGACCCCTAGAGTGATCTGGTTTGACCAATTAAAAAGTCTAGTTTAGAGATCTTGCATGGAGGAGCAACCTTAAGCAAAGTTATAGAGAATTTCATAAGGAACAAAAGTTCTAATATGGCCATCTCATGAAAATGATCAGAACATGCTCAAAAATGGCCCACAAGTCAGTATTAGAGGCTGTTTTGGGACTTAGCCATTTTTGCTAAGTGTTGAGCTGAAAACCGTTTCACAGTACCTCACTTTAGCAACTTGTAACTCACAAACTAGACCAAACCAGTCCTGGAGCCAATTGACAAAGTTGTTGTCCACACATAGCTCTACAACATTGTCAATATCACCATCACCTAGTTCTAAATGGTTTAGGAGATATGGTGTCTAGAAAATCGGGTTTCAGTTGGCTTAATGACTGAAACTAAGTTTCAGTTTCAAGGGGCACCACTTTGGAGCCTTGTAGTTTCAAATCCAGGCCGAACCAGTCCAAACTCCAATTGACAAACTTGTAGTCCTCATGTAGCTCTACAACATTACCAACATCACCCACGTCTGGTTCTCACTGGTTTGGGAGTTAATCGTCGACGAAGTTGCTCTGTCAGTCGAACGAGGACGACCTCCATTCAGTAAACGGCGACGCCATGCAGCCGGACAGCCGGCTCGCGTCGTGGCGCTCGGGCAGAGCCCGGTGGCCGCGTGGCGCGTGCGTGCTGCTGTCGTCTCCACGCCACGAGCTCACGCGCGGGAGTGAAGTGGGAGTCGACACCTCAATCCCCAGCACTCACGCCACTCCCTCCTCCATTCCCTCGCTCTCTGGTCCGACGAGCAGTGCCACTCTGACCCCGCCGTGGCCGGGCGAGCTCACCATCGCACGGTAGCCTACCTAACTTCACCCACAGCTCTGCCTTAGGCTCCCTGACCTTCCCCTACATCGCGCTTGATCCATTTCGTAGAGGTGAGGAGGTATTGTCGACTTTCTCTCCACTGGAGCTCACCGGAGTATCGCCGCCGCCACGGTCCACCGTGGCCAGCTCTCCTCCCTCATTCTCCTCCTGTCATGAACCTCGTTCTCACCTCCGTAATCTGTGGGGATGCTTGTGGCGAGACCTTACCGTGGGATGCGACCTCGCCGGAGCGGAACACGACGACCACCGTCGTCGCGCTCATCGCCCCGCATCACGGCGCTCCGTGGCCGGGGTGGTTAGGGCCTCTCTCCATCTCCCTTCTCTACCTCAATCAGTCCGCCTAGTTGCAGTGAAGCTCGTACCGAGCTCAGATGTGACCGTGCGGCCTCACCGGCGGCGGTACACCGCCACCCGACCCTCACCGCCCGCCGCTCGCAGTGGCGAGCCCCTCCCGCTCCAACCCAAGCCGTCCTTCTTGCACGAATCGAAGCACCATGTGACGGAGAACGCGAGGGTGTGCTTGGTTTCCCGAGCGAGCTCCCCTCCGACGAGCTTGAGCTCGCCGGAGCTCGCGGTTCGCCGCCCCCCTGCTCTCGGTCACCGACCTCGGGGGCCCGCATGTCAGCGCCGCACGCGGCGCGGGATGGCCTGAGCAGGCCGCGCGCGTGTTGGGCCGCGTTGGTGGCTTGGGCCGGCCCTATGACGGGTTTCAGTTTCCATTTTATTTTTCATTTTCATTTCCTTTCTATATTTGCCGCAGATTTTGGGTAAAGTTTAGGAAATGTATATCTAGGGTTTTACTTACTTAAAAATTATGAGGTAAATTTTGTTAGGCTCTGCATGTTGTGTAGTATTTTAGAAAAATATAAATCTGGTATGTGATGTTTAGTTTTCTGGAGAATTAAATAGATCTTTTAAATGTGTTTTGAAATGCATGCAAATTTGTTAAATGTATAACTTGAGCTGTAGTATTCCAAAAATTATGAAATTTGGTGGGTATACTAATTTATGCTTGCTCTAGCTCTGGTAAAAATTTGGGCAGTAGTGCTTAAGTACTTTTCAAGTTATAAGGCTATCTTGTTATTCTAGGAAATACTTAAATGAATTTTAGTAATGTTTCTACATGTGCAATGTTCATATAAATTTTTGGAGAATGTCTTGGTACCCTAAGTGTCCAAGAAAATTATGAAATCTGTTGTTTGATACTTTTCAATATGATTTATTAATTTCACAAAAATCAGCCTTTTGGGCTTGTGAATTTTGTTCAGTAAGTTCCTGTGAATAAATTTAGTTCAAATTTTTACAGTAGTCTCTTTTTGGGTCAGAGAGTCCCCTGTAATTTTTGTAGAATTTTAGGAGCAGTTTACATGTATGTTTAAAATTTCACTTAATTACTTAAGTAAATTAAGAAATGTGCATAAATAAATATTTTAGGTAGGCACACCTTACTTTCTGGTGTTTTTATACCACATGTGAACTTTTGGTAACATTATTTTGGTTTTAGGGGACTTTGGCCACATCAATAAATATGTAACCCTTGTAATTTTATGTTTTCTGGACAGCTGGTAGTATTTCTAAGTTTGACCTTTGATAAAAATGGTTGCTGGAAAACTTGTAAATACCAAAGTTGTAGTAAACTTGATAAACTAGCTTGTGTCAAAATTTGGGAGCATTTGGCTTAATAGTTTGAGAGTTATTGCTGTTTAATGTGGCAGTCCAGAATCTGCTATTCTCTGTTTGGGGAGAATAGATTCTGGAACTTGTGAAATTTGACATGGAAAACTTAGGAGTTTGAGGTTGAGGTCTAAAAATGAATTGTAGTGCATTTCTTAGGCTTTCCAGATTGTCTTAGATCATATCTTTTGGAGTTAGGAATCCTCAGTTATGACAGAATCTTTGAGCTGCTGTCCAGAATAACTTACTGTGGTAACCTAAATAATGCCACTCTTGTGTTTATTAGGTGTTAGGGCCTTAACCGAAGAGGAACAACTATATCTTAGGTTGGGTAGATTAGGTAAGTACTTCTCCACCGGAGAAGAGATTTGCACGTACTAATAAAGTAACTTGAATAGAGTATTTTATTTCTGAAATGCATTTCATTCCGAGCATGTTGCACCCATTTATGCATCCATGATATTTATTGTGCATTCATGCAATAGGTGTACCGGAGGGGGTAACTCTCCTCGAATTCGAGCCTGTAATTCCGGAGGAGGACCAGGAGCAGCAGGAGCCCGAGGATCCAGCAGGCGAAGGAGTGCCCGCAGACGACCTTCCTGAGTGCCCTGACCACGGGCCTTCGACCTTTCTGAAAGGCAAGCCCCGGTGCATGCTGAACCTACTGATTTATAAATTAATCTTGAGTACTTTTAACTGTTTACTGCATTAAGTTGTAGGAGTTATATGAAAACACTTGTTGCATTACACCTGTCCTTGTCCAGATCTCGTACTTAATCCTATATTAGGTTTAGGCACGTGTCAATGCTTAGCCCTGCTTAGTACGGTAGAAGTCGGGTGATTTCCGGTCATCCGCGAGATGTAGGAAGGAGTCACGAGTGGCGTTATGGCTATCGTGGATGGAACCATGCTTAAAAATGAAATTGAGACCGGGCGGGAGTTCGATAGTACAGCCGCAAGACACTTCACGTCTTGGGTGTGGAGCTATGCCTGTCTGAGTCGTTTAAGGACCGATTCGCTGTACGTCCTTGAGTCATGTTGAACGCAGTCTAACACTTAGTTGGCCGGATAAGTCGTTCCGATCGTGAAGCCGAGTAATGTGGTTCAGGCCGGGAATCGAATGGTAGGTTGCTTCTTGGAGGAGAGAAAGGATGTGCTTGGGGACATTGGCGTGAGACCAAGGGGGGTTAGAGTCCCTATCACCTGGCAGAGTGTCGCCCTTGGGGTCGCGACATCATTCGGACCCGCGATTCCTGAATCATATGAAAAGGTGGCTTGTGCGACCCTGGCAGGGGCCTACGCGGTGAGTGTTAGAAATACCCCTCCGGCTGAATAGAAATTCGATTCGAATCGCCGTCGCTCCCGGTTAGTGAGCACTTGACTTGAGCAGTGGCAACGTAGATCTCATTAAATGAACCGGTGGTTAAGGGAATGATACAATGTTGCCACAATTCATACCTGCTCTGGATATAGTGATGATAATTGTTTGATTATAATCAAGTGCATGTTTAGTACAGGTGCTAAGATAGATGACAGGTAATTGCTAAAAATAACTGCTAGTACAGGTTATAAGAGTCTCAATTACTTATGCCTTTATGCAAAAATGTGATGTCAGCTAGCCTCTTGTGAAAGCCTTGCATAATCCTTGGTGTCATCTTATTTCTGGTTTTCGACGGGTAAGTCTAGCTGAGTACATTCCAGTACTCAGGGTTTATTCCCTCCTGTTGCAGATGATATGCTCTATCAAGGCTTCTGCAAAACTTGTCTCCACCCTGCGGGTGAAGAAGACTAGATCACTTGGACGTGATCATCTTTTATGTACTTTCCTCATGCTTTTGCGGGTTGTTGATCATCAAGACTGGCAGTAGTTAAACAACTGGTGTGCGTTTGCTTCCGCTACTTTTATAAACTTGGTTTGTAATAATTGCGACTCCGTTTGTGTAAACTTATTTCAGAACTACTTGTGAAATGTAACGTATGATGTTGTATGTTGAATGATGCGATCCTGGTTGTAAGCAAGTTGGTTTGAAATCCTTCGTGGTTTTGATTGACTACCGGGATTATATGGGCTCAAGTTCGAAAATTTGAGCGCTTCGGTGCTTGTTTTTGTACTTGTGCTCTTATAATTTGGTCGGTTCTGTTACAGCTGGTACCGGAGCATAATTCAACATTAAAAACATCTTACGAGT
Source organism: Saccharum hybrid cultivar R570 (assembly GCA_038087645.1). Classification (NCBI taxonomy): domain Eukaryota; kingdom Viridiplantae; phylum Streptophyta; class Magnoliopsida; order Poales; family Poaceae; genus Saccharum; species Saccharum hybrid cultivar. The sequence continues at coordinate 392,993 of JAQSUU010000296.1, forward strand.
ATTTAAAAACAAAAATATTTGATTATGAAAAGGGTTAAAATACTAAAAATTATTTTTAGGTATGCCAGTGATCATATCCCTTAGCCCAAATAAGGACTCTTAGGTGGCTTATTATAAAGACTAACTTGGGGGCCTTGTTTGTTTTTGTTTCGTCGTCCATACGGCGTGATTTTGTATGGATGCCATCCACTTGGGTGGTAATGTATGGATCAATTGCCTCGACGCTCTGGTAAGTGTGAGTTGTGAGAGCATGATCGTCCAACCGGCGATCTAGGGGAGAGTAGTTTTGGTGACTTGCATACTTACATGTTTAAACCATGTAATTACGTAAGCACTTAATTGTGGGAACCTTTATATCGGGTAGCTTTGATACTGAAGTATATACATCAGGGGATGTGTATATGGAAAGTATTTAAATTACTGCTTTCTTGTGTGCATATATTAGGAAACTGTTGGGCTGAAATGAGGTTTTCTGCAGGTACACTAACAGCGTAACGAGTAGACCGATAGTTTCGCTTATATGAGAGAACGTATGTATGCCACCGCCTAGCGTTAGAACTTTAGGTTTCTACTAAGGTGAGAGGGCGTACGGAACGTGCATGCATCATGTTTAATTATATCATACATATCATTTACTCCCTCCTTAAAAATTTCAGTACTTCCAACTAAAGTAAATTTCGTATCCCCTAAATGATCCTCACTTTAAGTCGTATCTTATCTGTTGCTACAGATGGCACGTACCAAGAGGACCGCTCGTAAGTCCACTGGAGGCAGGGCACCGTGACACCAGCTTGCTCCACGTGAGCCCCACCCTAAGCCTACTGAGGTGGAAAGGCTGAGGGCAGAGTTGGCTGAAGTAACTGCTGCCAGGAATGCAGCGCGTCAGCAACTGGAGCAAGTGATTCGTGATCGTGACCAGGAAACCCTTGCAGTCTAGAGGTTGACAGTAGCAAACCGCAACTGTCAACGCATGTTGGTCCGTGTCATGAACCAGAGGGATGAAGCATGGCACGAGGAGAACGTTCTGAGAGCTCGTCAGTTTGAGCTCGAGCAACAGTTGGAGAATGCTGAAGAATACAATGACAATCTTCATGAAGAAGTGCACCGCCTGAACAACCAGCTAAATCCTCTGCTGCCTAGAAATATCAACGCAGATGAGGACATGGGTTCGGAAATCATTATGGCTGAAAATGATAATGAAGTGGAGGTCAACGGACCCCAAGATGCCGAACCAGAAGAAGAACCAGAAGAAGAAGAAGATGAGGAGTTAGAGCCTGTTAGTGATGAGGACGGCGGGGAGATCCTTGACACCGACTCTGAGGACGATACTTAGAGTAGTTATCACGTAGCTATGATGTTAGGATCATCTTTTGTGCCTCCTGGGGTTGGAGTGAGGCTTTGTAATAACTTGACTTTTGGGATGTAAGGTCGAACCCTATGTTTCCTGGGTGTTTGGTTGGAACCTGTTACTTTCGATCGCAATTGGATGTCTTATTGTGTGGCGTTCGATGATGGTGTCACGATTAGCACCCTTCGGTGCCGCGACGAAACCGAGGGCCTCCTATGGCACGCGACATAAGGTTGTGCTGCTTGGCACGCGCTGGTATCGAGGTGGCTAGTCATGATCCACCATGGAACTCTACCGTTGAGAAGTCTCTTCGTAGTCAGTTTGAAGTTGCCTTTCTCAGTCAACTAGAAACTTGAAATCGAATCCAAGTACCGGGCAAAAGATCAAAAATCACGTAAATTTTAATGTAAACGGTTCAGTAACTGCTGTGCTCCTCGTGTGTGAGCCTTTATCAAAGAACATCTTGTTGGATTCTCTCGCATGATTGCGCCATTTGATCCGCTTGAATGGATTGTGCGGTTGTGATGAAGTATTGTGTCATGAGTAATTTGAGAAGTCTATTTCATGAAGTCAGTTTGACATATTTACAATAATTCATCTACAAATTTCCCACATCGTCAGTGCTCATTGGCTATGCATTTTGCAGATGTCGTACAATCTTCATCGGGGTCGTGGCAATGAGGATGAGGAACAGCCACCCCCTCCGCCACCACCTACCCCGGCTGAGTTAATGCAGACTGTGGTTGAAGGGCAGCGCATGCTGGCAGATGCTATGCGCCAGCTTGCCAACCGGGAGGCTCGTTCTGGCCGCCAGGGCCCAGAACCCAATCAATACAGTGATTTCAAGGACTTTCTTGATACTAAGCCCCCGCTCTTTAAGGAGGCGGAGGAACCACTGCAAGCTGATGAGTGGTTGAATACTATTGAATAAAAGTTTCGTCTGCTTCGCCTGACTGATGAGCTACAGACTGAATATGCTTCTCATCAATTGCATGGTCCAGCGGGTATTTGGTGGAGCCACTATCGTTCCATACTGCCTACAAATATCCTGATTGCTTGGGACCAGTTCAAGGCTGCATTCCGTGGGAACTATATTCCTCCAGGTCTTATGGCTATCAAACACACAGAATTCATGAGGCTGTCGCAGGGAAATAAAAGCTTGACCGAATATCTACAATCTTTCAACAACCTGGCAAGGTATGCCACTGAGTTTGTGGATACCGATTCCAAGAAAATTGCTAGCTTTAAAAGAGGCCTAGGCCCGAAGCTGATGAAGACTCTGGGCACTAGCAAGTGCACTACTTTCAATGAATTTATCAGTGATGCTCTGACTCAAGAGAACAACAATGCTATCTATTCTGCCTCTAAGAGCCGCAAAAGGGCCATTGAGGCGAGTGCTTCACAGTCTCGAGCTCCAGCTGCCCCGAGGGCTCCTCCTCGCCCTCCTGCCACGAATGCTAAGTTCCGTCCTCCACAAAAGAAGGCGCCAGTGAAGACTGGGTTTCGTAAGACATATATAGTGGCTCTGCCAAAAAGTAGTTCGAGCCAAGGCAGCTCCAGTGTCCCTCCTAGCAACATGCCTTGCTGGAACTGCAACAAGCCAGGCCATTGGTCTAGGAATTGTCCTTACCCCAAGAAGAATGTCAACCAAGGTGGCCGTCAGGGGCACGCTCATTATAACAGTATCGAGGAAATTCCATCTGGTGAAGTTGTCACCACTGGTAAGTTCCTAGTTGACCAACATCCTGCTGTGGTACTTTTTGATTCGGGTGCTTCGCATTCCTTTATCAGTCCTAAGTTTGCATCAGAGTTTGCACACAAATTGCATACTGTTGAAGGTGGGGGTTATTGTATTAGCGCAGCAAGTGGGAATATTTCCATAGATAAAGTAGTGGGGAATCTTGAGCTTGAGATAGAAGGGCGAAAGTACTCGCTTGCCTTAGTGGTTTTGCTGGGCCTAGGCATAGATATTATCTTGGGCATGAATTGGATGAGTCAGAATGGGGTACTCATTGATACATCCACACGGGTAGTTATGCTCAGAGATCCTACAAATCAAAAGGGTTTTCTGGTACAACTTCCCAGAAAAGTTGATTTGTCTAGGGAAGTTCATGCTGTGCAAGCAAAGGCGTTGACCGAAATTCCAGTAGTAAATGAGTTTCCAGACGTTTTTCCCGATGATTTGCCGGGGCTCCCTCCGGATCGGGATGTGGAGTTTAAAATTGAGTTCTTGCCTGGCACGGCTCCCATCTCTAGGAGACCCTATAGGATACCTCCGAATGAACTAGCTGAACTTAAGGTGCAATTGAATGAACTTTTGAAGACGGGGTTGATTCGTCCTAGTTCGTCGCCGTGGGGATGTCCTGCTATCTTTATAAAGAAGAAGGATCAGTCGTTGCGGATGTGCGTAGATTATAGACCTCTCAATGCAGTTACTGTCAAAAATAAGTACCCTCTACCGCGCATCGACATCTTGTTCGATCAGCTGTCTAAAGCTAAAGTTTTCTCCAAGATTGATCTAAGATCTGGCTATCATCAAATTAAAATCCGTCCTAAAGATGTTCCAAAAACTGCCTTCTCTACCAGATACGGTCTTTATGAGTATCTTGTTATGTCTTTCGGCTTGACAAATGCCCCCGCACACTTCATGTACTTGATGAATTCGGTGTTTATGCCTGAATTGGACAAGTTTGTGGTGGTATTTGTTGATGACATCCTAATATATTCTGTAAATGAGGAAGATCACGCTGAACATCTGCGTATAGTCCTCACAAGACTGCGTGAACATCAACTATATGCAAAGTTCAGTAAGTGCGAATTCTGGCTTCGAGAAGTACCTTTCCTTGGGCATGTGTTGTCTGATGGAGGAATTATGGTGGACCCCGCCAAGGTACAGGAAGTACTGAACTGGAAGGCTCCTATCTCGGTTCACGAGGTCCGGAGTTTTCTTGGTTTGGCTGGCTATTATCGTCGCTTCATCCCGGATTTCTCCAAAATAGCCAAGCCAATGACTCGGTTGCTGCAGAAAGACACCAGGTTTGTCTGGACTCCTGAGTGTGATGCGGCTTTTCACCAACTGCGAACCCTCCTAACCTCAGCTCCAGTTTTGGCACAACCGGATATCGAGAAACCATTTGATGTTTATTGTGATGCCTCAGGCATAGGTTTGGGAGGTGTGTTGATGCAGGAAGGCCGAGTAATTGCATATACCTCTCGACAACTTCGGAAGCATGAGGCGAATTATCCAACACATGACTTAGAACTCGCTGCGGTTGTGCATGCTTTGAAAGCCTGGCGGCACTATCTGCTGGGCAATGTTTGCAATATCTACACAGACCACAAAAGCCTCAAATACATCTTCACCCAACCCGAGTTGAATATGCGTCAACGAAGATGGCTCGAGTTGATTAAGGATTATAACCTTCAAGTGCACTATCATCCTGGCAAGGCAAATGTGGTTGCGGATGCTTTAAGCCGTAAGTCTCATTACCATTCCTTAGTTGAAACTGATTTTCATTGATCTCGCCTTCTACATCCAGCAGTCTTATACAACATCACTGTCAGTTGTACTCTCAAAAATAGAATTATTGAACTCCAAAAGACTGACACTGGTATATTCCACATCAAGCGTAAGATGAAAGAGCAAGAAACTACACAGTTCAGGGTAGATGAAGAGGGTGTACTATAGTTCAAGGATAGGTTAGTTGTGCCTAAGGACCGAGAGCTTCGAAATGATATTATGTCTGAAGCACACTCCTCTAAGTTGTCCATCCATCCTGGTAGCAATAAGATGTATTATGATTTGAAGCCATACTATTGGTGGACCAAGATGTGGAAAGAGATAGCTGCATATGTGGCTAGGTGTGACACCTGCTGTAGAGTTAAGGCTGTGCATATGAAAGCTGGGTTACTTCAACCACTTTCTATCCCAGGTTGGAAATGGGAAGAGATAAGTATGGATTTCATTGTCGGTCTTCCTCCTACTGTCAAAAATCATAACTCCATCTGGGTAATTGTGGATCGTTTGACCAAATCAGCTCATTTCATTCCAGTTAGAGTGGACTATCGTCCCACTGACTATGCTGAGTTGTACTTCAATCAGATAGTCCGGCTCCATGGGATACCTCGTACTATCATATCTGACCGTGGTCCCCAGTTCACTGCTCGCTTTTGGGAGCACTTGCATCACCTTCTGGGAACCAAGTTAGTGAGAAGCTCTGCTTATCACCCCCAGACATCGGGACAGACAAAACGGGTTAACCAAATCTTGGAAGATCTGTTGCGGGCATGTGTCATTTCATCCAAGGGTTCTTGGGAAAAATGGTTACCTCTAGCCGAGTTTTCGTACAATAATAGTTATCAAGAAAGTATTAAGATGGCTCCATTCGAAGCTTTATACGGTCGTAAGTGTAGAACTCCACTAAACTGGGTAGAAGCTGGTGAAAGGAGGTATTATGGTATTGATTTTGTTCATGAAGCTGAGGAACAAGTCCGTACCATCCAAAAACATATGGCTCCAGCTCAAGCTAGACAGAAAAGTTATGCTGATCGTCGTAGAAAACCACTCGAGTTTGAAGTTGGAGACTTCGTGTATCTGAAAGTTTCCCCAATGAAGAGTGTCCAACGTTTTGGTGTTAAGCGGAAACTTGCGCCAAGATACGTGGGTCCTTTCCAGATCATAGGCAAGAGTGGAGCTATTGCGTATAAAATCCAGTTACCTCCAGAAATGAGTGCCATATTCAACGTCTTCCATGTATCTCAGCTCAAAAAGTGTCTTCGAGTTCCTGAGGAAAGAGTTCCGTTAGGAGATATCAGGCTGGAATCCGATCTAACTTACGAAGAAAAGACAGTCCGAGTGATCGATACTTAGGAACGAGTGACTAGAAGCAACGTGGTTAAGTGGTATAAAGTAATGTGGAGTAATCAGGGTAGTGAAAGTGACGCTACATGGGAACGGGAGGACTATTTGCGGGATGGTTATAAGGAATTCTATGAAAAATGGTACGCTTTCCAAATCTCGGGACAAGATTTTTATAAGGGGGGAGGGCTGTAACACCTCAGGTGTTTAGCTCCTTAATTGCATTGCATTTGCATAAGCATAAGCAAGCATCATTCATTTCATGCATCAGCTTGTATTATGTAAAACATGCTTTGGAAACATTGCCACATATGTTTATATTTCATGTGAAGTAAGAAGTGGGTAGTGTGCAAAACATAAGTACCTTATGTGCAATTTCCTTTGTGAGACATGTCAACCACTTTAGTGTAACATAATTAGCAAATGTTATGCAACACACTCATACAACATGTGCAACATGAGCTTGCAACATTTGGGTGAAAGTATGGAATTACTTGTTCCAAAGTATGTGACACTAGGAACTTTGTGCAACCAATATGTAGAGTGGCTAATTAGGTCTTATAACACCTTAATTACATTTAGGGTAAGTAGTGGAGCAATGTTCATGTTGACCAAAATTACCAAATTGCCCTTCCAAATGTTGTTGACTAAATTGGACCCCTAGAGTGATCTGGTTTGACCAATTAAAAAGTCTAGTTTAGAGATCTTGCATGGAGGAGCAACCTTAAGCAAAGTTGTAGAGAATTTCATAAGGAACAAAAGTTCTAATATGGCCATCTCATGAAAATGATCAGAACATGCTCAAAAATGGCCCACAAGTCAGTATTAGAGGCTGTTTTGGGACTTAGCCATTTTTGCTAAGTGTTGAGCTGAAAACCGTTTCACAGTACCTCACTTTAGCAACTTGTAACTCACAAACTAGGCCAAACTAGTCCTGGAGCCAATTGACAAAGTTGTTGTCCACACATAGCTCTACAACATTGTCAATATCACCATCACCTAGTTCTAAATGGTTTAGGAGATATGGTGTCTAGAAAATCGGGTTTCAGTCGGCTTAATGACTGAAACTAAGTTTCAGTTTCAAGGGGCACCACTTTGGAGCCTTGTAGTTTCAAATTCAGGCCGAACCAGTCCAAACTCCAATTGACAAACTTGTAGTCCTCATGTAGCTCTACAACATTGCCAACATCACCCATGTCTGGTTCTCACTGGTTTGGGAGTTAATCGTCAACGAAGTTGCTCTGTCAGTCGAACGAGGATGACCTCCATTCAGTAAACGGCGACGCCATGCAGCCGGACAGCCGGCTCGCGTCGTGGCGCTCGGGCAGAGCCCGGTGGCCGCGTGGCGCGTGCGTGCTGCTGTCGTCTCCACGCCGCGAGCTCACGCGTGGGAGTGAAGTGGGAGTTGACACCTCAATCCCCAGCACTCACGCCCCTCCCTCCTCCATTCCCTCGCTCTCTGGTCTGACGAGCAGTGCCACTCCGACCCCGCCACGGCCGGGCGAGCTCACCATCGCATGGTAGCCTACCTAACTTCACCCACAGCTCCGCCTTAGGCTCCCTGACCTTCCCCTACATCGCGCTTGATCCATTTCGTAGAGGTGAGGAGGTATTGTCGACTTTCTCTCCACTGGAGCTCACCGGAGTATCGCCGCCGCCACGGTCCACCGTGGCCAGCTCCCCTCCCTCATTCTCCTCCTGTCATGAACCTCGTTCTCACCTCCGTAATCTGTGGGGATGCTTGTGGCGAGACCTTACCGTGGGATGCGACCTCGCCGGAGCAGAACACGATGACCACCGTCGTCGCGCTCACCGCCCCGCATCACGGTGCTCCGTGGCCGGGGTGGTTAGGGCCTCTCTCCATCTCCCTTCTCTACCTCAATCAGTCCGCCTAGTTGCAGTGAAGCTCGTACCGAGCTCAGATGTGACCGTGTGGCCTCACCGGCGGCAGTACACCGCCACCCGACCCTCACCGGCCGCCGCTCGTGGTGGCGAGCCCCTCCCGCTCCAACCCAAGCCGTCCTTCTTGCACGAATCGAAGCACCATGTGACGGAGAACGCGAGGGTGTGCTTGGTTTCCCGAGCGAGCTCCCCTCCGACGAGCTTGAGCTCGCCGGAGCTCGCGGTTCGCCGCCCCCCTGCTCTCGGTCACCGACCTCGGGGGCCCGCATGTCAGCGCCGCGCGCGGGCGGGACGGCCTGAGCAGGCCGCGCGCGTGTTGGGCCGCGTTGGTGGATTGGGCCGGCCCTATGACGGGTTTCGGTTTCCATTTTATTTTTCATTTTCATTTCCTTTCTATATTTGCCGCAGATTTTGGGTAAAGTTTAGGAAATGTATATCTAGGGTTTTACTTACTTAAAAATTATGAGGTAAATTTTGTTAGGCTCTGCATGTTGTGTAGTATTTTAGAAAAATATAAATCTGGTATGTGATGTTTAGTTTTCTGGAGAATTAAATAGATCTTTTAAATGTGTTTTGAAATGCATGCAAATTTGTTAAATGTATAACTTGAGCTGTAGTATTCCAAAAATTATGAAATTTGGTGGGTAGACTAATTTATGCTTTCTCTAGCTCTGGTAAAAATTTGGGCAGTAGTGCTTAAGTACTTTTCAAGTTATAAGGCTATCTTGTTATTCTAGGAAATACTTAAATGAATTTTAGTAATGTTTCTACATGTGCAATGTTCATATAAATTTTTGGAGAATGTCTTGGTACCCTAAGTGTCCAAGAAAATTATGAAATCTGTTGTTTGATACTTTTCAATATGATTTATTAATTTCACAAAAATCAGCCTTTTGGGCTTGTGAATTTTGTTCAGTAAGTTCCTGTGAATAAATTTAGTTCAAATTTTTACAGTAGTCTCTTTTTGGGTCAGAGAGTCCCCTGTAATTTTTGTAGAATTTTAGGAGCAGTTTACATGTATGTTTAAAATTTCACTTAATTACTTAAGTAAATTAAGAAATGTGCATAAATAAATATTTTAGGTAGGCACACCTTACTTTCTGGTGTTTTTATACCACATGTGAACTTTTGGTAACATTATTTTGGTTTTAGGGGACTTTGGCCACATCAATAAATATGTAACCCTTGCAATTTTATGTTTTCTGGACAGCTGGTAGTATTTCTAAGTTTGACCTTTGATAAAAATGGTTGCTGGAAAACTTGTAAATACCAAAGTTGTAGTAAACTTGATAAACTAGCTTGTGTCAAAATTTGGGAGCATTTGGCTTAATAGTTTGAGAGTTATTGCTGTTTAATGTGGCAGTCCAGAATCTGCTATTCTCTGTTTGGGGAGAATAGATTCTGGAACTTGTGAAATTTGACATGGAAAACTTAGGAGTTTGAGGTTGAGGTCTAAAAATGAATTGTAGTGCATTTCTTAGGCTTTCCAGATTGTCTTAGATCATATCTTTTGGAGTTAGGAATCCTCAGTTATGACAGAATCTTTGAGCTGCTGTCCAGAATAACTTACTGTGGTAACCTAAATAATGCCACTCTTGTGTTTATTAGGTGTTAGGGCCTTAACCGAAGAGGAACAACTATATCTTAGGTTGGGTAGATTAGGTAAGTACTTCTCCACCGGAGAAGAGATTTGCACGTACTAATAAAGTAACTTGAATAGAGTATTTTATTTCTGAAATGCATTTCATTCCGAGCATGTTGCACCCATTTATGCATCCATGATATTTATTGTGCATTCATGCAATAGGTGTACCGGAGGGGGTAACTCTCCTCGAATTCGAGCCTGTAATTCCGGAGGAGGACCAGGAGCAGCAGGAGCCCGAGGATCCAGCAGGCGAAGGAGTGCCCGCAGACGACCTTCCTGAGTGCCCTGACCACGGGCCTTCGACCTTTCTGAAAGGCAAGCCCCGGTGCATGCTGAACCTACTGATTTATAAATTAATCTTGAGTACTTTTAACTGTTTACTGCATTAAGTTGTAGGAGTTATATGAAAACACTTGTTGCATTACACCTGTCCTTGTCCAGATCTCGTACTTAATCCTATATTAGGTTTAGGCACGTGTCAATGCTTAGCCCTGCTTAGTACGGTAGAAGTCGGGTGATTTCCGGTCATCCGCGAGATGTATGAAGGAGTCACGAGTGGCGTTATGGCTATCGTGGATGGAACCATGCTTAAAAATGAAATTGAGACCGGGCGGGAGTTCGATAGTATAGCCGCAAGACACTTCACGTCTTGGGTGTGGAGCTATGCCCGTCTGAGTCGTTTAAGGACCGATTCGCTGTACGTCCTTGAGTCATGTTGAACGCAGTCTAACACTTAGTTGGCCGGATAAGTCGTTCCGACCGCGAAGTCGAGTAATGTGGTTCAGGCCGGGAATCGAATGGTAGGTTGCTTCTTGGAGGAGAGAAAGGATGTGCTTGGGGACATTGGCGTGAGACCAAGGGGGGGTTAGAGTCCCTATCACCTGGCAGAGTGTCGCCCTTGGGGTCACGACATCATTCGGACCCGCGATTCCTGAATCATATGAAAAGGTGGCTTGTGCGACCCTGGCAGGGGCCTGCGCGGTGAGTGTTAGAAATACCCCTCCAGCTGGATAGGAATTCGATTTGAATCGCCATCGCTCCCGGTTAGTGAGCACTTGACTTGAGCAGCGGCAACGTAGATCTCATTAAATGAACCGGTGGTTAAGGGAATGATACAATGTTGCCACAATTCATACCTGCTCTGGATATAATGATGATAATTGTTTGATTATAATCAAGTGCATGTTTAGTACAGGTGCTAAGATAGATGACAGGTAATTGCTAAAAATAACTGCTAGTACAGGTTATAAGAGTCTCAATTACTTATGCCTTTATGCAAAAATGTGATGTCAGCTAGCCTCTTGTGAAAGCCTTGCATAATCCTTGGTGTCATCTTATTTCTGGTTTTCGACGGGTAAGTCTAGCTGAGTACATTCCAGTACTCAGGGTTTATTCCCTCCTGTTGCAGATGATATGCTCTATCAAGGCTTCTGCAAAACTTGTCTCCACCCTACGGGTGAAGAAGACTAGATCACTTGGGCGTGATCATCTTTTATGTACTTTCCTCATGCTTTTGCGGGTTGTTGATCATCAAGACTGGCAGTAGTTAAACAACTGGTGTGCGTTTGCTTCCGCTACTTTTATAAACTTGGTTTGTAATAATTGTGACTCCATTTGTGTAAACTTATTTCAGAACTACTTGTGAAATGTAACATATGATGTTGTATGTTGAATGATGCGATCCTGGTTGTAAGCAAGTTGGTTTGAAATCCTTCGTGGTTTTGATTGACTACCGGGATTATATAGGCTCAAGTTCAAAAATTTGAGCGCTTCGGTGCTTGTTTTTGTACTTGTGCTCTTATAATTTGGTCGGTTCTGTTACAGTTTCAATTCCTCGAAAACCCTCTCTACCGCTCAAACTCCACCGCCTTCGCAAACGTGCTAACACCACCAAGTGATCTCGTCAAGTGTGAGTGTGTTAGCATTTTCACAATCATTTTTGAGGCGATATTAGTTCTATCCAAATGCATATGATAATGAAATACACATCTAGAGGCACTTAGGAGTTCAATAGCCGCGTCATTCCCCTCTTTATAGTACGGCTATCTATCCTATAATGTAACCACACCCACTAGGTGTCTTGGTTACTAAAACACAACCCTTAAGCATATACCTTCGCCTTGATCACGTAGGGTTGCATCCAAATCCAAGTGTGGCCATCATGATCACCATGTCCATCTTGCCACCAACCTTGGAATGTACTAATCCTCATATGCTACATACAACTTGGGCATAGGATTAGTACTTAGGCATTGTCACTAATTACCAACACCAAACATAGGACTTTCACCATGGTGGAGAAGATCAAGATGAGTCTTGGCTCGACGGACCGGTTGGAAGGGTGAAGGACAAATCGGAGGCTTTGAAGCGAGGGATCGCATGTGACGGTGAAGCTTCTGCACATGTGCGGCGGAGTTTGCATTGGCGCATCCGGTGGCTCGCGAAGGTTGAGTACCAGATGCTGGCCTAACACTATTCATCGTTCGATGCATGATGATGTCAGCAAGATGGAGACGTGTGGCGTGGAGCAATGGCTACATCGGACACTGGCTGCGTCCGGTTAGTAGGCACCTAACGCGTCCGGTGAGCAAATGTGCTCTCTGGACCCTCTCTGAATCGCACCGGACGTGGTGGTGAGCTGAGTTCGGTGCATGGCACCTGAGCGTCCGGTGAGGCGGTGTCTAGCGCATGCGCGAGCTAGCCGTTGGTGACAACTCAGCCTACGGGGAGTACTTATTACTCTTGGAGGTTGCCACCTCCTAGATGGCTTGGTGGCTTGTGGCTCCGTCGAAGCTTGCAAGAAGATTGTGCTAGGCTCCGAAGAAGATTTGTGAGGGGCATTGTTCTCACCCTACGGGGATCACGAAAATCAACTCTAGTAGAGCGTGTCATTGAGCTACCACACTTGCGGTAGGTTCTTGCAGTGCCTTTGGGAGGCTCGGTTGTAGATACCGATTTGCCGCCGAACCAAGAGGTGTTGGTCGACACAACGGGGACGTAGCTTGGTGGCAACTAAGTGAACCTCGGTAGAAAATCACTGTGTCTACATTGTCTAATCTTCTTGGTGGTTTACATTTCGATTCATAAGCTTGTATTTACATTCATATACATAGTGCTTGTGTAGTTGCTCTTGTAACCAGTTTGCTTGTGTAGCTAGCTAGTTACCTTCTTACTTGTGTAGCTAGAAGTATCCCCTTTGCGTGGCTAATTTGGTTTGTGTAACCTTATTAGTCACATTGCTTAATTTGTGTAACTAAGTAATTTGCGCTCTCTAATTTGGCTTGTGTAGCCTTATTATTGAGCATTACTAGTGAGCTTAGGAACTTTATGCTTTTGCTTACTAGATTTGTGTAGGAGCTCCCTCGGTGTTTGAAGTACTAGTTGCATAGGTTTGAGTGACCTTTCAAGCTAGAATTATTTATGTGAGCTCTTGCTAAGAAGACACCTTAGTTGCTTAATTAGGATCTTTGTAAGGTGCTGGTAAACTTAGATAGTGGGGTGTAGTCTTGGCTAAACCGATAGATTTAATTTCGCACTTGTTTCGGTTAGCTGACGCGATTAAGTTTTAGAAAAAACTATTCACCCCTTTAGTCCGCTGTCTCGACCCTTCGCCCGCTGCCAGCAGCGACGCTAGCGCTGCTGCTGCTAGCCATTGCCATGGCCAGCCACCGCTTCGGGGTTGCCCTTGACCGAAAGCAGGCTAAACCCGTGCAGGAACTGCGGGTGTGGCATGAAGAAGTGGTGCTGGTGCAGGTGATGGTGCCCGGTGTCCAGCATGTGCACCCACACGTCAGCCCTCTCGGCGGCCGTGTATGACAAGACCGGCAACAGGCGGGAGCGACCTACTGTGGTGGGGTCGTCACGACTTGCGATGACGAATGGGACGAGGTGGACGGCCGCTTCCACCGCTTCTTCTTTGTAGGCGATGCCACGCACCTAGGCCTAGCTGTCGTGGACCTCGCGGAGGTAGAGGCGCACGGCGCGCGCGCCGAAGGGGTTGACCTCGAGCCGGCCCCCGTGCTCCTCGAAGGCGGTGCGCAGGCGGCCGACGAGCGCGTCGAGGCTGCCCTAGGCCTGGCGCAGCAGGCACGGGCACGGCGCGGGCAGCCAAAGAAGGGGCACCCCAGAGCGTGGGCCTTGGTCTTGCCGAACTGGTCGAGGCAGCCAAAGAAGGGGCACCGTGCCAGCACCAGCAGTGGCCGGTGGTTGCGCAAGTACTGCCCGAACTCGTGCTAGTCCCGCCGCTTCTACTCGCGGAGGCGGGCATCGACGATGGCGATGGCGCATGGCTCGGTGCGGCCGCGTCGGCGGCACCGGTGAACCCATCGTCCTGGCTTGCCCGTGGGGCGAGGCTGTCGGACTCCTGGAACGCCGGTCACCTCAAGCTCCTAGTAGCGGTGTGACCAGGAACGTCGTCCTCAGCCTCGGGGTAACCAACCGCGTGTGCCGGCGGTGGGAACACCGCGGCCGCCAGGAGGGAGACGAGGACAGTGGCCATGGCTGCGGCGACTCCGGCATGGCGACCCATCTGACGTGTCGTACTGCCGTCGTCCGTCGACGAGATGGCTAGCTGTACAAGCTGGTGGAGCGAGTCAATGACTGATGCGCTGCTTCGAGCTTCCCTGTGGATGCAGCTGAGAGAGCCTGTGACCCTTGCAGCGAATAATCCTGATCCTTGTGAACGGTTTAAGATCTACTGTCTCCGTCCCTAAAAGAATGCAGCACAATGTCATGTTTTAGTACCTTAAGTTTGACCAAATATAAATAAAAAAGTATCCATTTTTTATAGCAAATAAATACCATCAGATTAATTACGAAATGTATTTTTATAATAAATTAATTTAAAGACATATCTGTTAATGTTGTTCACTAAAAATTTATTCAAATGTGAATCATTTTTTGTGGCACGCAACCCATAGTGTTGGGGTTTCATGCATTTTTGCCGCCATTATTTGCATTGATTAATGTTTGAGTGTAGAATATTGCATCAACCGGTAGGGGTTACTGAGTTTTTGCTCTAACGATGAAAGGGTCAGGCTAGCGCTCGGACTTCTCGATGGAGGGCTACCGTCCAGACGTCTGCGTCTGTTGCGCCTATCCGCGTCCCATGCTGCTACGCCGCTCGCACGCCTACGCCTGCTTCACGTGGGAGCCCACTTCGCTCCTTTTCCCACACCTGCACGCGCCAACGCGGGGGCAGTGTCTCGATCTACGTACGTATCGTTTTCCACGCCTACCGCTCACGCCCCCACCACTCCCATGTGCATGCACGTGGGCCTAGCAGTTGTAGCAGGTGGCTACGGTAGTGGGTCTTACTGCAACATGTGCAACACTACGTTTAATTTTACAACATCTAGATGAAATACTTTGCAACAAACGTTCAAAACATTTGAAACACTTGCAACATATGTCTGAAACACCAGAAAAACTCGTTTGTAGCCATTGGAAAACATATGCAACATCAAATAAAACAATTACAACATGCGTATGAAACACTTAAAACATACGCTTGCAACATGCATGTATAGGCAACATACAGATCTACTTTTGTAATATCCAGATAAAACACTTGGAACATACGTCTTAAATATATGAAGCATTAGGGACATACCCTTGAAAACACCATTACAACATGTGCAACATCTCAATATACTTTTACAACATCGATATAAAACACTTATAACATACCACTGAAAACATTTAAAACAATTGAAACAATCGCTTGCAAGATGCAGTTTCAGCACGACATCTCCTAGCAGCTTGGAAGAATGGATCCTCGTTGGCATGTAGGTTCTATCCGAGCCGGCGCGGGCGAGTTTGTAAGTGCAATCAAGCCTATGTGGGTATTGGCGTTGATGACCACCGAATTAGAGGACTAATGAGATTTGTGAGATGACAAGCAGGTACTTTAAGAAAGGAGGATGACTTATGACAAGGAGAACGCCCAATTACTTTTAGTGATGGTTTCCGACTCAAAGGAGGTTTAAATTCTTTTTACATTTCAAATTTGAGTATAGGAAAACTCATACTATCAAGGGGGACTCAACGACTACTGTCAAAGTATGAACTAAGTGCTCATATCTTCACCAATTCATCCTCACACCCTACCATAACAGCCATCGAAACAGTTTACACACCTTGTTATTATGGGCAGGGCGGCAGTGCCGCCCATCCAGACCGGCAGTGCCGCCCATAATAGCCGTTGGGCCCCAAGGAGGTATAAATATCTCTCTGGCCGACCCCCGACGTCTCTCTTCGGCTTCCCAACATTCAGATCGACCAGAACCCGAATAAAAGCTCACTCTCTGTTCCTCCATTGTTGCCCACTCCATCTCCCAAGCTAAGTTTTGATTTCCACCATCTAAACTTGAGAGAAATTGCAACAAACTTCGATTGGAGGATAGATGCGGTGATTCCCAAAGTTTGAGAGCATTTGGTTCACGTTTGGCTGGCGTCCTTGAGTTTGTTACTCTTGGAGCTTTGCTCCTAGCCGGCTAGGCGTCACCCTTGAGCTTGCCAACACTTGTGGCAGCCGAGGGAGGTTTGTAACCATCATCTCATATAGTGAAAACTCTCAAATCGAGGGTTAAGTCTCTTGATTTGAGAAGAGGGAAAGAGTCAACCTAAGTGGTGAGCTCGTCCTTAAGTGGATACCTCAACAACGTGGAGTAGGGACATCCGAACCACATGATAAATTTTGTGCCTTCATGTGCTTACTTGGTTTACTTGTTACATCTTGTTGTTGTTGAGGTTGAGTTAGGGTTGGTGCCCGATCTACTTGTGCTGCAGGTTCTCTAGTGAGTTGTATACCTTTCTGTGATTCTAACACTTGTAGGAACCTGGGAAAGTTAGTTGTTAGGCTTATCTCTTGACAGATTTTGAACTGTGGCCTAACCCAATGCGTGAGGCCGGCAGTGCCGCCCTCAGCAGTGTAACCTGCTGATTTGTGTTTAGAAGAATTTTTGACAGGCCCATTCACCCCCTCTAGACTTTCTTGGCTTACTTAGAGATCCTACAGAGTTCCGCCCTAGCCACGACGAATTGGGTAGGTGTAACACTCCGGTGTTACGAAATGCATTTTTGCATAGCAATCATATTGCATCGCATTCATAACATCATGATCTTGTGTGACAATTCGTAATTTGATTTAAACAAAAGCTTGAAATTAACGTATGTGATAAATTGTATTAACATGATAATCACATTGCACCAAAACCTTGCAACTATAAATTCTAGATCACTTGGAACCCTAGTTCAAATTTTGGAGCTCAAATTTGGTCAAACACTTGTTCAAAAACAATTATGAAAAATATTCAAAATTTTCCCCTATTTTAGCTTTTATTCTGCCATTCAAAATCTATCAAGAATTTTTAGTTGACCCCTTAATCAAAGTTGTAGAGAATTTAATTCTGAGCAACTTTTATTTTTGGGCCAATTCCAGAAAATATCTTCTTCTTGTTCAAAATGTGGTTTGAAGTTGAAATGCATTTAAATTTGAATTTGGAAAATCAAAAATCCGGTTTTTCCTTAGCAGGCCGCCGCCTCCTGTTCGGCCCACGTCCGGATGCGGCCCGCGCCACTCCCGCGCGCTCGCCCGCGTCGCCTCCGCCTCGGCCCGGCCCAGCCGGCCCCCCCTCCTCTCTCTCTTCTTCCCGCCCGCGCCCGCGCGCGCTGGCGCCCCGGCAGGGCGTGCCCGCCGCGTGGCGTCCGCATGCCGGCGACGCCCCGCGTGGCCGTCCGTGGACCCTGCGCTCACGCTCCACTTCAAATCAACCGAGCGCCTGGTCTCCATCCCGCACAACCATCACTTGCTCCCTCTCCGTCTTCCCAATCCTTCTTCTCAAGTTCGCGAGTTCCTGGCGATTGTTGTGCGCTCGCTCGGTGGTCGGGACTTGGCCGGCAATGGCCGGTTGGCCGCAACCGCCGCCGCGACATCGAGCGCGTGGACGCCGGCGACCGCGCTCGGTTCCTCTCGGGGAACTAGGCCGCGCCTCTGGGCCGCGCCCCGAGCAGGCCGGCTCGGCTGTTCCCCCGCGCGCGCGAGACGGGCCGGAAACGGCCACGGGCCGACTGTTGATCTCGGGCCGGCCCAATTCCTTTTTCAGAAAAACGAATTTCGATTTCTTTTATTATTCTTGATGAAAAACACTTGGAAAATGATTTCTTGGTCATTTTAGCTCCAAAATTTGTGAAATAAATTTTTATATACTCATTTGAATCAGATCTACAATATAAAAATGTTGCATGTCAATATTTCATTACTTTTCTGTAGTGTTTTATTTAAGCCTTGAAATTGGTGTTTTCTTGAAAAATTGATAAGAAAATGTAGAAAAATCAGAAAAATGTAGTTCCAAGTTTATTAATCCTGTTATGCCATGTACTTGCTAGGGTAATTTTATTTCATGGTTGTTCTGTAGAAAAATGTATAGTTGCAGTTCAAATGCTTTCTATTACCAATATTTGTTATTTTTGTTATTTAAATAAATTTGAATAAAACATGCAAGTGATAATTTTTCTATAGTGTTTGTTTAGGTAATAGATAGTAGGAAAATTCCTAAATCTGTTGTTTGATACTTTTCATAATGTAAAGTATTTTAAATATCTATTTTAGGCCTTAATTTGTTATTTTTGTATAGGCAGTTCTAGTTATCCAAATGTAGTAAAATTTTTGTGTCAAGCTATTCTTGATATTAGTAATCCACTGTAATTTTATGAGATTTTTCTGAGCTACTAAAATATGTGTTGCTGTTCAACCATAGGACTAATTAGGGTTTCTATTTATTCTTAATGCAAAGTTAGTTAGAAAAATATACTTTGGTGTATCTTTGAAGCATCTTAATTGTTTAATACTCTCGCATGGTAGAAACTAGTGTTGGTAGTTTCCGAGTACATGTTCTTGGATGACGTAGACTACCTTGTAGAAGAGTCATAAGTTCCACATAATCCGATAACATAACACATTCATGACATCGCATGCATTCCGCATCATCATCATCTCCTGTCACCTCGGCAATGCACCTATGCATGTTGCACTCATACTTCTGCATCATACAGGATCGCAGGAAGTGGTTCCGACAGTTGTTCCCGAGGACGCAGAGGAGCAGCTCGAAGTGACGGAGCCGGAACCAGCAGAAGCAGAAGAGGAGTCCGGTGAAGAGCTTCCAGAGTGTCCTGACCATCGTCCCAGTACCTTCGAGCGAGGCAAGCCCCGGAGCATTTCTCCCCGGTTTGCAAATAATTATTTATTAATTTTACTTAATCTGATGCATTAAGTTTAGGAGTTGTTTGCAAACGTTGCTGCATTATACCTTGTTCCACCTTGTTTTACCCGATCCTTGTCACCCTGGTGTCCACGGTCAATACTTGCTTAGCTTGCTTAGGCCGGTAGAAGTCGGGTGATTGCCTGTCATCCGCGAGCTATAGGGGATTACCTGGTTTTATGTGAAAGAATGTCTTGTGAGAATAACTAAGTGTGGAAATGAATGTGAGACCGGGCGGAAGCTTGCAGGGTTCTGGACTGTAGTGTCTTCCGTCTGTGTCGATTAAGGACCATCCGATGTCGGGCCTCGGGTCATGTTGAACGCATGCCTCACATTTAGCTGGCCGGATAAAGTACCTTTCGACCGCGAAGCCGGGAGATTATTCGGGCCGAGTAGATTGCCCGCAACGCACTGTACCGGAGCAGTAGTGGCAGGAAACGGGGGCGCGATGATAAGGCCAAAGAGCAGTCGGGTGGCCCCCGGGTACATGTGGTTCCTGGCAAGCTCGCGACTTTACCTGAATGGTTGACTCGGTGACCAATACCTCACTTTAGCGGGTGAGTGAGGTTTGTGTGAGGAATAAATTACCAGCTGGTCAATAATCGATTCGAATCGCCATCGTTCACTGGATAGTGAACACTTGACTTGAGTTACTTCATCGTAGTAATACTGATGAAACACTTGGATAGTTATGAGGAAATGACATGGTAACTATTGTTAATTATCAATGGTAATCCTTGCTTGCTTAATTATATGGTTACTTTAGCTTAAGTGCAAACATAGTTGACAGGAGAATAAAGAATTAAAAGATGACATGCTTTTGTAAATGATTTGGTAAGCTAAAAATGCTTTTCTTGCAAATGAGTCAGCTACCCCACCAAAAAGCCTATCATGATCCTTGGAGTCTTTTGTTTTGGTTCTGTCGGGTAAGTCTAGCTGAGTACCTTCTCGTACTCAGGGCTTTGTTCCCACTTGTTGCAGATGGACAGATGTACTATGGGTATTGTATCAACTGTCTCTACCCTGCGATGGGCGAAGCCTAGGACCATGGGCAATGGTCACTCACTACTCCTCGCCTGATGCTTTTGTGGGAGATGATCGCGAGCTGGCACTTTATTTTGGAAAGTTGTGCGTGTGTGTGTGCGCTTTGAACTAATGCTTCCGCTACTTTATTCGAAACTGGTTTGTAATAACTATGTTTAAACTCCGATGTATTTTGTGCCGCAAACTGCTGTGTAACTTATGAAGGTAATCGCTGAACTTATTACGATCTTGGCTGTGATGTGAAATGGTTTGAAATCCGTCGAGATTTCACGGACTACCGGGTTATACGGGCTTAAGTTTGGTAAATTGTCCATCCGTTGGATGATTTTCTTACTTAATCTCGTATAATTGGGCGGTTCTGTTACAGCTGGCATCGGAGCATGGTTTAGCGTAATTACTGTTCATAAGTGTATTTAAACCAAAACCCTGTTTAAAAAGTGTGATTTTAAAACTAAAAAGTGTGCCAGTGGTCATATCCTGTATGCCCAGTTAAGGACTCTAGGTGGCTATTTAAGTACTAACTTGGGGTTCTGCACCATATTTCTTTTTCGTTGCTCATACGGCGTGCTATTGTATGAGTGCCACTTAATTGAGTGGTAATGTATGGATCAGTTACCTCTACGCTTCGGTAAGTGTGAGTTGTGAGAGCATGATCGGATACACCGCCGATCTAGGGAAAGTGCTTATATGATACTTGGATAATTACATGTTTTACACATGTTTTTATAAAAGTGTCGCATGTGTGGGTGTTCCGTCCGTTGAGGCGATGCCGTCAATAGGACGATGTGTTTGGGTAGTCACTACCGTTGTACACGCATCTGGGGATTCGTGTAAAGCGTGTAGGTAGGTTTACTGCTTTCATGCATTCATGGGGAATGGGCTGAAATGAGTTTTCTGCAGGTACATAACAGCGTATCGTGTAGACCGAATTAGTTACGTATATGAGAGATCGTTGTATGCCACCGAATTCACCGTTAGATGTTTTTTTTTTCCTAAGTTTGTGAGAACGTAAGACTCGTGCATGCATCATATTGTTTGTGCATTCCATTCATGGCATGCATTCCTCCCCTTATAAAAGGATTATCCCATTTCGATAAAAGTGACCTCAACTAAAATATGTTCTCACCGGGTAATTTAAAACTTGTGCTACAGATGGCCCGCACGAAGCAGACTGCCCGCAAGTCCACTGGAGGAAGAGCACCCCGTCGTCAGCTAGCCCCGCGGGAGCACCGCAACACGGACACTTTTCTAAGCGAGTTTGGCATGCCCACCTTGCTTTGGAGAGTGCTCCATGATGTGGGGTACCCGGAGGGACAAGAGCCAGTTTACTCTTGGAGCGAGAGCCAGCTAGCTGAAGATGGACTTGCTGTGGTAGAGATCACCGTCCCTGCTCTTGGTGATGCGCCAGAATGGGATGGTTGGCATTTGGAGTTCGAAGGACGCACTCCAGTCGAGGGTGCAGAGGGCGCAGCTTTTCGCGTCATCCGAGACATCATGAGCAGATTTCCCAATGAGTTAGCAGCAGCTTTGGCCGGTACTTTCCCGAGAGATGATCCTCGCGACGCCATTTGGGTACAGCCGCAAGGAAGTGCCCTGGTTAGAGGCCCCAGTGAAGGACGGGCTAGCAACAATCACACCATGAGTGCCATGTATGCAGCCATCAGAGCATATCAAGGTCTGGAGAATACCTATTGGACCTTGACTGGCCTACGTGGTGATGATCGGCTTGAAGCAAGGAAGCAGAAGAAAAAGCAAGCGCGTGCCATAGCTAGCTTGCAGGAGCAGTTGGCTGATATGAGCTTGCAGCGGGACCGAGCTCTCGAGAGAGGCGAGAGTTCCATGCAGCAGGTAGAGAGGCTGACTCAGGCCAACAGGAATGCAGATCGCTTGTTGGAGCAGCTAGTACAGGAAAGGAATGAAGCCTGGAACGAGAGAGACCTTTTGAGGCAGAGGGTCGAGGAGCTAGAAGAGTACAATGCCAACTTGCATGAAGAGTTCCATGCCCTCTACAACGGGATGGGCCCGTATGCTCCTCCGAACGCCGCTCAGATGGACCTCGACGACGACGCCGCTGCTGAAGGTAGCGATGGCGACGCCTCCGACATCGACGATGGCCCCGAGGAGTAGGATAGTGTCATGCGTTAGTAGCTAGGCGTGACGCGATGGCCTTCTTTTGGGTTCCATGTATCATGATGTATCCTGTTCGACCTTGAGACTGATGATCTTTGGAGTTTGGTTGTGTATGCGATACCCGAACGCATAAAAGTCCAGTGTGTGTATGCTGGCAACGTGGTTGTATGGAACGCGATGTTGCATTTGAAGTAGCTTAATTGGTGCTGTTGTTTAATTGGAATGAAATTATTGCGCCTCTGTTTTCTTGTATGACTTGTTCTCTCCAATGAATTCAGTATGGCATAATTGTTCATTCGGACACAATTTTACAACTTCACTCAATTGTGCTTGTTGCTGAAATATGCAGATGGCCAACACTCGTCGTGCTACGTACGAAGCCGCTGAGACTGGTGGCAACGGTGCAGGAGCTGGTGGAAGTGGTGCCAACAATGTCAACCACCAGGAACCACGTCCAGAACCACATTTGCCCCCTCCTCCGCCGCTCACCGCAGAAATGTTCTTCACACAGTTTCTTGGAAGTCAACGCAGTACTGAACAGTCACAGAGGAATATGGAAGACTTTCTGCGTACCATCGCGGAAAATGTTCAAAGAGGAAATAACCAAGGTGGTGGCCATGGAGTGAACCAGTACAGCAGTTTCAAGGATTTCATGGATACTAGGCCACCTATTTTCAAGGAAGCAGCAGAGCCACTTGATGCCGAAGAATGGATCAACACTATGGAAGATAAGTTCCGTGTGTTAAGGATGACAGAAGTTCTGAAAGTAGAGTATGCTGCACATCAGTTACAAGGACCAGCAGGAATGTGGTGGAAGCATCACCGCAGTACTTTTCCTCCTAATGCCCAGATTTCTTGGAGGGATTTCACTGAGGCTTTTAAGGGAGTTTATATTCCCCCAGGGTTGGTTGAGATGAAGCTTGGAGAGTTCTTAGCCTTGAATCAGGGTACCAAGACTGTGACACAGTAT
Source organism: Saccharum hybrid cultivar R570 (assembly GCA_038087645.1). NCBI lineage: Eukaryota > Viridiplantae > Streptophyta > Magnoliopsida > Poales > Poaceae > Saccharum > Saccharum hybrid cultivar. The sequence goes on from JAQSUU010000296.1 coordinate 416,150, forward strand.
CTGCATGCCTTTAATAACTTGTGCCGCTATGCTCCAGACATGGTTGACACAGATGCAAAGAAGATTGCTAGTTTCAAGAGAGGTTTAAGTCTGAAGATGATGAAGCATGTGGGCACCAATACCCGCAACAGATTCAACGACTTTATCAGTGACTGTTTGAAGCAAGAGAAGAACAATAATGCTTACACCGCATCCAAGAACCGCAAGAGAGTGTTCGAGTCAGGACCATCCCAGTCCAGAGTTGTCACTGCCAATCGTTCATCTTATCGTCCGTCCGCACCTGGTGCGAGGTTCAGGCCGCCGCAGCATAAAACCCAGAACTACAAGGGGCCACCGAAACCGTACAAAATGGCAGTGCCGCCAACAAAGACCAATGCAGCTACAGAACAGAGCAACTCCAAGGGAGCTATAGGGTCTGCTGGTACAGTGAAAGGGCCCTGCTACAACTGTGGTCAGCCAGGCCACTTTTCAAAGTTCTGCCCTTATCCGCCTAAAAAGAAGCAACAGACTTACAATGCTCGTGTGCACCACACCGCCATTGATGAAGTTCCTGAGGGAGAGCCCGTAACTGCTGGTAAGTTTCTTGTGAACCATCACCCTGCAGTTGTTCTTTTTGATTCTGGATCTTCGCATTCTTTTATGAGTCAAGCATTTGCACGGAAGCATGAACAACTATGCACAGAATTGAGTTATGGTTATCGCATAAGTTCAGCAGGAGCTGATGTGTTAACCAATAAGATGGTTAGAGGGGCAACCCTTGAGTTAGGTAGTCGGAAGTTCCGAGTGAACCTGGTAGTTATGCCTGGACTAGTTTTGGATGTAATAATAGGAATGAACTGGATGAAAGACTGGGAAGCAGTCATAGATACAAGCAGTAGGATGCTTACCCTTAAAGATCCCCAGGCAGAGGGTACTTTCCAGGTACCATTGCCTAAAAGAACAGATCTTGTGAGTGTGACCTGTGCCATGGAAGTTGCTCCTATCCATCAGATCCCAGTAGTATGTGAGTTTCCGGATGTGTTTCCAGACGAGTTGCCTGGCCTTCCTCCAGATAGAGATGTTGAGTTTGGAATCGAGTTGATCCCCGGGACAGCTCCAATTTCGAGGAGACCTTATCGGATGCCTCCGGATGAGTTAGCTGAGTTGAAGAAACAGTTGGAAGAGTTGTTAAAAAAGGGGTTTATTCGCCCAAGTAAGTCTGAATGGGGATGTCCTGCCTTGTTTGTAAAGAAAAAGAAAGAGGGTACTCTCAGGATGTGTGTGGATTATCGACCTCTTAATGCTGTAACCATCAAGAATAAATATCCCTTGCCTCATATTGATGTTCTGTTTGATCAGTTAGCTAAAGCCAGAGTGTTCTCCAAGATAGACTTAAGGTCTGGGTATCATCAGATAAAGATTATACCTCAAGATGTTCCGAAAACCGCCTTTTCTACCAGATACGGGTTGTACGAGTATCTTGTTATGTCATTTGGACTGACAAATGCTCCTGCATATTTTATGTATCTGATGAATACAGTTTTCATGCCAGAGTTGGACAAGTTTGTAGTTGTCTTCATTGATGACATTCTAGTATACTCTGAAAACGAGAAAGATCATGAAGAGCATCTGAGAATTGTCTTGACCAGGCTGAGAGATCATAAGTTATATGCTAAGTTCAGCAAATGTGAATTTTGGTTGAAGAAAGTTCCTTTCCTCGGTCATATCCTATCTGAGAATGGAGTTTCTGTAGATCCGAGTAAAGTGCAAGAGGTTATGGATTGGAAGACTCCAACCACAGTGTCAGAAGTCAGAAGTTTCCTAGGGTTAGCGGGTTACTATCGCCGTTTTATCCCAGACTTCTCGAAGATTGCCAAGCCTATGACAAGTCTGTTACAGAAAGATCACAAGTTTGTGTGGACAGAGGAGTGTGAGACAGCTTTCCATACCTTGCGGAAACTGTTGACCACTGCTCCAGTTCTTGCACAGCCCGACATCGAAAAACCTTTTGATGTGTTCTGTGACGCATCAAAAACAGGATTAGGGTGTGTGCTAATGCAAGAAGGAAGAGTCATTGCTTATGCCTCCCGGCAGTTGAGAAAACATGAAATCAATTATCCGACCCACGATCTTGAGCTTGCCGCTGTGGTGCATGCCTTAAAGATTTGGAGACACTATCTGCTGGGTAATGTGTGCAATATTTTCACCGATCATAAGAGTCTCAAGTACATTTTCACCCAACCAGAATTGAACATGAGACAGCGAAGATGGTTAGAACTGATCAAAGACTACAACTTGAATGTACAGTATCACCCTGGGAAAGCCAATGTGGTAGCTGATGCTTTGAGTCGAAAGTCACATTGTCTGAATGTGCAACCCTTGCTGGAAGATGGTTTCGATCTAATGCACCCTGCCGTGCTACATAGTATTCAGGTCAGTTGTTCCTTGGAGAGTAAGATTATAGAAGGTCAGAAAACAGACAAGGGGATATTCCACATCAAAAAGAAGATTCAAGAAGAACCCTCGAAACACTTCAGGGTGGATGAGCAGGATGTGTTGTGGTTCGACAACCGTCTTGTTGTTCCAAAGGATAGAGAGCTTAAGAATAAAATTTTGGATGAAGCTCATCTCTCTAAGTTGTCTATTCATCCTGGCAGCAGTAAAATATATCAAGAACTAAGGCCTCGTTATTGGTGGACCAAGATGAAGAAGGAAATTGCAGCGTATGTAGCCAGATGTGACACATGTTGTAGAGTAAAAGCAATTCACATGAAGCCTGCCGGAATGCTACAACCTTTGTCAGTGCCGAGTTGGAAGTGGGATGACATAAGTATGGATTTTATCACGGGTCTACCCACTACTCAAAAAGGTCACGATTCCATTTGGGTAATTGTGGATCGTCTTACTAAGACAGCCCACTTTCTGCCTGTCAAAACGGAATATAGACCACCTCAATATGCTGAGAAGTATATTGCAGAGATTGTGAGGTTGCATGGCATACCAAAGACTATAGTGTCTGATAGAGGGTCACAGTTCACTGCTCACTTTTGGGAGCACTTGCACAAAGGTTTGGGGACTAGTCTGATTCGTAGCACTGCCTATCATCCTCAAACAGATGGTCAAACTGAGAGAGTTAATGCTATTCTAGAAGATATGTTAAGAGCCTGTGTGTTGTCTTCCAGAGGTTCATGGGAGTCATGGTTACCATTAGCAGAGTTCTCATACAATAACAGCTATCAAGAGAGTATCAAGATGGCACCTTTTGAGGCTCTGTATGGCCGAAAGTGTAGAACACCGTTAAACTGGATTGAGCCCGGAGAAAGAAGGTATTATGGTATTGACTTCGTAGAAGAAGCCGAAAGGAAAGTTCATATCATCCAGCAGAATATAAGAGCAGCCCAGTCACGTCAAAAAAGTTATGCAGATAAGAGAAGGAGACCGCTTGTGTTCGAAGTTGGTGACTATGTCTATCTAAAAGTTACACCAATGAAAAAGAAAAGATTTGGTGTGCGCAGAAAGCTGGCCGCCAGATTTGTGGGACCTTATAAAATCCTGGAACGGAAGGGTCCTGTGGCTTACAAATTGGATTTACCAGAGTCAATGGGTGCTATATTCCCAGTTTTTCATGTATCACATCTCAAGAAGTGTTTGCGCGTTCCAGAGGAAAGGATTGAACCTCGAGGCATAAAACTGAAGTCAGATCTGGTGTATCGTGAGCAACCAGTTCGAGTTTTGGATACCAAGGAAAGGGCTACTCGAAACAGTGTGGTGAAAACATATAAGATACAATGGAGTCATCACGATGAAGGGGATGCATCTTGGGAAACGGGTGAATACTTAAAGAATGCCTACGAAGATTTTTATAATAAATGGTTCGTAACCCAAATCTCGGGACGAGATTTTTATAAGGGGGGAAGGCTGTAACACTCCGGTGTTACGAAATGCATTTTTGCATAGCAATCATATTGCATCGCATTCATAACATCATGATCTTGTGTGACAATTCGTAATTTGATTTAAACAAAAGCTTGAAATTAACGTATGTGATAAATTGTATTAACATGATAATCACATTGCACCAAAACCTTGCAACTATAAATTCTAGATCACTTGGAACCCTAGTTCAAATTTTGGAGCTCAAATTTGGTCAAACACTTGTTCAAAAACAATTATGAAAAATATTCAAAATTTTCCCCTATTTTAGCTTTTATTCTGCCATTCAAAATCTATCAAGAATTTTTAGTTGACCCCTTAATCAAAGTTGTAGAGAATTTAATTCTGAGCAACTTTTATTTTTGGGCCAATTCCAGAAAATATCTTCTTCTTGTTCAAAATGTGGTTTGAAGTTGAAATGCATTTAAATTTGAATTTGGAAAATCAAAAATCCGGTTTTTCCTTAGCAGGCCGCCGCCTCCTGTTCGGCCCACGTCCGGATGCGGCCCGCGCCACTCCCGCGCGCTCGCCCGCGTCGCCTCCGCCTCGGCCCGGCCCAGCCGGCCCCCCCTCCTCTCTCTCTTCTTCCCGCCCGCGCCCGCGCGCGCTGGCGCCCCGGCAGGGCGTGCCCGCCGCGTGGCGTCCGCATGCCGGCGACGCCCCGCGTGGCCGTCCGTGGACCCTGCGCTCACGCTCCACTTCAAATCAACCGAGCGCCTGGTCTCCATCCCGCACAACCATCACTTGCTCCCTCTCCGTCTTCCCAATCCTTCTTCTCAAGTTCGCGAGTTCCTGGCGATTGTTGTGCGCTCGCTCGGTGGTCGGGACTTGGCCGGCAATGGCCGGTTGGCCGCAACCGCCGCCGCGACATCGAGCGCGTGGACGCCGGCGACCGCGCTCGGTTCCTCTCGGGGAACTAGGCCGCGCCTCTGGGCCGCGCCCCGAGCAGGCCGGCTCGGCTGTTCCCCCGCGCGCGCGAGACGGGCCGGAAACGGCCACGGGCCGACTGTTGATCTCGGGCCGGCCCAATTCCTTTTTCAGAAAAACGAATTTCGATTTCTTTTATTATTCTTGATGAAAAACACTTGGAAAATGATTTCTTGGTCATTTTAGCTCCAAAATTTGTGAAATAAATTTTTATATACTCATTTGAATCAGATCTACAATATAAAAATGTTGCATGTCAATATTTCATTACTTTTCTGTAGTGTTTTATTTAAGCCTTGAAATTGGTGTTTTCTTGAAAAATTGATAAGAAAATGTAGAAAAATCAGAAAAATGTAGTTCCAAGTTTATTAATCCTGTTATGCCATGTACTTGCTAGGGTAATTTTATTTCATGGTTGTTCTGTAGAAAAATGTATAGTTGCAGTTCAAATGCTTTCTATTACCAATATTTGTTATTTTTGTTATTTAAATAAATTTGAATAAAACATGCAAGTGATAATTTTTCTATAGTGTTTGTTTAGGTAATAGATAGTAGGAAAATTCCTAAATCTGTTGTTTGATACTTTTCATAATGTAAAGTATTTTAAATATCTATTTTAGGCCTTAATTTGTTATTTTTGTATAGGCAGTTCTAGTTATCCAAATGTAGTAAAATTTTTGTGTCAAGCTATTCTTGATATTAGTAATCCACTGTAATTTTATGAGATTTTTCTGAGCTACTAAAATATGTGTTGCTGTTCAACCATAGGACTAATTAGGGTTTCTATTTATTCTTAATGCAAAGTTAGTTAGAAAAATATACTTTGGTGTATCTTTGAAGCATCTTAATTGTTTAATACTCTCGCATGGTAGAAACTAGTGTTGGTAGTTTCCGAGTACATGTTCTTGGATGACGTAGACTACCTTGTAGAAGAGTCATAAGTTCCACATAATCCGATAACATAACACATTCATGACATCGCATGCATTCCGCATCATCATCATCTCCTGTCACCTCGGCAATGCACCTATGCATGTTGCACTCATACTTCTGCATCATACAGGATCGCAGGAAGTGGTTCCGACAGTTGTTCCCGAGGACGCAGAGGAGCAGCTCGAAGTGACGGAGCCGGAACCAGCAGAAGCAGAAGAGGAGTCCGGTGAAGAGCTTCCAGAGTGTCCTGACCATCGTCCCAGTACCTTCGAGCGAGGCAAGCCCCGGAGCATTTCTCCCCGGTTTGCAAATAATTATTTATTAATTTTACTTAATCTGATGCATTAAGTTTAGGAGTTGTTTGCAAACGTTGCTGCATTATACCTTGTTCCACCTTGTTTTACCCGATCCTTGTCACCCTGGTGTCCACGGTCAATACTTGCTTAGCTTGCTTAGGCCGGTAGAAGTCGGGTGATTGCCTGTCATCCGCGAGCTATAGGGGATTACCTGGTTTTATGTGAAAGAATGTCTTGTGAGAATAACTAAGTGTGGAAATGAATGTGAGACCGGGCGGAAGCTTGCAGGGTTCTGGACTGTAGTGTCTTCCGTCTGTGTCGATTAAGGACCGTCCGATGTCGGGCCTCGGGTCATGTTGAACGCATGCCTCACATTTAGCTGGCCGGATAAAGTACCTTTCGACCGCGAAGCCGGGAGATTATTCGGGCCGAGTAGATTGCCCGCAACGCACTGTACCGGAGCAGTAGTGGCAGGAAACGGGGGCGCGATGATAAGGCCAAAGAGCAGTCGGGTGGCCCCCGGGTACATGTGGTTCCTGGCAAGCTCGCGACTTTACCTGAATGGTTGACTCGGTGACCAATACCTCACTTTAGCGGGTGAGTGAGGTTTGTGTGAGGAATAAATTACCAGCTGGTCAATAATCGATTCGAATCGCCATCGTTCACTGGATAGTGAACACTTGACTTGAGTTACTTCATCGTAGTAATACTGATGAAACACTTGGATAGTTATGAGGAAATGACATGGTAACTATTGTTAATTATCAATGGTAATCCTTGCTTGCTTAATTATATGGTTACTTTAGCTTAAGTGCAAACATAGTTGACAGGAGAATAAAGAATTAAAAGATGACATGCTTTTGTAAATGATTTGGTAAGCTAAAAATGCTTTTCTTGCAAATGAGTCAGCTACCCCACCAAAAAGCCTATCATGATCCTTGGAGTCTTTTGTTTTGGTTCTGTCGGGTAAGTCTAGCTGAGTACCTTCTCGTACTCAGGGCTTTGTTCCCACTTGTTGCAGATGGACAGATGTACTATGGGTATTGTATCAACTGTCTCTACCCTGCGATGGGCGAAGCCTAGGACCATGGGCAATGGTCACTCACTACTCCTCGCCTGATGCTTTTGTGGGAGATGATCGCGAGCTGGCACTTTATTTTGGAAAGTTGTGCGTGTGTGTGTGCGCTTTGAACTAATGCTTCCGCTACTTTATTCGAAACTGGTTTGTAATAACTATGTTTAAACTCCGATGTATTTTGTGCCGCAAACTGCTGTGTAACTTATGAAGGTAATCGCTGAACTTATTACGATCTTGGCTGTGATGTGAAATGGTTTGAAATCCGTCGAGATTTCACGGACTACCGGGTTATACGGGCTTAAGTTTGGTAAATTGTCCATCCGTTGGATGATTTTCTTACTTAATCTCGTATAATTGGGCGGTTCTGTTACAGTAGGCCGGAGCTAGATGCGCGCGGGCGGGCTCCGCCCGGGCTACCATGAGCTGCTCGGGGGCGAGCTCTACACTAGGCTGTAGTGAGCTAGGCATACGGAGTTGAAGGTCCTCTTGGCCGCTGACCAGGCATCCAACCCTCGTGGTGGAGGCAGCAGCGGTCCCCCTCACCATGGGGGAGCGGCGCAGCGCAGCCGGTGGAGCTTGTGCGTACGTGGCTAGTGGCAGTGCTCAACGCTCGTGTATATGCGGACAACGGTGATGTGGGACATCATATAGATGGATCATGAACATTCAAGTGTATTCAAGCATATGAATTCAAACTAGATTTTGATACTCAGGGTAAGAGGAGAAATCTGATTTTACTACTAGGACCAAGAATTCAAACTAAGTTTTACCTCAACGTTTCATGGAGAGTTGCTTAGCCTAGAAGTAATGTGATGTCATAGCGTATATCATATACATGATACTAGAAGATACTAAGGTGTCCTATGAGTTGTTTCTTAGGTGTCATTGAGTAATATATTAGTTGTCATGCTAGTTGTCATCTAGTAGGCTATTAGTTGTCATATTAGGTATATACGAGTTGTGTAAGGGCTCATAGCCAATAAATAGAGGCGATGTCCTCAAGTTTTGTAACTTGGTTTTTGCATCTTCATCATATCAATAGATGTGATGTTCCTATCTTAGATCTTGGATTAGATCTTGTTCTTGAGCTTTGGATTAAGCTCTTACTATCCTTGGATTCGGATTGTTGTCCATGGATTCGGACTACCCTTAGGGCTTTGTTTATTAGCACGTTGAAGTCGTTCCTTCAACATATTCTGCTAATTCTACACATCAGCACCTTGGAGTAGTTCCTCCAAAATAGTGTGCTGCATCAAGCGTCAACGCTCGTGCGGACAGGAGCGAATGGCGGGTTGTGCGGTAGAGCCGATGCGAATGGGGAAGATAAGATGTCGCTCTCTTTTCTTTTTTAGGAGAAATCGTGTTTGTCGATATGGAGAGTAGGCTTGTGGACCAATCCGCAGCCCAGCTAAGCCGCGTCCGGACTGACCGGCCCGGTGACCCTTCGATAAGCGAGGGGGTGTTTAGTTCCCACCCAAAAAATTTTCACCCCATCACATCGAATATTTGGACACATGCATGTAGTACTAAATGTAGATGAAAAAAAACTAATTGCACAGTTTGTTTGGAAACCACGAGACGAATCTTTTAAGTCTAATTAGTCCATAGGTAGCCTTAAATGCTACAGTAACACACTTGTGCTAATGACGGCTTAATTAGGCTTAATAAATTCGTCTCGCGGTTACCTGCCGAGTTATGTACTCCGTAATTAGTTTTTTTAATTAGTATTCGAAAACCTCTTCCGACATCCTATAAAACATCCGATGTGATAAAAAAAAACTTTTCACCTCTCAGCTAAACACCTAAAACGTGCATTTGCTTTGACAGAGGAAGTACGTAACTGAAAATATTTAAAACGGTTTATGATTTGCAAGAGTGGAAGCACTGGCCTACACATTGCACGGTAATCCAACAGCCGGGCAGGCTTGCAGCCTGCTGCCTCCTGATGTTGCAGTCACATTTTCAGAGATCTCTAGCATCAAAACCCAAGCTGATGGTCATTGTAGTACGTGTCCATGGCTGCGAAGCAAGGTGCTACAGTGAGCGCCTACTAATCACCGGCTCCACAAGTACTAGATTCCACTTCCACACACTTATTGTCAGGTCCGCGCCCGCTATTTTTTATATGCAAAAATATCCATAAAACGGTAGGGGCTCGAGTTTCAGCGTTTGTCCGAATCGGAAGACAAGAACGAGCGCGGGCAGCTGCAGCAAGGGCCAGGGGACGGACGACAAAATATGGGTCGCTTGCGCTTCGCTCGCACACAGTCTTCCAAGCGCACGCAGACCCGAGCCCCTGAGGCCCTGAGCCTGAGGGAGGACCAGACGATGACCCCCCGTGACTTCCTAAAAAAAGGAGTGTGTAAACAAAAGATTTTCGTCACATCGAACTTGCGATACATGCATGGAGTACTAAATATAGATGAAATAAAAAACTAATTATACAGCTTGGTTATACTTTGCGAGACGAACGTTTTGAACCTAATTAGTCAACGGTTGGACACTATTTGCCAAATAAAACCAAAACGTGGTACAGTACTTTTTTTACACGTTTTTACACAACTAAACACAGCCTGAGAAAGAAAAGAGACAAGCTGGGCTGAGGAGACGACTCATCACGAAAGTGCTGTGATGATCCTGCTTCATGCATCCGGAGCCGCATGCGCTGCAGCAGAGTGCAGACACACACCCACACATGCACGCATATCTAGCCTGTTCGTTTCGCTGGTTTATTGTGCTGAAAGCATTGTTCACTAGTTTGTTGCGAGAGAAAACACTGCTGGATGGCTGCTGATTCTACTCATTATTTTGTTTGCTTTGCATGCCGCACCCGCATACTCCTACTAGTACGTGTGACCAGTCGTCGTTGTACAAGTGATCCATCGATCCATGCGTATTCTACATAGGGGTACATGCGCCTGTAGTGTACGAGTATATGCGTTACCTCGGTACGTGCAATTATACGTGCCTGTTAGCCTAGCACACGTACTAATGTGTTGAGGCCTCGTTTATTTCTAGGCGTAAAGTTTTGGGACGTCACATCGGGTGTCACGTAGAGTGTCACACGAGCTGTTCGGATAATACTAAAAAACAAATTAAAGAATCCGTCAGTAAACCGTGAGACGAATTTATTAAGCTTAATTAATCTATCATTAGCACACGTGTTACTATAGCATTTTATTATCAAATCATGGACTAATTAGATTTATGATTCGTTTCGCAAAGTAGTCACAATCTGTACAATTAATTATATTTAATATTTTATACATGTGTCAAAATATTTGGTGGGATTGGACGTAAACTTGCCTTGGCAGTTGTTGTCACACACAGGCATTGCCAGGGGCTGGACGCATGGATTATGGTGGTCTATTAGAAAAGCGTACTGTACTCGACACTGACGTCTGTGGCCTGTGGCCGCCGGCAGATGGAGTGTCCTTGACCGATCATGGTACCATGCCGGGCGCGGGGGCCTTGTGTAACAGTGCAACCTGTACGTGCCACAGCTGTTGAGATCGAGACCCAATAAATCCATTCATCAATCGAAGCGCGCGCACACAAATCCGGCCGAATCGTCAACAGGACCAAACATGCATGTGTGTCCAGGTAGGCGCAGCAAGCGACAAGACCAAAGATTAGCTCCGGTTAATTCGATGTTTCCGTCCGGATGCCGACCGGCGGGGCCGGCCAGATGGATCGCTCGGCGCACCGTAGAGACCAGCGGTCGGTTAAATATGGCAGCACTGCACCGCCCAGTCACGGCGGCCGCCCATTCGCCAGAGCCTGCTGCTGGCGTCGGTGACGCGACGTCTCTCGCCGCGCACATCAATGCTACAGCTGCGACGCCGATCAAAGGCTGCTGCAAGCAGAATGCAGTGCAGTGCTACCCAAAAATACTCCTAGGCCCTGTTTCCAAAAAAAAATTTGACGAATTTTTTAAAATTTTCATCACATCGAATCTTTAGACACGTGTATGAAGCATTAAATATAGATAAAAAAAATAAACTAATTATACAGTTTAGATAAAATGGACGAGACGAATCTTTTAAGCCTAATGAGGCTATGATTGGACACTAATTGCTAAATAACAACGAAAATCGCTATAGTGTCAATTTGCAAAAAAAAAATTGGAACTGAACCGGCTCCTATATCATGTGGTTGGTCTCGTCGTCGCTGCTCGATCCTCGATGCCGGCTGGGTATGCGCCGCCGGCTGCGTTTAGGGCCTGTTTGGTTATGTTTTGTTAAAGTTTAACTCCTATCAAATTAATGTTTCCTTAAATGCATGTAGTATTAAATGTAGATTAATTGCATGCATGTCGACACAGATTAGGAGTAATTTACGAGATGAATCTATTAAGCCTAATTAGTCTAAGATTAGAAACTTTTTGTCAAATAAGACGAAAGTGCTATAGTGTTTGTTAAACTTTAACTCCTCAAACCAAACGCCCCCTTAGTTTCCCCAACTAGACTGTGTTCTGTCACGTCGAATGTTTAACGTATACATAGGGTATTAAATATAGACTAAAAATAACTAATTATACATATTATGACTAATTTGTTTGATGAATTTTTTAAGCTTAATTAGTTTATGATTTGATAATGTGGTGTTACAACAAACATGTGCTAATAATAGATTAATTAATCTTAATAAGTTGGTTTCGTGGTTTATTAATGGAATCCGTAATTTATTTTTTATTACCCCGTACGACACGTCACGCAACATTCAACGTCACGCAACTTTAGTAGTAGCGTAGCGGGGGTGTTTAGTTTGGCAAAACTTTTGGTTTCGGGTACCGTAGCTTTTTTTGTTTTATTTGGTAATTACTGTTTAATCATGGATTAATTATGTTTAAAAGATTCGTCTCGTTATTTCACTGTGAATTGTACAATTAGTTTTTTTGTTTCGTCTATATTTAATGCTCTACCCATATGGCGTAAGATTCGATGTGATGTTTTGGGTGAAAATTTTTGGGAACCCCTGTGTGAAAAGACTGGTGAGGTGACGACCCGTCCTTTCCCTGCGTTGGCGCTGGTGGCTGCAGAGACACAGAGTCACAGCAGTACTCTGGCCGTGCCTGCCCGTCGCCGGTCGCCCGCCCAACCCAGGCACCCAGGTGATTCGGCCGGACCCTGACCCTACTACGGCCACGGCCCACGGGCCATCGGCCATGAGGCCACTGCGCCTCTGCCAGGCCCCGCACCACGCCGGTCGGGGTGAGGGTGCGACGTGGTTCGGGGCGGCCGCACCCTCACCCTGTATCAACGCCTTCTCCCTCTATGGTCGTCGCCTCCACGGCGCCCCCGGCGAGTTTTGCTTTAAATAAAATTACCAGAAGAATTAATATTCTGAAAATTTTCATATTAGCGCGAAAGCACAATACTGGTTCCAGCTGATAAAGAACACGTACGGTTTGTCCTTTCTAGTGAAGAAATGCATACCAGAACTTAGAATCTCAAAGTGCATATCAGAACTTAGGACCGGTTCGCTAGATAGTTTCTAGCTGGCTGATTCACGGTGATGCTGATTTGTTATGAGGAAAAAACACTGTTGAATGACTAACTAATTAAGCTGATAAGATAAAGCGAACAGGCTGTTAGAATTAAAGGTAACCACCGTCACTAGAACGATATTTGGTGTCGTACAGGAAAACCATTGTATTATCTATAAAGAAAGTAAACCAAATAATATTGGTTCATCCATTAAGGACAACATGATGAAATTGGAAGCTACTCCCTCCATCCCAACAAGAGTGTCGTTGGAGCACTCGGCGCGCCTACCAAGACTAAAGGGAAATGACCACAATACCCCTAGCATGTTCTTCGCTGAGTTCTCTCTCCGTTCCTCGGTTCTCATCTAGAATGGAGACGACGACGGGGACCGGCGCTGATGGCCGCTCGTGGGGAGAAGAGGAGGGCGGGTCAGAGATCTCCGGGTGGATCCCGGTTGGTTTCGGTGGGCGCGAGAGAAGGGCCAGATCTCCGGCGAAGGAGGGAAGAGGCGAGCGCTGGCGGGTGTGGGAGGAGCACAGGGAGGGAGGGGCCAGATCTCCGGCGAAGGAGAAGAGGAGGGAGGACGCTGGCAAAGGAGAAGACGAGGGAGGGGCTGTCGGTAGAATCTGCGACTGGATCTCGGCCGTCCCACCTCTGCGTACCGGTGGAGGAGAAGAGAAACAGTGTTGGGGGAGAAGTGGAGGAGCGCCGGCGGTCGCCGAAGGAGGAGATGGAGCGACGATGCTGGCAGAGGGCGCGGGTGTAGGCGAAGACAAGGGGTGCGCGAGATTGGGGCAGAGGCTCCGCCTCGACGACTCAACGGAGGCTTCGATTCGCTTGGGGAACGGAGGCTCCGCCTCCGACTCTGCTCCGAGTGCAGCGAACTAAGGGAAAAGTCGTAGGCCTGCAGCCTCTCCAAGTGGGCCCCAGGGTCTAAAACGACGGTTTCTTTAGGACAACACTCGAACGCTAGAACGACAGTTTTAATGGGACGGAGGGAGTATCTGGCATGCTCCCCACCCCCTCCCCCCTTTTGTTAAGATCTACCTACCAACTGCCAGAAAATAGAAAGCAGGCAAACAAGTATGAATCCCACATCCCACACCACAATAGTTACCCTATGCTCTCAAAGGCCACATGGATCTTGATAACTACACTACCAGTGATGATATTTTTTTACATGTATCTTTTACCGATTAAATTTGCGTTATTAGTTGAGAGTCTATCCTATAAGGATATTGATCATTGTTGATCTTGTTGAGCAGCTATTTTTTTCTAAGTCAATGAATTTGCATCAAAGTAATATTTTCCATATTATAAGAATTCTTGATCTTATCTATTCTATTCTAAAACTTCTCCTCATGCTAAACAATGAACCGGTCCAAGTCATGCTTTATATAGAACATAAGGGATGTTGCAATAAATAAAATAAACCAATTTTTTTCTATATAGTATGAGTAATTTGGTCAAATTTGGGCAATAAAAAAGAGTTGGACTATGAAATCTGCATCCAAAATTTATGCTTGGCAACCACAACTAAATGCCATATTCTTGCTATCATAGTTATGCACGCCATGCTTAATGCGATTGAAAGCGCAATGCCACCATTAATTACCTTTTCTCACACATATGACCTAGAAGGCCAGTATACATAATGGATAGATTGATTATCAATTGTATGACAATCTGTGGGCATTAGGCACCCCTGAAGGTTTGTTACATGTGTTAAGTTTAGGAGGCTATATATGCATTTGTTTGAAACCAAGAACTTGCAGAGCAATAGTTTATAATCCACCAGAAGTTATGGACTCGACAAGAAGTTGAGGATACTCCTCTTGAAGAAGGAAATACACGCAATATTTATGCAAATGTATTAATAAAGTCCAAGCTCACTGCATATAAAAACATTAGTTGACCCTCTAATGTTAAAGTGCGTAATATTTCCCAAATAAATCACCATTGAAGCATACATTTACACCATTAGAAGTAGGTGGATGGAGAATTTTAATATGCTATTAAATATTTCGGCATTGGGGGAGATCAATACTTGTTTTATAGAATGCCTTGATATTTATGAATCAGAACATACAAACCAATACTAAACTAGTTGTTTTGTTACACTCGTATGTTCTATAGCATGGAGTCATGTCAGATAACTATTTTATCGATGAGGAGCAACTAGATTGGTTAAAATTGAAATGAATGCCTCTACTTGAAGTAGACGTGGATAAAGTCAGGATTAATTTTGTATCCACTTGACTTGTTGGCATTTGATCAAATATGTGGGGACACCTGCAAATAAGATATAGCGACCTAAGGCAAAAGCATATGCTCATGAAGCAAACTCACATTACGTATGATAAAACTTCTCTCATACTCTTGTATAGAAATCATCCTACTAGTGAGTTATGTCACAATCAAGTTCATCTTGGAGACGAAAATCCTAGCAATGCATGTGTACTATAAAGTTAGAAATATAGAACAACAGTGGATCTATTGTTTTGGGAAATACGAAGATCATTCTTAAGTTGAAAAAAGAGAGACATTTGTTTACGTATATAATTGCTAAATGGGTCTCTTTAATAAGAACCTGGATCCAAAAAAAGGTCCATGAGTCAGGTACCAATATTAGGGTACCCTAATAAGTTAAGGGGGACTGATGGTCATCAACAACTAGATGATTCGTATGCTTTAGTGGTGTTATCTGACCTCCAAGGTGTAGACTCTGCCTCGCTCGACTCCAAGAACGTGGGCGCCGGCTCTAGGAGCTCTTCGAAGTCCCCAGAGCAATCATAGGGTACATCGACTCCACTTCATCTTCACCAAAGACTTGGGATCTTTTCCCTCTCTCGCCCATCTGTAACCCCTACGGCAAACATCAGTGCTAGTAACACGAGCAGCCTCGAACTAGACGTAGGGACGTTCTGCCCGAATCAGTATCTATCCTTGTGTCCTCTAGCACTCCATCCAGGAAAATACGCAATACAAATTCACTCATCGGCAGTACAAAACACCGACACTTAGCGCGCTAGGTAGGGGCCTTTGCGCGTTTCATCGCTTCCATCAGACCACGGATGGGTAGCCATGGCGTGAGCCGGACCTCAGGCGCACACACACGTCTTGGGAGTCTGGACTTCCTTGTTACCACGGACGGAATGCTGGCGCGGGCTCTGGCCCCCGTTCGGCCTCCGCGCTCCGCCAGCCTCGACGCCGTCGTTGAAGCCCTCGAGGAGCTACTGCCGCATGCCTCGGAGGCCCGCGCCCCTAGGGGCAACCAGCTTCTCGTCTTCAACTACGCACGGCTAGAATGCCAGCTTCCTGTCTTCTTGGGACCCAATCGTCCCAGGAGGACGTACGTCACCTCTCTTTTTGTACCAGTGTCTTGACGCAGCTCGCTGGCGGAGAACCGCTCTTCCCGACGTATCTCGCCCAGAACACCCTGACAGCGTTTCCGTTTGGACTGCATGACTCTGCCGGGACCATCGGTCACCTCGTGGCGCAGCACATGCATCCAGCTCCCGCTGTCTCCATAGGCAGGACCATACGCCGTCACGGAGGTGCTCCGACCGGGCACCCACCAGCTTAAGGCCATCGATGGCCAAATCTTTACCAACACATGGAATATTGAGCAGATATGTTGCTTCCACCTCTAGTTCTTTTCAATATGTTAACACCCTTGAGAAAAATCATGTTTCTGAAATAAAAGTACTTCACCTTATCGGTTTTGTTATCTTTTCCCCGATTGTTAGCGACACCCGACCCCAACGGCTACCGAGGGTCGGGCCTCACTCTAGGGCTAGTAAGGGTATTTACATTTTTAGAAACGCTGTTTGCATTTGACCCCATCTTACATTAAGTTCTCAAGGCAAGAGGTTGCAAAAAACAGACGCTAAGTAAAACTGGGTGGACTCCAAAAAAACCCACGCCCCAGCGGCTACGGTGCTCTTGCTCTCCAGCGTGATCAAAGTTTTTTCGCCCGCACCTTGAACTTTGCAAACTTGGTGTTGGAACAGATCGGGCCATATCGACCTTTTTACTGACCCAGCAACAGTCAGGGGTCAGGCCTCACTCGGGGGCTGTTGTGAGTTTCTAATACCCACGAGCGCTTTTTGTGGCCAACCTCTTCTTACGTTAAGCCTTAGAAATAAGAATCGCGGCAACAGACTCTGAGTAAAGCTGGTCAGACTGCGAAAGGCCTACGCCCTAGCGGCTACGGTACCTTTGCTCACTAGTGTGGTCAGAGTTTGTCGCACGTGCCTCGAACTTTCTGAAACTTAGCCTCAGGAGGGATCGGATCGCGTCTACCTTTTTTACATTAAAAAGGACAAGCGTTTAAATGACAAAAGCTAAAAGTTAGCTCAGTCAAACTCAAAATGAAACACTTGTTCATTACAAGATTTTGGGCACCGCGGCCTACTTATCTAAATAAGCTAACACCTTAGGGGGACAACTTCGCCCTCTATCTTATCAACTAATTCTCGCGTAGGATCGGCTGCCGCCTCCTCGATCTCATCCAGCTCGTGGTCTTCATAGCCAGGTGCGAAGCCCCGACCCATTGCCCATAGATTGATGTTCTCATAGTGAGAGCGGGCGACCGCGAACGCCTGTTGAACACCAAAGCGGACCGCGCCTCGCGATCTCCTGCGCTTGGTCTGTGATCCGAAGAGAGCGAAACGCGAGCGAGCTCATTTCCTCTAATGGGGTCACCTCGAGGTCATCACAGACCAGCCCAACGACAACTCACAGGTCGTCATGCTCATCTCTCTCCTTATAGAGAGATCCCTTCACGTCGGAGAGCTCTTTCTCCAGGCCATGGATCTTCATCACCTCCGTCGTGAGCTTGTCGTCGAGACCTGCGCAAACCTCACATCAACTACGTCAAAACACCAAGTGGTGAATCCTAGGAAGAAGGGTGGCGAGGCAAACCAGGGTCTCAGCGTTCACTTGCTCCTGGAGTTTGCGCATCTACTCGCGCTGCTGGACCGCCTCAGCCTCCAGGGCCTGAACCTTGCCCGATGCTGATCGACCTGCACGGCGAGCCCGATAGACACATTCTCGGCCTTGGTCTTTGACTCCCTCTCCTTCTCTACCTCGCCAAGGAGGTCGCTGATCCACCGATGGGCATCGTCACGCTCCTACCGGAGCCTCGCCGAGGTTTGGAGCAGCTCGTCCCACTCCTTCCGTAGTCGCTCGGTCTTCGCAGCATCTAGGCGTGCCCTCTCGGCCAGGTCCGTGAGCTTCTCCTTGGCCTCGTCGGTGGCCCGACGAGCGTCCACCTCCCTAATCCGGAGGCTGACCACCTCCCTGGAGATGGGGGTAAGCTCAGCCACCTTATGACAAGCAGCATCGAGCTGCTCGGTCAGCCATCCACGCAACTGGTCCCCCTCACAAGGCGGTCCCAAGCGTCGTTCTGCTGGTGAAGAAATTGGGACTTCTCATGACTGTGAGACATAAGAGACAGCAGATAGCACAAATTAGAAGCGTGAAAAAGGGGGAAATCAAGACAGGAAGCACGGACAAGTCATACCTGGTCAATAATGCAACGACGTCGCGCAGCGCCTCTAGCCCCGTATTCAGGGCGCGAGCCGCAAGCTCAACCCCGGTCTCGACCTTCTCCCAATCCTTCCCCGTGGGCACTCCATGCGCCCTCTCCTTTGTCTACCTCTCCGCAGACGCCACCGTCGCTGTCGGTGAAACTTCCACAGTGGGCTCCGTGATTGCCTCAGCACCACTTCTGCCTAGCGCGGCTCCGGTTGACCCCTGGCGTCTCGACTGAAGGGCGAGGGTCTTCCTTGGCACAATCTGCAGGGAATTCCCACGTCCGCTAGTGCTGTAGAAGGCATGACGTTCAGCCATCGGCGATATCTGATCGGAACAAAGGAGCGGAGGAATTTTTTTAATTTACCTCGGTGCCACCTGACGAGGAGTTTTGGGGCTGACCCGCCCGACCCCGGCTGCGCCTCATCGGCGCAAGGACGCTTCGAGTCTTCCCTCTTCTCAGAAGGCTCAGACGGTGCGGATTGACCCACCCCTGTTGACTCCGAGGGTGCGTCCTCCTCCGCGTGAAAAGGGAAAGGTCCTCCCCGGGACGCACCACCACCTGCCAGCTCCTCCTTGTCCGCCAAATCCACCCATGGGGTGGGTGACGAGGAGCTGTAGGCTCCCTCCTCCTCCTCCTCCTCTTCCTCTTTCTCGTCTTCTTTCTCCTCTGACCCTTGGCGCCGCTTTTTTTGGTCTAGCCTCACCTGCTTCCTCTGTGCCTTCTTCTTCTTGTTGTCCTTTCTTTTCTTCTGCCTCTCAGCCACAACGCGGTTCGCCTTCCTGATGGCCACATCCTCTGGCAACGGCGCGCGAGAGGTCCGGACGAAGAGGCCGAGATCCGAATTATGGCCCTCAGGATCAAACGACGATGAAGGGTCGCCCAAGAAAACCGAGAAAGGACTTACCAAATCGATGAAGCCCGCATTCGGGCGCATCACAGGATGCTCCGGAATCAAGAACCTAAACGTGTTGTCGAGCACATCTGTCGCCTCCTTGATGCACTTGTAAGGTCCAAATGGCTAGAGGAGGGTAAATAGCCTATTTAAAAAATCTACAAGCTTCACTAAACAACCACGTTAGTATAAAAGATGGCTAAGCTAATTCTAGCACTAGCTCAACTACACTATGCAAGCCACCTATACAATTCTAGTGAAGCAAGGCTATGATCTCTAATTTACACCAACAAGACTAAGTCACTAAGCTACTTACTCCTATGTGATAAAGGCTACACTAAGCAAACTACACTAGGACTAGTACAAGAAAGTAAAGAGCAAGTGACTTGATTCTTATACCAACGAAGTATAGAAGTAATGCACTCGAAGAATCAATCACAATGATCAACCACAAGAGAAATCCCCGGCAAAGAGATGACACAAGATTTTTACCGAGGTTCACTTGCTTCCCGGTAATCTACTCCTTGTTGTGGCGATGCACCCACTTATCGGTTCACGAGCTAATCGACTATCAAGAGTTAAGCCCTCGTTGGGCATCGCACAACCGCACACAAGATGGGGATCCTCCAAGCCACGAGCTCCACTAGAGTATCCAATTTGCGAACTCCCACGGGGAAGTATCAAGAACCCCTTACAACACTTGGTGAGGGCTCCAACAATCTTCAATTGTGAGCTCAATCACCTCCGCTGCTCCAAGCCGTCTACCGTGTCGGGAAACACGGAAGAGTAACAAGAAATCCGCAGCAACTCAAAGATCAAGTGCCTCTAGAATGCAACTCTCAAGCAATGCAATGCAATTGAATCTCACTCAATCTCACTCAAGATGTGCAACTAAGCAAAGAGATGAGTGGAGGGGTTGTTCTCTAGCTCAAAGGATGTCTCTAGGTCTCAAAATGTGCAAGAGTTCACCCCAAACCCCGACCAACTTCTATTTATAGCGAAGGGGTATACAGCTAGCCATTACCAGACGACGTTGTGCAAAACGTGCTGACCGAACGCACCGGTCAGGGTGACTGGACGTGTCCGGTCACTACAGGACAAGCGAAAATAGTACGCGTCAGAAGTAGCCGTTGCCGTGACCGGACGCGCTCCAGCGTTTGACCAAACGCACTGCACCCGGCGTCTGGTCAGAGTCCAGAGAGCTCCCACCTCGACCGAACGCGTCCGATCGCACGTGACCAGACGCGCCGCGCGTCCGATTGGCTCTACGCCACGCTCTACCCCTCTGGGTGCTTGACCGGACGCTCCGGTTCCGTGAGGGACCGGACGTGTCGGTTGCACGTTCTTCTTCTGTGCCTAGGTGAACTGACCGGACGCGCTGGTCAGGCTAGACCAGCGTCCGGTCACAAACCCTAGGCGTGCTGCGTTGAACTGACCGGACGCGTCCGGTTAAACCGGGACCGCGTCCTGTGCAGTGTCCGGTCACCACGGTGACCACCGTTCGCCTCCGTTTCTTCTCCGACTTCGCAAATGTGCTAACACCACCAAGTGTACACCATCATGTGCATGTGTGTTAGCAGTTCACAATCATTTTCAGGGCGATAAGTTAGCTCTCTACTATATCCTAATGCATATGCTCAAGACATTGATCTAGTGGCACTTTATTCCTGATCTAACCGTGATTGCCCCTCTTGATACTCGGCTATGTATCCTAAATCTGGTCAATAACTTCTCTACTCAACTTAGACCGACAAAAGGAAAACCCTATGGTTATACCTTTGCCTTGCGCCCTTAGATCCTTCTCCTCCACTTGATCATCAAGTCCATCATTTTATATGCATTACTCCATGATCTTGCTCATCATTGCATGCACCAAAACATGTGGTCTTGTGGCCATCTCTCCATGCCATTTGCTCCTTCATCACGTGTGTTGCTTATGCCTAACTCAAACCGCTTGACACAAAGGCATTAGCAACTTGGTGCCATTAATTACCAAAACCAAACTTGGGCTTTCAGCGCTGCTCGATGTCATTATTGCGGTACGGTCCCCTGGCGAGCACCGTCCCCTCGAGTGGCGTGTCGGGCGTCATCTCATAGAGTGAGAGGGGGCGCGCCATCAGCGGTGCCACCCCCTCATGTGATATGCCTCGATGACACCGGCCCCGCCGACGCCGCCACTCCTCAGCCACATGATGGTGTTGAGGAGGTCACGCAACCTCCTCTTCTCCTTCTCGACGGAGCTATATCCCCACTCCGGTGGCACCTCCTTGATCAAGCGACCGAAAAAGACCGGTAGGGGGCGGCAACATCATTCTTCAGATAGAACCGCAGCTTGTGTCACCCCTTGCAGGATTTGGTCAGCGCAATCGGGATGTACCCACCTACCCGATCGCCCGATGCTTGTGCACCCCATCAGCATCGACAGCTTCGCCTTATGCTTCTCCCTCTTCTTTTGTAGAGAGACGGCGAAGAAGTACTTCCACAACTCAAAGTGGGGCTCGATCCCCAAATACCCCTCGCACAGCGTGACGAAGGTTGCGATGTGCTGAATTTCGTTGGGATTCAAGTGCTGCAGCTCAATCTTGTAGTGGTGCAACAGCCCTCGGAGGGATCAGTGGGGAAGGAACCGCGAGCCTGCACTCGTGGAAGGGGATGAAAGATAGACATAGCCATCAGGCGGTGCCGACGCATCCTCATCGCTAGGAACGATCCACTCTAGCGCCTCGGTCCTCGCTAGAAGAAGACCAGCTGGACGAGACACTCCAAGCAAGCGTAGAGGACGTCCGAGCGGCACCACGGCTCCATGGGGAGGCAGGGGCGTGGGGTGGAGGTTTCGATGGCAATGGAAGGGCGCAAGTGAGAAATCCCAGGCGCTGGCAACGACGGAACGGAGGAGGCGGGGTTGCGATTGAGCGTGCCGAAGATGAGAGGTAAGGCTCTCTATTTATATAGGGAGGCGGAATGAGAAGACGAACTGCCTGCGTAGATTTGCGCACCTATTGTGTCCTATCATCACGCCCTTCAGGAATTGTGTACACGCCATCCCTGACCGCTTCCTCGAAGGACGCACCGGATGGTGGTTCGTCCGCCCCGATGGGCCACGCGCTACAAGTAAGAGGGATACGGAACTAAAAACGCTCCTACGGTCCATGAAGGCCTAGAAGTTCAAGGATGGGCCCACTAGCGGCCAGTACCCGGGCGCGCAAGTGCCATAGGCATCCTAACCCTTGTTCAGGTCTTGACCACGCCCCGCCCTTGGTTTCTCCTTGAAGAAAGGTGACGAGCCCTCAGGACCAGTCGAACGGACCTGAGAACTATATGGACTGGCTGTTAGGAATCTGAGCTAACCCATGCTAGATCCCTGCGAATGAAAATTGGGGCCCCACTCGAACTGACCCGTTAGCAGCTCACCGAGCACCGTGGTTCGTCCAACAAGGAAAAACATGGCACGGCTCAACCCCTCCGTTTTCCTAAGTAAAAGCTTGAGGAAGAACGATCACAAGACAAGCTGACCCCTTGACCGGACCCCTACTACACGCGGGGGCTTGAGGGCTTGGACTCGCAAAGTGACCTGATGTGAAGTCACATGTGAACTGTGAATCGACCGTCACGACCTAATTAAAGGGACCCTACGAGTCACGATAGGCGCTCCAAATTCTTCTCTTATGAAAAAGCCTATGGAGGAGTAACCCACTCCTCCATAGGCTCGGGGGATACACCCACAGGGTGCGCTCATGCGCACCCTCAGGCAATCGAAGGATCCCCAAACCGATCCCTTCTGAATCGCTCGGGGGCTTGGGGGCTACTGTTGGGTACCGATATTATGGTACCCTAATAAAAGGGACTGGTGGTCATCAACAACTAGTTCATTCGTACGCTTTAAGGGTGTTATCCGACCCCCAGTGCGTAGAGTCTGCCTCGCCCGACCCCAGGAACGCCGACGTCGGCTCGCCCAATCCCGGGGCACACACTCTGGCTCGCCCAACCTGGGGGCACGGGCTCTGGCTCGCCCGACCTCGAGGGGTGGGTTTCGTCTCGTCCGACCCCCGAGGCATGGGCTCCGCTTCGCCCCGGAGCGCAGGCCCCATGAGGGCCCACACTACCTTCAACCACAACAGACATAAAATCTCAAAGCCCGGGGTCAAACTTCTGACACCGAATGGGAATGGGCATGCCTTGACACGACCCGTAGCCATAATAGGCCACGCCTGGAGGGCCCACGTCGCCCACAGCGCCGGGCAGGGCGAGATGGGGCGCCACGGCTGGATGACGACGCCGACGCGTGGCACCAGTGGCAAACAGGACCACGACGCGGAGTTGTCCCCATCACCATCTACGTCACGACATGGGGACGTCTCCGTCCTCATCTACAGGGCCGGCAAGATCCACTGCCGGAGGGGAAGGGTGGCGCAACTCTAGGGCTACCTTCCTCTCTGTTTTTCTCTTTCTTCTTTTCCTCTTTCTCTCTCGCGTAGCCCGGGTCCTTCCCTTGCTTTATAAAAGGGAAGGTTAGACGCTCCACAGGGGAGGCTCCGGGTGCTCTTCGAAGTCCCCAAAGCAATCACAGGGTACTCCGACTCCACTTCATCTTCACCATAGACTTGGGATCCTTTTCCTCTCTCGTCCGTCTGTAACCCCTACTGCAAACATCAGTGCTAGTAACACGAGCAGCTTCGAACTGGACATAGGGACGTTCTGCCCGAACCTGTATATATCCTTGTGTCCTCTAGCACACCATCTGGGCCAAACGCGCATTACAAATTCACTCATCCGCAGTACAAAACACCAACACCATGGCAAGAGTGCTTGAAGCTCTCATATCAGGTCAAATAAATCATGCAATTGAGGTTGGACCACAAAATCCCTAATTGAGTATCTTGAACCTAATATTCAGATAATTATGGATCATCATTAAAATAATGGGTGGTTGAAGGGTCGAGATGGCGGACTAGAGGGGGGGTGAATAGTCCTTTCTAAAACTTAAACGCGTAGGCTAACCAAAACAAATGCGGAATTAAACTTATCGGTCTAGCCAAGAGTACACCCCTCTATCTAAGTTCTCTAGCACCTTGCAAAGATCCTAATTAAGCAACTAAGGTGCTAAGCTTACCAAGAGCT
This sequence comes from Saccharum hybrid cultivar R570, assembly GCA_038087645.1. NCBI lineage: Eukaryota > Viridiplantae > Streptophyta > Magnoliopsida > Poales > Poaceae > Saccharum > Saccharum hybrid cultivar. The sequence goes on from JAQSUU010000296.1 coordinate 440,337, forward strand.
CACCTAATCAATTCTAGAGCAAGGTCACACAAACCTATGCACTAGTACTTTGCCAAACGAGGGAGCTCCTACACAACTAGTGAAGCAAAAGCACAAAGCTTAAGCTCGCTAGCAAAGCTCAATAACAAGGCAACTAATGCCAAATTAGAGAGCGCAAAACACTTAGCTACACAAACTAAGCAATGTGACTAACAAGGTTACACAAACCAAATTAGTCACACAAAGGGAAGCTTCTATCTACACAAGCAAGAAGACAACTAGCAAACTATACAAGCAAACTAGTTACGAGAGCAACTACACAAGCACAAGTATATATGAAAGTAAATACAAGCTTGTGTTGCACGAAAGCAAACCACCGAGAAGAGTAGATAATGTTGACACGGTGATTTTCTCCCGAGGTTCACTTGGTTGCCACCAAGCTACGTCCCCGTTGTGTCGACCAACACTTCGTGGTTCGGCGGCTAATCGGTCACACACCGAGCCTCTCAAAAGGCACCGCAAGAACCCATCATAAAGTGTGGTAGCTCAATGACACGCTCAACTAGAGTTGCTCTTCGCGATCCCCGCGGGGTGAGCACAATCCCCCTCACAAAGCTTCTCCGGAGCCTCGCACAATCTTCTTGCGAGCTTCGACGGAGCCACGAGCCACCAAGCCGTCTAGGAGGTGGCAACCTCCAAGAGTAACAAGCACCACCGGCTTGCAACACGATCACCTAGTGCCACACGATGCAATCTCTCAAAGCAACGCACAAGAATCGCTCTCTCACTCGATCCGATGAACACTATCAAGTATGAGTGAGTTAGAGGGCTCCCAAGCACTACCACACAAGTCACAAAGACTATAGTGTGCTCAGCTGCCGGCCATGGCCGGCCAATTCATCTATTTATAACCCCACGGTTAAATAGAGCCGTTACCCCTTCACTGGGTAGAATTCGGGACGACCGGACGCGCCGGTCGTAACTGACCGGACGCGCTCAGCCGCGTCCGATTCTCCAACGGTCACTGACCCCCAACGGTCAAACCAGCGACCGGATGCGCCGCTACCAACGACCGGACGCGCCCGTCAAACGACCGGACGCGCCGTTCAAACTGACTGGACGCGCTGGTCGCACAACGGCTAAGTCACGAAGCACTGACCGGACGTGCTGGTCCAACTGACCGGACGCGCCGGTTGCCCAACGGCTAACTGCGAAGCAACGACCGGACGCGCTGGTCCCGAGAATGACCGGACGCGCTGGTCGCCTGAGCAGTGCTCAACGAAACAACGACCGGACGCGCTGAAGAAACATGACCGGACGCGACAGTGCCAGCGTCCGGTTATAGTCCAGTAAGCTCCCTGAACGACCGGACGTGTCCGATCATCAGTGACCGGACGCGCCTCGCGTCCGATCATCGAACTGAAAAACACGTAGACACTGAACACTGATCGGACGCGTCCGGTCATGCAAGGACCGCGTCCGGTTCAGCGTCCGGTCACCTATGTGACCTCCGTTCGCCTCCATTTCTTTTCCGAACTTCCGGCGTAGTGGAAAATAATCGTTTCAACTTCTCAAAAACGCCTGAATCCCGCGCTCGCAAGCTCGGCGGGAGGGAGAGAGGAACCCAAACCCTCTCTATCGCTCAAACTTTATCGCCTTCGTAAATGTGCCAACACCAACAAGTGATCACCACCTTGTGCACGTGTGTTAGCATTTTCATAATCATTTTACCGAAGGAGTTAACCACTCAACTTGCCACGCCACTCGATCCTAGCAACGATGCATAGTTAGATCACACGAGTGGCACTAGATGACCGATATGCAAACAAGTTTGCCCCTCTTGATAGTACGGCCATCTATCCTAAACCCGGTCATAAACTTCTCTACACACCTATGACCGGTGAAATGGAAATGCCCTAGGTTATACCTTTGCCTTGCGCATTCCACTCCATCTCCTCCGATGTTGATGCAACATATGCACCAACCATATCACAAATGATATGATCCACTTCATATCATCACGTGACCGTATTGGTTCATCGATCTTGACCTCACTTGCTCTTCACCGTTGCCTCGGTCCTTCGGCGCCAAGCCATCACACAACTTGCCCTTCATCCTAGCAACCGGTCCATCAAGCCAAGCCTCATCTTGATCTTCTCCACCTTGGTCACATGACTCCATGTCATGTCTTATATGCAATGAGCACCTTCATGACACCATCACCTGTGGACTAATCTCCTGTGTATCTCACATAACCACATATTAGTCCACCTAAGTTGTCACTCAATTACCAAAACCAAACAAGGACCTTTCAGTGGTAAAAAAAGTGATGGTTCAAAAGGTCCTAATAGAGATCAGTTTTGGCATAAGTTTTACAAACTCTGTTATGATATATAATGAATCTGACTAATGGCATGGATTAAAATATGCAGTTATGGGATTATGAAAATCCATGAAGAGCAACATTAAAGTCTCATACCAATATTGTGTCTTATGAGAAATGATCTCCCGATAAAGATAAAAAAAACTCCCTTAAGGATTTTTCCTTAAGTGAATATATGGTTATAAGTATGAATGCACCAAAATAAGTGAAATATTTGGAAGGAATAAAGACCCATATATGACCCAAAATATAAAAATGAAAAGAGGTAATGAAAGGAACAAAAGTATATCATATAAGCACATTTGCATTTTCATGAGCTTTTACTATGAGTGCATATATACTTGTGATATAATATGTTCTCCACCTGAAGATTTGGAATTGTAGTATTCTTTGAAACCCTATATGATATATTTCGTGTTACTAGCAATATTTTTCCGTTACATTAGAAATACAGACTTGTGATGTCTTACTTTATATTAAAGATTCTCGAAGAATTTTGTAATCAATCCCAGAAGGAGTCACGACTATTATGTTACAATGATATAAAGAATAATGATTATTAATCACATCTCGAATATGTGTGCCATTGCAATTTTGGAGTGCACAAATATGTATTCTAATGTATGCATGATAGAATATAATAAATTTCTCTCAACATTATTCTCTTTGCTCAATGTTCTTGAAGAACAGTGAGACAAACGTCATGAACACTAAATATTGTGAAAATCTTGTAATCTCACTTGCACTATCAATGTCTATCTTTATTTCCAAATAATGGCTAATGTCATGGGAAATGAATCACTTCAACAGATGTTGTTATTAGGGGGAGTATTTACAAGATATTGATCATCGTTCACAATACTTTGAAAGTCTCAAACAATACCTAGAAGATGTTATTTGTAATGGTGACTTTCTATCCTCGGTTGAAGGTTCTATTATGACACCATTTATTAAAGTGGGCTTTTTTATGTACACTTCTTTCCTATTTCTACTTTACGGGTTCCAGAAGCAAAATGAAGACTTGTGTTGGCTGACCGTCCAATGGTCATGCCTAGATCATCTGTGGGTTAGGACAGGGGCAGTCTGATGGGGCCCACGAACCACCCATGAGTTCTAGACAAAAAAAAAAAAACTCAGACGTTTTGATCATATGATAGCCTAGGTTAATTCAAAGATATCAAGCTTGACAGTTGTGTTTGTAGTTATTCAAGCTTCTTCAAGCTGTTCGTTCATGATCAAATACCAGTGTGAGTTATTCGCTGCCCTTGCAGGTCCTCAAGGCAAAGTCGTGGCCTACTCCAGGTTTCTGGGCCTTTGACCTACGGAGTACTCAATCCGTCTTATAAAAAATGTCGTTCTCACTTCACAAGAAATCAAACAACATTTATTTAAAAAATATAAATATTTATGACATATAATTAATATCATTAGATAGATGATTAAAAATATTTTTACAATAAATTTGTTTGGAGATACAATGTTGTAAATATTTTTCTATAAAACTAATTAAACTTAAGAAAATATGATTAGCACGACCCATAGCGACTCATTTTATGGGATGGAGAGGGTATGGGCATGCTTAGATCAGATTTTTAAATCTGGATTATATATATAAAAATAATCTCTGAAGTTTCTTAGATTTTTTTCGTCTGTGTGTTAGAATTCTATAGAATCCTATGGTGTTTGAATAGAATTACAAAATTTTGAGAATTTTTTCTATCTAGATTCTTAAAACCGATTCCCACGGATCTAAACGCTACATATGTGGGATGCAGGTAGGTTAGTTTGGCCAAACACGACACGGTTCACGAATTTATCTTTTATTTTCTTTTATTACTTTAAGTCGTTGGACTTCGTAAGAACGGGTTTGAAAAAAGATTTTAGACCAAACTAAGTTTAAGTTATGAGCTTAATTCTACAATAAGTATTTTTGTTTAGTATTAAGCTTTAAGCCACATTTATTAGGGTTGTCCATATTATGTTTTCTCATTGCAACATACTATTCCCTCCATCTCAGGATATAAGGCATGCACATATTTAAAATTCAAACTTTGTTATCTTTGACCAATAATTAGTCTAATAATATAAAAATTTTATAGTACAATAGTGGTAATATTATATTTGTGTTTACAAATACTTATACTTTCTAATGATACTTTTGTTTTTGCCATAAATTATATACAATAGTATAAATTAACGGTTAAAGTATAATATTGAAAATCACACCAGGTTAAAATCACGCCTTCTATCTTGAGATGGATAGAGTAATATATTAAATACTCCCTCTATTTCAGAAATAATACAATTTCATGTTTAACCCAAGTAAAATTTTAGTTTGACTAGGTTTATAGAAATTAGTATCAATATTTATATCCTCAAATAGGTTCACTATAAAAATATATTTTTATTATTAATCTAGTGATACTGTTTCATTATCATAAATATTACTATTTCTTTATAAATCCAGTTAAATTCAAAACTATATGATTCCTAAAACTGAGAATTGTAATTTTTCAAAGGGTGCGAGCAGTAACTATTATAAAAACACTAGAGCTAAAGCTATGTCAAAGGGAAATGTTATTACGCGACCCCGCACCTTTTCTCTCCCTCTCTTTTTCCACAACTGCGGCCGTCTTAGAAGGGGCTCGGGGGAGGCAGGCCAGCCTGGCAGTGGCAACGTCGGGAGGGTGACAATTAGGGTTCTGGTGGCGTAAGAGGCGGTTCGGCCAGGTTGGGCCGAGGGCGTCCATAGACAAGTCGGTGGCAAGAGGAGAGAAAGAAAGGGGCCACCGTGGACGCGGTCTCGGGTCTCTGACGAGACCCTACCGCGTCGCGGTGGAGCAGGGGGCGGCGGCGACGGTGTCGCACGCTCGAATTCCTATTTCTAATTTCATCCGAACTTGGGCCGGTTCAGTTCCAAATTTTTTGGCAAAATGACACTGTAGCGATTTTCGTTGTTATTTGGCAATTAGTGTCCAATCATGGTCTAATTAGGCTTAAAAGATTCGTCTCGTCCATTTCGTCTAAACTGTGTAATTAGTTTTATTTTTTATCTATATTTAATGCTTCATGCATGTATCTAAAGATTCGATGTGACGGGAAATCTTTAAAAATTCTGCAAAATTTTTTGAAACCCAACTGGGCGTTGGTAGTGCTAGATGAAAGTCATACACTGCGGATTTGCGCTCTAGCTAGACAGCTTTTTTTGTTGAAAAAATAGTTAGATGGACAGTGAAACCTGGCGCGTGTACTAGACGCACATGGCACATGTATTGGCGTACGTAGGTAAAGCAGCACCTCCGGAGCGAGCACTGTTGCACCCGCCGTGGCCATAAATGATTGGGGTCACCGCCCGGTCGGCCGCGTCCGCCAGCCTCCCTGTTTCTCCTCCAGTTCCTGATCGACGCTGCAGGCAGCTAGCTAGCTGCAGCTCCGTCCTCGCCCTCCACAGTATAGCCTCCAGCTATATCTATCGCCACCCGCGTCCCGTCCTCCTCCAATCCATCAGTAACCACTCCTCGTCGTCTCTCGCGGTGCCGCCTCCTGCAGCCTCTCGCCAGAAAGGGAAACCGCATCTGCTCCCGTCCTCCCGTCTCGGCGGCGCCGCCGCCTGATCGACCACAGAGAGCCCAGAGCGGGGCGTCGAGGCCGTCCGGCGCTCAGGTGAGCTCGACCTGTGTGCGATTTCTGTTGTTCTCTTCTCGCAGCCAGTGCGCGTCAGTTTTCTAGGTAGGCTGCCGCAGTAGCTGCTGCTGCTGCTGCAGCAGCAGCTGCTGACCTCAGATCAGGCAATTCTTGGGATGTGCTGCACTCAGAGGCGCCGTACTTGCCCTGGACCAGCCTGATTCTGATTTCATCTCCCCCGTTGCAAACCCTAGTTCGTTACTCCTGTTTTCTCGATTAAGTAGCAGCAGAATCCAGGACCACGAAATCCCGAGCTTGTAGTACAATTTGTTCTTCCCACTTTCCGCCGCCTCGAAAGCTTCTTTCCCTTCTGCACAAGCATGTAATCCAACTCGCTCGTGGCCTCGTGGGTGATGGGCTGATGGCGGCGAAAAGCTCAGTTTTTTGGACTTGTGTGTTTGGTTCCCGGTGTTGCCGTCGCACTAATCGAGGGGGGTCGCATGCAGATCTGAGGCGCGAGGAGCAAGCGAAGGACATGCAGGTCGGAGGAGGCGCGGCCGACAGCCCCGGCGCGGCGGCGGCGGCGGGCGCGGAGGCGCCCCGCCCGAGCCGCTACGAGTCGCAGAAGCGGCGGGACTGGCACACGTTCGGGCAGTACCTGCGCAACCACCGGCCGCCGCTGGAGCTGGCGCGGTGCAGCGGCGCGCACGTGCTGGAGTTCCTGCGCTACCTCGACCAGTTCGGCAAGACCAAGGTCCACGCGCCGGGGTGCCCCTTCTTCGGCCACCCGTCGCCGCCCGCGCCGTGCCCGTGCCCGCTGCGCCAGGCCTGGGGCAGCCTCGACGCGCTCGTCGGCCGCCTGCGCGCCGCCTTCGAGGAGCACGGGGGCCGGCCCGAGGCCAACCCCTTCGGCGCGCGCGCCGTGCGCCTCTACCTCCGCGAGGTCCGCGACAGCCAGGCCAAGGCGCGCGGCATCGCCTACGAGAAGAAGCGCCGGAAGCGGCCTTCCGCTTCGTCCCAGTCGTCGCCGCAGGCCGCGACGACCCCGCCGCAGCAGCCCCCTCCCGTCTCCTCGCCGGCCCTGTCGGACGCGGCGGCCGAGAGGGCCGACGTGCGGGCGCACGTGCCGGACGCCGGGCACCCGCACCATCACCTGCACCAGCACCAGCACCAGCACCAGCACCACTTCTTCATGCCACACCCGCAGTTCCTGCACGGATTCAGCCTGCTGCCGGCCAACCCCGAAGCGGTGGCTGCCAATGGCAATGGCAGCAGCAGCAGCAGCGCTAGCGTCGCTGCCGGCAGCGGGGACGAGATAGCGCTGGCGATGGCGGCGGCGGCGGAGGCGCACGCGGCGGGGTGCATGCTGCCGCTGTCGGTGTTCAACTAGACAGGCAGTCGTATAGCCAAGCGAGGTAGGGCTTAAACAATAGATCAATCCGGGTGGTGTTTATCTAGTGTTAAGATCGATCTCATTGTCGCGATTGAGATGAACCGATCAATACGTACGTGCTGCTGTTCTTCAGGATTTCCAATTCCCATCTCTTTTGGTTACATCATGCTCTTGCATTTCCTGCTGGGAAACAATATTAGTAGCTGTGCTTGGTACTGTAGGGTTTGCAGAATCCTGCTTGGTTTGTGTAAGCAATGCAATGATGATGGGAGATATATAATGGAAGGCTTAATTTCCAGACTAATGTTCTTGATGCTTTCTCTCTGTGATTAATATTGGATATCAGATTCTTGGGTCTTTGATCTCTTCTTTTGAGATGGCACGCATCCTTTTAATTTTTGTCCCAGTATATATGCACACTCTTGGTCGATCAAGTGGTGGTTCGATTTTAAGGTATGGGACTTAGAATTTACTGTACAATGCACAAACTTGAACTGTTAATACATAACAAAATAGATGTATGTAAAAGTGTTAAACGACTTGTAATTTAGAATGGAGGGAGTATTTTTTTTCATGGGTGATGATGCACCTACAAGCCTGTATATAGCTTCGCCACTGACTTTATACATGATATGAAAATTTTCTTTTGAGAGCAATGATGCGTATACAAGCTGACAACATGTTATAATTAATATAAAAATAAAGAACCCACAGACTGCGAAACATCTGCATTCAGATTGTGAGAGCCTCGTACAAAATTAAAGGATTTAGCCAAATAGACATCAACCAGCAGCCTCTGGTAATCAATGAGAACAGCGCAGATTTCACATTTTATTAGGCTAACCATAAAGTGTTTGTTTTGCGCTTTTCAAACATACTATATATGTCATTTGGACACATAAATAAAGCATACTATATGGCGTAAGTAATGCCGGATAAGTGCACACATAAATCGGAAAAATTTTGGCTAAATTGAAAACTGACCTTACATGTCATTTCGGTCACGAATTTTCGCTGCATACGCTATTTTGTTAAAAAGAAATACTCCGTTGCACAAATGTTTAACCGGTTTATATCTATTAGAGCAATTTCAGTAGAACCTCTATTTAGGGGCTGTTCGGATGGACTAGGACTAATAACTAGTCCTATTAGCTTCTACGAGTGAACCAGTGAACTAACAACTAGCATATGATTAATTAATTAAGAATTAGTTTATCTTTTTGATACTTAGGTACTAAAAATTAGTCAACTAGTTGTTAATTCTGTGGATCCAAACAGGGCCTTAGGCCTTTATTTTAGGGTGTCTTTGGCATGCCACCGAAACAGCTCCGGCTCCTCTGTTTTTCACTGAAAAAGGCTCTACCTACAAAACGTTTGGTAGAGCCCCTCCTGAGGAGCTGGAGCCGAAGCCGGAGAGGAGCCTGACAAAAGAGGCCCTTGCTTTTGAGTGTCGAAACGAAAACTCACTCCACCCAAAAGTAGGAAGTCCCCTAATTTCCCCTCTCGGGCTCTCATTCTTCGGGTCATCCAGCTCATGCGCCGCCTCCATCGCCACCCGCCTCAAATTCGGCTTCCGCCATTCGGTTCCTCACCGGCCAAGCAAAATCCTAAACCTGGTAGCAAGAACTCAGCTTCCCTGCACGACATCCTGGCGCCGAACCACCAAAGCTCGACCCCTCTTGCACTCCCTCCTTAGCTCCAGTTAGCCTGAGCTCAGCCTTCCCTACCACCATCTTGCCTCCAGCGTCTGGGCTCATTCCCGAACAACCCTCCGTCCAATCTCAGCCTCTCGATGACCCTCCTGCAAGTTCAACCTCCCTGGTGTTGTCTTGCCCGAGCTCAGGCTCCTTGTTGGCCCTCCGCCCGAGCCCAGCCTCCTAGTGGCTTCTTGCCCTTGCTCGGCCTCCCCGACGCATACTTTCCCGAGTTCAAGCTCCTTGGCATCCCAATGTGATTTTTTTTCTCTTGTGAATGCCATGTCAATTTGTAGTTTGCCAATTTATCTACAATTTGGTATGTAAATGGTTTTCACGAATGAATATTTAATTCAACAATGGTGGATGCAAGAGGACTCTGATGATGACGACTTAGCTTCATTACCTTGAATGGAGAAGGCAAAAGAGGGGATGGTGACCTTGAATGAAGAGGACATGTTTGGATTTGTGAATTTGAATATTAGTCATGTGTATAAAATTGTAACATTTTTTGTTTAAATTTATGTCGGGTCAAATACATAGAATAAGTGAGGAGATACAGCTGAAGTTTAACGAAAAACACAAGGCACGCTGAAGTTGCTCAATGGTAGCATTGGACCTGTTTGATTGGCTTTCAAGATTTACTATTTCAAAAAAAATTGTAAGTAAAAGCTGTAAAGCTTAGATAAAAACATTTATTATAGATTTGACATGACAAATATGAGATGTTGACAAATTTTGATAGAAAACAAATAGCAGCAAAAATCTTGGCTTAATTGGCAACCAATTTTAGCCGGCGCCCAATCAGGCTCGTAACTGTAACAGAACCGACCAAATTATAAGAGCACAAGTACAAAAACAATCACCGAAATGATCAAATTCTCGCACTTGAGCCCATATAACTCCGGTAGTCCAATGAAATCACGAGGGAATTCAAACCAACCAACATACAAGCCAAGATCGTAGTGATTCAACATAACAAGTCACATGTTACATCCGTTCACAAGTAATTCAATATACATCGGAGTTCAACATAGTTATTAGAACTTACATTGAAAAGTAGCGGAAGCAAAGTAATTTGAAACTAACATTATTCTTATTTCAAATACTTGCCAGTATCACGGTCGACTTCCAACAAAAGCATTAGAGATAAGATAACTTAGACGGATCACGCCCGTGATCACACTCCGCCTCTACGGCAGGAGCCATCCAACTCTTGCAGTCGCCATGATACATCACAACCTGCAACAAGTGGGGATAAAACCGTGAGTACGACAAAGTACTCAGCTAGACTTACCCGTCAGAAACTAGAAATAAAGTGACACCAAGGATCATGCAAGGCTGATATAAGGTGGGCTAGCTTGACAACATTTTGCATAAAAGCTTATTATGGATAAGTAATCATTAATGCTTAAGCATCAAGTTAATTATCATTAGCCTGTCATCTATATTAGAACCTGTACTAGAGCACTCACTTTATTAGGAGCAAACAATATTAACCATAGCAGGTATAAATTGAGGCAACCTTTCCATCGTGATCCAATTAACCATCCGTTCAATTTAATGGAATCTACGTTGCCGCTGCTCAAGTCAAGTGCTCACTAACCGGGAGCGACGGCGATTCGAATCGAATTCCTATCCAGCTGGAGGGGTATTTCTAACACTCACCGCGCAGGCCCCTGCCAGGGTCGCACAAGCCACCTTTTCATATGATTCAGGAATCACGGGTCCGAATGATGTCGCGACCCCAAGGGCGACACTCTGCCAGGTGATAGGGACTCTAACCCCCCCTTGGTCTCACGCCAATGTCCCCAAGCACATCCTTTCTCTCCTCCAAGAAGCAACCTACCATTCGATTCCCGGCCTGAACCACATTACTCGGCTTCGCGGTCGGAACGGGTTATCCGGCCAACTAAGTGTTAGACTGCGTTCAACATGACTCAAGGACGTACAGCGAATCGGTCCTTAAACGACTCAGACGGGGATAGATCTACACCCAAGACATCCATGCCTTGTTGCTTCACTATCGTTATCCCGCCCGGTCTCATTTCATTTTATTAACACATGGTTCCATTCCACGATAGCAAATATAGCCAACCGTGCCATATATGAATATCCCTATATCTCGCAGGTGACAGGAAATCACCTGACTTCTACCGCTTAAGGCAGGGCTAAGCATCTACTCGATCCTAGTCTATGTAGGATTCAGGGATTCATATATCTGGACAAGGAATGATATAATGCAGCAAGGGTTTCCAACCAACTCCTATCACTTAATGCAGCAATACTTATAACATATATAGAATTAATTGCTTTAAAGATAGGAGGCTTATAATGCTCCGGGGCTTGCCTGGGATCCAACTCAAGTTAGAGTATGTTAGATGAATTCACTTGGTGAGCATCCTCCCATCTAGCACTTGCCCGATCCTTCTATCTTCGGGATGGATCCACCAAACACCGTCTTCGGGCTTGGGTCCTCATCTCGTCCTTCACGTGGTACATCTAGCGTACCTAAATGAGATGCAAATGCGAGTGCATGAATATGGAATACATGGAAATGCAATAGATGATGCATCACATATAGTAAACAAGGCAAGCATCATGTCACTCTACACATACATATGCACTTCACTTTGCTTAACTGAAATTTTACACAAACCATCAAGCTAAAGCAAGGAGATACACTAAGCATGACTCAAGTTTCACAAGACATCTGGGATAATAACTTGACCCTAAAATAGGTATAATCCTACTTAGCAATACATGAAGCAAAGCAAAGTGAAGCCTAAACTAAACTTAGAACTTATCAATTTCAGGACTGCAAACATCAGCTGACAAACAAATGCATAACTGGAGATCTATAAATCCAAATGATTTGAAAGAAGACATTAAGGAAAGCTTATAAAATTCTCTACATTTCATCTAATATCATCACGGCATGATTCCAAAGTTTCACATGTCAAATTTACACAAACACAGAAACTGGTCTAGCAAGACAGAGAGCAAGCAATTCTGTAACCCAACTTTAAATAGCTATAACTCCTAAACCACATGGCCAAATGCCACCAAATTTTAACAGCAGCTAGATACATAAATTATCTACAACTTTTGTATAAATAAGTTTCTCAACAAAGCACATTATCATGAAGAACTTTACCAAGTTTTCAGATCTGTCCAGAAACCTCATTTGCAAGAAATAATTATTAACTTATGTTGCAAACATATAATTAGACAAAACCAACTTTACCAACATTTCACGCATGACTAATGAACACCAGAAAACATAGTGTCAATTACTAAATAAATTCTTTTAATACATTTTCTTAATTTATTTGGATAATTAGGTGGAATTATGAACACCTCATAAAGATTCTCAATAAATTCTACCAACATTACAGGGGTCTACAAATCCTCTCAAAAGTCTACTGTCCAAATTTCAAGCCATTTAGACAAGTATATCAACCTCTATGAAAAAGACAAATAACTATTGCAATAAATCATGTAAAAGCAAATTAAACCTAAAACTCAATATTTTCTGTGAACCCAAGGCCATATTATGAATCAATATGATAGAGAAACATCATACTCAGGTAATGAAACAACATTTTCCATTTTATCATTTATATACTATTTATAAGCTATTTACTAAGCCATAAACAATTTAACTCAATAACTTGAGCATATAGTAAGCAATGATCATGAAATTCATACCACAGTACATCCATAGCATGACAAGCCTACCATAAAAAAATTTCACATCAATTGGAGCAACACAACTCAAGATATAAAAATAACAAGCAATATAAGGTAAATTCCTTATTTATCAAGGTCCAATCAAAACCCTAAGAAAACCGTGAACAATTAGTGTGTTTGATATTTTTCCTAGCAAGCACATGTCATCACAAAATTAACAAAATAAGAATCACTATTTTTGGATGTCTAAAACTCAAGATATGGCTCTGGTCAAGTTTATAAGCATTTTTAGAACCTTTTTAAAGCTTAAATAAAGACATCAGAAAAATTTTACAAACATGTAACATACTATGACTCCACTGCATAGATCTTTTCTCAAGGTTTCCAAAAAGTCCTTATTTACTATTTTTGGAGTTTCCTAGCATGCGATATAAATTTTAGAAGATTTACATAAAATCTGAAATTCAAAAATGCAATTAACTACTTAACCCTAAATCTGCTAGGCGTACCCGACTGTGCACCCGAATCAGTCACCACTTAAACTGACATGTGGGACCCGCTGTTTCACCGGGCCCACTTGTCATCCACCAGAGAGAGGGACACAGAGGGGAACGGAGGCGGTCTTCTTCCCCTGTCCGTTGGGAGAAACAGGGGACGGCGGGGTCGGCCTGGTCTCCGACGATGGGATCGCCGACGGCGATGGCGAAGGCGACATGAGCACCCGTGTGCCTACCCGCACCCATGGAGGGTTGAATCATGGTCGGAGAGGGACCGAGGCCTCCTGGCCACACGAGCAGGCGGGTCGGTGGCGGCCGAGCTGGCGGCGCCAGCCTTCCGGCGACACTGGCCCGTCGAGGTTGCGCGCGGGGGTTGGAATACAACGAGGTGAAGGTGGTGGAGCTCACAGTTGTGGCCGTGGTGCCTCGAGGTGGCCCAGCCACGTACGCCGACGACCAAGCTAGCAGCATCGCCGGCGGCGGGGCGCTCCGGCGATTCCGGTGGCTGGTGACGGCCGGGGACAGGTGTGCTGGTTGCGGCGCAGCGAGACGAAGGTGGTGACGCGGTTAGCTAGGGCAGAGGAGGTGCGGGGTAGCAAAGAGCGCAGCTACCATGGAGCTCGGCCGGCTCGGCAATGGCGCCACTGGGGCTGTGCCTGCTCGTCCATGACGGACAGAGGGAGAGGGCAGGAGTGGGAGCGAGGGCAGTGAGCGCACGCGGGAGTGAGGACGAGCTCAGCTCCTCCATTCCTTGCGTGAGGAAGGGCAGGGCACGAGGCATCGGCGCGGACGCGCGTCGTCACGGTGGGGACGCGAGGTGAGCATGGTCGCCACGTCCAGGGCGCGTGGCACTCTCCCGAACAGGTGGCAGGCGAAGTATTGAGCACCTTGGTTTCCGTTTTTGAGCATATTCCGTGAAGATTCGGCCTCGACTCCTTAAACAAATTTTGTTGTTCTCCTGATGCTCCACAACTTTCATTTAGGGTGCAAGATCATTAGTGCTGTAGATTAAGAGATAATTAGCATCTAAGTTATCATTGTCAACACATCACTAACCAATAAGGGAACTCAATTTTGCTGCTCAAAATGAGGTCAAACTTAAGCCAACTTTTTGCATGATCTACTACACCACATACACTCCAACTTTTATTTTGGGACCATGTTAAGTTGTTTAACAAAATTTTGAGAACGCGGCATGTCAACATGTCAAGGCCGATTAGTGATAAAAATAACTTTTTGCTGTTTTGGAAGCTCCTATTGAAGGTCCAACTAAGCTCCATTTTGAGTGACACATGATCCATTGTTTCCATCATGAAAAGTACTACAACTCATATTAAGGAACCTAATTGAGCTACCATATGAAATTGGAAGATAAAATTGCATGAACATGGCAACCTTCTGCTGTTAAGTTCAGGACTTAGAATATTTTCTAAGTGTCAGAAACCGTCCAAATTCTGACTTGTGGGCCCTTTTTGGTCATGTTCCACACATTTTCATGACTTGACTCTTAAACAAAGTTTGTTCCTTATAAAATTCTCTAGAACTTTGTAAAAGGGTGCACAGTCATGCAAAGCTTCTAGGTCAGACTTTTGAAATGGTCAAACGAAAGGGTCCTAGGGTCCATACATGGTCAACCATCACTTAGAAGCATATTTAGGCGAAATGATCAACATGAACATTGTTCCATTAAGTGTCCTAAGTGTAGTTAAGGTGTTGTAGAGGCCAAACATACCCACCATGCATAGGTTGCACAAAAGTGTAGGTTTTAGTTATAATCCAAACAAGCATATAACTCATCATTTCATGTGACTTTTTGATTCCAAACTTCATGAAACTTTTTCAGGGATCAATATAGATAGAATGTGATGTGAGACACATGAAGATATTACCATAACACCACCCAAACATATATCTTTGAAAAGGGACCTATATGTAAAGCAATGATGCAACATCCACTTTAGGTTAGGCTCATCTCCATAGGTTGACCTTGATATTGTCATCTCCACTTAATCTATCATGTTTGATCTTAAACCCACCACCTAATTGGTGATAAACACCTGGGGTGTTACAGCCCTCCCCCCTTAAAAGAATCGCGTCCCGAGATTCGGAATGGAAGACCTTTTAAGGAAGAGAGACACGTTATCTAGTTCCCAACATCTGCTATAGCATTCAGCTATAAAGCTTTAACATCGGCGAACAATTTGGCCACAGGCACTTTCTGTTACTTCCTCTTCATGGTAAAATTTGTCTGAATAATTTCCTTCATTGACTTCCATGAAGCATTGTTACTTTGGGAGGAATCCCAGATAGCACATTACTGCATTCTCAGTGTACGGAGATCATCTGGTCCATGAGTGAACCACTCACAAGTATCTGACTCTCTAATGAGCACAACATAGGCCATCTGAACTTGACACTAGACCGAAATATTCAGAAGTATACTTGTTGAAATGGCTCTATGTTCACATGGTTTTTGAAAAGCAGTTCTCTACCAACTGGCTTGAGTACAACCTTCCAAAAGGGTGAGATCATAGACGACAAACATTCTCTGAGGCCATAGGATACCGACTAACCAATAGACAAGGTCTATGTTGGTCGTAAATGTTCATTCATTTAGACACCAACTAATGGAAAACTACTTGAGGTTCCATGTGTGCAGTTCTCTTTCTCTGATGACAACACTGTATTATCTGAGTCTGTCGATGGGTTAGTGAATGTGATGGCTGACTCTGTCGGCTTCGTTTTTCTGTCAAATGTTACCTAAGAAGATTCTTCTATCCAAGACAACAGTTATCTGGGTTGAATCAGATGCAACCTCTTAGGTAAAAACATTTATAAGGTACCAAAGTATGTCATCATTGGAAGAATAATTCCCAAAGAAAGATGTAGCGAGGCCTTAAGGACAACAAAAGTTATAAATGTTCACTAAACCGTGGGGCGTAGTCTACCACCTATTGCAGTCTATTAATGTTTATGTCGATGACCTGTTCTTTAAAGGTTATCCTCTTAGCAACTTCAGGAGGAAGTTTTTACTACTTTCGGTCTAAGATATGGATCTTACGATATGATATGGAGAGATAACCAAGAAGGAACACAAGAAAATAGCACATCGTCTGTCGTTTGATAATGGATCATGACTAGAAACCATGATACCAGCGCGTGCCAGGCAGCCAGCCATGTGTCTGCAGCCACAGGAGGCCCTTGGTTTCGTCGCGGCACCATCAGCGGCTACTCATAACACCATTACTAAACGCACAATGAAAGTGAAATTTCAAGTGGCACCAATGGGCTGTAAGAGCAAGCGCCATACAAGAAGGGATAGCAAGCAAAGGTAGCCACAAGATTTAGAATCAACAAAAAAAATAATCCGAAGATCAACATATAGCACAAGAGAACATCGCACAATTGCCAAGGATAACTGAGCAAGAGACTCTTGCTTAACTTCTATGTACGACTCGCGTCCACCGAGATGAGTTCCAGATAAAAGATTAATAGGAGATTCATTCATGTTGGGCAACAACATGAGATCAAGACTGATAAACATCTCGAGACTGAGAAGGTTGGGGACGGATTAAGAAATTTTCAAGGCGAAAACCGATATGTAGTTCTAGATTGAGTTGATAAGGTAGATGCATGAATTTGCAAGCAATTGATTTTGAGGCCACAGCAGAGAGACGTTACGTCACACTAGCTAACCTTTGGGAAAGGTAACCAAAAGGTCCTACATGGATTCAGTTAAGGGTCTTACAACTTGGCATCAAACAACTATAGCCAAAAGGAAGAGTTGAAGAGAAACTATCTTGGCTAGTAGATCAAACAAAGGTATTCACGTGCGGTTGCAGGACAATCATGGTATACACAAATATTTAATGGTCCAGACTTGGGCTCATAAGGAAAAGAACCTAATTGGGGATGACGCCAAGAGATCGTTTCGCGTAACTCGAGTATTGCTCTAAGATAAAGCTACTCGACACTCGTATACTTACCGAAGACAATCGAAGTGACAACTATGACACTAATTAACTAACAAGCATACATACAAACATCATAGTCAAGCATTGGAGAGATCCAATCCAATTAGCTTAAGCAACCACTACTAAGAATCAGGCTCACCCATAACAAACATTCATCTAAAGCAAGAACTAACTACGAGTTTAGCCTAAGACAAACGCTAGCTAAGGTGGCTACTTAGCATGGGCACAGAACATGGACAGCAACATAGTAGTTAATTGTTTCGACCATAGCTGAGGTTTTAGACATCCCATAAAGGTGATCCTAGACTTTCTAGAAAGCTTAGAAAAATGGCTACACATTAGTTAATCATACCAAAAGCTAAATCATAGGTTAGCATGGTCAAACATGCTAAAGTTTCAGATCTGTACCAATATAGACAGAAAACTGACAAGAACTTCAAAATTGCATAACTGGAGTTCTAGGGTCCAACAAGGCTGAGCCTTAACTTTATGTAAAGCTTATGAAGTTGTCTATAACTTTCTTATTATCATATTAAGATGATTCTATATCTAACAAGGCCAGATAAGACAAAGAAGACATCTATGCCCAGATTTGGACAGATTCTGTCATTCCACTTTACAAGCTCATAAGTAGAGATTTAGACCACCCCAATTAGTGCTATAGGACAATTTGGAAAGCTTAGAAAAAGTACTACACTTCTTCTATTATCTCCAAGACATGATTCCATATGAACATAGGTCAAATAAACCAAACATTCAGATCTGTTCTGAACATGAGCAGATTTTGACAACAAGCTTCTAAAATTTATAACTCTCAGACCATAAGACCTAGGGTCATAAAATTTTTGGACAAGCTAGATAAGTAAGTTAGCTACAACTTTTGTATTCTCTATAATTACAGAAAACACCATTATGATCATAAAAGCATCACTACAACAGAAACCGCTCTAGCAGCCAACGTTTAATAAGCAAAACAAAGTTTGTCTTTGTTCTACTTAACAAGAGAGCACACAAACATGTCATTCTAGTAGCTCTAAATATTATTACCTTAGACCAACCAATTTAATTCATTAATAAGAACCACAATTACTTAGGTGAGGTCTAAAGCATTAGCAAACGCTTGTAAAAACAACATAGAGTAAGGCATTCTTGTTTAGCTTCACTCAAGAAAGATAGTGTAACACATTGACCACAAGTTACACATTATAGAACAAGGGTGAGAGGAGCATAGCTATGCATAAAGCAACAATCATGAAGATGCATGCTTCGTCCTATTCGTCCTTACAAGATTGCCAACCCAAGGTGGCGATCACGTTCCATGTTGGTGGCATAACACGCACTCTTTCGATATATAGCTAGTCGCCAGCTACATTCGACTTGCGCATTCATGGTTAGCGTACCTGCAGAAAAGCTTCATTACAGCCCAACATTTCCCAATATAGCACACAATGAAAGCAGAAAGTAAAATTCTAAGTACTTCCATATACATATACCCCTGTATATGTACATGTAGTACCAAAACTACCCGAATCATTAATCACCCACAATTAAGTACCTTCATATATACATGTGTGTAACATGTAAATAATCCAGTAACCAAACTAGCTCTCCCCTAGACCGAGGGTTGGACGGTCATGCTCTCACAACTCACACTTACCTGAGCGTAGGTGCGACGTTGCATAAAAGTAAACTAGCAACATATATGGCTATTTCATATATGAAGGCTACCTCTAATCTTACACACCGGATAGCATAGTGTGGGAGAGTTATCACACATACATACCTTGGCCTGGGCGTAGATGCATAAATGAAAAACCCCCAAGTTAGTACTTATATAAGCCACCTAATAATCCTTATATGGGCATAAGGAAATTGACCACTGGCATACTTAGATTTAGAATTCAGATTTCTCAAACCTATATATAGCTATAAGTTGGTAAAACTGATTTTATAAAACAAAACCTTTGTTTTAAATACACATACGACAAGTTTAATGTTGAATCTTGCTCTGATACCAGCTGTAACAGAACCGACCAAATTATAAGAGCACAAGTACAAAAACAATCACCGAAATGATCAAATTCTCGCACTTGAGCCCATATAACTCCGGTAGTCCAATGAAATCACGAGGGAATTCAAACCAACCAACATACAAGCCAAGATCGTAGTGATTCAACATAACAAGTCACATGTTACATCCGTTCACAAGTAATTCAATATACATCGGAGTTCAACATAGTTATTAGAACTTACATTGAAAAGTAGCGGAAGCAAAGTAATTTGAAACTAACATTATTCTTATTTCAAATACATGCCAGTATCACGGTCGACTTCCAACAAAAGCATTAGAGATAAGATAACTTAGACGGATCACGCCCGTGATCACACTCCGCCTCTACGGCAGGAGCCATCCAACTCTTGCAGTCGCCATGATACATCACAACCTGCAACAAGTGGGGATAAAACCGTGAGTACGACAAAGTACTCAGCTAGACTTACCCGTCAGAAACTAGAAATAAAGTGACACCAAGGATCATGCAAGGCTGATATAAGGTGGGCTAGCTTGACAACATTTTGCATAAAAGCTTATTATGGATAAGTAATCATTAATGCTTAAGCATCAAGTTAATTATCATTAGCCTGTCATCTATATTAGAACCTGTACTAGAGCACTCACTTTATTAGGAGCAAACAATATTAACCATAGCAGGTATAAATTGAGGCAACCTTTCCATCGTGATCCAATTAACCATCCGTTCAATTTAATGGAATCTACGTTGCCGCTGCTCAAGTCAAGTGCTCACTAACCGGGAGCGACGGCGATTCGAATCGAATTCCTATCCAGCTGGAGGGGTATTTCTAACACTCACCGCGCAGGCCCCTGCCAGGGTCGCACAAGCCACCTTTTCATATGATTCAGGAATCACGGGTCCGAATGATGTCGCGACCCCAAGGGCGACACTCTGCCAGGTGATAGGGACTCTAACCCCCCCTTGGTCTCACGCCAATGTCCCCAAGCACATCCTTTCTCTCCTCCAAGAAGCAACCTACCATTCGATTCCCGGCCTGAACCACATTACTCGGCTTCGCGGTCGGAACGGGTTATCCGGCCAACTAAGTGTTAGACTGCGTTCAACATGACTCAAGGACGTACAGCGAATCGGTCCTTAAACGACTCAGACGGGGATAGATCTACACCCAAGACCTCCATGCCTTGTTGCTTCACTATCGTTATCCCGCCCGGTCTCATTTCATTTTATTAACACATGGTTCCATTCCACGATAGCAAATATAGCCAACCGTGCCATATATGAATATCCCTATATCTCGCAGGTGACAGGAAATCACCTGACTTCTATCGCTTAAGGCAGGGCTAAGCATCTACTCGATCCTAGTCTATGTAGGATTCAGGGATTCATATATCTGGACAAGGAATGATATAATGCAGCAAGGGTTTCCAACCAACTCCTATCACTTAATGCAGCAATACTTATAACATATATAGAATTAATTGCTTTAAAGATAGGAGGCTTATAATGCTCCGGGGCTTGCCTGGGATCCAACTCAAGTTAGAGTATGTTAGATGAATTCACTTGGTGAGCATCCTCCCATCTAGCACTTGCCCGATCCTTCTATCTTCGGGATGGATCCACCAAACACCGTCTTCGGGCTTGGGTCCTCATCTCGTCCTTCACGTGGTACATCTAGCGTACCTAAATGAGATGCAAATGCGAGTGCATGAATATGGAATACATGGAAATGCAATAGATGATGCATCACATATAGTAAACAAGGCAAGCATCATGTCACTCTACACATACATATGCACTTCACTTTGCTTAACTGAAATTTTACACAAACCATCAAGCTAAAGCAAGGAGATACACTAAGCATGACTCAAGTTTCACAAGACATCTGGGATAATAACTTGACCCTAAAATAGGTATAATCCTACTTAGCAATACATGAAGCAAAGCAAAGTGAAGCCTAAACTAAACTTAGAACTTATCAATTTCAGGACTGCAAACATCAGCTGACAAACAAATGCATAACTGGAGATCTATAAATCCAAATGATTTGAAAGAAGACATTAAGGAAAGCTTATAAAATTCTCTACATTTCATCTAATATCATCACGGCATGATTCCAAAGTTTCACATGTCAAATTTACACAAACACAGAAACTGGTCTAGCAAGACAGAGAGCAAGCAATTCTGTAACCCAACTTTAAATAGCTATAACTCCTAAACCACATGGCCAAATGCCACCAAATTTTAACAGCAGCTAGATACATAAATTATCTACAACTTTTGTATAAATAAGTTTCTCAACAAAGCACATTATCATGAAGAACTTTACCAAGTTTTCAGATCTGTCCAGAAACCTCATTTGCAAGAAATAATTATTAACTTATGTTGCAAACATATAATTAGACAAAACCAACTTTACCAACATTTCACGCATGACTAATGAACACCAGAAAACATAGTGTCAATTACTAAATAAATTCTTTTAATACATTTTCTTAATTTATTTGGATAATTAGGTGGAATTATGAACACCTCATAAAGATTCTCAATAAATTCTACCAACATTACAGGGGTCTACAAATCCTCTCAAAAGTCTACTGTCCAAATTTCAAGCCATTTAGACAAGTATATCAACCTCTATGAAAAAGACAAATAACTATTGCAATAAATCATGTAAAAGCAAATTAAACCTAAAACTCAATATTTTCTGTGAACCCAAGGCCATATTATGAATCAATATGATAGAGAAACATCATACTCAGGTAATGAAACAACATTTTCCATTTTATCATTTATATACTATTTATAAGCTATTTACTAAGCCATAAACAATTTAACTCAATAACTTGAGCATATAGTAAGCAATGATCATGAAATTCATACCACAGTACATCCATAGCATGACAAGCCTACCATAAAAAAATTTCACATCAATTGGAGCAACACAACTCAAGATATAAAAATAACAAGCAATATAAGGTAAATTCCTTATTTATCAAGGTCCAATCAAAACCCTAAGAAAACCATGAACAATTAGTGTGTTTGATATTTTTCCTAGCAAGCACATGTCATCACAAAATTAACAAAACAAGAATCATTATTTTTGGATGTCTAAAACTCAAGATATGGCTCTGGTCAAGTTTATAAGCATTTTTAGAACCTTTTTAAAGCTTAAATAAAGACATCAGAAAAATTTTACAAACATGTAACACACTATGACTCCACTGCATAGATCTTTTCTCAAGGTTTCCAAAAAGTCCTTATTTACTATTTTTGGAGTTTCCTAGCATGCGATATAAATTTTAGAAGATTTACATAAAATCTGAAATTCAAAAATGCAATTAACTACTTAACCCTAAATCTGCTAGGCGTACCCGACTGTGCACCCGAATCAGTCACCACTTAAACTGACATGTGGGACCCGCTGTTTCACCGGGCCCACTTGTCATCCACCAGAGAGAGGGACACAGAGGGGAACGGAGGCGGTCTTCTTCCCCTGTCCGTTGGGAGAAACAAGGGACGGCGGGGTCGGCCTGGTCTCCGACGACGGGATCGCCGACGGCGATGGCGAAGGCGACATGAGCACCCGTGTGCCTACCCGCACCCATGGAGGGTTGAATCATGGTCGGAGAGGGACCGAGGCCTCCTGGCCACACGAGCAGGCGGGTCGGTGGCGGCCGAGCTGGCGGCGCCAGCCTTCCGGCGACACTGGCCCGTCGAGGTTGCGCGCGGGGGTTGGAATACAACGAGGTGAAGGTGGTGGAGCTCACAGTTGTGGCCGTGGTGCCTCGAGGTGGCCCAGCCACGTACGCCGACGACCAAGCTAGCAGCATCGCCGGCGGCGGGGCGCTCCGGCGATTCCGGTGGCTGGTGACGGCCGGGGACAGGTGTGCTGGTTGCGGCGCAGCGAGACGAAGGTGGTGACGCGGTTAGCTAGGGCAGAGGAGGTGCGGGGTAGCAAAGAGCGCAGCTGCCATGGAGCTCGGCCGGCTCGGCAATGGCGCCACTGGGGCTGTGCCTGCTCGTCCATGACGGACAGAGGGAGAGGGCAGGAGTGGGAGCGAGGGCAGTGAGCGCACGCGGGAGTGAGGACGAGCTCAGCTCCTCCATTCCTTGCGTGAGGAAGGGCAGGGCACGAGGCATCGGCGCGGACGCGCGTCGTCACGGTGGGGACACGAGGTGAGCATGGTCGCCACGTCCAGGGCGCGTGGCACTCTCCCGAACAGGTGGCAGGCGAAGTATTGAGCACCTTGGTTTCCGTTTTTGAGCATATTCCGTGAAGATTCGGCCTCGACTCCTTAAACAAATTTTGTTGTTCTCCTGATGCTCCACAACTTTCATTTAGGGTGCAAGATCATTAGTGCTGTAGATTAAGAGATAATTAGCATCTAAGTTATCATTGTCAACACATCACTAACCAATAAGGGAACTCAATTTTGCTGCTCAAAATGAGGTCAAACTTAAGCCAACTTTTTGCATGATCTACTACACCACATACACTCCAACTTTTATTTTGGGACCATGTTAAGTTGTTTAACAAAATTTTGAGAACGCGGCATGTCAACATGTCAAGGCCGATTAGTGATAAAAATAACTTTTTGCTGTTTTGGAAGCTCCTATTGAAGGTCCAACTAAGCTCCATTTTGAGTGACACATGATCCATTGTTTCCATCATGAAAAGTACTACAACTCATATTAAGGAACCTAATTGAGCTACCATATGAAATTGGAAGATAAAATTGCATGAACATGGCAACCTTCTGCTGTTAAGTTCAGGACTTAGAATATTTTCTAAGTGTCAGAAACAGTCCAAATTCTGACTTGTGGGCCCTTTTTGGTCATGTTCCACACATTTTCATGACTTGACTCTTAAACAAAGTTTGTTCCTTATAAAATTCTCTAGAACTTTGTAAAAGGGTGCACAGTCATGTAAAGCTTCTAGGTCAGACTTTTGAAATGGTCAAACGAAAGGGTCCTAGGGTCCATACATGGTCAACCATCACTTAGAAGCATATTTAGGCGAAATGATCAACATGAACATTGTTCCATTAAGTGTCCTAAGTGTAGTTAAGGTGTTGTAGAGGCCAAACATACCCACCATGCATAGGTTGCACAAAAGTGTAGGTTTTAGTTATAATCCAAACAAGCATATAACTCATCATTTCATGTGACTTTTTGATTCCAAACTTCATGAAACTTTTTCAGGGATCAATATAGATAGAATGTGATGTGAGACACATGAAGATATTACCATAACACCACCCAAACATATATCTTTGAAAAGGGACCTATATGTAAAGCAATGATGCAACATCCACTTTAGGTTAGGCTCATCTCCATAGGTTGACCTTGATATTGTCATCTCCACTTAATCTATCATGTTTGATCTTAAACCCACCACCTAATTGGTGATAAACACCTGGGGTGTTACAGTAACAGTCCCGGCCGGCACTTTGGCAGATCGTACTGTACAAAAGAATCTCCAACGAGAGTTTAAATGTTTTCGCACTGAGGCCCTGTTTAGTTCCCAGAAAATTTTGCAAAATTTTTCAGATTGCTCGTCACATCGAATATTTAGACACATGCATGAAGCATTAAATATAGATAAAAAATAAAACTAATTACACAGTTTAGACGAAATGGACGAGACGAATCTTTTAAGCCTAATTAGACCATGATTGGAGAATATTTGTCAAATAACAACGAAAAGCGCTACGGTGCTATTTTGCCAAAAATTTCGGATCTAAACCAGCCCTGACTTTCGCTATTTGCAGAAGTTGTGCCACAGTGTGGATGAATGAATATGAGGCTAATAAAAGCCTTCGAACAAGAATGCCTGGGGTAGCTTGGCGCTGTGCTTGCATGGCTCCACCACTTGGGCGAAAAACAGGCAGCATCATTGACTTAATTAGTGTGCGACTGTGCGTACAGTGAGTGCTTTTTGCAACAGGGCTCAGTATTGAGTGTTCATTCGCGACAAAAGGGGATCAAGGGGGAAATCTTAATCACCAAGTGTCATTATTTATTGTTCACAGCAACCAGAAAGAGCGTACGTCGGCCATCTCTCATTGTTTGTGCACTGGGTACTGATTGATTCCGCTAAAAAAGAGTAATCAAGTCCGAAATAGGAAAAGAAGGGAAACCTTGCATTGGTACTATGAAAACAACTGTACTCCTACTGGGGTTCTCACATTCATGTGCTCGTTAACCACGTGACATGACTAAATCTGTTTGGACCGATGCCTCAGGTGTGCATCCTTTTGTTTCTTTTGCTGCTGGTTGCGCCAAATCGTGATCACTGTTTCTAAGATATACTGTATATAATAGTTTCCAAACCTAGGCACACACACCACTGGTCAAGTATTACTCCTACACCTTCAAAAACGTTAGTCCTTTTAGTTTTATCCTAAATTATGTATCATAAATAACCATCTCTAAAAATTTTGTGTTTTATCCAAATTTATAAAGCACCTTCAAGAAACCATTCCTATGGAAGGTTATCTTAACCAATAATCGTGCAATACCCACCCTCCAACACACACACTAAAAAAAACAAATTATAAGACGTTTTGGTTCTTCTAGATTCTTGGTTTTTATTGTATATTTAGATATACACTATATATCCATATGCATATTAAAAATAATATATCTAGAAAACCAAAACGTCTTAGAATTTGAAACGGGAAAAATAATATACACACTATTGCATGCCAGCCATTTTTAGAGATAGGGGCACGTGGATCATGATCGCAGCCATTTTCACGTCCTTTTTTCTTCATGACTAGCCATTGACCCTCATCCACTACGGGAGAGTAGCACATGGATCGATCAATTACCAAATACTACTTCCAGCTACTGCTGCGACTTTGTGGTCGCTGCCGCCGGCGCTGCGCCAATCAAACCCTTGGCCCCAAACACAAGCATCGCTCTGATCAGGAGAATGCGTGGCACCGACGCGACTGATCGACGGACTGTTCATATGTGCAGCAAACAAAGCCATCTCCATTTCATCTCTTGAAAGATAGAGGAAAGCAGGGAACTAGCTAACGTTTGGTCATGGTCACGTTGAAGGGGATTGCATCGCATGCATTGGCTACCGGCGTCTTCTTGTCGATCGCCTTTCTAGCTCCTCCATCGACCTCGAGGTGATGGAACGGCCGCGGCCATGGGAGCCCGTGTGCTTTCTCGTGCTCGATGATTAGGGCAAGGGACAA
This sequence comes from Saccharum hybrid cultivar R570, assembly GCA_038087645.1. Taxonomy (NCBI): domain Eukaryota; kingdom Viridiplantae; phylum Streptophyta; class Magnoliopsida; order Poales; family Poaceae; genus Saccharum; species Saccharum hybrid cultivar. The sequence goes on from JAQSUU010000296.1 coordinate 466,818, forward strand.
GCAGAGGCGATAGATTGAGATTCCCAAATCATTTGATTCCTGAAGGCCGGAAAAAAGGATTTCACTCATTGCTCTGATCATCATCGGACCCACCCGATATATGTGTGGCCAAGCATCTTCTTCTTTTGCACACGGCTAATCAGCAAGGACTGTGTCTTGTCTTCTATACGGAGTACTGCTGCTAGAGTACTGCTGGTGCAACAGTGTTGGACTACTACAGGCACATACTGTCCGTGTGTGCAGTGCTTGGTTTCTGCTAACTGGAGCAGTACTACTATGCTCGCTTATGAAGGAAAATGATTGGGGAAAAAATGCATCTGAGCACAAGTGCAGGACAGTCATGAATCTAAATTATTAGGGCCTCGTTTAGTTCCTAAAAAGTTTTTCAAAAAGTGTTATAGTAGCTATCACATCGAATCTTGTGATACATGCATAGAGTATTAAATGTAGACGAAAAAACTAATTGCACAGTTTGGTTGAAAATCGCGAGACGAACGTTTTAAGCCTAATTAGTCCATGATTGAATACTAATTGTCAAATAAAAACGAAAGTGCTACAGTAGTTTTTCTTAAAGAATTTCGCGAACTAAATTAGGCCTAGATGTATTTATGAGATTTACATCCAGGTGATCCTTTACTAGTACCCCTCATCCGGAACAAATCAATGACAAGATTTATCTAAAATCAAACATATTTAAGTTTAAGCAAATTTATTGAAAAATAACGCTGAGATTTATTACATTAAATTAATAGCATTGGCTACGTCATAAAATATAATATGTTTTTCATAATATGCTCCTTTGGTGTCACAAATTATATATGTACACTTTTCATTAAAATTACACAAACATAAATAAGTTTTACTTAGGACAACTATAGGAGTTGATCTATTTAGGGACGAAGGGGAATAGCACTCAAGTTGAACTTGTACGCATAGCGCTCGATGCTTAAGTAAATACCAAAGTTTGTACGCATGCATCTTCACGTATGTTACATTGAGGATTTTTAGATGTTTTGCATTTAATTTGGGCAGACACACGTGATATTTTTACTTAACTTGCCCATGCTCTATAGTGGCGGGTCTCACTAGCTAAACAAAGAAAAAATGCTCTATCATTTCTCTTACTCTATATTTAGAGTGTTACTGTGGTTACTCTATACTCTATAATGGCGGGTCCCACTAGCTAAACAAAGGAAAAAAATGATATAACTCACAAACCAAAAATCCAAATTAAATTTCGATTTCACCATTAAATTCGTATCAATAAATCCTTCAAAACTAGATCACACATGGATATATTTAGATAAAGTGACAAGTGGGTCTCACACTGGATAGAGTGGATAGAGGATGATATAAAGGATGGATGGGTGTGGGAGAATTGAGTATAAAGGAGAGAATCTTGCTGACTAGGACGTATATAGGATGAATATAGAGGTCCATGCCCATATTTCGTTTGTATTTGGTAATAATTGTCCAACTGTTGACTAATTAGGCTCAAAACGTTCGTCTCGTAAAGTACAACCAAACTGTACAGTTAGTTTTTGATTTTATCTACATTTTGTACTTCATGCATGTATCGCAAGTTTGATGCAACGGGGAATCTTTTTTTGCATAGTGTATTTTTCAATGGATCTAAATACAGCCTATATTACAAACATAATAATAAAGATATGGGCATACAGTACCCAATTGGGAAGCCACAGCAGCCGTCAGGCCGGCTGGACTGCTGGTGATAGCTCTTGCTAATAGTAGAGTAATCTCTCTCCCAAGTCGCAGGCACAAGGGGTCAATGGCAACACGCTACTGTTGAGTGTTGAGCAGCCTACTAAAAGCCATCGTCGTGTTGGAATAAAAAAAAACCATCGTCGTGCACCTGCACCATGCACACAAAGCTGGTTCTAGGAGTACTGGCTAGCTGTGGTCCTGGCTTATGGCCGCACTTTCGTCTTATTTAACAAAAAATTCTCAATTTTGGACTAATTAGACTTAATAAATTCGTCTCGTAAATTACTCCTAATCTGTACCGACATGTATATAATTAGTCTACATTTAGTACTCAATGTATTTGCCGTAACATTGATGTGATGAGAGTTAAACTGAATGATTGAGAAACCAAACAGGACCTTAACAAAGCGGGTGAAAGTGGAGTCACAAATGTTATGGTAGAGGACGACGACAAGGCATAGTGGTGTGTACCACCGTGTATGCGACTACTAGTAGTACATCACTCGTGCGTTGCATTGCATGCAACAGCGTGTGAGATCGAGCAGCTTTTTACTGCATCGATCTGCAGCGTGCGCCTTCCAGAACGTGTACGAGTACCCCATCCAAATATGATCACGCAAGCTAGATCTTCTAATCTTCTTCTCGTAGGGTGTGTTTAGTCCGTAAAAATTTTTGGCTTTGGCTGTTATAGCACTTTCGTTTGTATTTATCAATAGTGTTCAATCATGACTAGTTAGGCTCAAAAGATTTGTCTCGTAATTTTCTACCAAACTGTGTAATTAATTTTTTTCGTCTATATTTAATGTTCTATGTATGTATCTAAATATTTGATGTGACGAGGAATCTCAAAAAAAATTTAGAAACTAAACGTGGCCGTAGCATCGCTTTACTAAACTTGTGTCTTTGTCGTCACTCGTGGGCGACTCTGCAGGGCTGTACGGGTAGTAGGGTCTGCTTATTTCAATGAATTCCACACGATGGACATGGCGTGCATGGAACAGAGACCTGGCTTTGGATTAACCGGCTGGTGCGCAACGCAAAGCCTGTCTATGTGGCGGGTCCGGCCGCCCAATCATTTTGACACAGGCCCTCTTTAGTTGAAGGCTGTAAAGTTTTAGTGTCAAATTGAACGTTTTATAGAATATCGAAAGAGTTGTTCAAATATTAATAAAAAAACTAATTATATAACTCGTCTGTAAACTATGAGACTAATTTATTAAGACTAATTAATCTATCATTAGCATGTGTTTACTGTAGCACGACATTGTCTAATTACGGACTAATTAGGCTCAAAAAATTCGTCTCCCAAAATATATGGAATCTGTACAATTGATTATTTTTTTATTCTACATTTAATACTTCATACATGTGTCCAAACATCCGATATGATACGACCTAAAGTTTTAGGAGGAACTAAACAAGGCTATATTATAGTATAGATCGGACACGCATGCGCTCTCCCACGTTCGGCCAAAACCACGGCCCTGTTTAGCCGACTTATAATCCGTATTTTTCAGCTTATTTTTTTAGTTAGTGTTTTTCTCTTAAAAAAATCAGCGAGAACACAGGCCCAAGCGAACGGTGCTCACATGTTTTTCTGTCCATGTCCTGCAAGTCAACTGCTGCTATACCAGTACTACTACTAGCTCCAGTAGTAGGGCCACTTTAGATGCTGAAAAAATTTCAAACCAATGAATAGTATCATTTTCGTCTTATTTGATAAATATTATCTAATCGTGGACCAACTAGGCTCAAAAGATTCATCTCGTGATTTCCAACTAAACTGTATAATTAGTTATTTTTTTACCTATATTTAATACTCCATGCAAGCGGCTAAAAATTGATGTGATGGAGAGAGAGTGAAAAAACTTGGAATTTGAATGACATCTAAACGAGGCCTATGAGGAGGAGGAGATGGTAGAGTAGTCTTTTCTCTGTACTAAATAATGTACTAGTACTACTCCTATCTAGGTAGCCCTACGTCCTAAAAAAATACACACCTCATTTATACTAAAAATAAATATATTTTACTAAATATATACTAAAAATATTAATATGTGTAATACATATAATAACTATCGATAAATTAATAGTATTTGTAATAAAGAAGATATAAATATTCTCAATTAAACCATCTCAATTTTAATTAAATTTATTAAACAGCGACCAATATTTATTACAACTCTATGTACGTATTTATTAGATTCATCATATACATACTCTTATAATATACGAACTACTTAGAGTAAAAAAATGTGATACACCTTTCCTATGTTGACTAAGGACTTATCTGAGCTGTGCTATTTCTTTCTAGGATGGAGGTAGTGCAATAAGAGATGGACGAAGAGGTTGTTTAGTTTTGTTAGTAGTTTTCCTCGCATTGTCTAGCTTAACAAGAGTTGGTTTGGCAGCTCATGCAAGTCAATAATTCGCAAAAAAAAAAGAGGCTCTATCAAAATTCAAACTTGCGAGAAAAAAACTTTACTTACACGGAATCGAGACCGGCAAGAGAAAAAAAACAAACACCCTAGTATATACGTATATACAGAGCAGGTTTTTTTTTTGGGTAGTTGGGACGAGGTGAGTTTCCAAAACTTTTCATCCTCACCTGCTTCCTACTCCTACGAGTACTATGTGAGAGCTAGAATTGGTACAATTTTTTCGTACGGTAGTACTAAGATAATACGGCCATTCAACGATGTGTGTCAACTGAACAGTACTGCACTGCAATGTTTTGTTGAGGCCACCAGCCCACTAAAGCTCACAGCACCGAATGGAGCGGTCAATCTTGGGAGTACTCCATTGTTACATGTCACTTCGACCGATCGACCACAGGATTTCCTCTCGAAAAGGAACATTTCGGGCGCCCCATTTAAAGCAAAGGCTACCTGCAGCTGCCTGCCTGAATGTTCATCAGCTGAAACCGTTCGGACGGACCAACCCGCCCGGACGGGACGACCTGCCTGCCTCCACCGACCTGACCTGTAATGCCAAGGCCTCGAAATAGATGCCTTCGAAATTTCAAATTTTTACTTCTCATTCCGTCGCAATGAACTTTGAACACATGCATGAAGTATTAAATATAAATAAAAAAATAATTAATTAGATAATTTAGTTGTAAATCACGAGACGAATCTTTTAAACCAAATTAGTACATGATCGAACGCTAATTGCCAAATACAAACCAAGGTGGTACGGTACCCAAATTCTAAAAGTTTTTGCATCTGAGCACCCTGACACGACGACGACGCGACGGCAGACGTGACCGGTGCGAAAGGAAAAGACGTATGGGTCGACTTGGGCCCTATTAGTGATGCTTCAAAGTTTCAAAAATTTTACAAGATTCTCCGTCACATCGAATCTTTAAACGTATGCATGGAGTATTAAATATAGATAAAAAATAATTAATTACCCAGTTTGGTTGTAAATCACGAGACAAATCTTTCAAACCTAATTAGCCCATAATTAGACACTAATTATCAAATAAAAACGAAAGAGTTACTGTGCTTCCAAAAATTTTACACTTCCATCTGAACACAGCCTTGATCAGACTTGAGAGAGAGCGCGCGCGCGCGCGCGTTCAATTCATCTGGCGCGAGGCGGTTGGGGGTTGGTAACCTTTTTGGCGCTGGCGATGGCGAGACGAGCGGACGGCGGTGAACCCACCACCGGCAGGCGGCAGGCCGCCGGCCGGTCGCGATTGGGCCGCTAGATGAGTCGGCGTAAATTGGCAACAGTGCCCGTCCGGCCGGCTCGAACAGTATCGCCGTACCTACTGCTACCAGTACGGGACAAACTGACGTCAAAAGCTGGATTATTACGGTGAAAAGAGACGACGATGGACGCCGGATACACGGTGTAGCACTGTACTACTCTACCAGCAGGGCAACGGCAGAGCTGCATTGGCAGCTGCTCTAGGGCTAGCCTACGCATCATACAGGAGCAGCTCGGTCCTTCGCCGTTTTGAGTGAGTGGCAGACTACTCCTAGCTACACGGTGGAAGATCCCATGTAATTATGCGTTTTGCCTAAAGATGATTGAATTACTTGGGATAGGTTTGCAAACTATTTTAACTGATCCCCCTGTTTAAAGTCTGTTCGCTTCGCTGAAAGTCATGGCTGAAAGTACTGTTTGCTGATTTATTGTGAGAGAAAAACATTATTTTGACTAAAAAAACCAGCTGAAAAGTATGGATTATAAGACAAGCGAACATGATCTTAGTATCTTAAGGTTGACTAACTATATACGTAAAAAATATCAATATTTGTAATATCAAATCATTATCATTAGATTTGTCATGAGATATATTTCCATACTATATTTATTTGTTGTCATAGGCATTGATACTTTTAGCTATATATTTGGTCAAACTTTAGACACGATAATCTTGAATACAACTATAGTTCATTCTTTCTTGGACAGAGGTAGTACTTTCTCCCCTTTGCTATGCTTGTTCATTACTGCAGTGAATATGTTTGACATTTTTATATATCAAGAGCCTAGTTATTTCCAACATTTTATTCTCTAACCGATTTAACCGTTTTGAAGAAAAAAACAGAGCACACCATGTTGTTTAGAAAAAAGGACGCAAATTTACATTGTTATTCTTGGAACTAGCTTAGTACTCCCTCCTTACAATGTACTCCCTCCATTAAAAAAACGGAATTCTCATTTTTTATAGAGTTAAACAGATTTAAGTTTGACCAAATTTTATACAAGTATATTTTAAAATTTTTTATGCCAAACAAATGGAGGTATTGTGTATTGTCTATTGTACAATCTATGGGTGATATAAATATTATAGGGTACTCCTAATTCATTTTGTTACTCCTCCATTCATAAATAAGTGATATTTTTTAGGCTGTCTGAAGCCAAATATTATTATTTTAAACCTTGAATCCTTTCTTATAATTTAACTTCAAATGTAGAATACGTGTACCTCTATGATGATATTTTTAAGACAAATTTATTCAAAGTTTACTTTTAAACATTCAAAATTTATACATGAAACTAATAGTCAATCCAAGTTTAAAATAATTGACTTCACACAATCTGAAGAGCGTCACTTATATGTGATTGGAGGCAGTTCTAGTTGTTATACCTATCTCTCGTCCATCTATCTGTATACTCTTATAAAGTTCAAACCCCACTAGAGGATTTTTCTCTTCATACAAGATATCCACATCATTCCTCACTAAGTGATCCACCAGATGTTCTATCTCTCCACGCAAGGTGTCAACATCATTCCCCACTAAGTCCATATCATCCCTTATTAATTACAAAAAATATTCACGTCATCTCTATCATGTACAATAATTTTAATCTTTAATCCATGTATTAACATGTCATCTACACACGCTATTTGTTTTATCACCAATTCCTCTATAAGGTACTCCCTCCATCCCAAATTATAAGGCATTCCAAGAATCTTGGAGAGTCAAAGGATCTCAAGTTTGACCAAATTTATATAATAAGATAATAATATTTATGACACCAATTAAGTATCATTAGATTCTTCATTAATTATATTTTCATAGTATACCTATTTGATGATATAAATTTTTGTAATTTTCTCTATAATTTTGGTCAAACTTAAGATGTTTTGACTCTCCAAGATTCTTGTAATGGCTTATAATTTGAAATGGAGGGAGTAATCAAATATTCTATTAGTTTTTCTTGTATTAGCTTACCGATTTTTTACCAGATCTGATATAATAAAATAACATGCAAGTCAAATTCATATATATACACAATATACAAAATACCATTTTTAATAGGGGTAGAGAATCCCGCGGCAATACGCGGGATATGCTTCTAGTTTATAGGTGCATATACTTCATGGGTTCTAGTTGTTTTTGCCATCTTTAGAAAGTCAGGCTTTTCTAGTTTTTTTACAAATTTTATAGAGAAAACATGTACGAACACCTACAACACTACACAATGGAGAACATACTGGGAAGTTAAAACGACATATCAATTTGAAACGGAGGGAGTACAATCCATCTCTAACAGAGAGGTCGAAACGCTGCTATCGATAGCTGTTATCACGGGAGAAATGGCGACGTTCAGGTCCATCTCCACCAGCTCCTGCTCGACATGGGGATGGGGCGGATCGATCGATCGGCTCGAAGATCTCAGGGTCGCGTCAAAGCTTTCCTCTCTCGAACGCCGTGCACACGGTTCCCTACGCACGGTGTGGCGAGCGAGTCGAGTCGGCTACCGGCCTCGACGGGCCTCGCGCGCCACCGGCGGACGGCGAAACGAGACACGCTCCGGTCCGGTCAGATCAGTTCGTTTGCCCTCATTCGTCAGGCGCTGCGCTGGGGTCTCCAAAGTCCCGTCCCGTCACGTCACGTCTTGATGTCGATGTGATGTGCTGACCATCCTGCCCCTGCGTCCCCGCCCGTATTCCCGGCTACTGCCACGCGACACCGGACACGGCCTGACGCGCTCTACGTACTCCTATGCGGTATGCCTACGTACCGAGCGAGCGTACGCATGGCTTTCCGACGTTTGCATCTCGCGGACGGAGACGAAATCCAGGCGGGGCCCGAGCGCCAGCGAGGCATAGTAATTAATTGCAAGGAGCTTGCAGTCTTGCACACGAGGGATGTCTGGTCTGGTCGTAGACGACGACGCGGCCGAGTGGTGTCATGGCGCTGCGACGTGCCACGTCTCGTCATGGGCTCCATCACCTGGCGTTTCACCCACCCCGGCCCCCAGCGTGTCACGCGCCCGCGTTTCACGGATCTTGAATGCCACATTACAGCTTGCAATGCACCAGGGTTTGAGACCCACAACACATGGCCCACGGCTTTATTAAGTAAGCCACCGAAAACGTGTGCTGCTGCTGCTTCAAAGAATCAAAGGCCATACACTTGAGAAAGTGAGATACCGATCAAGGCGCATGTGTGTGTTAATGTCAGCTGATAATATCGTGGCGTGACGTATGGGAATGCTGTTCTTAGTTGGCCTCATTAGTCACTACATCAGCACAATGTTTACATCTAATCAAGTTCAACAAATCGCGGCACATTTCTTTTTGTTAAAATTAAAACACCGCGTCACGTGTAATTACGAACCTAAAAGGCATACATGTATTACTACCTCTACCACTGAAAAAACTATTGATTTTTTTTTGAAAAAAATACTATTAATACTTACAACGTCAAATAATTTAGAACTTCAAACAATGAAACAACTACACTGTACAAATATTCCACGTGATGGATCTAATGATAACTAGATCTTCTATATAAACAAACTACAATTCTCGATGCTACTACCTTTTTTTATATAAATTAACTAAATTTAAAATCGGCCGATGATGTGTGGAAGCGACCGAGTTAGAGCCTTTTTCACTTCCTAGGACTAGTAAAGTTTAGGTGAGTAAAGTTTGATCTAGTGTTGTTTAATAAATATAAAAAAGTACAAGTAGTTTTTTTTTCTGGAACAAAGACTTATATGCGCCTTTTAGTCTACGGCTTCGTTCGGCTGGCTGGTGGCTGGTGGCTGATGCTGATTTGTTACCAGAGAAAAATATTGCTGGCTGACTGGTAGCCGGTGGCTGGTGCTAAATTGATGTGAGATAAAAGCATTGTTGGCTGGCTGACAGCTAGCCAGCCGAACAAGGCCTACATTAATTTATCTTTACTAATTGAGTAGGTTAAAATTCAAAATTGACAGTCTTCTTGTTTGCATACTATAAATAAAGTATAGTAGTAGGCCTAAATAAAGTCAAGCTGAAAAGTACCATTATTTGTTGTGAAAAAAAATATTGTTTGTTCGTAAAAAAAATAGGACAAGCGTATAGGATATAAGGCCTTAAGCCAAAATCCAGGCTACTGTTGAGCGGCGCACACTGCCACCGATTGCCGGTGGCGCGGCAGACGCATGCAGTTGGTCGTCAGTGCATTATCACCCTCCTAGCTACTGTAGTAGTACCGGTACTAGCACTAGTACTGCTGGTAATAGTCTGGTAGCAGTGCACTCGTATCAAACGTTTATTGATCGATGCATGCCATTGCCTGCCTATAGACGTCATAATCATCAGTGCTAGTAGTTATGGGAGTGTTTAGTTTTCATCCTAAAATTTTTCGTCCCATCACATCGAATGGTTGGACAGATACATAGAGTACTAAATATAGATGAAAAAAACTAATTGCACAGTTTGGTTGGAAACCTCGAGACGAATCTTTTAAGCCTAATTAGTTCATGATTAGCCTTAAGTGCTACAGTAACATAATGTGCTAGTGACGGCTTATGTAATTAGTTTTTTTACTAGTATCAAAAACCCCTTCCGACACCCCATAAAACATCCGATGTGACACCAAAAACTTTTCACCTACCAACTAAACACGCCTATCTCGCATGCAGCCAAATTGCATCCATGGCGCATCCATCCCTTTGGACGTACGAGTACTGTTGTCTTTATCTACTTTCTCTTCTCCAAAAATACAATAAATGACATATATGTAATTTTTCATTAGCATTTATTTTCCCACTAAAGTACTAGAGTGCACTTATTTTGAGACCGGGGAGTACTTCTAGCTTGCGGCTGCGGCAACGTAACAGAGCCTACAGAAAGTATCATATATAGACCCAGCCAAGCATAATAGACACATATAGTGACGCTCATTACTAGTTAAGTATGTCTCGGGTAAAACTTAAGATTTCATGAAACATACACAAAAATGATAAGCAAAAAGTTTAGATGAACTAACATGTTTTAACTAGTCTAGCTTAAGTACATCGTCTACAATACCTCAATAATAAACGTGCATATATGACTCAACTCGTTACAATTTCCCTGTCAATAAAAATGAATGTGATTCTAGGATTTGGAGATAAATTAGTCAACAATAAAAATGATGCTGCATTTACATATTCTTTCTCCTCACATGTTGATTGGCCCAAGACAAATTATTATTACACCCAAACCACATAGGAGTATTTTATTGTTATCATGCATTTATATGATACTTCTTGTAAGGACAACATGCGTAGGCCCCACAAGTTAATCCTAAATCGTTATTTTGGGACAACATTTTAATGCTAGAGTTAAATTATTCTCGCAAGAACTGAGGTAAACTTTTTGGCTAGTTATGACCTTGTGGGTGAAGAGTTGTTTGTTTGCCTCTAGCTCTGCCATTGCTCACATGTGAGCATGAACGAGAGGCTGATACTACCATGGTACTGCCTCCGCCTTAAAAAGAATGTAATATAATTCTGCATCTCGCTAAATTCAAGCTATCATAAATTTAGTATGTATGCCTTCAAATAAGTATATTAAAAATATATTTCATAACGATTCTAAAGATATTTATTTAGTATGATAAATATTAGTATCTTTTATATAATTATCATATCATTTTTTATTGGCTCTTGTTACATCGACTAATCACGCTGTGCATGTGATGACAAAGTTTAGCTCATCTATAACATGGGGTAATAATGATTTTTTTTCTTGTGGATGTCGACTTAATTGTGTTTTTGAGTTCTTCCCTCTCTTACGTTTGGTGCAATGGACTTGTCTTATAGAAAATCTCATATAATGCCAAGTAGTCTTGAGTCGATTTAATAGACAGCATAGTATACAGTTACTTAATGTGTGCACAGAACAAAATAATTGTTGTGAGTTGCATTTGCATCATCACAAGAATGATGGGGCTGAAGGGCAGAGTTGTTTCATAGTCCTAGATTTGACTCACCTCTCTGAGCGCACAACGCATACCTACCTCTATGAGTTTCTCCGAAGGATCGAGTTAACACCAGCAAATTTCGAGATATAAAATAAATCCCTATGAATGAACACACACCCTACTCTATGAGCATCTCCGAAGAACCGAGTTGGACCGACAAATCTCGAGATTGACGAAGTCACCACAAATGCATACCTCTGAAAGAAAGCGTCGTTAAATCATGAATGTAGAATACTTACATTTTAGAATAAGGGATTTGCTAAATTTCAGATGCCTAAATTTTAGTTTTCTTTCAGGCTACGGTTATTGCATATATTTTATACTAAAATTGCAGTTTTAGTTCGTTGCAATTTCTGTAGACACAATCTGCAATTTTTTTTGTTCTGAGAACAAAAATCAGTTAGACAAAACCACAAATCTAACAAAATCTGATATGTGTTGGCACAAAAACAATTTAAAATTGACAATTATTTTTTTATAGTTAGACAAGGACCAAAATTTGATATGTTATGAGTTATGACACAAGATAAATAACAAATCACAAAAGTAATAATTTATTGGTACTAATTGTAGTACAAGAGTGTTGCATGAAATCATCTTAAAATTCAGGCGCCTGAAATATAAGAAAAATGTTACAATAAAGGAACTAGCTTATGCACTTTACGCTACAATGAGTACAGAACAATTCTACTTTGCTTTTTTTTGCGAGTAGAACAATTCTACTTTAAACGACATTAACCTCTCAACTTAGAGCAAACTATATTCTAATATATGAAGAATATAGACTGTTGTTGGAATGAAATGTGTTCTTTCATTTTGTTTATTACATACAATTTTTTAATATCCATGCCATCACATATTCACATCAGATTGCTAAGAACAGTTGCTTTATGCTTATATCAGCAGCTACCAGTTAGAGAGGTCCTCTCGGTTTGATCTTGGACGTTGAATCCTTGTTGGATGGTTGGATCAGGTGCTACTGCCAAAGTTGCAGTAGCAGTTGTGACTGCACCTGATCTCGGTCACATCGCGCGGCGGCGTAAACAATTGCGGCTGACGGGACGGGAGAGCCGGAGAGGTGGCCGGTGGCGCCCGGCTCGCTACGGTGGCCGATACGCACGTTCGCTTGGATTCGTGCGCAGGCAGGAAGTGCTGGTTGTTGGAGTGCGGCCTGCGGCGTCAGCGTTCAGCAAGGTCGATCGTGTCGTGTTTCTTTTTCCCGTTCCACTTGTGCTGCGAACCATGAAACACGGCTGCTTCATGAGTTTTCTAGTATTTCAACTAGTAGCACTCTAGTAATACTACTCAGCTTGGAATTGGGCGCTCAAGTTACGAGACCGCGCTGGGGTTTTTTTAAAAGTGACAATGGTCGTCGGTTTGTCGCAATAGGAAAGGTAACGTGTAGTACTACGTACAATCATGCACAATACAAAAAGGGGGTTAGGGTTTGTTTATTCCAATTTGGGACATAGTACAAAACACGCATAAAAACACTGGTTAGGTTTTTTAGGGTTTTGTTTGTTTCATTCGATGGTCGCTTTGTTTGTTTGTCTCTATCAAATCCACTTTTGGTTGGAGCTCCGTGTCACACAGGGGTCCAATTCCAAGGCTTATTGTTCAGAGTAACACGGCCCACTAAGAAGCCTTCCTTTCAGCCCATGTCCAGATGTCATTCCTACCTTCGCTGTTTATTTTGTCTACTGGCCCCCGCCATTTCGGCCCACTATTTAACAAGGAAGTTCACAAACTCAAATAATTCCTGCTTTCATCATTTGAGCAAACTCAATAACCCCTACCGGTTAATACAGTATACTACACTCAAACATTAATCAATGCAAATAATGGCGGCAAAAACGCATGAAACCCCACCACTCGAGCAAGCGTTTCACTTACAACTCGCCCTATACACAGCATCTTAAACCTTTCACAAACAACAGGATGAATGGATGATTCGCCGCGAGCGTGACAGGCGCTCTCAGTTGCATCCACAGGGAAGCAGACGCGCATCAGTCATCGCTACGCTACACCACCTCGTGCAGCGATCTCGTCGACGGCGCCGGCACGTCAGATGGGCCACCACGCCAGAGTCGCCGCAGCCACGGCCACCGTCCTCGTCGCCCCTCATGGCGGCCGCGGCGTTCAGAAGGCGCACACGGTCCGTTACCTCGAGGCCGAAGACGACCTTCCTGGTGACACCGCCATGGGAAGATTGAGATGGCCGGCGTTCCAGGGGTCCGACAGCCTCGCCCCGCGGGCAAGCCAGGACGGCGGGTTCACTGGTGCCACCCGCAAGGCCGGGTCGAGCCAGGCGCCGCCGCTGTCGACGCCCGCCTCCGCGTGCAGCAGGTTCTTCGGCCCTGTTCGCTTGATGTTATCGGCACGACTTATCAGTTATGGTTTTCTCACGACCAATCAGCGGGCTTTTTCGCGTGTGTTTTGAAACTGACGCAGTAAAACTGTACAATCGCGGCTCTCGTACTACTCCGTACTATAAACTCTGCCGCGCTCCTGTTTCTGACCATAAGTTTGTGTTGTGATCAAGAGTCAAGAGGCTTGTTCTGGCCATTTGCATATGGCATTCTGATTTTTACTGCTAAGTTCTTTTCCATACAACTGTAGCTGCTCGCCCTCCGGCCTCCGGTCCTTCCCTGCATACTCAGCCGATCGAGGATGGAGCGGCGACGACGAGACCACTATTTGTGGGTAGCACAGCACTTCAGTCTGCCTGCAGCAGCCTTTGATCATGCATCGGCGCTTCCCTGCATACCCAGCCGACGTGACCAATGATATTTTTGGGTAGCACAGCGCTGCAGTGCGCGGGTGGTGGAGACGTCGCGTTACCGACGCCAGCAGCAGGCTCTGGCGAATGGCCGGCCGCGGTGACTGGGCGGTGCAGTGCTTGCCCACCCTGCAGGCGCGGAAACCGACCGCTGGTCTCTACCGTGCGCCGAGCGATTCGTCTGGCCGGCCCCGCCGGTCGGCATCCCACGGAGGGAAACATCGTCCGTGCATTGGACGTGTACTACGTTGATGTGCCATGCCAGTCGCTCGCGATCTGAGGGTCAGAGGGACTTCGAAGCTACTCCTAGCGTGGTTGCCATGCCCCGTTGCCCTGCCGCCCCGGCCGGCTCATCACGATTTCGAAGCAAAGTTTTTTGTCACCAAGGAAAGCCAGTAGCTGCTGCTCCGTCGTCAAGCAGGCAGCCAGGCAGGCTCCACAGGGCAAGGGGAGTACTGAAAAGGCCAGCAATCAAAGGCTGTGTTTAGTTCCGCGAAAATGTGTAAAAAAAGTAATGTAACACGTTTTGACTTTATTTGGTAAATAGTGTCCAACCGTTGACTAATTATGTTCAAAACGTTCGTCTCGCAAAGTACAACCAAGCTGTACAATTAGTTTTTGATTTCATCTACATTTAGTACTCCATGCATGTATCACAAGTTTAATGTGACGGGGAATCTTTTGTTTGCCCAGTACTTTTTTTTAGAAGTAAACACAGCCAAAAGAGCAAAGCCAGCATGCAACAACTCAAGGACGACTGAGACCGGTAACATTAGCTACACGTACTCCCTCCGTCTCTAAAAATATATAATTGTAAGATTATGCACAGAAACCAAGAACAGAGTAAAATTACGAAAATGCCCCTGTCTTTGACTCAAAACAAGCTTCTGCTAGAGCGTTCTGGAAGAACGAGAGGAGACAGCAGGCCGCCCGTGCCTGGGGCTGTGGCCCTTGCGGCAGCTGTGTTTTTTTTTTTGTCCATTCCATTTTTAAAAGCTAATGTTGGCCAGGATCACATATTTTAATTTTGAACACTAGGATTCTATGTTTTTAGGGACGGAGGAAGTAATAATTAAGCACAAGGCTAGGCCTAGACCAGGCTAGATATCGACCGATACGAGCAAGATGCGTGCAAGGCACACCACAATTAATTAGATATAGTAGTACTGGATTGTGAGATGGTTAGGGTGTGTTCACTTCGCGAAAAGTAGGTGAAAAGTTACTGTAGCATTTTTCGTTGTTATTTGGCAAAATTTGTTCAATCATGGACTAAATAGGCTCAAAAGATTCGTCCCGACATTTACAGACAAACTATGCAATTAGTTATCTTTTTTACCTATATTTAATGCTCTATGCATGTGTCGAAAGATTTGATGTGATGGATGGAAGAGAAAATATTTTGGGTTGGGATGGGGAAGTGAACAAGGCCTTAGTAAGCAAAAATGCACATCTGACTCTAAAGATTCATGCACATTCAACTCTAATTTTATGAGCACGTTCAAAAGACTACCGAGTGAGAGAAGCTAAAGTGAAGTACAGTCAGTGGCGGATGCAGGGGAGGGCTAAAACAATGGAGATGTTGATTTGCATGAAGATTTAACGATGATTTGAGATTTTTGTTACAATATTTTTAGTGGTAAATCTAGTCATTAGGGGGCTGGAGCCCACCCCGTCTCCCTGTAGATCCGTCGCTGAGTACAATCATAGATTAACTTGGACATAGACTGTAATCTATCTGAGTTGTCTACAGCGTAAGCCGAACTATATATACTACTGTAAAAGTTAGGATCGATGCCTACTACCGTGTCATGCGCCACTCGGTTAATTAAACGGAGCTAATCTTTGGTTTTGTCGCTTGCTGCGCCTACCTGGACACACATGCATGTTTGGTCCTGTTGACGATTCGGCCGGATTTGTGTGCGCGCGCTCGGATTGAAGGATTTCTCGGGGCTCAACAGCTGTGGCACGTACAGGTTGCACTGTTACACAAGGCCCGGGCCGGCATGGTACCATGATCGGTCAAGGACACTCCATCTGCGATCTGCCGGCGGCCACAGACGACGTCAGTGTCGAGTACAGTACGCTTTTCTTAGGCGGTTTGGTTCGTCCCGTTAAACTTTAACAGGGTTAATCATAGGATGTTCGGATACTAATAATAGACTAATTAGGCTTAATAGATTCATCTCGTAAATTAATTTTAATCTATTCAATTAGTTTTATAATTAATCTATATTTAATACTCTATACATGTGTCCAAACATTTAATGTGATAGGTGTTAAAAAACAAGGAGAACCAAACACCTCCTTAATAGACCAACATAATCCATGCATCCAGCCCCTGGCCGTACCCCCAATGCTGTGTGTGATAACAACTACAGTCCGAAACACATTCCATGCTAGTAGAGATGAAAACGGATCGGATACGGACGGATATGGCTGATATCGTATTTGTTTTTATATTTATGTCCGGATTCGGATTCAAATACGGATAGTATAAAAAATGCCGGATAGGATACGATTGGATATCGACATCATAAATATGTGATTTAAATATTCGAATACGAATACGGTATCGGATGTTAAATATCCGGACTCGGATACGGACGGATTAAAACCCCTCTAAATGGATTCGGTCTCGAATTAAGGTCGGAAAATATCCGTACCGTTTTCATCCCTGCATGCTAGACTAACAAGCACGTATAATTGCACGTACCGACGTAGGAGTACGCATGTACTCCTACACTACAGGCGCATGTACCCCTATGTAGAATACGCATGGATCACTTGTACAACGACGACTGGCCGCGCGTACTGTATGCGGGTGCGACATGCAAAGCAAACAAAACATGCGTGCATGTGTGGGTGTGTGTCTGCACTCTTCACTGAGTCGTCTCATCAGCCAGCCCCTGTCTCATCAGCTGCAGTGTGTGGGCTCATGCACGAAGCATATCATCACAGCACTTTCCTGATGAGTCGTCTCATCAGCCAGCCCCCTGTCTCGCTTTTCTTTCTGAGGCCTGGTTTAGTTGTCCGATTCTCCCCAAATTTTACTGTGCAAAAAAAAAAGATTTTTCGTCACATCAAAATGTCGGTAAATGCATGCAGTACTAAATGTTGATGAAATCAAAAACTAATTACACAGTTTTGTTGTACTTTGCGAGACGAACATTTTAAGTCTAGTTAGTCAAAATTTGGATAATTTTTACCAAATACAAACGAAATGTTACAGGAATTCTGATACAGAGTTTTTCTCCCCTATTCTGTGAACTAAACGAGGCATCAGACTACCCGCACTCATGGACTTCTATATTCATCCTCTATACGTCCTAGTCAGCAAGATTCTCTACTCTATACTCAATTCTCTCGCACCCATCCCTCCTCTATATCATCCTCTATTCACTCTATTCACTGTGGGACCGACTTGTCACTTTATCTAAATATATCCATGTGTGATCTAGTTTTGAAGGATTTATTGAGACGAATTTAATGGTGCAATCGAAATTTAATTTGGATTTTTGGTTTGTGAGTTATAGCATTTTTTTCCTTTGTTTAGCTAGCGGGATCCGCCACTGCAGAGTATAGAGTAAGCACAGTACTACTCTAAATATAGAGTGAGAGAAAGGATAGAGTATCGTTTTAGAGTACCCAGTGCAGCAGTTTTTACTCTATATTCATACTCTAAAACTTTAGAGTATCGTTTTAGAGTATCCACTGCGGGTAGTCTCAGGCCCCGTTCAGTTGGTGGTGAAAAGTTTTTGTGTCACATCGGCGGTTTTACAGAATGTTTGAAGTGATGTTCGGATACTAATTAAAAAACTAATTACATGACTCGTCTAAAAACCGCGAGACGAATTTATTAAGCATAATTAATCTATCATTAGCACATGTGTGTTACTCTAGTAATTATGGCTAATCATGGACTAATTAGGTTTAAAATATTCGTCTCGCGGTTTACATGCAAACTATATAATTAGTTTTTTTTTATCTATGTTTAATGCTTCGTTCATATGTGAAATATTCGATGTGACGAAGTAAAAAGTTTTTGAGCGGAAGTAAACAGGGCCTCAGCGCTGCCGGCCATTTTTGACCTGCCGGCAGGGTCCCTTCCTCTGCAGTGCACACGTGTGGACGAATCAATGCCGCAGCGCAAGATCGGCAACGCATGCAGTGCAGCAGGGCGCCCATGCACGCACGCCTGATGAATGCCTGAAGCCTGAGCCTGACCGATCAGATCGATCAGCAGGGCCTGCTCGTGCGTCCGTCCGTTCACGGTCGTGCGCCGTTTCCCTTCCTGGCGATCGAACGCGAACGCGAGTGCCAATGCTGTGCCTGTGCGTGCCAGCCTTTCCCTGGGCCAAACTGCTCGTCCATGGACCATGGCCTCATCCTGGCTCATGGGGATCAGGGGCGGATCCAAAGGGGGGGCTGGGGGGCTCCAGCCCCCCTAATTTTTTGATTTCAATGCTAATTACTGTAGCAAAAACTTGATTTCACCGTTAAATCTTCGTGCAAATCAACATCTCTGTTGTTTTAGCCTTCCTTATCCCGCATCCCACATCCGCCACTGATGGGGATGGATGGGGTCGTCATGGTCTGGTCCTCTCCAGTTCCTCAGGGCTGGCTGCGTGCGCTTGGAAGGCCGTGCGTGTGACTGTGAGCGAGGGAAGTGCAAGCGACCATATTTTGTCGGATGCATTGCTTGGTTGAAAAGCCACTGCAGCCTGCGCTAGCTTGCGCTAGGAGCGCTCGTTCTCGTCTCTCCGATTCAGACAAACGCTGAAACTCGAGCCCCCTTCGTTTCATGGATATTTTTAGCGGACGCGGACCTGACCATGATGTGTGGAACCGATTGTTTTAGTACGCATTCACTGTAGCGACTAACCATTGCCTTCACGATCGACCATGAAGACGAGACATGGACACATACAATGAGTCAATGACCATCTCTGAAAATGTGAATGCAACATCCGGAGGCTGCACGCATTGGATTTGACAGTAGAATTTGCTTGCATAACATCTAAAAGCACTTATGCTTATGCTTATGCACGAGGAGTAATGGATAAGATGACACTGAATGCGCAAAAACAAAAAAGAAAAAAAAGAAAAGAAAATGCACAGCTGATTGAGGCGCGGAATTCTGAAGGGAAAAAGGGCCACGGGATCTACAATAAGGCCCATAAATCCATAAGGAAGGAAAATTTTTGGCCTCCATCTTGACTTGGGCCGCCTAATGTGAAGCGCGCTCCCCGCTTTTTTTTTTTTCTCACATGTATGTGTAGTAAAGCTCCCGAGTTTTGGTTACCAATAAAAGCCTTTATAATTTGGCCCGAATATCTTTTGACAAAATTACTCCTTGTATCTGCTACATACACTTACTAGAGGAAGGGTTTGGATTTTTTTCCCCCAGAGGTGGCCATTTTTTGTATTCCTGATTGTCTGACAAATGATTTTCGAGGCCATTTCCAGACGCGATTGATCGGGTTACCATGTAAGTTGATTAATAGGTGGATGATGAGAGGCTTTGTCTCTGCCGTGACTTATCTAGTCTCGCGTGATCCCTCACTACCACTACACTACAATCTATAGGCTGTTATCCTTTTGAATTAACATTTAGTAATATTGTATTGATAATACCAGCCACTGAATAATCTCAAATTTATAAAGCTTCAACTACAAAGGTTTTGATCTTGTCGAGCAGTACAACTTTGATATTGGGTGTGTCTCCATTCAACATTGTTTCAAAATTTGAGAACTTAAAACGGATATTTGAGACTCCAAACGGTTTCAAATAAAAACATGTCAATACATAGTTTTACATTGGGTCAACCACTACAACTTTGGTATTGACCATGTCAACATCGGAGGCCGTTTGAAATTTCTAAAATTTGAATTTTAAAATACAAGAACTTAAACACACATATTTGGGACTCTAAATAACTGTAAATAAAAAACTTGTCAACTATAAATCTTCAGATCATATTGAGAATTAATACTTTGGTCTAGACTAGATCATCATTTGAGGTTGTTAAAAAATTTAAATTTAAATTTCAAAATTGACAAAATTAAAATTAAAATTTTGGAACTCTAAGCAATTTTAAATAAAAAAACTTGTCAAAAACAAAATCGTAGATCACGTTGACTTCATATGCAAAAGTTATAGATTTTTTCCCGGGGCTAGCGCCCGCCGTCCGCCATCGCTTCATCCAAATCCGCCTTTGCTCCGCCCACGAGTGCGCTCTGTCCCGTCTCTACGTCCACCGGTCCTTCCCCTGATCCCCTTCTCTCTCTCTAACTCTCCGCGTGGGCAACACATGGGAGCCGGGATGAGCGGCTAACGAGCACGCCCGCAACGCACCCCGACCTGCAGCACCCCTGTCCGCCGGTCCAAGCCCCACCGGTGCATCGCATGCCCTGTTTGCCGTCCCCCGGCTTGCCCCCGGCCGAACAACATAAAACACTTGCAACATGAATGCAACATAAGACTGCAAACAAATGAAACATTTGGAAACATGCTCTTGCAACATGTATGTGTGAAACACATGAAACATCCAAAATAAAACACTTGCAACTTGCAACATGAAACCACTTGTTGCAACATAAGACTAACAGCTGAAATATCTGGAACATACTGATGCAACATATGCAACATTTGGATAAAACATGATTGCAACATACGTCTGGAAATAGATGAAACATTTTGAGCAAACTCTTGCAACATGCCTATGAGACAGTTGCTACATATGCAACATCCCTCGATCTATTTTTGTAACATCATGATGAAATAATTGCAACATAGGGGAGGGGAAGGACGACCGGTCGATTTCAGCCTTCGGGGTCGGAGCCGCCGGCGAGTCGTGGCGCACGAGCACCACCAGCACCGCCCGCGCTCGTGGGTCGTGGGTGCCCTTGGCTCGACCGGGGAAGAACTGAGGTGCTACAGCACATGTGCCCTAGCGGCCACGGCGGAGACAGCGACGTGGGAGACGGCGATGGGAGATGGACGGACGCATAGAGAGGGAGCGAGCGACACAGCCGCACAGGTGTCTGGGATGGGCATGCGGCACCACCGGCGATGGGGCGTTGGGCGGTGGGGCACAGCACGGCAACCGACGAGTGCGCGGGGTGGGGGGAGGGGCATGGACAATGAACGACCACGTTGCTTTGGGGCCGGACGGATAAGCAAGATGAAGTGAGGAGGGTCCGGTGGATAAGCACGCGGGAGTGGGGATTTTGTTTTTTGTTTGGGGCCATTCTTGGGGAGCCACGTCCGGATGAGAGACACAGACGGACGGCCGAGTTGAATCATTATCGTTATATTTGTTGACGACTACTTGTCTGTCTCTATTATTGATTTATTGAGACAATACACTTAAATGGCATGCTTTTGTTATCAGCCATTTATTGTTGACAACTACTTACAGATGTTTTTGTTAAGACCAACTTTAAGAGACTTGCTATTCATTAGGGATTTGATGCAAAACGAGCCTCCAGCAGACTTAACCGGCGCTCTAACTTGGCTTTGTGTTCATCAAAGCAACGTCTGAACTCATCGAAGAGGATCATCAGGTTGGGCTCCATGGCACCGTGGGCACGCCGACGGCGGGTGTAGTGGTCCTGATCCACGGCAGTGTGTGCCAGCATGACGGTGCCAAGGAGAAGAAGCAGAAGAACAGAGCGGAAGGAAGGATCGGTGAAGTCTGATATCAATCGTGGAAAAGAAAGAAAACAGAGGAAGCCAAGAGAGAATTTACGAGGACAGATTGTCAATATTCAGAAATTTGGTTTACAATTTGAACTTGCAATTCACTCTCCTCTCACTTGAAGTACTCTCTCCTACTGCTGCCACTCTTGGCCGAGCACACGACTGTTGGGCCGTCGATCCCGCACGGGCCGGGCAACTGCATCTGCTATCGATTCAGCATCGCCAGCGTTACTGAGTACTGTCTGTTGCCGGATCCGTAACAGTACTGACATGTGTACTATCTACCGGACCAGCAGCAGCACTTCTTCACACGCCTAGCAGCGATGCCGCGCACCATGGCCTGGGTGTCACGGACCTCGCAGAGCCGCTGAGGCCGGTACCGCATTGCTCTTTTCCATTTGTCCCTCAGGAAGAGCAGCTGAGGCCGGTACCGGAATCGATGGAGCGAGATAGACCAGATTGGCCGGAACTGAGCGGTATTTTGGCCAGTACAGGATGAGGACTCTTGTGTGCTGGTCTAGGTGACGGAATGAGATATAACGGCCATTCTGGCCGATACCGAAATGAAATTGGTAACTATGCTCCGCGCGAGTGACACACGGGAGCCAGGATGAGCAGCTGACGAGTATGCCCCCAGGGTGCCCAGACCTGCAGCACCCCCGTCCACCGGCCCCAGTCCCCCGGCTCGCCGCTTGCCCTGTTGCCAGCTCCGGCTCGCCCCCGGCTGAACAACATAAAACACTTGCAACATGAAAGCAACATAAGACTACAAACAGATGAAACATTTGAAAACATGCTCTTGCAACATTTGTGCGAAACACAAGAAACATCCAAAATAAAAGCACTTGCAACTTACAACATGAAACCACTTGCAGCAACATAAAAC
This sequence comes from Saccharum hybrid cultivar R570, assembly GCA_038087645.1. Classification (NCBI taxonomy): domain Eukaryota; kingdom Viridiplantae; phylum Streptophyta; class Magnoliopsida; order Poales; family Poaceae; genus Saccharum; species Saccharum hybrid cultivar. The sequence continues at coordinate 489,611 of JAQSUU010000296.1, forward strand.
CACTTGCAGTAACATAAGACTGAAATAACTGAAACATTTAGAACATATTGTTGCAACATATGCAAGATCCGGATAAAAAATGATAGCAACATATGTCTGGAAATAGATAAGACATTTTTAGCAAACTCTTTCAACATGCCTCTGAGACACTTGCAACATATGCAACATGTGCAATATCCCTTGATCTATTTTTGCAATGTCAAGATGAAACAATTGCAACATACATCTGAAACGCCTGAAATACTTAAAACGTACATATGCAATATAGGGGAGGAGAAGGCCGGGCCGGTCGATTCCGGCCGTCGGGGTCGGAGCCACTAGCGAGTCGCGGCGCGCGAGCACCACCAGCACCACCTGCGCTTGTGAGTGCCCTTGGCTCGGCCAGGGAATGTACACTACATAAAAAAGCGGCTCTAGGCACGTTTTAGTAGTAACGCACACTAAAAGCGTCTCTACACAGTCATGTAAAGATGCTTTTTGACACGATTTTATGAACGTCTCACCATAACATGACATTAGACACGTTTTTAGTGTTAAAAGACATCTAAAGACACTTTTTACGATGATATTGTGAACGTCTCAAACTAACACGGTGCTAGACATGCTTTTAATCGTCATTAGCTTCTAGATACGGTACAAAGCATATCAGAAAAACGCTCCATAGCTAATTAAAGACATTTTTTGATACAATACTAAATTCGTCTCAATATAACATGAAGTTAGACACGCTTTGAACCGTCAGTATAATTTATACACGTTGCAAAGCGTATCAATAATCATACATAGTCATGTAAACATGCTTCTTGATATGATATTAAAAACGTCTCAAAAACAAAATTAGATATGCCTTGGTCATCCATTAACAACATGTATGGACGTTTTAAAAGTATATTAAACATCCACATGTATCTTGCACTCTCTCTCTCGCGCACACACACAACCTTCTTCTGCAAATTTACCAGTAATCAATATAGCACAACACACTAATCAGATATTACGATTGGTTCAAAGAAAATATAAGTCAAAACCAGACATCTATTCTTATGACAAAATATATTACCATAACATAATTTTTTTAAATGTTTCGTTAACATTCTATTTTATGTACTTTTCAGACTTACTACTTGACTCGATTTTCACAAAGTAATATGGATTGAGTCCTAATACTATTATGCACTATCAAATTTATATCTATCCATAATAATAAAGAGGTAAAATTTCAGGCTCTTTTTTTCGTCCATCTATTTGTTTGGTCCGTCTCCCTTTAACTAACGGACAATATAGAGTTTTTTCTATCTAGACTCATATATATAATAACCCGTGCTCATACAGGAATCCTAATCTAATATAAAAGTTGTAGATCTAGATGAGTTCTACAACTTTTATGTTCATGAATTTTTCAGATGAAATCATTTAATGTTTTAAAATAACGTTTGAAGTTGTCATTTTTTGAAATTCAAAATTCAAATAGTTAAAACAAAGTCACATAAAAAGATGGAGAAAATAATAGTTGTAAGAACACAATAAATTGATAGAGCCTGATTTTAGAAAAATTTAGGAAAAAAATTATCAAATTTGAAGTTAGTATGAGGAAGAAAGACTAGTTACAAGTTTTAGTCCCAGATTAAAAAAGAAATCAAAGTTCTTCGATAATTTCAAAAAGTAATAAATAATTTCAAATGAAAAAGTTGTAAACAGAAAAGTTTCATAACTTTTCGAGATCTACAATTTTTATTTGGGTCATTTCTCCATCCAAGGTCGTTTGAAATAATATAGTTATCAATAAATATTTTAATAATTAATTATATCAATTAATCAATAGTTACTTACATATTATTTATCATGAAATTACAAATTATATAAAATAATTTATATCAGCAAAAAAATTAAATTATTAAAATAATTTACAACAATAAAATTTGTTAGGTTGAAACTAAATTAGAAAAAATATTACAATTAACTTAATATTTATGTATCATTGCCGACGGCCATTGCAATGTAAAAATGCACTTGCCGCCGTAATTGCAGTGTTTCCCTTTTTCATTTGCCGCCCAATAATTCCCCGCGCGCTCGAGTTTGACTGAAAAAACTGGATTAAAACTCTCCCCGCCTCCTCCTCCATAATCTTCGCTAGATATAAACCTCCGTACTCTGCTGCACCTCGCATCAACTAGCAACCACACAATCCTCCGCCGCATCCCCGACTCACATCGGAACAACACAACCGCCACGAGCGTTGCGACATCGCGAAGGCCGTCCGTCGGCCGCCCAGCCGGGCGCTGTTGCTCTTGGCCCGAAGCGAACTGCTGCCTGTGGATGGCTGGGTGGCGGTGATCTTCATCAACTCCGATCGTGCCGCAAACATCTTTCCTTCCCGTCGCTAATCCGCTTTCTGCCGTCGGTGAGCATATCTGCACCTTTTCCCCTCGTCATCTATTTCTGTTATCTCGCAACAATCCAGGGGCCGAGGACCCAATATGGCAAAGGTAAGGCTGCTGCCATACCTCGTTATGCCACTACTCTGTTCTTTGGTCGCTGCCCCTTGCCCTAATAATCTACCATAGACGAGAGCCGCTAACCTCTGAATGCCATCTAGAGGAAGAAGAAATTTTCTGCTCTCAGCAAATGTTCTGCGAGTCGATCTGTATTTTGGGTCTTAAGCCTATGTATATATATTCCTGACTTTGCAATTTCTCATGAACAATTGAATCGTGATCTCATCCGGTCTGGGCGTCTGGTCATCACCGTCAATCTGTGAGTTCCAGTTCCGGCAATCCTCTAAGAAATTGTGCGCTAGTTGAGTTCCGGCGAGTAAGCGAGTTCTGAACTTCTGATTCTGGCGATAGGCAAGTTTGGGCGGCTGTCTGCACTGCAAGTTCATGCCAATACAGTACAGCAAGGGGAGTAGGCAAAGCTAGGCGGCATTGTAGTCTTGCTAGCAGGCATCAGTCTGGAGCAGACACGCCAACGATGTCCCACCATCAAGCATTAGTCATTAGATCAGATAAATTACTTGTTCTTTTTAGTAACCAACTACTTTTAAATTATTGTTGTTTAATTTATTTATGTTGGTTAATTACTCAATTTGGTTGATTAATTTGTGAAGCAGTGAAAGATAGGTAAGTGCAATTGCCTATGTATGTTAAATCTTATACTTTACTATCTATGTTATCAATTTTGCCATACCTAAAATTTTTTAGTCCTCCGCCACTGCTCCTAGCCTAATTTATATTACTGCTGCAGCTACCATCGATTAATTCTTTCTAGCCTAATTGGTCATATCTGATTGAACGTAGTGGTAGGTTCAGATGCTTTTTGTCTTCGAGGAATTTACTTTGGTGATGCTACTTTGCAATGAAGCACTAATGTTTGGCTGGAATACTACTGCAATCAGTTTGACAAGTTACTGATTTTATTCCCTAGATGGTCTTACTTACTGGATTCTAGTGTTATGCTCCTTAATGTAGAGATTAGTCTGGGTTTAATTTTGGAGTTTTAGAAAAGAAGGGATTATTGGAGATTAGTCTGTTATGGTCCTTAATTGAAGATAGTGGTAGTTTCAGATGCTTTTGTTCTTGAGTACCCTAATTTGGTGATGCTACTTTGCAATGAAGCACTACTGGCTGGCTTGCTACTATTCTGAATGAAAGTAATGAGTTCTTTAGACTTCAATCACTTAATTTCTCAGTTTTTCCCTAATTTGGGGTTTATTTGCAACATACATAAATCATGGAAAGAGGATCTCGAAGATTAAGGAACTTGAACCTTGAAGTACAGGATGGAGAACCTATGCTGAGGGGCTTGAAAATTTGGCAGACACGAAGAGAATTTAGAATGTCCTCCAGATATTGATGATATATTAGCCAGCATGCCACTCGAACAAGCCACTCCAATTAAGATAATATGTAAGTTTGATATTGCTTGCTTACATATCTGGATATGATGTTAATGCATCGATTCTGTACATGTAGGGCCAAATGGAAAATAAGATATATACAACACATTACTGGTATCATGAAGCAGTGGCTTGCTTTTATATCTAAAATTTTCCCTGAAATGGATTTGCATAAATGAAATAGAATTAGCTCTTCATGTGAAGTAAGCATCTATATGGGTCCATTGGAGATCATTTTGTTCTCATTTTCTCTTTACTGTGTTTGATGTTTCATTTTCCTGCAGGTTGGTCATATTGAAATGGATGGTGATGATACAGGGCATGTGTAGTGATGATGACGGCCATGGCGCTTACAGTAATAATGATATTGGCATCGATCCTGAAGCCTCAAATGAAAATGTTTACTCTCCAACAAATGATGTTCGGGTAACACAATATCCCTTCTATCTCCAATTTCTTAGCGACAATATAGTATTTAGCTACATTCTAATGTCCTAATTCTAAAGTAAACTAGGATTTTGCCCAGCCATCGTTACCACACATGAGCAAATAGTTGCCCAATGATAGACCACCTCATATCAGTCTGTTGTGTCTATCTGTACCACATGAGACTCAGCATGTTTTTTTTTGTTTTTCCTATATTAATTTTGATATGAGCATATATTCTTAACTAGCCTTTAGAGTAAGACTGAGAGCAAATTAAATGGCTTCTTGTTTAAATTGGTAAGAACAGGTGCTATACACGACAATCAGATGAGTAGATATTGAGTTGTTAGTGGAACTATGTGATAACATGTAACAATTGAAATTTGGGCATTATATTTCAGAAGGCAACTAAGTAGGTTATGTTATTTTACTCTATAGCCTAGCAGTTCTGAAGAATAAAATGCTAATGTGTACTCTCCAACAAATGATGTGCAGGTAATACATTTCCTATTTTATTTCTTATTTCCCTAGCTACAAGCATAGCACGTAAATAGTTGTTGATGTCCTAGAAACTTCGGTTCCTCTTATTTTGTAGCATGATGGAAGCAAGTGACTTGATGTGGATGGAAGCTACAAGTACATGGAAGCATGCATGTGACTTGATGTGGATGGGAAGGCAAGCTACAAGTTTAGTGTGAACAAGATAGATTTTTGGCGTTAGAGACAAATTATATATATTTGTATGATATGGTCAATTTTCCTATGCTTCTTGATGAACATGGTTGTCTTGTTCAATGCAGTTTAATCTATTATTTAATTAGTATCTTGGTTTGTAAAGATAGAATAGATTTTATCAATGCAATTTATCATTCACTTTCTTATTATCAAATCATAGAAATTAGTATAAAAATTATTTATATGCAGTAAAAAATATCTTTGTTTCTAATATGTAAGAAGCTATTAGCATAAAATGTGTCTATATTAATAGTTACGCTACATAGATGCATGTACGAAAGTGTCCCTATTTTTTTAAGATGTACTAAAATGTTACAACACAACGTATTTATATTAGTAGACACTGATATAAAATTTTTACTTTTTTCTTGAGACGAACATGGTGTACCTATACAATGTATCAAAATTAGTACACACACCATATAAATGCATCTATTAAAACGTCACTATACTTTTTGATGCACAATAAGGCGTCACTACGCAGCGTGACTAAGTAGGTACGCATGTTATATTAATGTATCTATGAGAGCGTCTCTAAATTTCTTAACACATAATAAAGCGCTGCTAGACATCGTAACTAAAAAATAGACGCGCTATATAAATATATCTATAAAAGTGTATCAATATATGTAGACATGCAAATAACGTCTCTACAAAGCGTCCTTTCATCTGCTTGATACGCTTTGAGAATTCGTCTCCACAAGTTCTAACACGGTCCATGCGAAGACGCTTCTAACACGGTTTATGAAAACGTCCCTATATTCTCATAGACATGAAATAAAGCGTGTCTAATGTAGGAATAAAGCGTCACTAGAGGGGGTATTTCTAGTAGTGGTAACATCCCTGGTGTTACGAGCGTGCTTAGCACCCAGATTATACCTGAGAGGAGTCAAATAAAAAACCTAACTTAAATTATTTAGTGCGTACCACTGGTAATGAAACTCTGAATAAAATATGCGTATATGAGGAATGGGTATCTTTAATTGTTGGCGTGAAAAAAAATAATTTTTATAAACAAAAATAAAATGTAACTCGAGTATTGTGTTTAAGTAAAGTTTATGAGCAAGTTCCGCAGATAAAAGTGCAACTTTCATGTTTGGAGAATAAATATTGTTAGCCACCTTTTGGCAAGCTCAAAAATTGGATTCGTAATTCGATCCTACCTAACCTTAGATCGCGTCTATGCCATAGTGAGGTAATGACAATGCCATTTCGACGTTTAAATTCCAACGAAAATGCTTAAGCACTCACATCAAGTTTTTCCATAGTTGGTTGCTTTTAAGTATGTGCTTGGATGTGGTACGAGTGCAGTCAAGTTGGTCGCTGTGTTGCTCTCTTAAGAAATTCTCAAGATCGCTAGAACGCGTTGTGAACCCCCTGAGCGGACGTGTTGTTTGCGATGCGGCGATGTCGGTGACGAGCATTTGTTGGCATCCGTGTGGTTACCTCTCCTTTTGCCCTTGGGTCTTGGCGGTTGTTTTGCCAGACAGCGGGCAGCGTCGACGTTAAGCTTAGGGAGTTGGTTGGCATCCGGTTGTGTCGGTCGGTGCCATTCAGCTCGCTTTAATTTCCGTGCGCGTCAACTCCTGCTTGGGTTCGACCGGTGTTCGTGGTCACCTTTTGCGTGCACGTTGCCATGCTGGGGCCGGCCGGCTGGCTGGCACTCCCGTGCTGTGCTGGCCACAGTAGCGCCTCGCGAGGCTGTGCAGCCGCAGGGCCGCTGTGGCGGGGCCGTCGCGCGCGGTGCCTCCTCTGTCGCGCGCGGGCCTGGCCACGGTCGCAGTCCGGTCGCTGCCGCCTCTGCTCCTCTGCTGCGCTACCGACGCCGTCCGTCGGCCGCCACCGCCATGCTGCGGTGTGCGTTCGCGGTCGCGTCGGACTGCGGCACTGTGCACGACTACCTGCCTCTGCCCGCACCGTCGCCTCGTCATTAGGAGGCATGGCATGTTGTCGCCTGCAGCGCCCGCACGCTTGCGTCCCGCCATCGCCGTGTCCCGTCTTGGTTGCGATGGGCCCGAGCTCTGTTTTTTTCTCTCTCCTTCCTTCCTTGTCGCCTCCGCTGTTGAGCCGCGTCCTCATTGTTGGGCAGAGCGAGGTCCCCTCAAGTCAATTCACCTCGTCCATGGCTTCGCCATCAGGCCATCTAGTCGTCCCATCCCGTTACCCCACGGCATGCTCCCGCTAGGTCAAGGCCGCCCCATCCTATCGCTAGCCGACGGGCTCATGGTGCTTATCCTCGCTCCGCGACCGCTGGCTCTATGGGTGAGCCAGCATAGGTCTCCAACCGAATCCCCCCCTAAGCCGTCGCTACCCTCCACCGCATGGCGCAGCAGAGTACCTTCATGTTCTTTGGTAGGGCTGCATTCGACTCCCAACTTCGCATAGCTCGGACGATTATAGTCCGATTCCGTTCACCTACGACTTGCCATGGAAGTTACTTAGCCACGCCACTATCATCGGGCTATAGTCGTGCACCTACGGAAGCGGAGTTTGGAGTTTCCCCGTCGACGGTCATTTCCGGTCGAATGCTCTGGTCGGTTGGGGGTAAACTCCTATCCCTAGAATTGGTTCAAGTCCTCGTGCTGATTGACTTCTATTGATGTCCCGATGCCTGTGCTTCCCTTGGTTCGGCCAGTGACCTCGCCGTTGTTGAGGTGACGCGGTGGTGCCAACCTTGGGCACGCGCAGCCTAGCTGCTCGCGTGTGGCCGGTTCTCCTCCGCCTCCCTCCGTTTCAACTGTCAGCATAGTTGCATTTGGGGTAAGTCGCTCATGCTCAAGCGCGAGCTATTTTGCCTCGTCGAAGCCTAGAAGCGCCGGAACGGTCTCGCCATCGCCGGAGAGGCGCTGTTTCCACCCGTCACCGGGGCTAGATCGCGATAGTGCCCCGTTAGCCGCCAAATCACCGTCTAGGGTTACAATTCTGTTCCTAGATGCTCATCGGCCCGCCTTGTGCGCCGTAGCGACCTCCTGGTGGCCGGCGGAATCGCCCGGTGCCTCCCGGAGCCGCGCCGTCGGCGTAGGGACGCCAGGGACTGCCCCTTTGCGAAGATGAGGTACTTTAGGGTTCTTAACACAAACCTCTACTCTAGTGTAATAGTGCTCGCGGGCGCTGCATAATAACCTGCTAGTCTAGGGGCTCCATTGCATAAGCGCAAGCTCGGGCACGGGCTCCCGGCTTGGGCCGCTTGCTGGGCCGCCCGACTGCGTGCGGCCGCACCCGCGTTGGGCCGCTGGGCCGAATGTCTGGCGCGGGCTCTCTCTCTCTTTTCCAGCGTAGTAAATTAGTTTTCCTTTTCTAATAATGTTGTAAACTTGTTAAATCAATATAAAGTAGTATAGAAGCCCCAAAAATTGTGAAACCAATTTTGTTAGCTTCCTAAAATCATGATCTAACTGTTAGTGTACCTTATCCACATAGTTGTATATTATCCTTAGGAGTTCGTTAATTATATTAAGATGCTTAATTTTGCTAAGTATAAACTTAAGAGAATTTTTTTAAGAAAATGGGGATAGTGTTGGCCTTGAAAATTGTATACTAAATCCCCAATATTAGTAGCTGTTCACTATAACTTTTGTGGCTCCATAATAACAAATGTGTTAGGGTAGCTAATGAACCTTAATTAGAATATATGCGTTTAATCGATAAAATGATAAACCGACACCTCGGTCTGTGTGACAAAGCAATGGTTGGAGAATAATGTCTCTTCCGACGATGTGGGTACGTGGCCTAGTGCGTAGAATTAGCTTGTTAGCTTGCGAAGCGTAACGTGTCTCCTAGTTGCATTTATCATTATCTAATGGCATCTATGCGTTGCATCCGCGAATGTCACAATAGGGATATCGATGGACCGTGGAGTCAACTAGAGTGGTGGAAAGGAGGGGGCCTTGACGATCGTGCCACCATGTTGAAATGCTAACTTCCGGTTATATGTTTACCTAGGCAAGCCCCGGTGCATAACCCCTATTATTCTATACTTTATTTTATGCTTGTGCATTAAGTTTAAAGGAGTTGTATATATATATATATATATATATACCCATGAGTCTCACTAGTATGATAGGGACGTGTAGCATGCTATGCTATAGGATTCCGGTAGAAGCCGAGTGATTGTCTGTCACTCGCGAGAGATAGGAACTATAATATTGTTAATATTATCATGCCACTATCACATGGAATATAAATGTACATGGATAATTGGAGATCGGGCGGAACAGATTGGATGGACTTGGACCTGGTTTGGGCAACAGAGCGAGGCTCTGGTTGCATTTGTTCCGCCTGTGCCAATTAAGGACCGTTCGTTGCATGGACCCTGGTCAAGTCACAGATCTTCTTATCCCGAGCATATACTAGCGGATGGGGGCTAGGAAGACTTGTTACTCTCTTGTCATGGGCTCCGGCTCTTTCCGGACCGACTGATTGGAGGCGGGGATAGATGCAGGTCTTAGCATCATATTGAGGCCGGGCCTCAAGTACGGGAGCTAGGAGTCCAAGTTTGGACGGGGACCTGGAAACCTGTGACAGGAGGGGAACAGGTTGGTCTTGCTTGTGCCTGGGGTACAAGCGAGGAGTGTGTTTTTCGGGGTACCCAGCTGGGCATATTGATTCGCGAATCGCCGTTTCTGCGTGACGGTACAGCTTGACTACGCTCTGGCATCATAGTAAGAACTGGCAGTTGAAAGATGAAGAAATGGTTCCTTTTGCTCAACCCTTGCTTGATTATAGCCTAGGTGCTTACATAGAAGGATGGATAAGAAATGAAATACAGCTTTTAAAAGTAAGAAATTAAGGACACACTCTTAGCGCTGCTTCTCGCAAACAAGAACCCACAAGCCAGAAAGCCTTGCATAAACCTTAGAGTCTTTTTACTTCCTCCTGACGGGTAAGTCTTGCGGAGTACAATTGAGTACTCAGGGTTTGTTCTACCCTGTTGCAGGTGGCAGGTGCTGATAAGCTGACACTTGTGTGTGGAAACCTCCTAGTGGGCTCAGTGAGGATTTCCTTTGCGATGCAGAGTAGAGTTTATTTATTAAAACTCTCACTAAAAGTTTTATAATGAAAATACCATTAAGCTGTTATCATTTCATGCATATAAACGTTCTTCATGTAAATGTTTAACTTATCATTAAATGGTTTCATTTCCGCTGAACTCTGATAAGGTTTTATATTCCGTTGTTATAACTACTTAATGAATTACTCTGATTTATACTAAAAGCGATGTAAGAAATGGTAAGGATGTTGTAAGCTTTACTCTCTCATTTGTGATCCTGATGTGAAAATGTGGATCTTCGAGTTCTCCCTTGCGGTGTGCTCGACGGAATCACTCAGTTTAGTGTTCTCCCTTGGGTACTTAGTGTCTAATGGAAGACAAGTACTCTTGGGAGGGCATTAAATTAGAAGATTCTGCCATAGGTGGTATCAGAGCATAAATGAGACAATAAAGCTTCAAAACCCTTTCTAAATAAAAAAAATTGACAACAAATTCTTTTCAAAAAGTTAGGGTGTTTGCATGCGAAGTTATATAAGTAGCCCTATTACTATAGTTATGTATCTAGGATAGATGGCACTTTGCTGACTTAGTAGGCCTAATCAAGTTTCCTGCAGGTACCCTAACCCCGAGACTAGTGCGATAGCCTCGACTAGCTTCAGGGAGAGCACGATGTGCCAAAACTCTGAGAACGGTTGCCCTATGTGTTGGTAACAGTGTGAGGACGGATAGGTCGTGCATTCGTGCATACGCTGTTGTGCAATAGTTGTTGAGGTCGACCAGTCGTTGTCCGTGTAGCCACGATGGTGCGGTAGTCTCGTGCGTCGCGCACGCCTGTTGGTTCACGCCTGCCTGGCCCATACATTGTCGTACCCTCTTCTGCGCTCTTGTCGAACCTCTGCCTTATAGTCGTACTAACCCTTTATGACCCCGGTCACCGCTCGTCGTGCGCGTGTGGAGATCTTGCTGTTCACTTTTACTGGCCCCATGCATGGCTCTAGGGTGGACTGCGACAGGACCACTGGTCACTCTGCCTTATTTAAGGGCGAGCCTAGCCATTGGGAACCATCATTCGGTGCATCCTAGCTCATTTAGCCCTTTCTCTTGAGTAAGTTCTCGCTCAAGCCTTCCTTGCAACCACCACTCACCACCCACCAAGGATGGCAGGAGTCTAGGTTAGCAGCTACTGCCTGAACACCGAGGGTTTTCCCAAAATCCTGTATGCCACCCTGCAAAAGCTCGGCGTTCGGGAGCGTCCCGAGTATGAGGGTCGTGAGTACATGAAGCATGGCATGGAGCGATGTAAGGTCACCGTCTACATTGGCAAGAGTGAGGAGTTTCCCGATGTCACTGAAGCCTGGAATGTGACCGCAACCAGGTTTCGCTTCGATGACACCTACCATGTTGTGGCCCGCAAAGCCCTGCGGCATCTCTGCCAGATCTATGAAGGGCCCATTGCTCATACTCCCATGCGGTTCTTTCCCCCTTGGGACAAGAATCGACGGGTATGGAGGGCTCGCATTGAGGCTTTGCAGGGCCCAGACGTGCAAGAGGACAACCCGACCTTGGTGCACCTGACCTTGTACTTGCTGGCCCTGGATGAGCAGTACGACTGGCAGGCCTCGGAGCTGAGGGAGGGTCTCCGTCGTGCTGAGGAAGCCGAGATCTTCTCCAGGATGTTCGAAGTGTAGCTTGCTGAGGCCCATGCCAACCTAGCAGTCGCTGAGAGTCGAGAGGCTGCCATGGCAGAAGCCGTCAAGGTAGACCAAGACCATCATGCCCAGGAGCTGGAGGATGCCTATCTTGCCACAAGGGCCAAACGTAGGACGCTCGCCACGGAAAGGCAGGAACCCTTAATTTTGGAGGGAATCCCTGTCCATCCACTAGAGAGAAGGAGGACTGGTGTTGCTGTACCGCCAGCACCTCCACCCACGGAAGCCTCAGAGATAGAGAATTTCATTCCCCTCGCTCAGCCACTACCAAGAGAAGAAGTGGGTCCATAGCCCCGTGCAGCAGAAGAGCCCCAAGAGCCTAGGAATGAAGTCGTTCGCCCCGACGAAGTGGATTAGTCGTCCTAGGGGAGATGTAACCATAGTGGGTAGTGTTTTTCATCACTGTCCTCCAGTGTTGTAATCTTTCCGTCGTCTTTTGTTCGTAGCTATTAAGGCCATCTAGTCATAGGATGCAAGTGATGTGTCGAGTATGTGAGTACCTGTCTGTTGCACCTATGTAAGGCCGTTTGGAACGAGTAATTGCTTTATCCATGTGGTTGTTACGTTAATCTTCCCTTCAGTCTTGTAGTGTGTTTTTGGTTCTTGAGATAACCGCAAACAGGTTGCAAGAGGAACAGTTACTCAGATGTAGCGGATCAGTTGTGATTGCATGACAGAGGACACTATATCAACAAATTGTGGATGTCCCAGTAGAACCCTTAAACTTCCTTGATTTAAATCCACCTTGAGATTCAATTTTCCTGTTCCTTGTTTGAAAAGAAACCCTTGTTGCCTTAATTTCTTTGAAATCCTTTTCTAATTCTGTGGTCTATGACCCCACTGCTTTTACTGTGAGTAAGTTGGTAATTGTTGCTTGGTTAATAGCTTATGGTGCCATGACGGAACCGAGGGCCACCTGTTGATCGCGACCACATGGTTGTGCCGCTCGACGCGCGCTGGTATTGAGGTTGTTGACCAAGCACTGTTGCTAAGTTACACCGTAGTACCACTCTTGCTACTGATTTCTCCTTGGTGAAAATATCCTGGTGTTCTAACGGGAAATCCATGATGGGTTGATGGAGTAGTGCTCTCATAATTGCAACTTAGATGGTAGTGTTTTGGAAGAAGCAGGTATGTTCCGATCACAGTTTATATGAACGGCTAGTGCAAGCTGGATTCAGAAGGGAAAATAAGAGGGAGAAGAGCGGCAAAGAAAGAACAGCCATCAGTGGTCTAGAGTAATTGGAACACCGATGGGATGTTGCCCCTGTGCCTGGTGACCGCTCCTTGCCGAGTCGCTGTCACTGCGTGTTCTGCGGATCCCGTTGGTGGTGGGGCCCACGTGTGCCGTGCTCATGTGGCCGTGGCATGGCGCCGCACTCGCCTCGCCCCCTTGCACAGTACGCCCCTCTTTTCCTTGGCACCCTTGCCGGCTCTCGATTCTTGCTCTCATTCCCGTACCGGACCCCCCTCTCTTTTCTTCCCTTGTAAGCACGTCGTTCTTACGCCTCCTTGCTGAACGAACACCATCCCGTCCTTTCTCCTTTCCCCCACTCAAGCTTGCACAGGGGGCGCACCATGGTGACATTGTTCCCCACCTAGTGACCCACTAGTGATTCGCCTCCACGCCACCCCCACTACCGGTGCGCTGCACCACCTTCTCCATTCACCAGCTATAAGTGCCACCTTGTTTGCCTCTCCTCCATTTCCACCTCCAGATCTAAAGTAGTTGGAGGCCGAGCTTCGAGATTGAAAGGATCAAGATGCCCAAGAGGAGGGTGAATTAGGCTTTTCTAAAAATTAATTGCAAGAATTAAATCCTACAAGCCAAACTTCACTCCTAGTGCCTACTTGTGTTCCTTGTGTTACTACCGATAAAAGTTATGCACCCTAAGTTCCAATCCTAGACTAGCAAGGCAATTCTAGGAAAGTAATCAAGCAATGAAAGTAATGCAAGAAAGTAAATGCTTGAAAGTAAGGGATAGGAACACGGCGATGTTTTGCCGAGGTATCGGAGAGTCGCCACTCCCCACTAGTCCTCGTTGGAGCACCCGCGCAAGGGTGTAGCTCCCCCTTGATCCGCGCAAGGATCAAGTGCTCTCTACGGGTTGATTCTTCGACACTCCGTCGCGGCGAATCACCCAAAACCGCTCACAACTTGAGTTGGGTCACCCACAATCTCAACGGATAATCACCGAACTCCCAATCACCACCAAACCGTCTAGGTGATGGCGATCACCAAGAGTAACAAGCTAGAACTCTCACTTGACCACAACAAGTCTAATGAGATGATGGATGCACACTTGCTAGACTCTTATCACTAGAGAGGATTCTCAAACTTTGATTCGCAAATCTCAATCCTCACTATGGCTCTTGCACTCCCTTGCACTTCAAAGATGTTTCTCAACTAAACAAATGAGCAAGAGACCTCTAAAAGAGGTGGAGGGGTTGTATTTATATACCCCTCAGACAAATCCAACCATTACCTTTTGAAACAGCCAGACGCGCACTGACCGGACGCGCCTGTCGATATGACCGGACGCGCTGGTCAGTTGTAACGGTCGAAAACGGAAACTTGTACTGAGAGACCGGACGCGCCGATCTGTGCTGACCGGACGCGCCGGTCTGAGATGATCGGACGCGTCCGATCATGCAAGAGCTTTCTGGAAATTTGACCTGACGCAACACCGCGTCCGATCATAGGTGACCGGACGCGTCAGGTCACCACGGGACCTTACTGGAAGATGACCGGACGCACGACCGCGTCCGATCGTAGGAGACCGGACGCGTCAGGTCTCCGCTGGACCTTACTAGAACGTGACCGGACGCGCTGATCTTTTTCACAGTTGCGTCCGATCTTGCTGTTTACCCTCTGAGACACGTGTTGGCCTGACCACCGCGTCCGGTCCTCTCAAGGACCGCGTTCGGTCAGTCAGCCAAAAACGCAATTAAGTTTTAGTACTGACCGGACGCGTCCGGTCATGACCAGGACCGCGTCCGGTCATAGGTAAACGGCTCAAACGTCTTCCAAACGCAATGCAACTTGAACCAAGTCGCTTCTAACTGTACTCTGAGCTTTTCTCGAGCTACCTAGTGCTAAGTTTGACAAGTGTGCACCACACCTAAAACATAAGACTCACCTAGGTCAAGCTACTCGCTCATGCCCCTCTTCATAGTACGGTCAAAGGAAGAAATAAAGATCCTAACGACTATTCCAGATGTATCTCAACACCTTGACATCCGGAACTAACCGTCCTTAATCTTATCGTTGATCCTTTGAAAACCGAAACGATTTCCATCAAGGGACATGACTGCCATATTGCCCAAAGCAGTTGCCATCTCCATGACCTAACTTATCAACGTTTCTGCAAAACACACGTTAGTCATGGTAATTATGTGTTGTCATTAATTGCCGAAACCAACACCGGGGCCTAGATGCTTTCAATCTCCCCCTTTTTGGTGATTGATGACAACACTTAGATTCAGAAGATATGAGTTGAGGTTTTCGATCATGCTTGGTTCGCATAAGCATAAAGCTGTAAGCACAAGGGGTTAGACAATGCTTATGTGTTCAAGCCAACTGAGTGTACTTATAAGATAAGACATGAAAAGTTAGTATACATAGAGAATAGCTCATATTAAATCAGAGTAAGGCACGGAAGCACAACCTTATGAGCTATAAACAAACAAGTGACATGATTTAAACATGTGATATGATAAACCATAAAGACTTTAAGGTATCTCATAAGATCACATATCACACGAATGCAATTACTTGTAAAGTAAACATGATGCATGAGAGTAGCACACAGAAAAGAACAAAAACCCTAACAAAAACTCCCCCCTAAGCTCCCCCTGAATCTACTCTCTCTCTCCCCCTTTGGCATCAACCGCCAAAAACTAATCTAAGGATCTGACGGGGAAACAGACGGAGTCGAGTCGGGTGCCGAGGAGCGCGGAGTGATCACAAACTGTGAGATGTCTCCCTCGGATTCAGAGCTATCTGGCTAACCCTCTGAAGAAGCACACGGCTATGAAGCGGTCTGGGTCTGATCAATAGGAACAGGTGCTGCTGAAGTAGCGACAAGTGGAGCAGTCTCTGTGACCTGAGCCTGAAGTGAGCCAAAAGCTGGGGGATCTGTAGAGGCAACAGATGATGGAACAGTCTCTGTAGTGCCTGTCCCTATCACTGGAAAGAGAACTGCCTCTGAAGCTCACAACCCTGATGAAGTAGTAACTGTGGTGTGCGAGGGCGTCGGCTGACCAGTCAACTCGCTATAAGTGGCACTCAGATCAACGAATGGTGTGCCGGTCAACATGTGAGGGCGAGGCTGGTCTGAAGGAGTAAACCCCGTCTGTATGGGCGTGTAGCTCGGGGACTGAAACGACTGAGGAACCTGCAGCTGTGGAGATGTGAACTGAAAGCTCGGCTGATCCTGACTTGAAGGTCCACTGAAAGGTATAGCTGAAGTCAGGATAGATGCAGGTGGAGGAGCCCCAACTGTGACAAGGTGGCGCAGAAGCTCCAAGTACTGCTGCTGGCTGGCTGCACTCTGTCGCTGCATCTCATACTGCTGACGCTGCATCTCGACCTGTTGGCGCTGTATTTCAAGCTGCTGTCTTTGGAACTCATCCTGTCGAGCCTGTATCTGTGCAAATACAGTAGCTGTGTCCTGAGCCTATCTCTGTAGCTGTTGCTCCTGTCGCTCCTGTGCCTGGGTCAGCCTCTCAAGTATAGCCACCATGGTTGGGTCTGAGCGGGAGGCTGAACCAGAACCACCGGCCTCGTGGTTGTGAGGCCGAGGAGACCGATACCTGGGGATGGGCTGATAGTCCTCGTCAGTGCTGTCAGAGGCCTCACCCTCAGCTATATCAGCGGGCTGAGCATCTAGATCTACCAGTTCTGCCTCAGCAAGACCCTGTATGGTCGCATCCTGCTCAGCCGCTGTCTCAGGCACCTCAGGTCTCTCTCTCTATCCTGGTGCAAGGGTCTGCTCTCTAGTAACTGAAGCCCACAGCTAACGAATATCATACTCAGGAAAAGCAGTAGTGGTTTCAGTTAACTCAGCACTTATTTCTGAAGGCAGCTCCAGTGCAGATCTGATGATGAAACAGATCCAATGAACATAGGTCAGCTGATGGTGTCCCTTGAAGCCTTCTGCCAGGGTGTCCTCCATCTCACTGACCATAAGATCCCAAATATCAAAAGGTGTCTGTGAAAGAAGGTGGTGAACAACCCAAAGCCGCATCCTGGTCAGTCCCTCTCTGTAACCAAGTCTGGGAAGAAGAGTGCGTCTGACAATAGCATCCAAGACTCGGGCAAGCGGTGTCAGACTGGCAGGTGTACGATGAGACCCTTCGCCAAAAGGCTCACGAAAGCAGGGTCAGATCAGGTCTGTAGGTGGCACAGAACCGCCATGAGGGCGTCTAGGTGGAGCTGTCTGACCGAAGCAGAGCTGGTGGATCTTCGTGTCTGAAGCTGGGAGTCTGAGAATCTCTCATACTCTGGAGCTATACAGTCTGTGATCGTGGCCTCTGAATGCAAAGTGTATGAACTCATGGGCTGGATCAATCCATAATGAAGCATAGAACTCCCTAACCCAAGTGCCACAGTATGCACCTGTCCGTCCAAGAAAGTCTGACAGGCCTGGTAGATAGGACAGGTGCGGACGTAGCTGCTCACCCACAACCTCAATAAGTGACTCAATGCGACAGACCCTCTATGGTCTAAAAGCAATACCACTGTCAACAAGAGCTCTGTAAAAATCCTCCTGGAGAGGAGTATAGAATCCCTCTGAAGCTCTGGAGTCTCTCTGAGGTGGGAACCACCGGCTGACCTCAACAAACCTCAGACTTTGCACCTAACGTGCAGTAGCACCTCTCAAGTCAAAGTGCTCAACTGGGGGTGTACCTCTAACTCTCGGAGGTGGACGTCCTCCACGACGCTGGCCCTCTGGCCTGGGAGTCACCTGAGTCCGTGTGCGTGTGGAGCGGCGATGTGAAGGAGTCTGAGCTGCTGGTTCCGCTGTCCCCTCTGAAGGTGCTGCAGGTGGATCCACTGACATAGTATCTGCATCTATTGGCACTTCTGTGCCCTCAGTGGTCTCAGTGGTCTCTGTACCAAGCTGTCGTCCTTCAAGATGAAAACGACTGTCTCCAATGCGTATACCACTGCTCCTGCCACCCCTCTCAACTGTATCTGCTGCATCTGCCACTGCCTGAGCTATCTCTGCATCAGTAAGAGTCTTCTTCTTCTTTCTTGCCATGATTTTTATGCGCTTTCCACGCGCAACCTCAGACAGACGAGGAGGACTGTCATCCTCGTCACTAGGAGCACCACCGGCATTCTTGCAACGAACCATGCTGCAATACTGTCCGAAAACCTCTGAAAGATGGTGTACTGACACTTGAGAGGCTTGGCCTCAATCCGTATGCGCAGGCTTGGCCACGGATTCAAACAACAGAACAGCAGTCACCCCGACACACCGACAAACTCGCTCGACGAGCGATGATCCGATGACCGAAAGACGATCTTGACGTATTAGGGTTACCAGAAGACGGTGATCGAAACCCTGGAATACAATCGACGACCGAATGACAATTGAATTAGAAATCACCGGAAAATCAACGGTAAACCCTAATCCAAGGAGAAGATGTCACCTTGCGGAGACGGAGACAATTGCGAGGATTCGAAGATGAAAACCTAGCAACCTATGGTTAGGGTTTGGGGTCTTTGTAGGGGTTTTGGAGATCGTGCACGGCAAAGAAATCCCGACGAGAGGGTAGGGCGCAAGGGAGGTCACCGGCGGTGAACCAACGGCGGCGCGTGAGTGTGGACGCGGTGGCGAGCGCTGGGCGTGTCTGCGGGCGCAAGGTGCGGCTGCGGCGGCGGTGGCGCGGGCAGCGGCGTAGGGCGCAGCCGTGATGGCGGTGGCACAGGCGCAGGGCGTGGCGGTGGCGGAGGCGAGGGCGCGGCGGTGGCAGAGGCGAGGGCACGGCGGTGGCGGAGGCAAGGGCGTGGCGGATGAGAAAACTAGATCCAAACGTACGGTTAAAAGGGGCGAGATCCGCTTTATGCGTGATGACCGGACGCGGTGGTCGAATGATCGGATGCGGTGGAGGCAGCGTCCGGTCATGTTCCAGTAAGCTCCTAAAATGACCGGACGCGTCCGATTATCCATGATCGGACGCTGAGAGCGTCCGGTTTTGATTTTCCCGGAAAACTGAGACAGATGACCGGACGCGGTGGTGGATACCGGGACCGGACGCAGTGGTCAGCAGGGGTGCGTCTGGTGCAGCGTCCGATCACAAGATCAGAAGACGATTTCCAGGATGACCGGACACGCTGGTGGTCGCCGGGACCGGACGCGGTGGTTAAGCAATACTGCGTCCGGTGCAGCGTCCGGTCCAGCGTCCGGTCACTGTTTTTCACCCTTTTTCATTCCGAACTTAGACGCGACTTCTCCCAATCAAGTTCCAATTCAAAGAGACTCAAATAAACACCAATTGGAACAAGATATGAGTGACCTCACTCAAACCCTCAAGTTTTTCAAAATAGTTTGCCTTAGGCTAATATTATTTTTAGGAAAATAGGCAACAAACACCCGAGGAGCAACGTATGGCCATGCAATAGAGCTTTTGATCCCTTAGGAGTGTCAAAATGCTCTCTCTACCCATGGACAAACACAGAGGTTGCTCAAAACTTAACCAAAAAGGAACGACAAAACAACAACCATGCATATGCAATGCAAAACAAGTAAGTAAAGCTAGGTTGCTTGTCAAGTTTGATCCACGGTTAGGCTTCTTCACTCCTCCAAAGGAGGGTTATCGTAACCATGTTAGTCAAGCCCTAGATGCATTGCGGGTAATTTAAACATGACATATAATACAATGCAATGCAAGGGACAACATAAGTTCATCTTTTAAAGTTACTAGAATCAAGCACATTGAGTTCACTTCTCAATCTACAAAAGGTAGCTTCATCCAAAGGTTTAGTGAAGATATCCGCTAATTGATTTTCACTTCTTACACCTTCTAGTGATATGTCATTTTTAGCAACGTGATCTCTTAGAAAGTGGTGGCGGATATCAATGTGCTTGGTGCGAGAGTGTTGTACCGGATTATTTGCAATTTTAACCGCACTTTCATTGTCACATAAAAGCGGCACCTTTTTAAGAACAACTCCATAGTCTAGGAGGGTTTGTTTCATGTATAGGATTTGTGCACAACAAGCCCCCGCGGCAATGTATTCCGCCTCGGCGGTGGACAAAGCCACACTATTTTGCTTTTTAGATGACCATGATACTAAGGATCTCCCAAGCAAATGGCACCCTCCGGATGTGCTCTTTCTATCAATTTTGCAACCGGCATAATCCGAATCAGAGTAGCCAACTAGTTGGAATCTAGCTCCTTTGGAGTACCATAGTCCGATGCTTGGAGTATACTTAAGATATCTTAGGATTCTTTTTACGGCACTTAAGTGAGGTTCTTTAGGGCACGCTTGAAAGCGGGCACACATGCACACACTAAACATGATGTCGGGCCTAGATGCGGTAAGATATAACAAGCTACCAATCATAGAACGGTAAAGAGTTTGATCGATTGGTTTACCTCCCTCATCTAGGTCGAGATGTCCATTAGTTGGCATTGGTGTCTTGATTGGCTTGCATTCTTCCATCTTGAATCTCTTGAGAAGATCCTTGGTATAATTCTCTTGAGAGATAAAGATCCCTTCTCTCATTTGCTTGACTTGAAACCCAAGGAAGAATGTTAGCTCACCAATCATTGACATCTCGAACTCTTTTGACATCAATTCACCAAATTCTTTGCAATAGTCTTCATTTGTTGACCCGAAGATGATATCATCAACATATACTTGACAAATGAAGATCTCTTCTTTGAATTTCTTGATGAATAGTGTGGTGTCAACCTTCCCAATGGTGAAGCCCTTCTCAATGAGGAAGTCCCGAAGGTGCTCATACCACGCTCTAGGGGCTTGCTTGAGCCCATATAGCGCCTTGGACAACCTATAAACATGATTAGGATATCTAGGGTCTTCAAACCCGGGAGGTTGTTCAACAAAGACTAGTTCATTTATAAAACCATTTAAGAATGCACTTTTCACATCCATTTGATATAGTTTCATATCATGATGTGATGCATATGCAAGTAGGATACGAATGGCTTCAAGTCTTGCAACGGGTGCAAAAGTCTCTCCAAAGTCAAGACCTTCAACTTGAGAGAACCATTTTGCCACTAGTCTTGCCTTGTTTCTTACCACTACCCCTTGATCATCTTGCTTATTGCGGAACACCCACTTGGTTCCAATGACTCTTGCACCTTTTGGATGCTCTTCAAGTGTCCATACTTGATTGCGGGCGAAGTTGTTCAATTCTTCATGCATGGCATTCACCCAATCTGGATCTTGAAGAGCTTCTTCTACATTCTTAGGTTCAAGACAAGAGACAAAAGAGTGATGTTCAACAAAAGAATTAAATTTTTAAGATCGAGTCATTACACCCTTTGTTGGACTCCCTATGATAAGATCTTGTGGATGTGCTTGAAGTAGAGGTGAGTTTCTTCGATCAACCATTTGAGGGGTAGGATGAGGAGCATCAACGTCTTGTGCTTGTGCCTTGGCTTGATGATGAGAGACATGGGTGTCTTCATTTTCAACTCTCTCATTCTTGTCATCATCTTGAGGCACATATGATGATGATGGTGGATTAACAATTTGTACATCGTCTTTATCATCTTTAGGCTTGATGTCACCTACCGGTATGTTCTTCATGGCCTCCCTCAATGGTTCATCACCTACATCATCACAATTCTCAATTGCCCCTTGGGAGCCGTTAGACTCATCAAATTCCACATCATATGTTTCTTTAACCAAACCGGTGGTGTGGTTAAATACTCTATACGCTTTGGACTTTGATGAGTAGCCAACAAGAAAACCAATATCACAACGTCTTTGTAACTTCCCTAGGTGTTGACGCTTCTTGTAGATGTAGCATTTGCAACCAAACACCTGGAAGAATGAGACGTCCGGCTTCTTCCCATTTAGCAACTCATAAGGGGTCTTGCAAAGGAACTTTTGTAGGAAGAGGCGATTTGAAGCATAGCATGCGGTGTTGATTGCCTCGGCCCACAATTTTTCCGGTGTATTGTACTCATCTAGCATTATTCTTGCAAGAGTGATCAAGGTCCGGTTCTTCCTCTCAACTACACCATTTTGTTGAGGAGTGTAGGTTTATGACACTTCATGCTTGATTCTAATTTCATCACAATAGGCTTCAATGTTGGTGTTATCAAATTCTTTTCCATTGTCACTTCTAATCTTCTTTATTTTGACTTCAAATTCATTTTGAGCTCTCTTTGCAAACTTCTTAAAGCAACTTGCCACTTCGGATTTGTCATGAAGAAAGAAGGTCCAAGTGTATCTTGAGAAGTCATCCACAATCACAAGACAATAAAGATTTCCACCCAAACTCTTGTAAGTTGTAGGACCAAACAAATCCATGTGAAGGAGCTCTAGTACTCTTGATGTTGACATGTAGGCTTTGGTTGGATGTGTGTTTACAACTTGTTTGCCGGCTTGACATGCACTACAAGGTTTGTCCTTTTCAAACTTTACATCCTTCAAGCCTCTTACTAATTCTTTCTTCAATAGCTTGTTAAGAGTGTTCATTCCAACATGAGCAAGCCTCCTATGCCAAAGCCATCCAAGTGTGGTCTTGGTGAATAAACATGTCATCAAATTTGCATCTTCGGAGGTGAAGTCAACAAGATAAAGATTGTTGTATCTAAAACCCTTGAAAATCACTTGCTTGTCATCTATCTTGGTAACAACCACTTCATTTGGACCAAATAAGCATTGATAGCCAAGATCATAAAGTTGCCCAACGGATAGTAAGTTGAAACTCAATGAAGCAACATAGAGCACATTGGAGAGAGAGTGATCATTTGATATTGCAACTTTGCCTATACCCTTGACTTTGCTCTTTGAATTATCCCCAAATGTGATCTTGTCTTGGTATACTCCATCCTCTTCAAGTGAGGTGAACATACGAGGATCACCGGTCATATGTTGTGTGCAACCACTATCAATCACCCAATGAGATCCACCGGTCTTGTAGTTCACCTACACACAAGAGATCAAGCCTTTTATTTAGGGACCCAAACTTGAGAGGGACCCTTAACTTTTTCAACTAGTGACTTGGCAACCCAAATTTTCTTTGGCCTATTCTTGTTAGGAGGACCCAAGAATATAACTTTCATCTTTCCACTAGAGTCCTTTCTAAGCATGTAGTGAGCATTGAAAGTAAAGGGTCTAGCATGCTTGGACAAGGGTTGTGGTGGTGGGGTTTTGCACTCATGAGCAAAATGGCCTTCTTGTCCACACTCAACACATCTCTTTGGCTTGGGCTTAGTCTTGTTTTGTTGTTGGTTGGCCTTGACTTTCTTCTCTTGGTTTGCCAAATACCCAATGCCACTTCTATCCAACTTCATGACGGTGTTCATGAGTAGCTCACTTTGCAAGTGTTGGCCTCTTGTGAACTTGCTTAGGCCGGTCTTGAGATGCTCTTTCTCTTGCTTGAGCTTCTTGTTTTCTTCAATGAGTGACTCATTTGAAGCTTGCTTTTCAAGAGCCAACAACTTCTTGTTCTCAACTTTAAGCTTTTCATTTTCACTCTTGAGCTTGACATACTCATCATAGTCATTTGTCTCAACCACACTCTTGCCTTTGCCGCTAGAGCCTTGCTCAAAGTGCTCAATCAAATCATCACATGATGTAGCTATATCAATCTTAACAATTTGGTTAGTAGCATCATGTGTCTCAAGAGCAAGTTCATTAGCAACAATAAGAGTATCATAGTTGATTTTCAATGTAGTATATTCTTCTTTTAGAGACTTGAGTCTAGTCATGAGTTCACCATGCTTCTTCTCAATTTTATCATGTTTATCTCTAAGCTCCTTGTTAGAGGTTTTGAGCTCTTTGAGAGAAGAAGACATAGTTTCATTTTGATCTATGAGCTCATCCCTAGTCTCATGTGCACTTTCAAGCTTAGATGAGAGTGTTTCATTTTCATGTTGAAGCTCTTCATTTTCATTTCTAGTCCTCCTTATGATTTTAGAATATTTGTTTAACAATTTTACTAATTCATCATAAGAAGGTGCATCATATTTATCATCACTATCACTATCATCACTATCACTATTTTGTATCTTTCGATCACCTTTAGCCATGAGGCATAGGTGGGAAGTGGATGATGACGGTGAGGATGGCGGTGAAGATGGTGATGAAGACGTTGATGACGATGATGATGGCCCAACCACAAGTGCGGCGATCTTCTCTTTTCCATCATCACTTTCATCGCCGGAGGACTCACATGATGATTCAATGTTGGTGAGCCAATCACCAACAATATAAGCCTTGCCTCCCTTCTTCTTCTTGTAGAACTCTCTTTTCTTGTCATCTTTCTTCTTGTATGGTTTGTTCTTTCTTTTATCATCTTCTTCTTCACTTGAATCATCTTTCTTGCCCTTGTACTTATTCTTGTTCTTGTCTTTTGGAGACTTTGGGCATTGATGAGCTAGATGGCCAAGTTCTCCATAATTGAAGCAATCCATTTCGGAGATTGGCTTTCTTTTGGTACTAGTGAAGAATTTCTTCTTCTTGCCATCGAACTTGATGCCACTCTTGTTGAGCTTCTTTAGCATCTTGGTGGTTCTTCTCACCATGAGTGCAAGTGATTCATCATCAATATCACTCTCACTTGTGCTCTCTTGCACTATCATGGCTTGGCCCTTCTTCTTTTTCTTTTCATAGCTAGCTTTGAAGGCCAAGTCCTTCTTCTTGGAAGATGATGAACCCTCTTCCGGAGTGATGTGCATGTACATCTCATGTGCATTGATCTTTCCCAATACTTGCGTCGGTGTTGCGGCGGAGAGATCACTTTGGTGAAGTACGGTGACAATATGTCCATACTTCTCAACGGGGAGAACACTCAAGATCCTCCTTGTAACATCCGATTGACTCATTTTGGTGAGTACAAGAGCATTGAGATCTTCTACAAGAACATTCAAGCGAGTGTACATTTCATTAGCACTTTCTTTAGGAAGCATCTCAAAAGAATTAATTTTCTTTAAAGCAATATGATAGCGTTCCTCACGCTCACTCTTAGTTCCCTCATGGAGAGCACAAAGATTCTCCCACAATTCATGAGCGTTTTTGGCATTATGCACACGATTGAAGATATCTTTGCCTAGTGCCCGGTAGATTGCATTTTTTGCTTTTGCATTCCACCGGTCGTATTTCTCCTCGTCACCACTTGGGTTAGCGGGATCCCTTATGGGGGGAAGCCCTTTGGTTGCGGCTCTAAGGCACCCAACATCTATGGCTTCGAGATACGCCTCCATACGAATTTTCCAATATGGAAAATCGTCTCCCTCAAAGGTGGGAGGTGGTCCTTCCCCATTAGACATCTTGCTCTAGGCGGTAAAGCCTAAATTTAGAGCAACACGGCTCCGATACCAATTGAAAGGATCAAGATGCCCAAGAGGGGGGGGTGAATTGGGCTTTTCTAAAAATTAATTGCAAGAATTAAATCCTACAAGCCAAACTTCACCCCTAGTGCCTACTTGTGTTCCTTGTGTTACTACCGATAAAAGTTATGCACCCTAAGTTCCAATCCTAGACTAGCAAGGCAATTCTAGGAAAGTAATCAAGCAATGAAAGTAATGCAAGAAAGTAAATGCTTGAAAGTAAGGGATAGGAACACGACGATGTTTTGCCGAGGTATTGGAGAGTCGTCACTCCCCACTAGTCCTCGTTGGAGCACCCGCGCAAGGGTGTAGCTCCCCCTTGATCCGCGCAAGGATCAAGTGCTCTCTACGGGTTGATTCTTCGACACTCCGTCGCGGCGAATCACCCAAAACCGCTCACAACTTGAGTTGGGTCACCCACAATCTCAACGGATGATCACCAAACTCCCAATCACCACTAAACCGTCTAGGTGATGGCGATCACCAAGAGTAACAAGCTAGAACTCTCACTTGACCACAACAAGTCTAATGAGATGATGGATGCACACTTGCTAGACTCTTGTCACTAGAGAGGATTCTCAAACTTTGATTCGCAAATCTCAATTCTCACTATGGCTCTTGCACTCCCTTGTACTTCAAAGATGTTTCTCAGCTAAACAAATGAGCAAGAGACCTCTAAAAGAGGTGGAGGGGTTGTATTTATAGACCCCTCAGACAAATCCAACCGTTACCTTTCGAAACAGCCAGACGCGCACTGACCGGACGCGCCTGTCGATATGACCGGACGCGCCGGTCAGTTGTAACGGTCGAAAACGGAAACTTGTACTGAGAGACCGGACGTGCCGATCTGCGCTGACTGGACGCGCCGGTCTGAGATGACCGGATGCGCCGATCAGGGACATGCAAGAGCTTTCTGGAAATTTGACCTGACGCAACACCGCGTCCGATCATAGGTGACCGGACGCGTTAGGTCACCACGGGACCTTACTAGAAGATGACCGGACGCACGACCGCGTCTGATCGTAGGAGACCGGACGCGTCAGGTCTCCGCTGGACCTTACTGGAATGTGACCGGACGCGCCGATCTTTTTCACAGTTGCGTCCGATCTTGCTGTTTACCCTCTGAGACACGTGTCGGCCTGACCACCGCGTCCGGTCCTCTCAAGGACCGCGTCCGGTCAGTCAGCCGAAAACACAGTTAAGTTTTAGTACTGACCGGACGCGTCCGGTCATGACCAGGACCGCGTCTGGTCATAGGTAAACGGCTCAAACGTCTTCCAAACGCAATGCAACTTGAACCAAGTCGCTTCTAACTGTACTCTGAGCTTTTCTCGAGCTACCTAGTGCTAAGTTTGACAAGTGTGCACCACACCTAAAACATAAGACTCACCTAGGTCAAGCTACTCGCTCATGCCCCTCTTCATAGTACGGTCAAAGGAAGAAACAAAGATCCTAATGACTATTCCAGATGTATCTCAACACCTTGACATCCGGAACTAACCATCCTTAATCTTATCGTTGATCCTTTGAAAACAGAAACGATTTCCATCAAGGGACATGACTGCCATATTGCCCAAAGCAGTTGTCATCTCCATGACCTAACTTACCAACGTTTCTGCAAAACACACGTTAGTCATGGTAATTATGTGTTGTCATTAATTACCGAAACCAACACCGGGGCCTAGATGCTTTTAGAGATTCAGCCGTTGCTTGCAGATCTAGGGCCGCCAGTCAGAGGTGATGGTGTAACTCGAGAAGAAGGGATCTAGTTTCCATCGAAGAAGTTCAAGTTCTTCTCGAGCTAGTTAGGTTTTAGGGTTCACGATGTTTGAGTTCTCAGTCTCTTGTTTCTGGATCTGCTGGGTATACGCCATGTTCTGGATAATCGTTTTCCTGTTGCTCTTCCACTGTCCCCGTCTTCGTCGATTTCTATATAGGTTGTGAGCTGTATCAGTTGTTCTTAGCCATGATGCCTCTAGATCCTTGAGTGCTTTAGTTTCGAGGTCGTGTAATCTTCTTTTGTAATCTCTGCTCGAAGAAGTGAAAGCGTGCTTTCCCCTTTTCTGATTCTTGCTCTGAATCTCGGGACGAGATTCTTTTAAGGGGGGTTGGTTGTAACACCCCTGGTGTTACGAGCGTGCTTAGCACCCAGATTATACCTGAGAGGAGTCAAATCAAAAACCTAAGTTGAATTATTTAGTGCGT
This sequence comes from Saccharum hybrid cultivar R570, assembly GCA_038087645.1. Taxonomy (NCBI): domain Eukaryota; kingdom Viridiplantae; phylum Streptophyta; class Magnoliopsida; order Poales; family Poaceae; genus Saccharum; species Saccharum hybrid cultivar. The sequence goes on from JAQSUU010000296.1 coordinate 517,116, forward strand.
ACCACTGGTAATGAAACTCTGAATAAAATATGCGTATATGAGGAATGGATATCTTTAATTGTTGGCGTGAAAAAAAAATTTTATAAACAAAAATAAAATGTAACTTGAGTATTGTGTTTAAGTAAAGTTTATGAGCAAGTTCCACAGATAAAAGTGCAACTTTCATGTTTGGAGAATAAATATTGTTAGCCACCTTTTGGCAAGCTCAAAAATTGGATTCGTAATTCGATCCTACCTAACCTTAGATCGCGTCTATGACATAGTGAGGTAATGACAATGCCTTTTCGACGTTTAAATTCCAACGAAAATGCTTAAGCACTCACATCAAGTTTTTCCATAGTCGGTTGCTATCAAGTATGTGCTTGGACGTGGTACGAGTGCAGTCAAGTTGGTCGCCGTGTTGCTCTCTTAAGAAATTCTCAAGATCGCTAGAACGCGCTGTGAACCCCCTGAGCGGACGTGTTGTTCGCGATGCGGCGATGTCGGTGACGAGCATTTGTTGGCATCCGTGTGGTTACCTCTCCTTTTGCCCTTGGGTCTTGGCGGTTGTTTTGCCAGACAGCGGGCAGCGTCGACGTTAAGCTTAGGGAGTTGGTGGGCATCCGGTTGTGTTGGTCGGTGCCATTTAGCTCGCTTTAATTTCCGTGCGCGTCAACTCCTGCTTGGGTTCGACCGGTGTTCGTGGTCACCTTTTGCGTGCACGTTGCCATGCTGGGGCCGGCCGGCTGGCTGGCACTCCCGTGCTGTGCTGGCCACAGTAGCGCCTCGCGAGGCTGTGCAGCCGCAGGGCCGCTGTGGCAGGGCCGTCGCGCGCGGTGCCTCCTCTGTCGCACGGTGCCTCCTCTGTCGTGAGGCTGTGCAGCCGCAGGGCCCCAAAAATTGTGAAACCAATTTTGTTAGCTTCCTAAAATCATGATCTAACTGTTAGTGTTCCTTATCCACATAGTTGTATATTATCCTTAGGAGTTCGTTAATTATTTTAAGATGCTTAATTTTGCTAAGTATAAACTTAAGAGAATTTTTATAAGAAAATGGGGATAGTGTTGGCCTTGAAAATTGTATACTAAATCCCCAATATTAGTAGCTGTTCACTGTAACTTTTGTGGCTCCATAATAACAAATGTGTTAGGGTAGCTAATGAACCTTAATTAGAATATATGTGTTTAATCGATAAAATGATAAATCGACACCTCGGTCTGTGTGACAAAGCAATGGTTGGAGAATAATGTCTCTTCCGATGATGTGGGTACGTGGCCTAGTGCGTAGAATTAGCTCGTTAGCTTGCGAAGCGTAACGTGTCTCCTAGTTGCATTTATCATTATCTAATGGCATCTATGTGTTGCATCCGCGAATGTCACAATAGGGATATCGATGGACCGTGGAGTCAACTAGAGTGGTGGAAAGGAGGGGGCCTTGACGATCGTGCCACCATGTTGAAATGCTAGCTTCCGGTTATATGTTTACCCAGGCAAGCCCCGGTGCATAACCCCTATTATTCTGTACTTTATTTTATGCTTGTGCATTAAGTTTAAAGGAGTTGAATGAAACCCACTTGCATATATATATCCTAATCCCATGAGTCTCACTAGTATGATAGGGACGTGTAGCATGCTATGCTATAGGATTCCGGTAGAAGCCGAGTGATTGTCTGTCACTCGCGAGAGATAGGGACTATAATATTGTTAATATTATCATGCCACTATCACATGGAATATAAATGTACATGGATAATTAGAGACCGGGCGGAACAGATTGGATGGACTTGGACCTGGTTTGGGCAACAGAGCGGGGCTCTGGTTGCATTTGTTCCGCCTGTGTCAATTAAGGACCGTTCGTTGCATGGACCCTGGTCAAGTCACAGATCTTCTTATCCCGAGTATATACTAGCGGATGGGGGCTAGGAAGACTTGTTACTCTCTTGTCATGGACTCCGGCTCTTTCCGGACCGACTGATCGGAGGCGGGGATAGGTGGAGGTCTTAGCACCGTATTGAGGCCGGTCCTCAAGTACGGGAGCTAGGAGTCCAAGTTTAGACGGGGACCTGGAAACCCGTGACAGGAGGGGAACGGGTTGGTCTTGCTTGTGCCTGGGGTACAAGCGAGGCGTGTGTTTTTCGGGGTACCCAGCTGGGCATATTGATTCGCGAATCGTCGTTTCTGCGTGACGGTACGGCTTGACTACGCTCTGGCATCGTAGTAAGAACTGACAGTTGAAAGATGAAGAAATTGTTCCTTTTGCTCAACCCTTGCTTGATTATAGCCTAGGTGCTTACATAGAAGGATGGATAAGAAACAAAATATGACTTTTAAAAGTAAGAAATTAAGGACACACTCTTAGCGCTGCTTCTCGCAAACAAGAACCCACAAGCAGAAAGCCTTGCATAAACCTTGGAGTCTTTTTACTTCCTCCTGACGGGTAAGTCTTGCGGAGTACAATTGAGTACTCAGGGTTTGTTCTACCCTGTTGCAGGTGGCAGGTGCTGATAAGCTGATACTTGTGTGTGAAAACCTCCTAGTGGGCTCAGCGAGGATTTTCTTTGCGATGCAGAGTAGAGTTTATTTATTAAAACTCTCACTAAAAGTTTTACAAGGAAAATACCATTAATCTGTTATCATTTCATGCATATAAACGTTCTTCATGTAAATGTTTAACTTATCATTAAATGGTTTTATTTTCGCTGAACTCTGATAAGGTTTTATATTCCGTTGTTATAACTACTTAATGAATTACTCTGATTTATACTAAAAGCGATGTAAGAAATGGTAAGGATGTTGTAAGCTTTACTCTCTCATTTGTGATCCTGATGTGAAAATGTGGATCTTCGAGTTCTCCCTTGCGGTGTGCTCGATGGAATCACTCAGTTTAGTGTTCTCCCTTGGGTACTTAGTATCTAATGGAAGACAAGTACTCTTGGGAGGACATTAGATTAGGATATTCTGCCACAGGGAAGACCTAAGGTGCCACGCCACATGCGCCCCAGCGGCCATGGTGGAGTCAGCGGCGTGGCGACAGCGATGGGAGACGGACGGACGGACAGCGAGAGAGCAAGCGACACATGTGTCTGGGACGGGCGCGAGGCACGGTCGGCAATGGGACGTGGGGTGGTGAGGCACGGCGCTGTAGCCGACGAGGGCGGGGGGAAGGGGCGCGGACAATGAGCGGCCACGTTGCTTCGAGGCCCTGGGCGGATAAGGTGAAGTGGGGAGGGCCTGGAGGATAAGCATGAGGAAGTGAAAATTTTGTTTTTTGTTTGGAACCTGCTCCTGGGGATCCGTGTTAGGATAGGAGTCACTAACGGACGTTGGAGTTGGATCATTAATCATTTTTTTTTGTTGACGACTACTTCTCCATCTCTATTAATGATTTATTCAGACAACACAATTAAATGCCATGCTTTTGTTATTAGCCATTTATTGTTGACAACTACTTATAGATGTTTTTGTTAAGAGCAACTTTAAGAGACTTGCTATTCGTTACGGATTTGATGCAAAATGAGCCTCCAACAGACTGAACCGACGCTCCAACTTGGCTTCGTGTTTATCAAAGCGACGTGTGAACTCATCGAATAGGATCATCAGGTTGGGCTCCATGACACCGTGGGCACGTCGACGGCGGGTGATCGACGGCAGTGTGCCAAGGTGACGGCGCCAAGGAGAAGAAGCAGAACAACAGAGCGGAAGGGAGGATCGCTGAAGTCTGATACCAATTCGTGGAAAAGAAGGAAAACAGAGGAAGCCAAGAGAGAATTGACGATGACAGATTGTCAACATTCAGAAATTTGGTTTACAACCTCGCAAAAAAAAGAAATTTGGTTTACAAGTTGCATAACTTGCAATTCACTCTCTTCTCCTACTGCTGCCACTCTGGGCCGAGCACACGACTGTTGGGCCGTCGATCCCACACGGGCCGGGCGACTGCTTCTGCTATCGATTCAGCATCGCCAGCGTCAGTACTCAGTAGTACTGTCTATTTCCGGATTCAGAACAGTACTGACATGTGTACTCTCTGCCGGAGCAGCAGCAGCACTCTTCTTCCTACGCCTGGCAGCGATGCCGCGCGCCATGGCCTGGGTGTCGCGGACCTCGCAGAGGTAGAGGCGCACGGCGCGCGCGCGGAAGGGGTTGGCCTCGGGCAGGCCCCCGTGCTCGTCGAAGGCGGCGCACAGGCGGTGACCCCAATCATCTATGGCCACGGCGGGTGCAACAGTTCTCGCTCCGGACGGGCGGCCTCACCGGCGTGGGGGCGTGGTGTGTGGGGCTTGGCCGATGGCCGTGCTAGGGTCAGGTCTCGCCTGGGTGCCTGGGTCGGTCGACCGGCGCCGTGCAGGCACGGCCAGGATTCTTTCCACGGCCTCGTTTAGTTCCCCAAATTCAGCCCTTGTTTAGTCCCCCAATTCTTCCCAAATTTTACTATACAAAAAGAAGATTCCCTGTCACATTAAAATGTCGGCAAATGCATGGAGTATTAAATGTTGATGAAATCAAAAACTAATTGCACAGTTTTGTTGTACTTTGCGAGATGAACATTTTAAGCCTAGTTAGTCAAAATTTGGATAATTTTTACCAAATACAAACGAAATGATACATGAATTCTGATACAGTGTTTTTCTCCCCAATTCACCGAACTAAACGAGGCCTCACCCTAAATTCCACTATGCAAAAAGAAGATTTCTCATCACATCAAAATGTCGGCACATGCATGGAGTACTAAATGTAGATGAAATCAAAAACTAATTGCACAGTTTTGTTGTACTTTACGAGATGAACATTTTGATCCTAATTAATCAATGTTTGAGCAATTATTACTCTCTCCGTCTCCAAAAGAATGCAATTATAGAATAGTATCATGTTTTAGTATATCACCTTTGATCAATTATAGATAAAAAAATATAAATATTTATAATATAAAATAAATATCATTAGATTAATTATAAAATGTATTTTTATAATAAATTAATTTGGAGCCATAAATGTGAATATTATTTACTAGAAATTTAGTCAAACGTGAAGCAGTAAAAGTGGCACGCAACCCATAGTTGCATTCTTTTACGGATAGATGTAGTACCAAATAAAAACAAAAAAATAAACAGTGATTCAGCGTAGTGTTTTGTTCACCGAATCGGTGAGGCCCACGTTGCTGCCTGCAACACTCTGCAGCCAACCTAGGAGCCAACTCCAGGAAAGGACCGGTCGTCACCTCACCGGTCATTTCACACAGCTAGCATAGCAGGATGTGCGCGGGCGGGGGCGGTGGAGACGTCGCGTCACCGGCACTGGCGAATGGCCACCCGCGGTGCTGCCATATTTGGGCCCACCCCGACCCTCAGCCTGCAACTCTGCAAGCGCCGAAACCGCTGGTCTTTACGGTGCACGCTGCACGCACGCATCGAGCGATCGATCTACAGTATCTGGACTCCTACGGCAGGCCCGGCCCGGCCGGTCGGCATTCATCCGGCCATCGTCCGTGGACTGGCGGACGTGCACGTTGATGTGCCATGCCAAACAGTCCAGTCCCTCCCCACCCCACACGACTTCCAAGCAAGCGTCGGTTGCTCCTTGCCTTGCCCGTTGCCCGCTGCCCTGCCCGCCCCAGCTCATCACGATTCCAAAGACAGTTTTCTGTCACCAAGACGCTACGAGTAGAACAACAACAGCTGCGCCGTCAACCAGGCAGTACTAGATTGCGCGTACAGAGGCACAGAGGTACGTACGTACACTAGGACGCGTGTACGTATATATACGCGCACCGTACGCACGCAGAATACGCATGGACGACCGGCGGCACACATGCGCGGGCATGCGGCATGCAAAGCAAACGAAACAGTAATGCGTGCATGTGGCGGTCTGCCGGTCTGTATTGTATGGATGAAGCAGGCGGAGGCAAGCAGCAGATCATCACAGCACTTTCCTAATGAGTCGTCTCCTCAGCCAGCTCCTCCTCCCTGTGTCTCTTTCTCTTTTCTTTATCAGCTGCGAGCGCAAGATCGGCGACGCATGCAGCGCGCCCATGCACGCACGCACGCCTGATGAATGCCAGCGGCCAGCCTGACCGATCAGATCAGGATCAGCGCCTGCTCATCGATCCGTCCACGCCGGTCGTTTTTCCCTTCCTTCCGATCGGACGCGACGCGAGCGCTAGTGTTGTGCTGTGCCGCCTTTCCCGGTTTCCCCTGGAGGTCATGGGGTCATCGGTCATGGTCTCATGGTCTCATGGTCTGGTCCTCTTCTCAGGTTCAGGGGCTCTGGGCTGCGTGCGCTTGGAAGGCCGTGCATGTGACTGTGCGGTTGGACACATGTCGTTTCTCGAAAAGTCAATTTTTTTATTGATTAGAAATAAAGAAAATCGTATCAACATTTATATCTTTAAATAAGTTTATTATGAAAGTATACTCTATGCTCAATCTAATAATACTTATTATACATCATAATATTAATATATTTTTGTAAAAATTTGATCAAACTTTAAAAATTTAACTCCTTAGGGAGCGAGATGTGCGTTTATTTTTGGATGCAGGGAGTACGCTACATTTAAATACATAATAAAAACTACGTAACGAGAAAAAACTAAAACAACTCATTATAATTTGAAATACATAGAGAACTAAAACAACTTATTATAATTTGAAATACATGGAGTACATAACTTTTTCGTTAATTGCACCAAATTTGGAAGTAGCATTTGCTTGCATAACATCTGCAAATACTTATGCTTATGCATGGGGAGCAACGGAGAAAATGACCTTGAATGCGCAAAAATGAACCATAAAAAATGTACAGATGATGCAGGCTTCGATTTCTGAAGTGGCCGGGAAAGGACACTGGATCTGTACTAAGGCCCATAAATCCATAATGACGGAAAACTATTGGGCTCCCTCTTTAGCTGGGCCTCATGTGAAGCGCTCTCTCTTTAGTTTGCTCTTGGAAAAAGTCCATATTACCTCCCTCAACTTTTGCAAAAATTTATTTTTCCTCCCTGAACTCTAAAACCAGGCAAAACACCTCCCCAACTTTTGAAACCGTTCATCTTACCTCCCTAGCTCTGTTATAAGCGGTTTTGAAGGCGGTTTTATCTTTTATCTTTTTTATTTATTTTGGCCAAATTTTTAAAAAATCATAGTAAATAATAGAAAAATCATAAAATGGGAAATCTAATTTTGTTGGACTCCACATGAGTGAATATATAATATGGTATGTTTTAGTACAAAGTTTTTGCTGTAGCTTTAGATCTATGCTTTTCTGTAATTAAATGAATAATTCATAGCTGTAGTTTCTATGATCCAATTGTGGTGAAATTTTTATGGTGGGCTAATTATTGTATGCTTAAACTGTAGTAAAAATTTCATACTCATTGGATCATATATAACTTAATTATAAATTTTATTTAGATTTATGTTTGTTAAATATAAATAAATCTATAACTAAGCTATACATGATCCAATGAGTATGAAATTTTTACTACAATTCAATCATACAATAATAAGCCCATCATAAAAATTTCATTACAATTGGACCGTAGAATCTACAGCTATGAATTATTCTAATTAATTACAGAAAAACATAGATCTAAAGTCACAACAAAAACTTTGTACTAAAGCATATCATATTATATATTTACTGTGTAGATCTATTTATGTGGAGTCCAACAAAATTAAATTTTCCATTTTATAATTTTTCTGTGATTTATTATGATTTTTCAAAGATTCAGCCGGAAAAAACCGTCTTTAAAACTGTTTATAACAGGGTCAGGGAGGTAAGATGAAAGATTTTAAAAGTTGAGAGAGGTGTTTTGCCCGGTTTTAGAGTTCAGAGAAGAAAAGCGGATTTTCGTAAAAGCTAGAAGAGGTAATGTGGACTTTTTCCTTTGCTCTACGTGCTGTAAAAGCTCCCAAGTTTTGTTTACCAACAAATGCCTTTAAATTTGGCTCGAACTGAATTCCTCTTGGTGAAAGTACTGCACGTATCTGCTATATATTGTCTATTTTTAAACCTGAATAAACGTACAGAATCCCATACACTCACGGTCTTACGTGTATGAATATAGTACGCATGTGGTGCAGGGCAAGGAGCACGGGATCGTGTGCTCGTCGAACGTGGTGGCGGAATGACCTGTTTGTGGACGATGATGGCATCAATGTCACTAGTCATAGAGAGAGGCAAGTCTTAGAGAAGATCACAAGTTTTTAAGAAAAAAAAGTAGCAACACGTCTTCAACCTGTTAACCTTTGCAGGACAATGAAGATGCATGAACCAAAAGTGGTTGACCTAGGACACTGTACTACACATTGACTGCACCACAAGGGGATAAAACAGATTGGATTTACAGGTCTATAGATCTCAAGCTAATAAATAGCGGCGGTAGCGGACGCGATTGCACCCGCAATAGCGGTAGCGGTCCATCGCTGCTACCGCTACGAGGTAGCGCTCTGAACTTTGCACCATGGAACTTTGCGGCCGCAATTCTGAATAGCGGGCCGATATTGCGGCCGCAATTGCCCGTGGCAGGCCGCAATAGCATGGAAGCAAATATCCCTAATTAGTCTAGCCCACTATGACTCACACTCCAAATTCAAATACTCATGTATCATTTGTGAAACTTAAAATTATTCATGATATATACACTTAAAATTATTTATATTCATTATTCATGATATATGTACTTAAAATTATATGGAACTATCGGGTGTCGCTATTGGAACTTATCATACGCAATATCACCCGCTATCCGCTACCTCGACGCCAATCCGCTACAAACCCGCTATACGCTATTTATTACCTTGATAGATCTACAATCAGTAAAAGCAATAAAGGAATACCCACGTACTCCATCTGTTTCAGAATATCTGTCGTCGTTGATGTGCATGCCATAAATTTAATTCAATTTGTAAAAAATACATGCAACATTTGTATATCTAAATAAATTTATTAAAAAACTAGATTCGAAGATCTTTTCAATGATACTAATTATGTACCATAAATATTAATATTTTTAATATATATTTTGTCAAAGTTGTTTCTCGAGAAACGTAAATGACAGATATTTTGGGACGAGTACGTGACACCGGTGCTATGTCTTCACTTCCGCGACGGCCCCATCGACATCGACATGGGCGCCAGGTGGTCGTGGACCGCACCATCCCCGCTCCGAAGCGACGACCTTGCCATCCGTACGACCGTACCCTCGGTGAACCAGTCCTCCATGGCTCCATCTCCATCCATCGTGGCCCAAATCCCACTACACTGCCTCCTTGTTCACACCTATCGGACGCGTTTGGTTAGACATTATTTAGTTGTTCCCTTATAGTTTAGTTCTTATTCATCATATTTGAGATATATACGGAGAATGAAATATAGACTTAAAAAAATAACTAATTACACAATAAAGCTATAGTAAACATGTGCTAATAACGGATTAATTAGTCTTCGTAAATTCGTCTCACGGAATACAGAGAATTTCTATAATTTATTTATTATTACTATCCGAACACTCTCATGTGACACCCCAATGTAATAGCCGATGTGACACCCTAAAATTTTACACTCTGATCTAACCAAGACCATAGCTTCTCAGATGAGCGAGGCTGTACCTGGGCAGCCAGGTTGCAGGTAGCTTGGCCGAGCGCATGCATATGGCCAGTGTTTGGTTATCGTACTCATAGAGCTTGTCTGTTCGGAGATTTTGTTTGGTTCACTACATGCGAGCATCGGCTGTCTCACTAACATGTCCCGTCTGCATACTTGCTTGGCGTATGAGTCGAGCCTGGCTCACAACTCACAAGGGAATCTTGCACCGCATGGGACAGACCCCAACCTCCAACCAGCCAACCAAACGCTCGGCAGCTGCATCCGTAGATCCTGGCCTCGGCGTATGTAGGTAACCAAACGTGCCCATCGAATCTTAAATACTATCTCCGTCCTGAAAAAGAACGTAACTATACGTTGCGTGCCAAGAAAGGTGGTTCATGTCTGACGACAGCGGCCTGAAGCCACACACCGAGTCTGACGACGCCAATGCAACGGCGAGGTAGGTAGCCGAGCTGCACGCTGCGGAGCTCCACGGTGGCGAAACAGGCAGCGACTACGGCGTGGCATGTAGCCGTGGCGGCGATGGGAAGCGGACGGCGTAACGGGCAGCGGCGAGGGCGCGGTATGCAGTCACGGTGCGCACAGCCATGGTGGCAGTGGCGGCGCACCATCGAGCCAAACTTGCTTTACTGGCCGCCTAGCACTCTCCCTATGCAGGTTTTCATCTCCCCGACCGTGACTTCTCTACCCCTGCCCGTCACGCTCCACCCCTGCCACCGCCACCCACCCTTCCCCCTCCCCTCTCCTCCCCACCCCCAGCGCTGATGCTGCTCTTGCAACCATTCATAGCGCCACCCTAACCCTAGGGCCCCTGCATCCGGTGGCGCCGCTGCCGCCGGCCGTGACCTCGGCGCCTCCGCAGCCGCCGGCTATGCCCCGGGCGCCGCTACGTGCTCCCGAAGCTCCCTCCCCTCCTCTATCTGGCCCCTACTCCCCCGCTCGGGTGCGTGCCATGCGGAGCACGCGGCCAGGCCGCCTCCGTCTTCCTCGGCCTCCTCCACCGCTGCGGCCTCTCTGCAGCCATGCGTGGGGGCCTAATTCGGTGAACCACGACCGCTTGAGTCCCCTCCTCCGCGGCACGGCCATGGCGCCGGGTCCTGAGATGGTGGGAAGAAGACGCCGCGCTCTGAGCCGGGGCCGGCGGGTAGGATGGCCTCGGCGGCTGCCGGGGACGAGCCTGGCGCTCAGCTGTTGGCGATGACGGCTGACGCTGATATGGTGGCTGGGACCTCCACCGCGCCGCCTGGAAGCCCTCCCCGGGCCGCCTCGGGGGCCTGCGCCGGCGCTCCTCTGCCTCGGCAGTCGCCGGCCGCGGGCACCTCAGATGGTGCATTGGAGGACAAGTCGCTGATCGTCGTCGAGGATGTCAGGGTTGGCGAGGACGTGGACGTGGACGCGGGGGCGGTCGATGACGTCGCGCCCCGCCACCGCTGCCACCTCCGGTGTTGGCACACCCCTATAGACCTCCATCGAGCTCCCCCTCTCAAGGCCCGGCTCTGGTGACGAAGAGGGCGATGTAGAGCCCGGCGTCGCTGCCCTCTTCGTCACCACAACTGCCGACGTCGGGCTCTATGCTATCTCCATCCGTGGACCCATTCTACCCATCCTTGGGAGGACGCACCAAGCACCGCCGGTGGGCGAATGAAGACGGTGATGAGTCTGACGGTGATCGTCCCTCAACCTACCTGGAGGTCGCTTTTCGCCTGTCGAGGCCGGCCACCATGTTCGGCAGCTGCTGTGGGGCGCGGCGGTGCGGACGCCGGGCAGAGGCCTGCATGACGGCGGAGGAAGCGCAGCTGGCCACGGCCTCAACTTGTGCACGACCTTCCAGCCCGGGCGGTGGATGGTCGGGGACCCGCCCGCCAACACCTCGGCGCGTGAAGGCGGGTCTCTGCCCCCAATGCCGATGGGTGGTGTAAGATTCTACCCCAATAGATGGTGGGACCTGCACCTGCCTCGGTTGAGCCTAGCCACGGCACTGGCCCACGCGCGCAAGCTCGGATGATCCCCGTACAGTTCCGCGGCAGATGTTTCAATTGCCTCTCCCTCTCAGACCGCGTGGTGACTTGCCAGTTACCTTGGCATTGTCTGCGCTGCCGCGGTCTCGGCCACCTCGCTAGGGACTGTAGTCGGTCCAGGATGACGCCGATTGGTGGGGGTCGGCCTCGCCACACACATGCCGGCCACCGACCGCCCTCCTAGCACGCACCCCTCGACGGTCCACCGGTAGATGGGACCGCGATGGGGGTTGTGGGGTGTGGCCACGGCACCCGTCGTTGTCGGAGACGATGCCGGCGCCGCGGTGATATGCCGGCGGCGGACATCACCATGGACGTGCGTGCCGATTCCACTGAAGACGCCATTGCTTCGACTACCACGCGCCGCTTCCTCGAGCCTGACCCTTTGGCGGAGGCGCTCTGCGAGCGCACAGATCCCCTCGCTCGGCTCGGCTCGGTTGAACCAATGCTGGATGAGCTTGCCGCCCTGCTCGTCACGTCCCGACCAGTGGCGGCATAGGCTCCCGGCTGCATATCTCTGGAGGGTCAAGCCTTGTTGTGGGACCTTGCGTCGACGGCTCCTCAGTGCACGGCGGACCATGTGTCGCCTCCATCGTCTCCCGTGCGGGGCACGTTGGCGGGCACTGTGGCGTGGACGGCGGAGGACTTGCCTTCCCTTGGGGAGGTCGCGCAGCGGCTGACCAGGTTCAAAGCGGAGGTCATGGTGCTGAGGCAGCCAGCCCTCATCAGCTCCCCTCCCAAGCAGAAGACGCCGCCCAAGCGGACCTTACCCCTTCGGAGTAGGCGGATTGCTGCTCAGTAGATGGACCACATCCCAGCGTCAAAACGCGGTGAAGTCCTACTCATGAAGAGGATGGGGTTCTTAGAACCTTCGGCACCGCTTCCTCTGCGGCCAAGCGTCCTATGAATCCTACTTCAAGGGCGACCTATCGGTTGCAGAAGTTGAGGCCCTCGACGACCTGTTCCCAGCTTGTAGGGGATGCCCGATGTAGCAGCTCGCCGTCCTTCGGCCTTGGAGCCATAGGCCGCGCGCGTAGTTTAGGTTGATCCCAGTGGACCCCAGGGTTGTTATTTTCAAAATGTAGCCCCGTCGAAGTTTTGGTCGGGCTGGGAACGGCCACTCTTGTATTTTATTAAAACTTCTAACTTCTTAATACAATGATACGCGTATTTGAGAGGAAAAAAAGCACTCTGCCTACGCCTGCGTTGACGCCTGGAGCACCAACGGTCACGAAGCACCTTCTTCACGAAACGATTCGTGGCGGCCGTAGTGCCTGCTCACAAGAGCTTTCCATCGCCGGCGTTCTCCAGCGCACTGGAGATGAACGCCAAAGGAAAGCCAACTAGGAGGACCCCTAGCCACATCACTTCTGCTGCCTGCAACGTATCTGAGAAAATGCCCACCTGATACAGTAAGCCACACAGCTGTCTAAGTGATACTAACATCTGATAAACTATCGATCCCATTTGTATTTGTAAGGAAATTAAACATGAATAAATCAATTTCTGAAATCCATGCAATTCTTTAGTTTAGTAATGTTTCTGGTTATTGTAAGTAACAGGCCCTTATTCGTCAGAAGTTATTGTATGAAGTATGTGTGACTTAAAACTGCAGGTCAGCTTTCCACTTAAATTAGAAGTCCATTATAATTGCTCCTGAAGTTCTACATTCACACTATGAACTGTGTGCTCATCTGAGTGTCTTTTATTCTCAGCTGTTATATTCAGCCATTTATGTTAAATCTAACAGCCATATGCATTGGTCGATGCAGAAGCTGGGATATTAATATATTCCCTTTTCTAAAAAAATTATGTTAAATCTAATACTAAATTGCTATTCAATATGATGTCTTCTATCAGATACGCAATAAAAGGCATATTTGATGATGTGCTTAAGGGCCATATGGATTTTGATTCAGACCCATGGACTAATGTGTCTGAAAAATACAAAGAATCTTAAAAGAAAGATACTCAGCCGTCAGCCCTTGTCCTTCCAAGCATCTGAAAGCCAATGAAGTACTCTCTAAGTATTTCCTAAGCCTTTGCAGCATGTGATTGCCCCTGTGTTTCGTTGTCTTGCTCATATATCTATTTCCAGTACAGCTTATATTCTTATAATTGGTTTAGGAACCACAAAATTTATACTTAGTTCTTTACTGATGAAATTAAGTATTTTACATGCATGCCAGCCCATCCTTGAATCTATGCAAAAGAAGTGACCAGTGACGAAGCTCTTGAACACAGTGCTATTTCTCGATTCAAACAAATATTTTCTTTCTCGGTTCAAACAATTCAATATTGCCATACAAGTTCACTCCGAGAATGAGTGCTTTTATAATTTAGATACTCCTTGACTTCAATATTTATATTGCAATCGTTATAAGGCTCTTGCAGGATAAACGAGTTGTATAGACTCTTTATCATACACAGAAAAAAACAACCAAGTTTTAGATCACAAGACTATTTTAAACTTGTGATAGCTTAAATATCGACTTAGTGCTTTGATTACATAACTATACATCGTAATGTCAAATAACACTAATAAATCAACTAGGTAGCGACAACATGAACCTGGTATATGCAGCAAGAGTACCCTATAATACAAATTTGTGGAATTGTCATAGACAATATGTTATGTGTTTCCTCTTCTTTTATACTCATCTCAGTACAGTTTAAGCTATGACAACATCTTCTTCTGCTAAATACAAAAGAAACAGGATAAAATATAATACATAGGGCAATATATTTGCAACAAAAAGAATATGGAAAGATTCAACTATAATACATATATATATGGCTCATATGTTCTACTATAATATATAGAGTATATAACAGAGCAGAAATGGTTCAGCTCATAGGCTGGTAGGATCACGGCAGTGCGCGGCAACGCCGCGCTCCGATTTTAGTTACATCGACGAAAAGCGTGGTGGTTTGTTTCGACGTCGACAAGGACACTGTGGTAGAGGAGGTGTCGCGTCGTTGTGCTCCTCAACATCGAGTCCAAGCGCCGGTGGACTGGACGGGCCACTTCTTCGTGGCGGCGCCATCACCATGGACTGGACGGGCTACTTTCTTCGTGGCCGCGCCGGTGGTGGCCAGCTGGGCGGGCCTCGTCGAGGGGCCTGCGGGCTGCGGCGACTTTCTTCGAGTTCGCGCTGCTGCTGCTTGGCGTCGCCTTCGTAATTATGGCCATGCTCGCGGTGGCCAAGCCCAAGATGGCCTCCTGACCGATCCCGACCACGTCCACGTCTCACTGCTAGGTGCTAGCTGCAGTCTACCTAGTATAGTAGGCATCAACTCGACGAATGCATTGGTTGGGTTCTTGGCAGCAGTGGTTCAACATTTTGTTTTGGAAAATGTAGTCGTTTTTCATAGGGAGTTTAGACTTTAGAAGCTGTCCTTCCTGTTGAACTACTGGTAAAGTGAATTGCTTAGGTTAAATTTTGTTCGTTGGAAGTGTTGGGATTGAGGCTTTATTTTGTGTCATTGCATCAAAGATGATAAGAATCCGAGGTTCAATTGAAGCGACTAGCCTGCTTAAAATTGAAGTACTTGCACGAGCATATGGACGTTTCTCCACTCAACGGACGAGTTTGGTCCCTTGCTTGCTCCTCTTCTTGCTCTTATGGGCTGAAGAATCATGTAGTATATCTGAATAACTATTCCACTTTGGATTTCTCCATTTTTATCTTGCACATGATTGCGTTGGTATTCATGAGTCATAAAAAAAAAGCAGCCTGGTGCTCGGACTGCAGCTGTTCTGGAGGACCACACAGTAGAGTAGAGTGTCCATCCCAACTTGAAAATAATAAAGCGTGATCTTCAGTATTCTTCAGTGCATTCTGCAGTTCCATTCCCATGGGGAAGAAGGATGTCTATTCTGTTTTTTTCGAAAGCGTGCATTAGTACGTGCTTCATTAAGAGAACTGGGAAAATTTACAACCTCTAAAGAGAGTCACGGCGAGGAGCCGTACACGTTTTGGAGACAACACAAAGGAATAAACATAGGAACAAGAGAAGAGAAGAAAGAATAGCGACTGCCCTCAACACCAAAGACCTATAACTAAGCCTACAATAAAGATAACACGCAAGGGTTGCCTAAATATAGATAAAGCCGTGGTGACAAAGCATCCACCCTGATAAGACATAGGAGCATCGAGTAGCAACGGCGGTAAAGCATCCGCCAACGAAGACCAAGCGACCATGGCGGCCAAGCATCCGCCAAGAAGAGGATCCACACGCTCTCAGCAGCAAAGCATCTACCAGAGAGGAGACCCAAGAGCCAACAACGACAAAACATCCGCCAAGAGTTCCGCCAATGGGCAAGCATCCGCCGGGGAAGAAGCGCGACAACGAGGGCAAAGCATCCGTCAGATAAGCAAGACGACGATGGCGAGGTCAGGAGCTGCAGGACAGACCCAAGCGAGTAGAAAGAAGGCACACACAGGCACAGTGAGGAACTCCACCAGGAGCGAACGGCAGGAATCACAAATGACGGCGACCATAGGGGGGCAAGCGACGGTCCGAAAGGGATTCTTCAGCGACGCCTTCAGCAAGGTGGTGGCGCCCAATGGAACGACCCTAGACGCCATCATCGTTGGCCTTAGAGAGTTCTAAGGCGGGCTTTCGCCCAGAATCCGGTGATTGGCGCAGGAGCATGAGGTTCACCATCGTCCGCCCGGCAGAAACCGGGCTGAGCTTTCGCTCGGAACTCATGCAACTACCGCCGCTTCACCGTGAGTCCCATGAGCCCCGCCGCACCAGCCCCAGTGTGCCGATCATCTACGTGGCTCCGCGGACGAGAACTGAGAGGCGCGGCCATAGCGGCGCCTGGTGGACCAACCGGGGCCTGAGCCAAGGCCGACCAACACTGCGCGGATCTGGGCACAGGGCGAGCAGCGGCAGCTGGAGGGCGCTCATCGAGGCCAGACCGCCACACGATGACCACTGCGTGCAGGGGACAGTGGTGTGTGCAGTGTGCTGGAGCAAGCCATCCCCAAGCCCACCTGGGAACTGGCCAACAGTAGAAGAGCAGCAGCGGGTGCTTCAGACGCCGGCCGGCCAAAATGGGCCCATGCCAAACAACTAAGGATGGCAGCGGATCGGGTTCGGGGCGGGTATCCGCGGGTTTCGGGTCCCGCGGGTTCGGGTTTGGGGATGATTTTTCGCCCACGGTTTTCGGGTTCGGGTTCGGGTTTGGTTTCGGGTTCGGTTTCGGGTTTGGTTTTTCACCCATGGATATCCAATGGATATCCGAAATAAATTATTTAGAATTAAAACTCATGTTTTATAATATGCGAATAATAACTTGTTTACTTAGATTATTAAATCTATTTAAAATTGACTCATGAAAATATTTATTATTTGTTGCATCTTATTTATACATGTGAATATATGTATATTTATCCGCGGGTTTCGGGTATCCGTTCGGGTTTTGGGTATCCGTTCGGGTTTCGGGTATCCGCGAGTTTGGTTTTGGTGATGGATTTTCACCCGAAACGGTTTTCGGTTCGGGTTCGGGTTTCGATTTCGGGTTTCGGTTTTGGGTGCACGGAGACTCCACCCGATCCGAACCCGACCCGTTGCCATCCTTACAAACAACCGCCGGCCAGCAGGCACCCCAGAACTGGCTGCCGCTGTAGACAAGCCCGGCCACCGCCATCTGCCGTAGTGGTAGATCTGGCCGCCGGAGCACCAGATCTGGCCTAAGCTACCAGCCACCGCCGTCTAGCAGCTGTGCGGCCCTGCTGCCGCTGCAGATGAGCCTAGCTACCGCGACCTGCCGTAGAGGTAGATCCGGTCGCCGGAGCTCCAAATTTGGCTCCTAAGGGCCTGGATCTGACCGGCCGGCGTCGCTCATCGCTGGAGGTGGAGAGGATGGAGGGGGGAAGGAGGAGGAGCGAGGGTGTGAGGGAGGGGGAGGTGCGAACAGGCCCTTTTCAGGACCGCCGCTGGCCGCCGCCGCCACGAGCCGGAGGGCAGCGACGGCGGTTGGAGGAGAGGCCAGGCCAGGAGGAGGGGGCCGCTCGGACGCCGGCGTGGTCACCCCCCGAGTCGCCCGATGGGGACACTCGGGGGGAGGGTGTTGAGCTAGTATGTCTATTCTGCATTCCTGCTCTGCTCTGCTCTGGACAACCATTCAGAATCGCTTGGTGTGAAGCGTCCTTCGGTTTTCTGATGACTGGGGATCCATTACAGATTCCTGATGGACCTTTGCCTTTGTGGAAGATCGTGTGAGTTCTTTTGTTCATGGAAAGGGAGGAAATAGCCTGTTTTTTCCCCCACAGGGGTGAATTGTTTCTCAGGTTCGATAGCACAAGCAGTGCCAACTCCCCTGCTTCGTTGTGCAACAAGGCAAATGGGATTTCGTGATATTAATAAGTTGATCGTTCCAAGGGTGGATCCTAGTGATTATTTTTTTGTAATAAGGGAACAAAGTTCCAGACTCTACCATTCGGAAATGGTACACAACTGAAGATCCTAGTGATTAGTAAACCAGATTTTCCGTGTGCACGTGTTCTTGAAAGCAAATGTTTACCTGTACCAGCATAAAGAGAACTTCCTGTACAGGGAAGGTTTTACTGTTTGGCAAGGTGCTTCGGTTGATGCATGATTTACCAAACCTGATAGTAGGCAGAGGAGTGATGAAATTGGCCACATTAGTCAAAGCCGCAGCAGATGCTATACAAACCAAGGTCCTCCAGATTCGATCACGGTGTAGTGGTAGTGGACTAGTGCTCCTGTGTAGCAATAAACATGCAGCAGTAACTTTTAGATGAGGCATTCGACAAATCTATCTAGCTGCGGTTCGAGCCCTGCATCCTCTTAAATAAAGAATGGGGGTGCAGTCTGCTCCTTCCCATCAAGTTTTTAGAATTTGCAAGTACAGAAGACAGCCCCCGCCCCTGAGCGTCTGCTTCGGGCCACTCGGGGGGCGACCAGTCGGCGCCGCTAGCCCCACTCCCCCCGACCCGGCCTCTACTCCGACCGCCGCCGCTGCAGCTCTCCAACTAGCGGCGGCAGCGGCCCACGGCGGAGCTCAAAAACGTGCTTCCTTCCGTAGTCTCGCCCTCCTTCCCCTCCCTCCCCCCTCTCCCACCACCCCTCCTCTTCTTCAGCTACTCCGGCGGGGGCCTGGAGGCGACCCGCAGGATGGTGCCCACCGTCGTCCTTCTGGTGGTGTGGGTGGCCTACAGGGCGGCGCGGCTGGATCTTGCGCCTGCGGTGGTGTGGCTGGCGGCGCGGATGGGCAGCACGGCCGGATCCCGCGCCTGCGGCCAGGTCTATGCAGGTGCTAGGCAGCACGACCTCGTGCCCCGCGCGGGCTCTTCCTTTTCACGCGCGTGCGGGCTATGGATGTCATGCTCCCGGTGTCCGAGACGCCGCAGCCGCGGCTAGGTCTATGCAGGTGCTGGGCGTATCACCTTTCGTCTGCGATCGAACAGCTTCTGGGTGAAAACCCTGCCCAGCTTCTTGCTTTGGGGCGGCGGCGATGGCGCGGTGCGTCATCTATCTACTTGAAGGCGTTGCCGAAGTCTCTATTCCTTGTGTCGATGGGGCAGGATTTGGACGAAAGTCCTGGTGCCCTTCTCCCAACATTGTTGGCATCTGCGGATGTCTTTCCCTTCTTGAAGGCTTTGTTGGAGCACCTCTGTTGCCGTCTCGCTCCTCCCGCTGGAGTGCATCCTTGCTGTGCTATGCCTGATTGTGCTTCATGCTACTCTTCGCTTTGGTTTGTCTAGTAGTTTGTTGGTGTTGCCGCAGTCGATTGCTTCTCTGTAGCGGATGTGTTGCTGCTATCACTCCTCTTGGATGGATGCTTCGCCATCATGTTGCTCGGGCGGTTGCCTTGCCGCTGGTGTCGCCCAGTCTCCGCTCTTAGGCAGATGCTTGGCTGCTGTGAGCGTGATGGCCCCTCATCCGTGGATGCTTTGCCATGTTGATGGTCGTTGTCTCTAGCGGATGCTTTGCCGCCATGGTCTCTTCTCTAGCGAATGCTTTGCCGCTATTGTCGTACTGGCGCCCTTGCGGATGCTTTGCCGTCGAGGTTGATTGGTCCTTCCCCGGGCGGATCTCTGCCACCTCGACTGTTGGAAGCTTTCTTCGTCGACTTTGCGGTTTCACTACACTACTGACTACCACTGTATTGTATTCTTGTATTAGGCTTAGTCGTTTGGGTTTGTGGTGGAGGTCCCCCTCGTGTTTTTCTTGTTGTCCGTGTGTGCCTGTGGGATTTCGTTCATAATCCAGGGATTACTTGTGAGTCCTTTGTATCGTCTTTGTAACATTTGGTTATCTTTCCTCTTAATGAAAAATAGGCTGAACACATGATCATGAAAATCTATCTAGCTACATTATGACCTTAGGAAGATGGCATTGGAATAATCAATTTCCTAACTTGTGAACCTAGCATCGGATGAAGTCAGAGTCGGAGGAACCCATCGGCGAGCGAGGCCACCACATGGCGATGGGTCATCGGTTCGCACCCACGCACCTAGCTCGATGGCCTCGCCTCCACCCTTGTTCTCTCCCATATGTTTCCTTGGCGCCACCGACATGTGCCGCTTGCCACGCAACTGCAAACGACTAGGTGTTGAGCCAGTCATCAAATCTGGCATGAAGCGGCCCGTGGATGAGCTTGCTGGCGTCCTGGCCTCCTCCACGGCCACGAGTGCCACCGTCCTCCTCTCTTCCCTTGTGAAGCGGGCCTCGGGCTGGCCCGACCTCCTTGGTAGGCCGTGCTTATTGGGCCAGCCCGGCTCAAAAATTGGCCTATCGTGCTTGGGCTGTCTAACAGGCACGAAGCCTAGGGCTGCACGGCCCGGCGGCACATCGAGCCCTACCGTGCAATGCCGGGCCGGGCCGGCCCATTGCCCATCTGTACGTGTACACAGATCGTTGATCCCGTCCCACACCAAGCTGGCTTGCCGGTCTCCACTCCAGTCTCCTGGTTGACAGAAGGGCCCTATGGACAGAAGCCGTACAGGAGCATGCACGTGAGGGGGTATCCGAGGGAGTGCGGCAGCCTAGTCGATCCCCTAGTAGCCAAGCACGGGCCTTATGGCCTAAACTCAAAACGGTTATGCTAGCGCCCGGACGATCCGGATGCCTGCGCTTGTTGCTGCGCCAACCAATGGGCTGCTGCGCCTGTTGTGCTCCATGCCTCCTCTTGCATTTTTTGGAACACGTGTCCTCCTGCTGCTACGACGCCCCACGCCTTCTCCTGTCTGCCTAGCTGCATGAGAGAGAGAACACAACGCGCGTACCCCAATATGAGAGAGAGAGAGAGCACATCGCACGTTCCTCGATGTGAGAGACTCTAGCTACTTGAGAGAGAGAGGGATCACAACGCGCGTACCCTAATAAGAGAGGATAACACAACGCGCGTGCCTCAATGCAAGAGTGAGGGAGGGTGCACATTGCGCATGCACATGTGTTGAGCCGTCTATATGCTCCACCGTGAGGGACCACGTCTGATGGTGTAGGGGCGCCTGGTGCAGCGCATGCTTTGTCCGCAAGTTAGAGCGCGTGGGGATCAACACTGCTTGTTGCAACGTATTGAAACTAGGTGAAACAATTGAAATATACGTTTACAACATATGTGTATAACCACTGTAACATACGTAACATCCAGATAAAACACTTGCAACACACGCCTGAAATAGATAAAATATACACTGGCAACATATGTGAATAGCCACTGCAACATATGCAACATCCAAATAAAAACATGCAACATCCAGATGAAACCCTTGAAAATTTTGAAAAACACACTTACAACATACGTGTATAGTCATTGTAACATATGCAGCATCTAGATAAAACATAAAAAAAACCAGCATTAATTAAGGCAAAAGTATGGTACTTAATCCAAGCAATTAGCCATATTAAAGTTTATGCAAGAAAAACGTAACACAAGCTATACGTGTCATATGGACTTGTAGATTTTACTGGAGCTTGCTTATTAGCATGTGAAGCTACCGTGATTTTTTCATATTTTTTTTGGACAGGACAGAATTAATAACAAGATTAAAGCAGCTAGGAACAAGATTAAAGCATAACTAATTCTGTTGTCATTCTAGAGCTGAGGTTTTCAGAGAAGTATCATAAGCATGAATAAGTACTACTGTAAATTTTCTACATTTTTTCTGAGCATTATAAGTATTTATCACATTTAAAGTTTCATCTAAAAAGTTTATACAAAAGTAACAGTTCAGCATACATTTCATGCAAACAAGCTTAGTGAACAGCTAGCCCTAGGCAAGACAGAACCAACAGAAGTAGTTTCACATTTTTGTCAATAGTATTTGAATTACCATGATTTTTCTAAGTTTGAACAACATTTACTTTGAATAAAGCATAATAAAAGATTTACAGCAGATACAAGAGTTCAAGCAGTAACAGTGTGTTCATCTACTCACAAGGAACACAACAAAAGTGGTTTGACAGTTTTTGCACATACCGAGAATTTATTATGCATTTTCTAAATTTTCTATCCATTTTCCATTGCATAAATCCAAATTAAATCTACACACAGATTTAAGTCATGCATGTCGCACCATTGCAAAGTACTGATCATAAGGAAGCTAATGCAACTGACGTTGCCATTTTACAATTTTTCTCCGATTTGATATGATTTTTTCAAAGTTTTAGCCTAAATAAGCATTTAAATAAAGAAAACTAGGAAACAATTTTATGGATAACCCCCTAGAAACTTTTAAGATTCAAGATAAGTCCATTTTTTTTTACACAAAACCACCTAACTTAATTTTCCTTTTTCGCAATGTGGTCCTCGGGGCCTTCTCCAAGCTTGGGCGTGGATGAGCTCGCTCGGCTCGGTTGATGCCGGTCGGTGGCAAGGCATACTGAGGCCAGAGCACCCTGCCGGGGCTCAACCGGTGGCGGCGCAACAGTGGCGCCTAGGGGAATGGCTGGGGCACTGATCGCATAGCGCCTGCGCATTTCGGCGAGGTGGCGGACGGACATGGGAGGGCGAGATGGGCATGAGCATCAGGGGAAGCAGAGGATGCTCACCACGGGTTCAGATTGGGCAGAGCTAGTTTGGGGGCATCCAGCAAAGGTGAGGTGGTCGGCGACGGCGGCTGGCGGTCATACGAATTTCCAGCAAGAGGGGGGTCGGTTTGGAGTTCTAGTGGGCCGAGGAAGGAGAGGTGGTGGTGGTGGAGTCACGACTAGGGAGAATGGAGCAATGGCGGGGGCGTTGGCCGGCAATGCCACCGGCGGGGAGCTCCTTCTCGAGCTCGGATGGTTCGGGGTGGAGGACGGGAGGAAGGGAGGAGACGACGCTCAGTCGGGGATAAGGAGGGAAGGCGAATTCGGCCAGCTTGGTACGGTGGCCACGCTGGCGCGTGGCGGTTAGCGTGGCCGCGTGGTGTGGCGCGCCTGACACCGGTCGGTCGGGTCGACTGAATCGGGCGGTTCTGGATGGTTTTTGGGATTTTGAAAATGGGCCTAATTTGAACATTTGTAATTCAAAAACTGTGCAGAATTTAGGAGCACTCAAATTAATAAAATTGTTGCGAGAACTACCAGCAACAACTTTCATAATTGGGGCTTCTTTGGATTCAGAGTGGTTTGAGAGATACACGGCTTCAAAGTTTAAGGAAAAACACATTTTAACGAAATTCAGTCAAACTGAAGTTTGACTCAAGTTTGACCACGTATTTGAACATTTTAAACTGAAAAGGACCGAGGAGAAATTTAGCTGCTCCAAAACTTCACCAAGAAATTAATAATTTGAAGCGAGACAAATGGATCAATCAGACTAATTACAAGAATGTTCAGGTAAATCATACTAGCATGCCTAAAAATTACGGTACGCGAGATCGATTATATACTCCGTCGGGCCGGGGACAGGCATCTATTTCTATTTGCGAATTAATTAAAAGCACGGGTTATCTATAAACTCTATAACCTAAACCCCACTGACTATTTTTCTAAACATACAAGCTGTCCACCTAATCAGTCCACTATCGGATGCATTTATGACTAACTAACATTTGCAATTATGATATACATGTCAGCGAGACCCGTCCTCCACTAATATACATTTAGTTATCCATATCATCATGCTACGTCATCACTGACATTAACTTATAATTGTTGATCCCTTTGTGTAAGTAATTTTATTCTAAATCATCAACAATTTTCGCGGCAACGCGTGGGGTATTCAACTAGCTGAAGCACGCCCTCGAGAATAGCTCCGTAGAGTTGGACTATATTGCCTCCGTTTAACTATCGTTCTCGCTTGCCGAGAAATAACTTTGACTAAATTTATATAAAAAATATTAATATTTATGGTATATAATTACTATTATTGGGTAGATTGTTGAATCTATTTTAATGATAAATTTATTTAGAGATACAAATACTACTAATATTTTTCTACAAATCTAGTCAAATTACCGGCACGTAAATCAATAACAATAAATATTTAGGGACCGAATGAGTACTCTGTTATTCACCTGCCATTTGCTGGGTCATCATGATCGATTCTCTCACTCCGTCCTTCATCTTCTTGGGAGGTCACGGATGATAGTCTAAGCAAGCAATAAATGTATGACGTCCAATCCCTTGTTTCAGTCAGAGCAAAGGTAACAATAGAGCCGGCTGCTAGCTGTAAAAGCAAGTATAACAATTGGCTTATAGCCAAGCTAATTAATATTTTTTGCTGACGTGAAAGAGAGAAGGAAGGAGAGAGAAGAGAACTTGCTCCCCATGCAAGCACCAGGTTGGACACGAAAGCATAGACAGTAGTGGGTCTTAATAGAGATATATGTGAGGAGGAATAGGAAAGAGAATGAAGACATATAATAATAAAAAAAATTTATAGACAAATAGAAAGCTAACTATTGTATAGCTTGGCTCTTATAACTTGGTTTATAGCCAAACACTTGGCTCTATTATTGACCTTGCTGTAAGGATCTTTACAACCTACTCCTATCTCACAGCCCATCCATATACTCCCCCGATACCGTTTTACCCGGCGCGAGAGACGTCATACCAGATACCAAGATGATGTATTAACCGGCGCGCGGCATGCACGAAGTACCCACCTCGCGCATGCAGGGACGTATTAACTCTCCGTTGCCTAGCGCGTATTTTTACTCCCAAACTGAGTAACCACCTCACGCATGCAGGCGCTCTTTCATTGCCGTTAGGGTGTGTTTAGTTCGCGAAATTTTTTTTTGCTTTGATTATTATAGCACTTTCGTTTGCATTTATCAATTATTGTCTAATCATAGACTAATTAGGCTTAAAAGATTCGTCTCGTGATTTATCAATTAGTTTTTTTATTTACATTTAATGCTCCATACATGTGTCTAAACATTCGATGTGACGGGGAATCTTGAAAAATTTTGGGAACTAAACACCCTCTAACCACCTCACGCTTGCAGGGACGTATTAAATGATCTCGATAATGCGGCATCAAGAGCAGGCATTGCCATTAAGTCTGTGTTCAGATTCGAAATTTTTGGGGGAAAAATTCCTGTAACACTTTCATTGTTATTTGACAAAATTTGTCCAACCATGGACTAACTAGGCTCAAAAGATTCGCCTCGACATTTACAGACAAACTATGCAATTAATTATTTTTTTACCTACATTTAATGCTCCATGCATATGTCCAAAGATTCGATGTGATGGGTGGAAGAGGAAATATTTTGGAAAGTGAACGGGGCCTAAGTACGTCACCTGTGACCTGCTGCACATAATTTTTAGAGTTGCTTTCTCCTAGCATTCTTAGCAGCAAATCCGATGGATCTGCCTGTTGGGTAGTGATAGTTTTTTTTTTGTTAACGGTATACTCCGTAGTATATATGTTCACTCTAGTCAAGTGATTTATAGACTTCTCCAAACTCGATCGATCGCAAAAAATCTGCTCGCTCAACGTACTAACTTCCACCAGATAAGAAGCAATGACGCCTTCACAAATAAATCTCTCTGTAGTCCTCCTAGTCGTCGTCCTCCTACCCGTCTTCATGGCAGCTCGGGGTACGTACACGTGCACATGCATGAACTACATGTTGCATGCGGCGATGTCAATTCATTAATCTTTTGCTAAAAGTTGTTTGACGCCTTTGACATTTGTTGCTTAAATGTCCATGCTTGGATCTAAACCATGTAGAGTCGGCGTCCGTTGGTAAATATACTTGCGCCAAACACCCGAGCAACAATTATAAAGGGATATGCCTTGCAATCATACACGACGACGCCTGCAAGCGTGTATGCCTAGACGAAAGCAGCAAGAACTATAACGGCTTCTGTCAGTATTACGCATGCTGGTGCCAAGGCGTTTGCACCTCTGAGACTGAGACTGAAGCTGTTGCTAGTGCTCCGATTCGACAATGAACAAGAACAATGATCCGATCCTTCCCAGTCCTCGTCTAATAATAATACTATATAACATTGTATACTCAGTGTACTACCTACTGGCTGCTTACTTATGTTGTGTCGTGGACTTGCAAGTCAAAATAAATTTGTATTTTCTTGTGCAAATATATATTGTTGACGATCGAAATTGGCATGTCAGGAGAAAACGGCTCACCTCTCCAAATACAAATTGGATTTCTCCATTGCGTAGCTCATGTCGAGCCATCAAAATGCATATATAGATCGTTCAATTTAGACTTTATGGATAAGAGAGTTAGGCTAATTATGAAATCTGTACCAAGGTGAAAACCGGACGGTTTTCATTTTTAGAATCGAATATGAGCCGATTCAGAGCGCATCTCTTGATGTATTTGAATTCTTCACGAGGCAAGACCTTCAACCAGCTATCTATTCTATATTACGCTACTAATTACAGATTTCATAATTAGCCAATGTCGAGGCACGTGCCCTCAATGTTGTCCTTGCTTTCGGCTATGCAGACATATCTGTGCAGCTGTTCTCGTCCAAACACCAACCTCGAAACCTACCGCTCATGTGCTTGCATGTATTGTCTGCCCTCAACGGAGGCCATCTCTGCATGATGCACGTATATGGGAGAACGTCGTTAAATTAGCCATAAGCTCAACACATCGCGTACGTCTTGCAAGACTTGTTATATGAGTTTGTTCTATGTAGATATGTACGGACAAGCGGTCACGATGGTGAGCAGGAGGACGAAGCAGAGAGATTCCTTGGTGACGACGGTTGCTTATAGCTTTTTGGTGGAAGTTTATACGGTCTTGATGAAGAAGAATGTGCTACCGAGCAGTTGACTGGATGAGTGATCGACCAAGGAGAAGTTTACAATATGTAGACATGTGCAAGTAGAGGAGAAATTTAGCTGCTCCAAAACCTCACCTAGAAATTAATAATTTGAAGCGAGGCAAATGGATCAATCAGACTAATTACAAGAAAGTTCGTGTAAATCATAGCATGCCTAGAAACTACGGTACGGGAGATTATATATATAATATGTATATATTCACCTACAATCCACCGTCGGGCCGGGGGACAGGCATCTCCTAGTGTTAATTAAAAGCACAGCTTATTCTCCTAGTGTTTGCCGCCGTAGAAGCAGAGCTAGGTGAAGCACGCCCTCGAGAAAAGCTCCGCAAAGTTGGACTATACTCTATTATTCACCTGCCATTTGCTGGATCATCATGATCAATTCTCTCGCACCATCCTTCATCTTCTTGGTAGGTCATGTATGACGTACGATCTCTTGTTCTAGTCAGGGTAACTCGCGTTGCGTGCAGCGAAAGCAAGCATCACCATTAACGGTACGTCACAAGTGACCTCCTGCCCACCCCAGCCAAGTTTTTTTTCCTGACGGCCAAGTCCGTCAGGGAAAGTGCCGAAAACCGTCAGGAAAGGTCATTTGTGACGGTTACCGTCAGGGATAAGCTGTCAGGAAAGAAAACGGCACAGACCATTTCCCTGACGGAAAACCGGCACAGACCATTTCCTAACGGCTGCTGCCGTCAGGGAAGATCAACAACGTCGGTTCCTAATCCTCCCGTCAGGGATAGTTTTTATCTTCCCCGTCGGTTGCTGAACCGTCAGCGAAATTTCAAACTTTCACTATCGGTTTCTGAACCGTCAGGGATAGGCTCGACTTTCCCGTCGGTTGCCTAACCGTCGGGCATGAAAAATCTTTCCCGTCGGTTGCCTAGTCGTCAGGCCTGAGATAATTCTTGACGGTTCACCTCCGTCAGGGATAATATTTCCAGTCAATTGGTTATCCAATTTCACTAATTATTTGGCCATTATAAGACCACTGTTCACAGCAAGTAATTAGCCATTACAAACAATATTACAGCAACTGATGTAACCATTCATCCACACTGAAGTAATAAATATTACATTCAATAATCTTAGAACATCATTCAAGTTGTTCATGAATACAAAGGCATATATATAATAATTGGTGCCTCCTAGTCAGCCTTCTAGTTAGGTACCTAACAGGGAGCACAAGTTAAAAGTGGTAACTCACAGCTAGGTGCTATCTATGTCCCAACACAACTATAGGTAGCTAGCTGCTATCTCATGACAGTATGCAGCCACTTCTGCACAAGATAGCCAAAAAAACGACATTCCTTGACCTAGGAAGTCTACAAGTAGCAAGCTGCTCTTTGATAGCAGTATGCACCCACTTCTGCACAAGCACTCGTGCAGTAAACAGGCAACATGTAGCTGCTACTCTACAACTAGCACACATGCCTTGAAGCGTGATAGAATCTGCATATGTTGCTTCACAACCTAGATATGCAACAGCTCATGCACAACCAAAATACCTCCCTTGCACAAAATACCCAGCATGACACATGCATGACCTTCGAACTTGCTGGTTATTGCCATCAGCCATAGTAGATAAACAAAAGGCTACGGCTTGACAAAATACTTTCTGCCACTGCACAACTCAATGGCCATCGCTATTGTCCCTGTCCATATTGGCTGAAGCATGAGATGATCCATCTATAGTCCCTCTCTACAGCCAAAACAAATAAATAGGAGCAATTCAGGAGGCAAGCATAAATAAATAAAACAACCTACTGCTAACACCAATCCTAACAGGAGGCAAGCATGCATCTATTTACAACCACTGAATCACTTTGAATAAATAAAATAGGAGGCGGCAGCTGCACAGTTTCATTCACTGGACATGATATATGATACCAGACATTACCGGTGGAAAACAATGTCAATCAGAATATGCTAGCCTTTTCTCACTAATATTGAGAATAATCAATATTTCACCCTGTAATTTGGCTAGCCTTTTCTCCCCGAACATGTGTTGATTATAGTATAGAAACAATAAATTTCTTATTTCTGAAGCAGTTGGTACACAAGCAGCTATAGGAGAACAAGTACAAATATAAATGCGCCAGGAGAACAAGTATGATGGCAGCTGGTGTACAAGCAGCTGCAGGTGAAGATAATGTTAATCTTACCATGTCATTTTCTTCTTCCTGAAGCAGGTCTGGTGGTATCTCTATTTGTACTTTGTTTATAATGAGCTGCAGGTGAAGATATATAATCAATGTTTATGAACCTTGAACTGTAGATAGATAGTGCACCAAAACAGAATTGTACCTCAAGTACACGACTGTTGACGATGGTTATCTACCATAATAAAGGGTTAAAATAAATATATAAAGGGCTAATAAATGATCACCAACATAGGTTTAGGGTGTCAACTAACGAAATTCCACGAGTTTTGGTGAATCTATATTTTGCAGGGGGTTATCAGAATAATTTAGGAATTGATATCTTCCACGAGAAGGAACCCACGTCAATCGGCCTAATCTCCACGTCACGAATACGCAAGAGGCTTCTAGAGGACACCAGAGGACTCCACAAGGAGGGCCACCACGAGGCGTCGCCAGGTGAGGCCGATCGGCCTCAACCCTAGGCCGACCGGCCCCTAGCCGCCGCCCCTCGGCTCCTTCATTTGTAAGCTACTTCAACTGCCTCCAAGGATGCATCCTAACCCTACGTGAAGGTCGGTTTGATCCAAGGGCCACGGTTCCATGCTCTGGGCTATATAAACGAGGCCCCAGACCCCCTCCAAAGAGGAACTCATTCAGTCAATCATCAACCAGAAAGCAGAAGACCAACCAACAACTCTCATCTCCTTAGAGCTCCATCAGATCTAGGTATAACTAGATTAGAATTAGAAGTAGAGGAGTCAAGCAGCCTTGGGCTCCAGATCTAGTCAAGAGGAGCTTGATAAATTCAGTTCTTCTCTCTTGTATCAACATTGTTCTTCAGATATTCATCTAGTTCATCAGTTCTTCTAGTTCTTGATCTAGTTCATGTTCTAGCTCTTCATGTTCTAATTGTTTATATTCTAGTTCATAATTGTTCTAGTTCATCATTGTCTAGTTCTAGTTCATTGTTCTTGATCATTATTCTTGATACATTAGATATGATCTTGTTCTTAATCTATATTATATCCTTGATTATTATGAGATTAGTCTGCTTTGATTATATATTTATCATAGATAGTTTATCATTATGTTTATACATATATTTGCAAAGCACTCACCTTATTGAGTCATGGGTGGGTGGTCAACATTATATAAGTGTGGTACTTATACACTGTTTATCTGTAAATGCACTCTATACTCCGGGCCATGTGGTAGATCGCGGGTGTGACATTCCTATTGAGTCCTTTGTAGTCCACTCCCCGAGTGTAGAACTTAGTAGAACGCGGTCTCATTACTTAGTTGTTACTCTGTTTCTCAGCTTCGTAATAGAGATGTTCCTTGTTTATGGATATGAGATAACCTAGCCAATGATTGCCTGATATAATTACACTAATCAACATAGATTATGACTAATAGTTAATGGATTACTTAGGAGTTATTCTCTTACTTTATATTCTGATCAATGACTTGCCATAGTAGTACTGCTCTAAGGAATATCATCTGAATGGTCTAATTATCATATATTTTATCTCTTTTTATTTGATTGATTCCTGTTTGATAGTAAAGGATAGTGATTTTGAATATTCATATTACATGTGTAGAGTAGTCTTTAATTAATATATGCCCATCTGTTTGTTCTCCTTTGGTTAAATATAAATAATGATACCTAGGATAAACTTGGGTGAAATGCTGCAATGGGTGTATTTATCTATGCGCTTGCAGATATATACTTTAATATCTTTATATAGTTAAGTGGCATGAGTACAATATAACCACACTCTTGGTGTCATGTTGGGGATGACAACCTAACGCGAGTGATGCTAAAAAGTGTCTACAAACATTTCTGGCGCCGTTGCCGGAGAGGCAACGGAATGGCACACTAAGTTAGAAAACATTCATAAGAGCATAAACACACTTCCACATCTAGGAACACTCTTACATACGTGATATTCGAATTACATCACTTGATCCTTTACTCTAACAGGCTCACCCTATCTTTTGTCTATTTTTTTGATCTTATGCTGGGTGATGCATGACTGGTTTTGAACTCCCGACAAACTATGTTGAGAACCTCAAAGCTCTAATCAGAAGAACAAGAGCAAAGCTCAAGAAGGCTCCAACCACTTTGTCTGAGATCAACCAATTGAGAAGAAGCTTAACACCAGACTTTGAAGCCATGGCCGACCGATCACTCAGTGAATTCTCCGCTCCAACCACTGCTAACATCAGGACTGGACCGATAGTAAATGTGGGAGATAACGGATTTGAGCTCAAGCCTGCTTTGATCAACATGGTGCAAGCGAACCAGTTTTGTGGAAAAGCACATGAAGATGCGAGTGCTCATCTCGAACACTTTTTGGAGATTTGTAGCACCTTCACCATCAAGGGAGTTGCAAGAGACGCCATATTGCTCCGCTTGTTCCCTTTCTCACTCTTGGGAAAAGCAAAGCAATGGTTCTACGCCAACAAGGACAAGAATACCACATGGTCGATCTGTGCTACTGCTTTTCTAGCAAAATTCTTTCCAGTGGGGAAGACAAATGCTCTACGTGCGAAGATTTCAACCTTCTAGCAACAACACGATGAATCAATCCCTGAAGCCTGGGAACGCTTTCAAGATTACATATCAGAATGCCCTGACCATGGGATGGAGAATTGGCTACTCATGCAGATATTCTACCATGGGCTCACTTCTAGTACCCGTGAGAATGTGGATGCAGCTGCTGGAGGATCATTCTTATCGCTCAACATCACTGAAGCAACCACTCTGATTGAGAAGATGGCCTCTAGCCAGGGATGGAACGAAAAACACACTCAACCTTGGAAGAGAGGTGAAGGAATGCATCAACTGAAGGAAGTAGACATGTTGTCTGCCAAGATAGACCTGCTCATGAAGAAGTTTGATAAATGCACCACTGAGAAGAACGAAGTCACGCACATCCACGATTCTTGCATGACCTGTGAAGACTATGGAGGCACTGGCCACTCAGGGAGCAACTGCCCTGAGATTCAAGAGGATGTGAACTACATCAACAACAACTTTAACAATCGTCCTCAACAAAATCAAGGATGGAATCAGCAATCAAGGCCTAATTACTCAGGTAACTACTCAGATAACTACCAAGGTAATAATCTTAATAATAACTTTAATCAACCACCCTTGAGAGAAATGATTTCTAATCAGAATAAAGTTATTGATACTATGTCTAGAAAGATAGCTTCCAATGATAAATTGCTTGAAAATATTAATACTAGAATGGATAGCTTTACTTCTGCCATAAAGAATCAACATAGCTTTAATAAAATGATAGAATCACAAATATCTCAGCTAGCAGCTTCTGTACCAGTGATCGAAAGAGGTAAGATTTTGGGGAAGCCAGAGGATTTAGAAACTGCAAATCTTGTAGACATTTATAATGCAGGGCAATACTTCACCGCACCTCCAAAGCAATGGGGAACATGGATAGACGACACTTTACCAGTGAAGAAAGGAGACTCAGGGAGACCTATCATCCCTATTCGCATTGGACCCCACAGCTTTGAAGGAGCTGTCTGTGACCTTGGAGCAAGCGTCAACATCATGCCCAGGGTAATCTATGAGAAAATTCATGGTGATCCTTTATTATATACAACTATGTGTTTGCAGCTTGCAGATCAGACACTGTGCTACCCCAAGGGAATTCTTGAAGATGTCTGAATCATAGTTGGATACTCGTATGTGTTGGCAGACTTTGTGATTGTAGAAACAGGTGGAGACGAAAAAGCACCCATCATCTTGGGGTGACCATTCTTGAGTACCACCAAAGCCATCATCTACGCAGATAGCGCCATGATCCGTTTCACAATCAATGGGAGAAAAGAAAGATTCAATTTTAAGAAGCGTATCCTCAACATTCGAGTTCACCCACAGACGCCGTACCTCTACGAGGATACAACTGCTGCCCCAACAAAGAAGAAGAACAAGAATAGGAGAAGGAGGAACAAAGTTAAGCATTAGGCAAAAGAAACAGTATAGATGGTCAACACTATTGATTCAGAACTTACCACCTCTTTCCATTACCATACCTCACTAAGCTGGGAGATCCTGGAGTACCCACCATCGATTGTATGATCGAGGGAAGTACTTTCTACAAGACGTTCTACGACATCGGCTCTAGCACCAACATAATGTCTAAGGTAAAATATAAACATTTGTATAATACTAGACCCATGTATCGTATATATGTGTAGCTGCAGATGGCAGACCAATCATTCCGACGTCTGGAGGGAGTAGTGAAAGATGTTATGGTCAAAATAAGAGATCACTATGTTCCTACCGACTTCATGGTTCTTGACATGGGTGAAGAAGATGATGTCCACCTTATTTTAGGACGACCCTTCCTCAACACCACTAGCGCAATCATCTACATAAGAACTGGGGAAATCCACTTCTAATTCCCTAGAGAGAAGGTACGTTGGTACTTTAATAGTTACACTACTTGTGAGCAGCCTAGAAAGAACAAGAGGAGACACCGCTCTCAACGCCAAAAGAAATAAGCCATCAAAGAGAAAGAAGCTGCCCAAGAAGAAGCTATTCCAAAGGAAGAAGAGAAGCCCAAGAAGAGTAAACCACAAGAAGAGACTCCTCAGTCCAAGAAAGTATGGAAAAGAAAAGAAACATCAACATCATCATCAAGTTCTCCAACACTTGACAAGCAACCATCCAACTCTTCAGTTAAGCTGGAAGCAACCTCTAAAGACTGAACCAGACGTAAGGTCCGGGTCGACGGACCTAAATCTCTGAACCTTCTCCAAAAGGTAAATCGGTATTTATCCGCACATTTAAATTAAGCATATCTACTTTGTTTACATTCCCTTAGCATATCATTGCATTGAAAATAAAAATACTTTTCCATTAATAACATGCATACTATTTAGAATTAAATACATATTTAAATTCTACATTGCATTTGAAAAGAAAACAAAAATAACTTTTATATTTTGAATCATCTCATTGCATCTGGAAATATATAAACTCTAAGCCCCATGTGAGTAATAGTGTGGTGTGTAGCAACCCATAATAATTACTATATATATATATATATATATATATATATATATATATATATAGTCTCTAAAAATAAAGAAAAACCAGTTGAATAATAAAAGATAATTCAAGGCTCCAAAATAATTAGGGAATAGTTTTCCACTAACCTTTAATATGTTCCACGGGTACTGTTGTCTATTTGAAATTCAACAGGAAAAAGAGAAATTTCCTATGAAGCCCATGATGTCTTCACTCCCTCAAGAGCTCTGCCTTGAACAATCATCAAAGGAGTGACGAGCATCTACGCAATCGAGGATTCAAGATAAACGACTATGTCAAAATCCAGCTTGGGGGAGAGCGTCCCCCGTATATCTCGATAAGTATTCTTTTCGAGTGATTTATCTTTTATTCTGAAAAGTATAAAAAGATGCATAACTTAAGAAAACCAAATAAAAAGACTGCTGTGTGATAATATTAGCTAGATAATATATTAGTTAAAATAAAATATACAAGAGAGTATTATAACTTAATTACCGTAGAACTCAATTTTAAACATAATGGAAATGATGAATAGTTGTTATGTCGTAATTCCGTTCAAGTGCCTAGTTTTCAAACACGAATTCTCCCGAGTTTTGAGTAGAACTGTCTTGATCTAAAGATAAACTCTGAGCCTGAAACTTGTGGGTTGCAAATGCTGGATCTAAATCTAGGTAGTTGAGGAGTATGATATGAGAAAGTCTGAGCTGCTATTTATCTTGCTCCTACTGATGCTAGAGTTCTGGAGAATTTTATCTTTTGAAATCTTAAAATACCATGATGAGTACTTGTATGACAAAGCTTAAAATTCCTACCACAGCCATACATAGGATAAAAAACAATATTCATACTTTTTACTACTTGTACGTGCATTGAGCATTGTCGAGCTCTGTTGACCCTTAGAGGCTTGTCATACTTTTAAAATCAAGATCACGTACACTCCACTCAAATATGTTGCTTCTACACTTGAAGTACGCAACAACATGCCTTTTCATTTAGATCTACCAAATATATTTTTCTCCTACACTGGAAGAGAACACCACTCACATGTCTTATAGGATTTTTGTCACCTATCCATACATTTCATAAGCCCGAGTTATTGTTGCTCCAGTTTATTATTATCTCTCAATCTTTCATTATAGACAAGAATGTTCTAGGCTTATATATTTAAAAAAAGAGAAGAAAGAGAAATATATAGAGAGTAAAACCTGGACAAGTGTCCTACCAAAACAATAGGTACTTAGATGCTCGTCTCTCTAAAAAAACTATAGCCCAAAATATCTCTTAGTCTAAGTTCTTCAATTATTCAAAGAGAGATCAAAATCCCTTTCAAAGGAGCAAAAGTAGAATTAGATCCATTATCACCTTCATCATAAATAAACCACTCCTTGATCCATACACATGCACTTCTTGATTTGATCGTATGCCTCGTTTCTCTAGATCCACTATTTGACTTTACAAAATATGCTTTGTAAGTATGAACACGCTGTCTTCATAACTATAAGCTCCAGATAAAGCATTAGATGTAGGATGAGAGAAGGCAAATCTCACTTTGCCTTGGAGAGGATCTAGAAATACTACATATATTGAGAGATTTGAGAGAGTCATACAAAAAGATACTCTAAGTTTTATTTTAAAAATCTTATAAAATTCTAGAATAATAGTTGAATGAAGAGCTTGAGACATAGTGCTTTATTTGATTGTTCTACTTTTCGACTGCTCAAGACCCAAGTGAAGGCTAATAAGCTCCATAGTTAAAGGTAATATGGGTAAGTCTGAAGGTTAGAATGGTTAGACCTAATCCAGAGGAAAATTCTTGTTTGAACGCATGTGTAATTTTGAGACATGAAAGCATTATAGCAACTCCTGATCCATTATGAATATTTGCTAAGGGACTAGCAAAAGGTAAGCCTGGGGGAGTTGTTGATGATGGTTATCTTCCATAATAAAGGGTTAAAATAAATATATAAAGGGCTAATAAATGATCACCAACATAGGTTTAGAGTGTCAACTAACGAAATTTCATGAGTTTTGGTGAATCTATATTTTGCAGGGGGTTATCAGAATAATTTAGGAATTCATATCTTTCACGAGAAGGAACCCACGTCAATCGGCCTAATCTCCACATCACGAATATGCAAGAGGCTTCTAGAGGACACCAGAGGACTCCACGAGGAGGGCCACCATGAGGCGGCACCAGGTGGGGTCGACCAGCCTCAACCCTAGGCCGACCGGCCCCTAGCCGCTGCCCCTCGGCTCCTTCCTTTGCAAGCTACTTCAACCGCCTCCAAGGATGCATCCTAACTCTACGTGAAGGTCGGTTTAATCCAAGGGCCACGGTTCCATGCTCTGGACTATATAAATGAGGCCCTAGACCCCCTCCAAAAGGGAATTCATTCAATCAATCATCAACCAGAAAGCAGAAGACCAACCAACAACTCTTATCTCCTTAGAGCTCCGTCAGATCTAGGCATAGCTAGATTAGAATTAGAAGTAGAGGAGTCAAGCAGCCTTGGGCTCCAGATCTAGTCAAGAGGAGCTTGATAAATCCAATTCTTCTCTCTTGTATCAACATTGTTCTTCAGATATTCATGTAGTTCATCAGTTCTTCTAGTTCTTGAT
Source organism: Saccharum hybrid cultivar R570 (assembly GCA_038087645.1). Taxonomy (NCBI): domain Eukaryota; kingdom Viridiplantae; phylum Streptophyta; class Magnoliopsida; order Poales; family Poaceae; genus Saccharum; species Saccharum hybrid cultivar. The sequence goes on from JAQSUU010000296.1 coordinate 553,783, forward strand.
CTCGTTCATGTTCTAGTTCTTTATGTTCTAATTGTTTATGTTCTAGTTCGTAATTGTTCTAGTTCAACATTGTCTAGTTCTAGTTTATTGTTCTTGATCATTATTCTTGATACATTAGATATAATCTTGTTCTTAATCTATATTATATCCTTGATTATTATGAGATTAGTCTGCTTTGATTATATATTTAGCATAGATAGTTTATCATTATGTTTATACATATGTTTGCAAAGCACTCACCTTATTGAGTCATGGGTGGGTGGTCAACATTGTGTAAGTGTGGTACTTATACACTGTTTACCTGCAAATGCACTCTATACTCTGGGCCATGTGGTAGATCGCGGGTGTGACATTCCTGTTGAGTCCTTTGTTGTCTACTCCCTGAGTATAAAACTTAGTTGATCGCGGTCTCATTACTTAGCTGTTACTCTGTTTCTCAGCTTTGTAATAGAGATGTTCCTTATTTATGGATATGAGATAACCTAGCCAATGATTGCCTGATATAATTGCACTAATCAATATAGATTATGACTAATAGTTAATGAATTACTTAGGAGTTGTTCTCTTACTTTATATTCTGATCAATGACTTGCCATAGTAGTACTGCTCTAAGGAATATCATCTGAGTGGTCGGATTATCATATATTTTCTCTTTTTATTTGATTGATTCCTATTTGAGAGTAAAGGATAGTGATTTCGAATATTCATATCACATGTGTAGAGTAGCCTTTAATTAATATGTGCCCCTCTATTTGTTCTTCTTTGGTTAAATATAAATAACGATACCTAGGATAAACTTGGGTGAAATGCTGCAACGGGTGTATTTATCTGTGCGCTTGTGGATATATACTTTAATATCTTTATATAGTTAAGTGGCATGAGTACAATACAACCACACTTTTAGTGTCATATTGGGGATGACAACCTAACACGAGTGATGCTAAGAAGTGTCAACAACGACCATTATGCTTCACATCTCGAGTCAATGCAACATTCTGTTGAACCAAGGCATTGTTTTGTTCAGTTAAGCGACCAACTTTGGCAAGTGATTCCTGATATCTTGCCAACAGATTTTGAAAAGCCCTTGAGGTCGCTGGTCTTGTTCCACTTGCCTTGGCAGCATCAATTATTGTAGGCTTGTTGACAGCACCATTTCCTATCGCAAGACGACCATGTGGCAAGTCACGACCAATATTGTATGCAATTTGACCATCAAAAGGTTGCTCTTGCCAGTTCTCTAGATACTTTTCTTGCAATGCTTCATTGTAGTCATCCTAGAAATAACAAAAATTATTAGTCATAAACTATAAATGGAAAAGCATGAAACTAGATAGAAAGTTCTTCTACATACAACAAGTTTCTTTGCCTATTCTGGAATTGGGCCAGCATTCCCATTGGCATCACAATTCTTGAGGCCAGCTTTCATGCAGGAAAAAGTATTTATTATAGTGCTCTTCCCAGGTCCATGCTTAGCTCCTAGGCAGGAATATTATGGAGGGTGCAGTAATACTACATGAGACGATACATGAACTTCATTCGAAAAAACAGGATGGGGTCATTTTTAAAATCGATTTTGAAAAGGCATATGATAAGGTAAAATGGAGTTTTCTACAACAAACTTTAAGGATGAAAGAGTTTTCACAAAAATGGTGCACATGGGTGGAAAAGTTCATGCATGGTGGAAATGTTAATATTAAGATTAATGACCAACTAGGATCCTACTCCCAAACAAGAAAAGGCTTATGGCAGGGTGACTCAATGTCGCCAATACTATTTAATATAATGGTGGACATGCTAATTGCTAGAGCAAATGAAGCAAGACAGGTTGAAGGGGTTATTCCCCATCTTATTCAAGATGGTCTATCTATTCTTCAGTATGCAGATGACACGGTGATTTTTATGAGCCATGATGTTGCGAAGGTGATAAATATGAAACTAATACTTAGTACCTTTGAACAACTATCAGGGCTTAAAATAAACTTTCACAAAAGTGAAATCTTTTGTTTTGGTAAAGCTAAAGATCATGAAGAGTTTTATTCGCAGCTGTTTGGTTGTGAGATTGGAAAGTATCCCTTTTGTTACCTCAGCTTACCTATGAACACTAGGAAACTAAACAATGAAGACTGGCAAACGATTGAGAACAGAATTGAAAAGAGGTTTAGTGGGTGGAAAGGTAAAATCCTTTCGGTTGGTGGTCGTTTGTTCTTAATTAACTCGGTGCTTTCTAGCTTACCGATGTTTATGATGACTTTTTTTGAACTCCCAAGAGGTGTGTTAGAAAAGATTGACTGTTTTCGTTCAAGATTCTATTGGCAAAACGACCAACACAAGCGGAAATATAGATTAGCCAAATGAGAAATTTTGTGTCAACCAAAAATTCAGGGTGGTTTAGGTATATAGAATTTGGATATACAAAACAAATGCTTGCTGAGTAAATGACTTTTCAAATTGTTGAATGAAGCTGGCATGTGGCAGGAACTTTTGAGGAATAAATACGTCAAAGATAAGACTCTAGGGAGTTGTGTAAAAAAATTAACAGACTCTCATTTTGGGAAAAAGCTTGATGAATGTCAAAGACACCTTTATGGGCTTCGGTTCATTCAAGGTGAAAGACGGGTCGCAAACCCGGTTCTGGGTAGACACTTGGTTGGAAAATAAACCTCTTAAAGATAAATTTCCTGCATTGTTCAATATAATAAGAAGAAAACAAGATTCTGTGGCACAAGTTCTTAGTTCATCCCCACTGAATATTTCTTTTCACCGAAATTTAGTGGGTACGAACCTAAGGGATTGGCACAGAATTGTTGCTTCTTTACACGATGTGAACTTACAGGAGGGAATAGATGCTTTTGTTTGGGCGCTACCGTCATCAGAAAGTTTCACTGTTAAATCCATGTATGCTGCGTTGATTAACAATGGAGTCAGAGTGTCACAAGACTTATGGCAAATTAAAGTTCCCATGAGAATAAAAATACTTTTTTGGTACCTAAAAAGGGTGTAATTTTAACAAAGGACAACCTTGCCCGGCGTCACTAGAATGGTGACACGAGGTGCAGCTTCTGTCATTCTCCCGAATCCATTCAACACCTTTTTTTGGACTATCTTTATGCCAAATTCTTATGGCGCGCTATTCATATACTGTTTGGAATACCGCCACCCCAGAGCATAGATGACCTCTTTAATAGATGTTCAAAGATGGCTAGTAACAAACATAATTCATTGTTATTAACAACAACATCGGCTTTATGTTGGACAGTTTGGATAACAAGAAACGAGGTAGTTTTTGACAAATGTAGATCAAAATATTTTTTGTAGGTTCTTTTCAGGGGAACTCACTGGCTACGGCAATGGGAAAAATTGCAGTGGCATGATGACCGACGGGACCAGCTAATCATAGTAGGGCAACATCTAGAGACGTCGGCTTTGCATTTCTTTGGCTCCAATGGGTGGTTGTTGACTAGACATATTGGTCTCATTTATTCAAGACTTTACTTTTGTTTTGTCCATTCGTGTGTTTGGCTATAGGTTGGTGACTCTTTACAGCTCCAGTGCTTGCCTACGGGCCGAACCTTGTAATAATTGGCCTAATTCTATCGGAAGATAGATGAAGCCGGATGAACTATCCTTTATCTAAAAAAGGTCCATGCTTAGCTTCCTTCAAGGCATAAAAGAAGTGACCAATGTCAATGCGTATGAAAATTTCAAAGTTATTCAAAAATGGATGGTGATAAAGGAGATTACCAGATATTGTTGAGTCTCAACTAGTGGCCTATAACCACCCCTGTTTTGAGTGCCATCAAGATTTTTCTTCCGAGATTCTTGCCCAAGACTCCTTTTCTTCAAGTATTTAGCAGAGCACCAATACTTACAAAGGGACTCCCAGGCTTCTTTAGTGAACCATTCAGGCTTGCATTGCATGTACTCTTCAAAAGTAAGTAGTTTGGCACAGGCAAATGCATCATTCTTTGGGCTCTTTATGATTTCGCGATAGTAGTGCTTGGCAGCATCTGGACGAGCTTGGTACATCATGTTCTTGCATTGGGTGCGTGCATATTTCTCAAATACACGGTCTGCTTCATCTTCAAGTTCTTTAGGAACTAAATATATGCTTTGGAAAAGAAACAATAATCAAGCATTACTATAAATAGTGCTGAACACCACTTCCATATTGTTAGAAAGTGTAGCAGCTAATGAATAGTCTGATAGTAACAGCTAATGCTTCTAATATTAAAGTAGGAAATTTGGACTGAAGTATTGTATTAAGTATATACACCTACTTAGATTAGTGCAAAGCCTACAGTCGACAACTAAAACTTGACAACTGCTCATACATGCCTACAGTTGAAAGAAATACAACGACATATCGTATATGCTCACCCAGAACTCTTGTTTCACATGATCAGCTAGGGTCTGTGCATCATCCTCCCTTAGAATGTGCGAGTAGTGTTCCCGCTTGCTTGCATGATATTTGAATGGACGACCATCTCTAGTTGTCCCTTGAATGATCAGAGGATATTCTTACTTTAAAAGCACTCCAAGGATGGGGTCTTTCTTCATTTTATAATCAATTGAGTAATTAGCATAGCGGAATTGGCTGCTCAATAAGGAAAATGAAGTACACCATAAAAGGATTAGCAAATTCTAACACTAGCAGTGTCCATGAAGAGAAAAAAAATCAGCATGCACATATTTGTCACCCTCAGGTATTATGGCTATCTGACCACTGCGAGACTTATGCGGTTTATTGCGGCCCCTTATCCTCTTTCCTGCAGGGGGCTGACTCTTGACATCATGTGAGACATCACTTGATCTTGGTCGCCTATCCGTCTGATGATTGAAGGACCACATCTCCAACCACATAACATGTTGCAACATAATGTTAGTAGCAGATTTTTAAATGCAACAGTACAAGCAGTAGAGAAAAAGACTGTGTACAAAAGTTGAATATAACAATACAACAGTAGAGAAAAAAACTACATATATATGTTAAATATAAAAGTACAGCAGTAGAAAAAAGACTGCATACATAAAACTGAGTCTAGATTACGATGCATAGCAACACACAAAAGATACACAACACTGAGTCCTGATTAGGATACATAGCAGAAAACACAAGATACATAGGACTGAGTCCAGATTAGGATAAAACTAAGACTTAATCATTATTACAATAATTTTCAGAAGAAAAAACAAGAAACATATTTTAGAAATCCTCATCCTCATAACAGTCTTCATCATCGGATTTAGCATCATCTTCGTTGCCTTCTTCATCAGTTTCTAATATCTCTTCCTGCTCTGGAGCATCAATTTGCTTGTCTAGCTCTTTCAATTCTTTTGGATCAGTTATTTCATCTGCTAATGAGGCAACTATTTCAATGTCACCTAGATCAATCACAAATGTGCCCTCCAGTCCATCCTCTTGAAAAAATGAGATGTCATGTGATGGTTCTTTGGTTTCAATGGAATCATTGTTGATGTCAATTGGAGGCAATCGATCTCATGGTGCTACATGGTACAATACCCACCAATCCCTCAAATTAGGTTTATCACAAGCATATGACAGATAATACACCTGTGTAACTTGACTTGCCAACACAAATGGTTCAAAGTTTTGAAGCCTTGAGCTATACTTCACTTCCACCAAACCAAGATTTTCAGTTTGCCTAACACCCCTAGAGGTTGGATCAAACAAGCGACAATAAAATAAAACTAGCTCAAGTTGTTCCCTGCCCTCCCAAGAAATTTTAATAATATCCTCAATAACACCAAAGTACTCAAGAACATTGCCATTGCCATCAGTACACGTCACTCAAACACCACTATTGGTTGTAGCTAATCCTATCCTATTATTCTCATACTTCTCTAACCAAAATCTATATCCATTCACATCATAGCAACCATAGGTGGACACTCTTTTGCGAAACCCATATGAAATTTGACGCAACACATTGTGAACACTTGATCTGATTGTGCACTGCAAAGAGTTGCATTACATTTATTAGTGCTTGTGATTTAAAACAAAGAAGAAAAAAAAACTTGCTCCAATTGATTTGAGGGCTTGAGGCATTAGTATGTTTTTGAACCAATCAAAGAAATCTAGGTGACATTGATCTGATTATGCCTTCCCAACCATCTAATCTTAAGTTATTGATTTGTTGGTCAATTGGTTGTGAGCGACCCTTCCATTGTTCATTGTCAAATTCTCTACAAGGGCATATTTGACATTGTTATAGTGCAACTACAAATCAGAAAATAACTTTGAACCAAATAAAAAGAAGGCATACTTGAAGAAATCATCCATCTCTGGGATGTTAGTTAATATGTAGAGGGCTGCTGCCTTGCATTGTTGTGTTGTGAGGTCACAAAAGCCTTGTGAGATGAAGCATTTACCAGTTTGCTCAAACAATTCAATGCCACAACCTCTAACAGAAGTTGAGCCACCATCATCATATCTGTGTGTTTTATTTCATATAGAATGTACTTTATATCTAAAATACAGCGAAAGGAAGTTTGTAGCCTCTTCTACAAGGTAAGCCTCAACAATGGATCCCTCAACTTGAGCCTTATTTCAAACTTTCTTTTTAATGCCCAGAATATACCTACATGTTAAATTCCATTTAGTAAATCCAGCAAGTACTTATTAAATAGATGAACAATGGAGTTTTGGTTTCACCTCTCAAATGGATACATCCATCGCTACTGGACAGGGCCCCCTAATAATGCCTCATCAGCAAGATGAATTACTAGATGTTGCATTGGATTGAAGAAGGCTAGGGAAATATCTTTTCTAGTTTGCAGATAAGGACTGCTATGTTCTCTTTCAATGCTAATATAGATTCTCTGCTAATTTGTTTAGCACACAATTGTCTATAAAAATAACTCAACTCAGCCAAACAGGTCCAAATATCATCAGGTAGAAACCCCCGGAATTTAACAGGAAGTAGGCGCTCAATAAAGATATGAAAGTCATGACTTTTCAAACCAAAAATCTTCTTTTGTTGTAGATTAACCCCACGCTTAATATTAGCCGCATATGCATCTAGAAACTTAAGCTATTGGAACCAATTTAGAATTTTTGGTTTGTCATCCTTGTCTATGCAATATGGTGCCTTTGGTCTCTACCACTTGCCATTCTTTAGGTACAAATGAAAAGAAGGGCAGTTGCAAAGCAGTTCCAGGTCTTGTCTAGCTTTCACATTATCTTTAGTCTTATCTGAAATATCAAAACATGTGTTCCAAATAGCTTCAGCCACATTTTTTCATTATGCATCACATCTATATTGTGACGAAGCAATAATTTAGTGAAGTAAGGAAGCTGCCAAAAGCCACTTATATATGTCCAGTTGTGTTCTTTGCCATATTTTTCTTTGTTATCAACCAGTCTGTATAGCTGAGCCTTAACCTCCTCTCCAATCAATTGCCTAAGGGGGCCATCTCGCACTATCTTGCCCTTGCGAAAGGCATTTACTTGGTTCCGAAAGGGATGATCTATAGGAAGAAACCGCCTATGGCAGTCAAACCAGGTAGCCTTAAGGCCTTTACATAATCAATATGCATTAGAATCACACATGCATTGTGGACATGCAAAAATCCCATGGGTGCTCCATCCAGCAAACATGCCATATGCAGGAAAATCATGTATAGACCATAAGTATGCTGCTCTCATTGTAAATTTTTGCTTCACTGAAGCATCCCATGTCTCTACCCCAGCCCACAGCTGTAACAATTCATCTACCAAAGGTTTAAGCAAAATACTTAGGTTTTTTCCGGGGTGTTCTGGTCCAGGTATGACCATAGCAAGGAATATATACTCAAGCTTCATACAAACACCAGTGGAAGATTATAGGGAACCCAAAATACTGGCCAACAAGAGTAAGAGGCTGCATTCAATTTATATGGTGTAAATCCATCAGTTGCAAAACCAAGTCTAACATTCCTAGCATCTTCTTCAAAGTCTGGGTGATCGGCATCAACATTTTAGTAGACCTTGCTAGAGGAGTTTCTTTGTGTGAACGCATGAGTTTTGCTGTGCCCTCATGTGCATATAATCTTTGTAGCCTATCTGTAATGGGCAGGTAGTGCAACACTTTATGAGGAACCTTACTTGATCCATCCATATAGCGGGAGGTTCCGCATATGTCACACTTATCCTTATCCTTGTTATCTTTATAGTACAACATACAATTTTTATCACAAACATCAATTTTATGGTATGGCATACCAAGGCCCTCTAGCAATTTTTTAGAATGGTAGAAGTTCTTAGGAATCTTAGAACTTGGAGGGAGGAGTTCATGAATGAGTTCCATATAGTCATCATAACATGCCATTGAAAGATTGTACTGCGATTTAATGGCCAATAGACGAGCAACAGCAGAGAGCCTAGAGTGCAAGGTTTGCTCATGTACTTGCTCATCTGCACTAACAACCATTCTATAGAAGGCTTCGGCAAAACCAGTTGGTGTTTCATCAACTAATAGTGGGTGCTCATCAACGAAGTCAACTAGCATAGCATCCATCCGATCTGTCTCACCAAATCCCTCATGTTCTACCCTAGAACCAATCTCAAGGTTGTGATTTCCCTACCTCTCCCCATGTGTTGTCCAAGTTTGGTAATTTTCCTTGAACCCATTGTGGCACAAATGTAGCTCTACCTTAGACCTTTTATATGCCTGAAATAATTCTGGCACATGGAACAAGGGCACTTAATTGTATCAGACTCAACTAATTCAGGAATTGAGAAGGCATGATCCAAAAACTCATTTGTTTTATTAACCCATTCATTTGATGTCACACCCGGTTTTAAGGACAAAACCAGACATACACTATATGTGAAATAAAGAAGTCAAATCTCACATATAGCCACAGATAAGTGTAATATCAAGAGACAAATGCTTAATAAACATAACTCAATAGTATAAAATATACCTTAGAGAGCAACACAGCGGAAAGACAACTGCAAACACCGGGTGTAGACTTCACTCCAGGAACAAACTGACTGGTTGATCACAAGCCTAACAATTCCAGAATTCTAGGAATCTGATACCCTTCCTGAGATGTGGGAAATAGCAAGAGTGATTCCATGTCGAACTCAACAAATATATCATGGGGTTTATGAGGCTCAAAAGGCTAGACACTGGTTTGACTGCATTTAACTTTTAATTGTCACAATGTTATTACATGAGTAGCATCAAGTTTGCATTAATCCCACAATAAACATATGATCAATGTAAATATGAATAACGAATAGCAAAACACATATTAAACCAATAAATGTTTATCTATTCTGTGAAGGTCCAAGTCCGCTCGTATCCGTGAGCACGGCTAGTATACCAGTTTATTAAACTCTGCGCAGAGGTGTACACTTTCACTATGAGTCGTGATTACCCATATGCCTGGGATCGCGACTCCTAAAACACTTCCAAGGTGAGCAGGTAGGGAAACACTATGAAGCCGTTCAAAGGTTCGTCTAACAAGTTAGGGCCGCTAGGTTTCCAAAGTCAGTCTGTGTGATTCTACCACGCAGGGATCCACAATCTGCTCTTCCCCATTTACGCCATAAGGGTAACCTCTAACAAGCTAGAAAAGGTCCTCATACTGAGCTAAAGCCAGAGCCATTATAGCCCTCACAGTTGTACTGTAAGTCCCGGATGTTCGTTCACAGATGAGTTATTATGGAGAGAAACTAGAGCACAAAAATAACCCCATGCTCTAGCCCTCTTTAAACAGTAATCAAAAAGTCATCTTTTAGTGTTGTTGCATATTCCATTAATCATATTACAAGATCATAGTTTATGTTAAGCGCTAGCAAAAGCTACCCAATACAAAATCCCATAGGTGACAAGGTATAGTTCAAAAACTAGGAAAATTTTTAATTGCATTCAAGATAGACACATGCAATATGATTTTATGAGGTTAAAGTGAATAGGACAATAAGGAAATCTCATGCTATACTTGCCTTGACTTTGTTTTTCCCCAAAGCAAAATGCTCGAAAGCCTTTAGTATCCAACTTTCAATCTTCTGCTTCCAATTCTCAGCTTCTAATCTTTAGAGAATAGCTTCTTAACCACCACGTAAACCTCACCGATTGACTGAACCATATAGCACCACACAAGCATCCATACAATCATACACGAAGCAAAAAATATATCTATATTAGAACAGTACACCAATCATACAAAAATAAGTAAAAGTGTTTGAAACACGATTCTACGCATCGCTACGAACACAAAGTCGCGAAAAGCACGCTAATCAGAGCTACGGTTGAAAAGATACAACTACCGATAGATTTACCCATAAAACTATTAGCTTCATGTATCTTAATGGTATAAAAACATATATAAGATATATTATAGAGATTATAATTTAAGTCAAATTTAGATTCAAATTATAAAACTAAAGTAAAACAAATCATATTTTATTTACAAAACCCAGTTGCATAATTGTTATTTAAGATATGATTCAAACCATGAAATTCCAATATTAGTGACATGATAAACACTGTTACAAATGCGTAGATCTCGTTGCTATGAATCTAACGCAACTTGAATGGCTCAAAATGGAGTTGAAACGTAGAAGATATGAAATAAACAAGATTTTCTCTATTAAAATAATGGATTAAATCTAATCATGAATTTTAAAAGTTTAAAACCTACTTAACAGTAGTACTAACATGTAGAGCTCGCAAATACGAACCTAACGCAATTTGAAAGGGTCAAATCGGAGTTAAAACGGAGAAATTAGGGCTAAAACAAACTCAGTGGCAATTCTGTAAATAGCTGAAAACGTATTTCTGAACTTATCAAAACAGATCTACATTTTCGGAAGGAGAATACGTATTTTCGGAATGCGTTTTGGACTGCAGGTTCTATACTTAAAATTCCCAGGGTCTCTTTAGCAAAAGTGCCGGCCGAACTGGTATCTTTGATCCTCGGCCGTTGGTTCCGATTTGAACGGATCAGATCTAATCAAGAGAGAGAAAAAGAAAAACACCGGCCTACTACAGTGGTCCGACGGTGGTGCCATGGCCGAAATCGGCCCGAGCTCGCCGGAGCTCGACGAAACGGCTTCACCGACCACCAATCGACCAACGGGGAGTACCGGGAGAAAGAGCAGGACACGACGAGCTCACCTAGGGCCAAATCTAAGCCGAGGATGTACCAAGGAAGACCCACGGCTCGGAGAGGTGGACGGTGGCGACGAGATAGGGCTTCCGCTCGCAGTGGCGTCTCGGAAGTGCGACTGACGCTGCGAAGGGGATGGATGAGGGCGGCTATGCGCGGCACCCTTGGTTTTATAGCCCAGAGGCGCTCTAAGTAAGGAAGGAGGAAGATTTGGAGGTGGATTCGGCGTCGGTAAATTTGGAAAGGAAGATCCGGTGGCCGGCGGTGTTGTCTTGAGGAAGGAGGCGACTCTGACAACTGGGTCCGCGGTGTCAGTGACGGACATGGGAACACCGACGTGCGCGAGCCAGGCCATTGGTTGGGCTCGGCCCAAGCGGGAAGCGAGGGAGGAGAGCGGGCGCGCTGTCGGGCTGTTGCTGGGCTAGGCCGAATCCAAGAAGAGAAATGAAAATCCTTTTCTTTTTCTTTTCCAATTTTCCAAAGCATTTTCCAAATAAATTTTGAATTCCCTTTTGAATTTGATTCAAACCACTCAATTCAAAATTTCAAATGCAGCAGCATGAGTGCACAAACATGTTCCTACCCTTATACTTGATTTTAAGTGAATAAAAATTATTACTTTCCTAAGTTTGTATGCCCACAAAAATACATAAAAATCATATTCACCTATTTTTAAATCATGCCAAAATTTTAGGGTGTTACAATTCTACCCCCTTAAGATGAATCTCGTCCTCGAGATTCGGAAGATGATGATAAAAGAGATAATGACACTCTGTCTTTATTCGATCCTCATTTTACAAATTACATCTTTCGTTGAGAGTCATGAGGCAGTTTCTCAGATCCTAACTGACTAATGTGCCTAAGCATGATCATCTCTCCTATTGAGCTCCTCCAAAGTTATTTGTTCCTCTGCTAAGACTTCCGTAAACTCATGATCCACTTTGCTATCCTCGGTGTACCTATCTTCTAATTGATCATTCTCGTCTTCCTTAGGTAAGAGTCGACCACCTTGATACTCAAGTCTTTTCCCTGACGGTGTTGTTAAGAGCATTGTGCACCGAGTACCATGAATCACTCCTTTGTGTGCACAGAGCCATCCATTACCAAGAACCACGCGAATTTTAAGTGACTCCAACACAATGAGTGTTGCGGTGAATTTTTCCTTATTTATGATAAGACTGACATCTGGGCATATCTAATCTGCCTGTATTTCTCTCACTGGGGTTTGAACTAGCAAAGGCCTCCTCGTTGGACACTTCATCATCTGGCACGTCTCTACCATGTCGGCGGAAATGAAAGAATGCGAAGCACTAGGATCAAATAGAGCAAAAACTTGTACTGAACTTACTTGAATATAACCTCCCACCACTTTGGTAACTCCATGAATTTTATCCATATCCACATTGCTCAGTCTTCCATTGACATAGTTTAGCTGCGCTTTGCTTCCTTGAGCAGGCTTCTTATGGACTTTTCTTTTTCGCTTTCGTCGTTGTGGATTCTGACTTAGTTCACTCCCAACTTGCTCTGCAACGTTGTTGTTTTGATAGTGCTCAGCTTCATCACACCCATAGCATCCTTCAATGGCAGAAACATCAGCCTTTTCCCACATATCAGTGCGAGACATCATATAGGACTCCTGAGTCATGAGATACTACACTTCCTGTCATCAAGTGACCAACATTAGCAACACGAGCAAGTACAGATGATCATAATCATGAGCTATCTAAAGGGACAACTTTCGCCTCCATGGATCCAGAATTATCAACCTTGTATACAAACATTTTTGCTTGAGAGTGGCAACTCAATCATGGAGACTAACCAATACTTCCAAATAAAGAATTAAAACTTAATAAACCTTCTTTGCATTGGCTACCCCCTTAAAATAAGGGACACCAATAAGGTAGCTTGATTTTTTTAGATGAGCTAACTAGCATCCATATGTTCTAATATCCTAATGATTCTTTTGTGCATAGGTAGAAACAAGAAATCTGAAGTTTCTCGCGAGCAGAAAATCAGCAACGCGGTAAAACTGCCACAACTCTCGTTTTGTAATTCCAATGAAGTTTCACCTTATACCGTTGGAAAGCTTATGAAATTTCCTGAAACTTTCTTATAGAACACGTTTCCAAATTCTGTAGATGACTTGGTCGAAAACAGCACATAACAGACTCTGTTCCAATTTTCAGACAGCACAGTTGCATCGTCTTGTGATTTTTGTATCTCCCAATCCAAAATAGCTATGAGGGTGGTTCTTGCATTTAGAGAAAGGTATTGAAGTCTACTTTTGTCCAGAATTTTCTCATGATTTTTGGTCTTTCAAGAACAGAGATATAAGTTGATAAAGACAGGTTGCTCCGAAAGACAAGATATAGAAAGCAGGAGATAACCAAAACCCATGTATTTATTTCATTAATTCTTATACCTTATACATATAAAATAAATGAAATCATGGAAAAAACCCACAAGATCATTCCACTCATTACAAAATTCCAACTCAAACATAAACATAAGCACAGAGCAACTAAACACTTAAAAATTCATAAGCCACACATTAAGACGACTCAACTTGGCTACTAACGGTTTTATTACACGGGACATAACTCCTATTTCTTAAACATGGTGTGATTGCAGCATCATCCGAAGTAGATAGCATCTCTTGCATTCCTTAGTCCTCTATAATGACATCTGAAATCCCGCATCCCTCTTTACCATTCTTAGTGTTCATACCCTCAGATGGGTCAACCTTGTATCCCTCAGGTGTAGGTTTAACACCCTCATACTCAATCATTTCTCCTAAAAGTGTAGTTAGAAACACTGAACGTTGGGCATACTCAATCACTCCTTTACAAGTAGATAACCAGTCTATTCCAAGGATAACATCAATGCCCATTAATTCCAAAACAATGAGGTTTGCCTTAAAATTTACTCCCTTTATGTCAAGACTAACTTTTGGGCATACGCGGTTCGCCTTTATTTCACCTCTTGGAGTCTTAACCATCACTGTTTTCCCCCCTTGGAAGCATAAATATGTTATGATCTTCTACATATTGTCTAGATATGAACGAATGTGAGGCACCGGAGTCAAACAAGACCTTGGCATTTCCTGAACTTACAGGAATTGATCCAAACACGACCTCCTTAGCTCCAGGAATAGTGGTAATATCCACATGTTTCAACCTTCCATGGATGTAATTTCTCTTCAATTTATTTCCTTGCTCCTGCTCCTTTTGGATATCCTGTCCTGGGTGTTGCTGTTGTTGATTCTTCTGCGAGCAAGATTTGACATAATGTCCTTCTTGCTGGCAATGATAACACTTTCTCTTAGCTGGATCTTTTGTAATGTCATACTCCACGGAACTGTTGCTTGGTATGCTGCTATCTTGCTGGCCATAAAAGTTCACCTTCGTCCCTTTTGCTTGTTTCTTAGCTCGTTTGGCCTTTCGGGGTTGATACTCCTTATAGGTAATTGTCCACCCATCTATGACTACCTCATGGGGAGTAGTTTTAGCTTGAGAGGCCTCTAACTCTTCAAGGTTTGGATTTATTTGACAAGGGATCAGAGCTGCATGTGACAATGTAGTATAACTCGATTGCTGATTGCTTTCCACAATTGGTTTTAGTGAGATTACCTCCCTCTTCTTGTCCATGTTGACCTCAAAATTTGGATCCACCTTGACTTTTCCCTTATTAGACTCGTTTTGAAGACATGGAAAACCATAATACTTACAGCAGTGACATTGTTTCTGCCTCCCAAGTGCCTTACTATCAACATCTTTATTGGATTTCATATTCTTCCAAGCTTTTGCTACTTGTATCTTCTTTGGCCCCTTGGATATGTTGGTCTGAGCTTGAGATGAGCATTGTTGAGAATTTCCATGTTGAGCCATTTCTTCTAGTAATTGGTTTTGCATTGCTAATGGCTTCTTGTCAAATGTGAGCAAGAGCAACACAATTCAGTCCTCTTAACCTCTAAAGTCCACAGTCTTCTCGTCACGAGCCGTCTAATAGACAAGGAGAAAAGGTTCAAACTAGAGACAAGCTTTTTATAATAGAACGGGGATGGAATTAAGCATAACTTTGAGAAAATAACAAAGTTAAAGAGAAAGCAAGAAATAGGCAAAAATGAAAACATGCTAAACGTCCAGTTTTAACTAGGCTTGCGTCCTACAGTCAGCATTGCTCTGATACCACTCTATCACTCCCGGTTTTAAGGACAAAACCAGACATACACTATATGTGAAATAAAAAAGTCAAATCTCACATATAGCCACAGATAAGTGTAATATCAAGAGACAAATGCTTAATAAACATAACTCAATAGTATAAAATATACCTTAGAGAGCAACACAGCGGAAAGACAACTGCAAACACCGGGTGTAGACTTCACTCCAGGAATAAACTGACTGGTTGATCACAAGCCTAACAATTCCAGAATTCTAGAAATCTGATACCCTTCCTGAGATGTGGGAAATAGCAAGAGTGAGTCCATGTCGAACTCAACAAATATATCATGGGGTTCATGAGGCTCAAAAGGCTAGACACTGGTTTGACTGCATTTAGCTTTGAATTGTCACAATGTTATTACATGAGTAGCATCAAGTTTGCATTAATCCCACAATAAACATATGATCAATGTAAATATGAATAACGAATAGCAAAACACATATTAAACCAATAAATGTTTATCTATTCTGTGAAGGTCCAAGGCCGCTCGTATCCGTGAGCACGGCTAGTATACCAGTTTATTAAACTCTGCGCAGAGGTGTACACTTTCACTATGAGTCGTGATTACCCATATGCCCGGGATCGCGACTCCCAAAACACTTCCAAGGTGAGCATGCAGGGAAACACTATGAAGCCTTTCAAAGGTTCGTCCAACAAGTTAGGGCCGCAAGGTTTCCAAAGTCAGTCTGTGTGATTCTACCACGCAGGGATCCACAGTCTGCTCTTCCCCATTTGCGCCACAAGGGTAACCTCTAACAAGCTAGAAAAAAGGTCCTCATACTGAGCTAAAGCCAGAGCCATTATAGCCCTCACAGTTGTACTGTAAGTCCCGGATGTTCGTTCACAGATGAGTCCTTGTGGAGAGAAACTAGAGCACCAAAAATAACCCCATGCTCTAGCCCTCTTTAAACAGTAATCAAAAAGTCATCTTTTAGTGTTGTTGCATATTCCATTAATCATATTACAAGATCATAGTTTATGTTTAGCGCTAGCAAAAGCTACCCAATGCAAAATCCCATAGGTGACAAGGTATAGTTCAAAAACAAGGAAAATTCTTAATGGCATTCAAGATAGGTACATGCAATATGATTTTATGAGGTTAAAGTGAATAGGACAACAAGGAAATCTCATGCTATACTTGCCTTGACTTTGTTTTTCCCCCAAAGCAAAACGGTCGAAAGCCTTTAGTATCCAACTTTCAATCTTCTGCTTCCAATTCTCAGCTTCTAGTCTTTAGAGAATAGCTTTTTAATCACCACGTAAACCTCACCGATTGACTGAACCATATAGCACCACACAAGCATCCATACAATCATACATGAAGTAAACAATAGATCTATATTAGAACAGTACACCAATCATACAAAAATAAGTAAAAGTGTTTGAAACACGATTCTACGCATCGCTACGAACACAAAGTCGCGAAAAACACGCTAATCAGAGCTACGGTTGAAAAGATACAACTACCGATAGATTTACCCATAAAACTATTAGCTTCATGTATCTTAATGGTATAAAAACATATATAAGATATATTATAGAGATTATAATTTAAGTCAAATTTAGATTCAAATTATAAAACTAAAGTAAAACAAATCATATTTTATTTACAAAACCTAGTTGCATAATTGTTATTTAAGATATGATTCAAACCATGAAATTTCAATATTAGTGACATGATAAACACTGTTACAAATGCGTAGATCTCGTTGCTATGAATCTAACGCAACTTGAATTGCTCAAAACGGAGTTGAAATGTAGAAGATATGAAATAAACAAGATTTCCTCTATTAAAATAATGAATTAAATCTAATCATGAATTTTAAAAGTTGAAAACCTACTTAACAGTAGTACTAACATGTAGAGCTCGCAAATACGAACCTAACGCAATTTGAACGGGTCAAATCAGAGTTAAAACGGAGAAATTATGGCTAAAACAAACTCAGTGGCAATTCTGTAAATAGCTGAAAACGTATTTCTGAACTTATCAAAACGGATCTACGTTTTCGGAAGGGGAATACGTATTTTCGGAATGCGTTTTGGACTGTGGGTTCTATACTTAAAATTCCCAGGGTCTCTTTAGCAAAAGTGCCGGCCGAACCGGTATCTTTGATCCTCGGCCGTTGGTTCCGATTTGAACGGATCAGATCTAATCAAGAGAGAGAAAAAGAAAAACACCGGCCGGCTACAGTGGTCCGACGGCGGCGCCATGGCCAGAATCGGCCCGAGCTCGCTGGAGCTTGACGAAACGGCTTCACCGACCACCAATCGACCAACGGGGAGTACCGGGAGAAAGAACTAGACACGGCGAGCTCACCTAGGGCCAAATCTAAGCCGATGATGTACCAAGGAAGACCCGCGGCTCGGAGAGGCGGACGATGGCGGCGAGATAGGGCTTCCGCTCGCGGTGGCGTCTCGGAAGTGCGGCTGACGCTGCGAAGGGGATGGATGAGGGCGGCTATGCGCGGCACCCTTGGTTTTATAGCCCAGAGGCGTTCTAAGTAAGGAAGGTGGAAGATTTGGAGGTGGATTCGGCGTCGGTAAATTTGGAAAGGAAGATCCGACGGCCGGCGGTGTTGTCTTGAGGAAGGAGGCGACTCTGACAACTGGGTCCGCGGTGTCAGTGACGGACATGGGAACGCTGGTGCGCGCGAGCCAGGCCGTTGGTTGGGCTCGACCCAAGCGGGAAGCGAGGGAGGAGAGCGGGCCGCGCACGCGGGAGACAGGCTGGGCGCGCTGTCGGGCTGCTGCTGGGCTAGGCCGAATCCAAGAAGAGAAATGAAAATCCTTTTCTTTTTCTTTTCCAATTTTCCAAAGTATTTTCCAAATAAATTTTGAATTCCCTTTTGAATTTGATTTAAACCACTCAATTCAAAATTTCAAATGCAGCAGCATGAGTGCACAAACATGTTCCTACCCTTATATTTGATTTTAAGTGAATAAAAATTATTACTTTCCTAAGTTTGTATGCCCACAAAAATACATAAAAATCATACTGACCTATTTTTAAATCATGCCAAAATTTTAGGGTGTTACAATTGATATCCTACCATGCTTCCAACCACTATACATCCACTCACGATCTGCCATATCTTATCTGACAGCTTGTACAAGAAGATGAGAACTAACCAGCGGCTAGCCGAGTCACGGTAGTTGTCCAAGACTTTGAGGTCAGTTCACAAACCACAGAGAACCTAGTAAAGCAGCAACAGCCAACTAGATCACAGTGAGAAACCTGTTACAAATTTAGACATATCACAAATTGCTTCAGTCAAACAAAATAAAAATTCACATACAGCTAGTAATAGAACATTAAAAGACATAATAACAAATTTCCTATACAGCTAGCACACCATAACTAGTGAATCATAATGCAAAATAGAGCATCTATAGCAAAATTAGTCACTGGAAACTTGTGTTATGTCTAAATTTGTGCAAAATAGAGCAGCAAAATTCATTGACAGGTGACTTAATCTGTATATATAGAGCAGCAAAAAATAGTCACTAGACTCCAATCAAAAGCACATCTAGATGCAAGCTTTGAAATAATTAGAGGCAAAATCTTCAGGTCGTTACTACAACCAAGCATTGACAGTGCAATATTGGTGCAGGGATCACAATAGCTAGCAAGCAGATAGCAATTAATTCACCGCAGCTAGTCTATCACAGATCAATAATATATATGCTACATCGTGGCTATGGTCTGACCTTGCTGTCCGTCAGAGAGAGACAAATTGTTCTTCCAGACGGATGCCAGAGTTGGTGGTCCAGAAGCTAGAGTTGCTCCGGCTCGTCAGGTGCTGCAATAATAAAGAAGCCCCCCACGACATTCAAATGCCACAGCAGGCAAAAACAAGTAAGATGAGCGCATAATCAACAAGGGCAAGAAGAAAATACAAGATGCAAAATTGATTGAGGTCATGATGGGGAAATGTAACAGAACCGACCAATTATACGAAATTAAGTACGAAAATCACCCGCCGAAGCAGATAATTTAGCAAACTTAAGCCCGTATAACCCGGTAGTCTGTGAAACCACGAAAGATTTCAAACCAACCAACATACAAACCAAGATCGTACAAGTTTAGCAGCCACAGTCACATATTACATAAAGTTCGCAACGACAGTTGAATACATCAGAGTTTAGAACATAAAGTTATTACAAACCAAGTTCAATATAAAGTAGCGGAAGCAAAAGATTTCATAAACCACACACACTTAGTTCAAATGCAGTGCTAGAAGATAGTCACTTTCCACACAAGCATTAGATAAGACATACAGAGTGACCATTGCCCTTGGTCCTAGTTGTCACCTATAGCAGGATATAGACAGTTGATGCAGTAGCCGTAGTACATCTGACCATCAGCAACAACAATGGGAACAACGCCCTGAGTACGAGAAAGTACTCAGCTAGACTTACCCATCTTAAACCAAAATAAAGTGACACCAAGAAGTATGCAAGACTTTATTTTAGTGGACTAGCTGACTCAGTTGCGAAAAGCACGAGATATCATGAATAAACCATTTTAAGTACTTTGCATCATCTTTATTATAACCTATCAAGCTAGCTAAGCACCTATGCTATAACAATCACTTGATTAACTGATAACATCCAGTTACCATTTCAGGTTTAGCCTTTATCACATTATCCTCATAACCATCCGTGTTCCATCATCATTGTTACGATGCCGTAACTCATGTCAAGTGCTCACTATCCTGGAGCGATGACGATTCGAATCGATTCTTAACCAGCTGGTGATTTATTTCTCACACAAACCACACTCACCGATCAAGTGAGCTACAGGTCACCAATGACACTATCCAGGTAAACGTTGTGGGACAAACTGGAGCCGCAGTATCCAGGGACCGCCCGACAGCTAGGACACACCTTGGGCTCACTCTTCGAGTCCCCGTCATACCCCTTGCAGCAGCAATACGCACATCCATGTAGATCCCGGCCTGAATAATGCCACTAGCTTCATGGTCGAAAGGTACTTTATTCGTCCAGCTAAATGTGAGGCATGCGTTCAACATGACAAGAGGGACAAGCAACGATCGGTCCTTAATCGACACAGACGGAAAACTAATAGCACCCCAGAACCCTGTCTGGTTGCCTCCAACTTTTCCGTCTGGTCTCTAGTTATCCATCAACACATGGTTATTCTAGGATTTCATCCATTCTATAGCTAAAATATTCTAGTAACCACCTATAATTGCTGGTGATAGAAAATCACCGATTGCTACCGGTCTAAGCAGGGCTAAGTAGTATTCGATCCTACACCTAACCTGGTACGAATGTAATAAAGTAGGCAAGGACAGAAATAAATGTATCAACGGTTTCACTCAACTCGTATAACTTAATGCAACAATATATAAACTCATATATATAAGGAATTACTTTTATAAAGTAGGAGACTTAGAATGCTTCGGGGCTTGCCTCGTTCGAAGAAACTGGGTTGATGGTCCACACACTTAGGTAGATCCTCTTCTTGCTCGTCTACCTCGGGCACCTCCTATGCCTGGGTTTCCTATGGATCGGACCCGATCTGTTCCTCTTGCACGGCTACTAGCGCTTCCTCCTGCGATCTTGTATGATGCAAGTGTATAAGTGAATATGTAAACGGTGCATCGAATGCGATGGCATGCAATGATCATGACGACATGTTGTGTAGATGAACACATTGAGACCTTATTGGATAGCATCTAGGTAAAACCTTTCTACAAGGTAGTCAATGTAATTCAAATGATAGTTACCACTAGTGCATGTCATCTACCGTATTCTGTTCTGCTAATAATTCTTGTCTTTTCTGCTAACTAACATGTAACCCTA
The DNA here is from genome assembly GCA_038087645.1 of Saccharum hybrid cultivar R570. NCBI lineage: Eukaryota > Viridiplantae > Streptophyta > Magnoliopsida > Poales > Poaceae > Saccharum > Saccharum hybrid cultivar. The sequence continues at coordinate 574,957 of JAQSUU010000296.1, forward strand.
ACATGAGTGCTACTACACTTTATCAACACAACCAAATTAACTTGCCAAGCAACACCAGTAAGTGATTTGGTGCTTCAAAGATACACCAAAGCTTCATTATTAAACTAATGATACATAAAGAATATTACTTTATATTCACTTTAAACTATGGTTACAACAGCAAACCATATTTCCAGTACCTAGAAAAATCTACAAAAATTACAGTAGTATAGTCCTACTCCAAGTAGCCTACCATAAAATTTTTATGGGATTTGGATAATCAAAATAGCCTATATAAAAATGACAAGGTATGGCATATAAATGAGCATGAAAATACTTTGTACTATGAAAAGTATTAAACAATATATTTAGTATTTTCCCATGATCTACACCGTAAACAAACACTATACAAAATTTATCACATGCAGGTTTTATACAAATTTCTCTCTCTAGCAAAAATAACAAAAATCAGCCAATAAAGACACTTGAACTACATATCAAAATTTTTCTACAGAACATACATGACATATATTTTTCATACAAAGTGCATCACATAAGAAGAATAACAAACTTAGAATCATATTTTTCTGAGCCTCCTATGATTTATGATGCATTTTCTAAGAAAATAGTAATTATAAGAATAAAATAAAACCCTATACAAAAGTATCACAAATTTGCCATACAATATTTTTATGCTGTATATCTACTCCTAAGAAGTCTACCAAAATTGGGTTCATCATTTTTGGAGCAATATTTTTCAAGATATAATTTTTGGAAGTATTTTCACAATTTCTGGAAAAGATTTTCTTTTAAATCCGAAAATCCACCCAGCTCAAACTGCTATGCGCACCCCACTCCTACACCACGGATCCGCACAGAGGGACAGACAGGCAGGGCCCGGGGTCAATGGGGCCCACTAATCAGGCACACCCGGGCAGGGGGAGTGGTTGACCGGTAGAATCTCGCCATCGGCGAGGTTGCCGGCGATAAGGTCACCACCAACCGACTCCCCACACTCACGCGAGCCCAACGGGGTAGCTAGCAGAGCCAATGGTGGAGCGGAGCAAGCTCTTAGGCGGCAATGGCGGAGGCGGTGGCGCAACTTGTCGGCGCTAGGCCGGTGCGGGCGACGGAGAGGCGCATGAGTTCCAGCGAGTGGAGGCGGCCATGGTGCGCAAGAGGAGGAGAAGAATGCGAGGGCGGGAAAGGGTCACTGGCGGGAGCCGTGACAGCGGGCTCACCGGCGGGGAGGGAGATGGCCGATTCGGCCTCTTACCTTGCCGAAGTGAGCCTCAAATGGCTCAGCGAGGCCAGTTAGAGGGGGAGGAAGGCTAGTGCGGATGGGATTGGATGGAGGAGCCACGGTGGCGAGGTACGACTGCGGCGGCGATGGCGCGGCAGTGCTGCTGCCGCTGCGGCTTGCGCTGGCGAGGCGAGCGTGGTCGAGGCGAGTGGAAGCGAAGTGAGCTGGTGGCGTGAGTGAAGGCGAGTGCGGGCTACGGGGGCCATCGAGCGTCATCCGGCGGCTGGCGCCGGTGTACTATCGCCACGGGGCGGCTGCGGCCTGAGCGCGGTTGGGCGCCGGTGCGTGGCACGTGCAGGCGAGCGCTGGGCTGGGCTGGCTTCAGCCGCGGGCCGAGAAAGGAGGGGCGCGGCCCAGTAAAGCAAAAAATTGCTTTTTCTTTTACATTTTCAAATCCAAATTGTACTAAACCTTCCCAAATTCAAATTTTGAAGTAGAAAATGACATTTTCAAAACTCGACTCCAAAACAAAAGTTGTTCAAAATTTAATTCTCTATGACATTGCTTTAGGGCACATTTTGAAATTCCAAATTGATTTTGAAATGGGGATTCAAAGTTCATTTTAAATCCAAATTCTATTTTTCTAGATTATTTTTGAAAGCAAAATTTGAGGAAATTTTGAATACCAAACTTGCTCTAAATTTTATGCTAAACGTTTCTAAATGATTTGCACTAATAACCAAACATGTTTTAATGGCCTAACAAGCATAATTATGGCAAAATTGTATTTAAACAAGCACATGCAACATTTATGTTTCGAAGTCATGTTTCGCATGTTTCCTTTCAATGTTGCACCTATATCACATGTGATTATGAATGCAATATGATGCTCATGCTCATGATTTGAAATGCTTAATGCATACTTAACACCCGAGGTGTTACAGGAAAAAAAATCTAAATTGCAACAGAAAAAGAAAAGATGGAGCACCGTATGGAGGTGGAGGGCGCTGCTGCCCTTTAGGTCGGTGTGCGGCAGCGCTGCTGGATGTTGAGGGATGGCCGATAGCGTCGTCGTCGATTGGGAAGACACCATGGTAGCTCGGGGGTGACGGGAGGGGCTGGTGGTGGCTACGAGCAGGCACGACAGCCGATGGAGCTCGATCGGTGGTTGGCGGCGGTGGTGGCCGGCGGAGCCATGGTGGGCGGCGTCCGTAGCTGGCGACGGCGTCGTGTCGGGCGCCGGCCGTGTTGTAGCAGGAGTCGTAGCAAGCAGCGGGTGGATGCTCATGGCTCGTGGGCGCTTGAACGATGGACGGGAGCTGGAGGCCGGGGTGGAGTGGATAGGGATGGGAGATTTTTTTTGTTGAGGAGATGGGGTTGAGGCCGGTTGGACTGGGTTAAGACCGTGGCGGTGAAAGTCCTATGTTTGGTGTTGATAATTAGTGACAATACCTAGTACTACCACATAGCAAAGACATGTGCGTAGCTTTGATTTGGTTGGAGCAATGACATGGTGAAGCAAGGATCAAGCAATGGTGATGTGATCAAGTGCTTGCCATGATGGGTTGGATGAAGGTGCAGATTGAAATCATGGAGCTCAAGGCAAAGGTATATGATAGGGTTTTACATTTTGCATCCAAGACACCATAGAGGGTGTGGATGACTTAGGATCGATAGCTGTACTATAAAGAGAGAAATTTCCCGGGGCTATTGATCACTTAAGTGCCACTAGATAGGGATTCATTTGCATATGCATTTAGATCTAGTGGAGAGCTAAATTAATGCCTCGAAAATGATTGTGAAAATGCTAACACACATGCACATAGTGATGTACATGTGGTGATGTTAGCACCTTTGTGAAGGCGGTGGAGTTTGAGCGATAGAGATGGGTTTGGGGCCCTCTCTTCCTCCCGCCGAGCTTGCGAGGCAGGATTCGGTGCTTTTGTTGAAGTGAAACGCCTATTTTCCACTACGCTGGTGGCGGAGATTTTCTCTAAGTCCTCGTGGATAGAAACGCAGGCAAACGGAGGTCACTGGTAGTGATCGGACATGGTCACAGTATGACCGGACGTGTCCGGTCAGTGGCAGAGCAACCTGCGGCGCGGGTGTGGTCAGTTCGACCACCGCATCCGGCTGATCGTGGGACTGGCACGTCCGGTCAAACACGCGGTGAGGCAACGAGGCACACAAGGTTGATCGGACGGTGGGCGCGTCCGATCAGTCGCGATCGAACGCGTCCGGTCGCGAAAAACCCTCTCTGGACACTTTCTATACTTGGACCGGACGTCGCGTGTAACACGTCCGGTCAGTTCATGTAGCGCGTCCGGTCACGTGGTCAGCAACGTGAATCAGTGGTGGCTGGACACGGAGGCGCGTCCGGTCAGTTTGACCGACGCGTCCGGTCAGCACATTTGCAGCAGCACTTTGTTCTTAACGGCTCTATTCTTCGGGGCTGCTTTTAAATATGTGTTTGGCCAGATTGGAGAGCCCCCGCTTAGACATTTTGACTTTCTAACATCCTCTTGAGTTGAGCACATCCCCTCTCACTCATCTCCCTTGCTTGATTGTTTAATCAAAGTGAGATTGTGTGATCTCAAGTGCATTTGCTTGTGAGTTTGCATCTAGTTGGCACTTGGATGTTCTTTTGCTTCGGGATTCTTGTTTCTCTTGGTGGTTGCTGCCACCTAGACGGCTTGGATCAGCGGAGGAGGTCCGGCACGTGTTGGTGATTGTTCGTGGCCGGCTCCGATGAGCTTGTTGTGAGGGATTGTTATGGTTCCCTAGCGGAGCGCCGAATTCCAACTCTAGTGGATTGCTCATGTCAGAACTTCTCACCATTTGGTAGGTTCTTGTGGCGTCTTTTAAGAGGTTTGATGTGTGATACCGATTAGCCACTGAACCCCGTGGTGTAGGGGGACACAACGGGGACTAGCGTGCCGGCAAATACGTGAACCTCAGGATAAATCTTGTGTCTCAATTGTGTTTGATCAATTGGATTTCATCCCGATGATTGGTTACTTCATTGACTATATTGGTATTCACTTTGGTTGGCTCAATCTTCGCCACTCGGTATAACATTACAAATCCCCTCTTGCACTTATTTTGGTATCTTCTTGTTTAGTTTGTTGTTTGTTCCTTTTTGTTGCTAGCTTGTGTAGTTCTAGTTGTAGTAGCTTTGTAGCTTTGCTAGCTTGCGGTTTGTCTTGTGGCGGTTGTGTGAACCAAACTAGAATTGTCAATTGGATAGGCGACTTGCATCACCCCTTTAGGCTAGGCAAAACTCGCATCTCGCTATTAGTATTACTAATTAAATTGTTTAAGTGATCTTTGTAGAAAGTTTTATTAGGCTATTCACCCCCTCTAGTCATTAAGACCTTTCAGTGGGAAAATAATTCGCTGGACTTCCAGGCGCGCGTCTCTTTTTGTGGGCTAGCAGCGCGTGACAACTTCGTTTCTGCGCTCGAAAAGCAAAGACGAGCGCGCGAAAGCCTGGATTGTGCGCACAGAAGTCCCGAAAATCTCTCTGTGACAGTAGCCACCGATGGGATAGACTTTCCCACACAGTCTAGCGGCAACGTCGGGGATTCTTGTGCGTCTCTGACGGAGGATGCACAGCCGTAGGGAGTGCTCCCAGCCGACGGGACAAAACTGATCTGGAGTTAATTTTGAGAGTTGCTTTCTCGCAGCATTCTTAGCAGCAAATCCGATGGATCTTCCCGTTGGGTAGTGATAGTTTTCTTTTTGTTAAGAGTATATATATGCTCACTTAGTCAAGTGATTGCCAGACTTCCAACTCGATCACAACAAATCTGCTCGCTCAGTCTTCTTCACACTAGTAGAGAACAGACCTTTGATCCTCGGCCAAAATGGGCTCTAGTCCCGGAATTTTTTGCCCCCGAGACTAGAAATACCTTTAGTCCCGGTTGGTGGCTCCAACCGGGACTAAAGGTCCCTGCCCAACGGCTACTGCGCCAGACAGAGGTGGCAGGGACCTTTAGTCCCGGTTGGAGCCACCAACCGGGACTAAAGGTATACTTTTACTCCCGGTTGGTGGCTCCAACCGGGAGTAAAGGTCTACTCCCGGGCCGTGGCTGCGCCCGGGGTTGGAAAGTTACCTTTAGTCCCGGTTGGATCTATCAACCGGGACTAAATGTTCTCCCTTTATAAATCGGCCGTCTCCTCCTTCCTCCCCGAGCCCGAGCTCAGCACATTTTGAAGCTCACTGGTGTTCTTGCTTCCTCCCTCCCTCCATTGTTCCTCCATCCATTCTTCGATTCCTCCGTCGATTCTTCAGTTGTAAAGGTTACCAATCTCATACTCTCATTTTTTACCATTTTCTTATGCCATTTTATTCACTATATATATTTATGGTTCTTTATTGTGGTTTTTTTTTTCATTTGTAAGCAATTTGAGCTCAAAATCACTTTAAGCTTGCATATTTACATGAAAGAAGGTTAAAAATATCATTGTTTAGAGATGTAGATAATTTTATAGTTTGTTAATTTTATTTGTTTATAAAAGAAGAAATTTATAGTGTATTAAAAAATGAGTATAGAGAGTAGATGGCAACTGCTTCCGGGTCCTCGGCCTCTCATGGGTTTTCAAAGCGACTTAGGCCGGGCCTTCCTCTCATTCCATGTGGCAAGTGTCATGATGAGACGAAGATTGTGATGGAGTACCGAGTGAAGAAGGAGGGTCCCAACAAGGATCGTATCTTCTACAAGTGTCCGGATCGCAATGTGAGTTATTTTATCGTATTTAATGATTATGGTTAGTTTATACCTATTTTCATGATGGTTGTGATTAAAGTTCTAATTTTTTGTTTTAATTTCAGTGGGATGGCAGTGGACGATGTTCAGGCTTCTACTGGGAGGAAGAGTATGTTGAACTCGTGCAAAAATATCTTGCACAACAGGCAGATACGGCGGCTAATGAGGCAGTGATCCAGCCGAAGAAGCCCAAAGATGTTGCACAATCGGGGGATCTGTCTGTTTTAGTTGAGATTGGTCGCGAAATCCTTGTGCTCCTGAAATGTATTTTAGCTTTAGTTCTTTTAGTGGTAGTTGAGATTGTCTACATTGTAGCGATGCTTTCATAAATTTGTATCTTTTGTGGTGGCACGCATGTTGTATAAATAATTAATTATGATCTAGGTTTTAATATGATATTTATGTCATGTAATGCAGATGAGCCGTCATTGGATGTATAATGCTGATCGCCGCTCACAAGAGTTCATTGACGGCGTGCATTCTTTATTACGTGCGGCCGAGACAAACAAACGCGACGGTTTCATGTGCTGCCCATGTGCCATATGTAAGAATACAGTGGAATATCCTTGCTCAAGGACTCTTCATTCACACTTGTTCAAGTCGGGTTTCATGCCAAACTATATTTGTTGGACAAAGCACGGAGAAACCGGTGTTGTAATGGAAGAAGATGAAGAAGAAAAATGGGACGACAATGATATTATTCCTGATGGTGCGTGCCTCAATGATACTGCAATGGGAGAAGCTGAAGAAGAGGTAGCCGTAGAAGATGAGCCGGCTGATGATCTTTGTCAGGTCATTCGTGATGCACAAAGAGAATGTGAAAGTGAAAAGGAGAAGATCAAGTTCGAGCGGATGCTAGAAGATCACAAGAAATTGTTGTACCCAACTTGTGATGCAGGGCAGAAAAAGTTGGGAACCACACTAGAATTGCTGCAATGGAAGGCAAAGAATGGTGTATCAGACAAGGGATTTGGAGAGTTACTAAAAATCCAAAAGAAGATGCTTCCGAAGTACAATGAATTGCCCGCCACTACCTACGAAGCAAAACAAGTTATCTGTCCTATGGGGCTAGAAATAGAGAAGATACATGCATGTCCTAATGACTGCATCCTATACCATGGCAAAGAGTACGAGAAATTAGATGCATGCCCGGTATGCCATGCGTCGCGGTATAAGATCAGGCGAGATGACCCTGGTGATGTTGAGGGCGAACGTCCACGTAAGAAAATCCCTGCCAAGGTTATGTGGTATGCTCCTATAATACCACGCTTGAAACGTCTGTTCAGAAACAAAGAACATGCAAAATTGTTACGATGGCACAAAGAAGACCGTAAGGTAGACAATATGTTGAGACACCCTGCTGATGGGTCCCAGTGGAGAGCAATCGACAGAGAATTCCCGGAGTTTGCAAATGACGCAAGAAACTTAAGGTTTGCTTTAAGTACAGATGGTATCAATCCTTTTGGAGAGCAGAACAGTAGTCATAGCACTTGGCCTGTTACTCTAAGTATCTACAACATTCCTCCTTGGTTATGCATAAAGCGGAAGTTCATTATGATGCCTGTGCTCATCCAAGGCCCGAAGCAACCTGGCAATGACATCGATGTGTACCTGAGACCACTTATTGATGAACTTCTCATTTTGTGGAATAAAGAAGGTGTACGTGTGTGGGATGAGTACAAACAGGAACACTTTGATCTGCGAGCATTGTTGTTCGTAACAATCAATGATTGGCCTGCTCTAAGTAATCTTTCAGGACAGTCAAACAAGGGATATAATGCATGCACACACTGCTTCGGTGATATTAGAGGTGTATTCTTGAAAAAATGTCGAAAGGTCGTGTACCTTGGCCATCGTCGATTTCTTCCTGCAAATCACCCCGTAAGAAAGAAAGGTAAGCATTTTAAAGGGAAAGCAGACCACCTGACCAAGCCTCGCAACCGAACCGGTGAGGATGTACTCGATATGGTCAATGATGTGAAAGTCGTCTTTGGAAAAGGACATGGAAGCCAACCTATTCCGAAAGACGCTAACGGTCACGCACCCATGTGGAAGAAAAAGTCCATATTTTGGGACCTACCCTATTGGCAAGTCCTGGAGGTCCGTAGCTCGATCGACGTGATGCACCTAACGAAGAATCTTTGTGTGAACCTGCTAGGCTTTATGGGTGTGTATGGAAAGCCTAAGGACACATTTGAAGCACGACAGGACCTACGTTGTTTGAGAGAAAGAGACAACCTGCATCCAGAGAAGACAGATGATGGACGCCATTACTTACGTCCTGCTAGCTACACTCTAAGCAAAGAGGAGAAGGAAATCATGTTTGAATGCTTAAACAACATCAAGGTACCATCTGGATTCTCCTCGAATATAAAGGGTATTATAAATGTGCCAGAGAAGAAATTCTGTAACTTAAAGTCCCATGACTGTCATGTTCTCATGACGCAATTACTTCCAGTTGCATTAAGAGGAATTCTACCTCCAAATGTACGTCTAGCCACCGTAAAGCTATGTGCATTCCTCAATGCAATTTCTCAGAAGGCAATTGATCCAACTGATCTAGCTAAACTACAGAATGATGTGGTTCAATGTCTCGTCAGCTTTGAGTTAGTGTTCCCTCCTTCCTTCTTTGATATTATGACACACCTCCTAGTTCACCTAGTCAAGGAGATTTTCACTCTCGGTCCTGTGTTCCTACACAACATGTTCCCCTTAGAGAGATTCATGGGAGTCCTGAAGAAATATGTTCACAACCGTGCTCGCCCAGAAGGAAGCATCGCCAAGGGCTATGGAACAGAAGAGGTCATTGAGTTCTGTGTTGACTTTATTCCCGACCTTGACTCGATTGGTGTTCCTGAATCGAGACATGAGGGGAGACTAAGCGGAAAGGGGACACTAGGGAGGAAAACATATATTGGTATGGATGATGATTATTTCAATAAAGCGCACTACACAGTTCTACAGAACTCCTCTTTGGTAGATCCGTATATTGAGACACACAAGGATCTCTTACGATCCGAGTTTCCAGGGAAGACTGAAGCTTGGATTATGCATAAGCACATGGAAACTTTCGGCGGTTGGTTGCGAAAAAAATGTCAAGGTGATGAGAGCATCCATGAGCAACTGTATTTATTGGCTATGCAACCATCATGGCATATCGTCACATACAAAGGGTACGAGATAAATGGGAACATATTCTACACAGTAGCCCAAGATAAAAGGAGTACCAACCAAAACAGTGGTGTCCGCATAGATGCCACAGACCCGAATGGGAATAAGCAGACATATTATGGACGCATAGATGAAATATGGGAACTAGAATATGCACCTACTTTGAAGATCCCATTGTTCAAGTGCCAATGGGTCAAGGTGACCGGAGGCGGGGTAACAGTAGACAACGAGTATGGAATGACAACAGTAGACCTTAGTAATATTGGGTACAAAGACGAACCATTCGTCCTTGCCAAGGATGTGAATCAGGTGTTCTATGTCAATGATATGTCTACCAAACCAAAAAGAGGGAAAAACGATAATGACTCAACCAAAGAGCCAAAGCGCCACATAGTTCTTTCAGGGAAAAGAGTCATCGTGGGAATTGAGGACAAGTCGGACATGTCAGAAGAATATGAAAAGGATGACCGAATTCCGCCCTTCAAAGTGAACAAAGACCCTAGCATCTTGGTAAATGATGAGGACACTCCATGGTTACGAAGCGATCATAACCAAGGGACATACGTAAAGAAGAAGTTCACTGCTGTGCCCACTTGATGATATAGTGATTTAATATAGTGTGTGTTTGAGATATTATGTAATAATTGTGAATTCAGATGTTTATTATGTCATGTTTCAAATTAAATCAATGTTTGATTTGGTTACTGAGTGATGAAATATTAAAATATTAACGTTAAAATGATGTGAAAACAAATTTCCTGTCCAAAACCAATAATTTTAATAATTTTAATTAAACAATATATTTTGCATTAACGAAATAATAAATATTAGTTACATTATGTTTCATAATTCTAACAAAAAATAAAAAGTTAGGTTATCGATTTTTCCTATGTGCAATAAACAAAAATAAAATTCATATTTTTAACAAAATAATTTTATGCCTTTTATTTAATTTACTATGTATTTAATAAAAACTATTGCATTTCTATTGTATTTAACAAGACTATTCCTTAAAACAGGCGGGAAACGAAACTGCAGGCCACCTTTACTCCCGGGTGGGAAGCCCACCCGGGAGTAAAGGTGGGCTGCAGTTTCGTGGCCCGCCAAAAAAAGCCTTTACTCCCGGTGCGTGTTACCAACCGGGAGTAAAGGTATACCTTTACTCCCGGTTGGTAACACGCACCGGGAGTAAAGGGTTTTTACTCCCGGTTGGTGGCTGGAACCGGGAGTAATTCTCCTCTGCTATATAACCTCCGGCGCCTGGCAGATCGATCCGCTCGTCTTCTTCCTCGTCGAACACCGCCGCCCTCTTCTCCTCGCACCGCGTCCATTCGTCTTCCGTGACACCGGCGCCGCCGTCTTCTTCCTCGTGCGGCCTCCACCGCGCGCGCCCGTGCCCCTCCTCCGCGCCCGTGGCTCTCCACCGCGCCCTCCTCCGCGCCCGAGGCCCTCCACCGCGCCCTCGCCCTCCTCCGCGCCCGAGGCCCTCCACCGCGCCCTCCTCCGCGCCCGAGGCCCTCCACCGAGGACATAGATCAATGTTTGTTAACGAAATTTTATCCAAATATATTCATGTAGGGTTTTTTTTGAAGGATTTGTTGTAGGATATATAATGGTCAAATAGGAACTCAATTTTGATACCCAGTTTGTAAACTAAGCGTTTTTTAGTTTATCAAAAATATCACATGTTTCTTCATTTGTGAACTTTGAATATACAGATATAATATATTAATGTTGCTAAAGTAATATGAGCATTACATATTTTTTTCCGGGAAGACTATCTTCAAACTTTATATCATAGCATCAGAGATCGCCTGTAGAAGAAGAAAATAAATTCTTATCATTTCGGAAATAGTAATGGCTATATGAGCAATAAGACACATATACTTACATTTCATAATGACTTATACTTATATTATTAACATAGACTTTTCTCATATGATGAATGACTACATGGTTGACGTACTATATATTGGTTTTGTTTTTTGAAGCTAGATGGCCGACCCGAGAAATATGGATGAGGAGGAGTTGATGATGAATTTGATCAACACTGGCACTCAAGTTGCCGGCGATGATGGTGCTAAAAATAACGTGCAAGAGGATGTAGATGACGGGAGTCAGTACTTAGCTCTTGAACAAAATGAGCAACAACATATTGGCCAAGTATATATTTTTTATTATTAGCTATATATATATATTATCATATGTCTTATGTGTGCTCATGACATTAAAAATAATGTTTATGTTTTGTAGCCCTCTGGATCGACATCAACAACTACAACGAAGAGTACAAATGTTCGAGGTCCCAAAAAGCCATTGGAGGGTCGCTTCATCATCTCAGAGTTCAATGTGGATACAGGAGAACCGGGGGGGCCGAATAAAATGAAATTTGTGCACCACTGTGGTTACCTTGTACGGGACCGGCTCCCGATTAGTACCCGTGAATGGAAGAAGAAGACCAATGCTCCTCATATCAGTTTTGTCTCCGATCGTGACAAGGCGTTAATTTGGAATGATGTCTTGGTACATTTCACGCTCCAAACAGATGATTATGATGATATAATAGATGGTGATGAATTGAAGGAGCGAGTTAGGGATTGGGCAATGAAGAAGATGGCCACCCAGTTTTAGACTTGGAAGAAACACCTATACACGACGTATGTCAAGAAGAACATAGCACCAGATTTTACTGTCCCAGGCCCGATCTCAAAGCAGAGGCCCTATTGGGATGAGTTTGTACAGTACAAGACTTCGGAAGAGGGTGTGAGTCGAGTGATAAAGAACCAACGTAATGCCCAACAGAAGAAATACCACCATACCTTGGGATCAGGTGGCTACCCGACTGCCATTAAGAAGTGGAACAAAATGGAAGCAGACCTTCTTGCCAAGGGTATCAGACCAGAATCACTCGAGTGGGGGGAACGTGCAAAGAATTGGTTTTTCGCTCATGGGAGAACACTAGACCAGGAGACAGGGAAGTGCGTTTATGGCGCAAGACTGCAAGAAGCAGCAGAAAGATTGTTTTATGCTCAGAGAGCTACTGCTAGTGGTGCGTTCAGGCCCAACAGAGATAAGGATGAGCTGACATACGCCATCGGGACTATTGAACATGGTGGCCGAACTAGAGGCAAAGGAAGTGTCTCGTGGGAGCATGGATTCCCTCAGGACAGACCTTCCTACAGAAGTCGCCAGAGAAAGAAGGAAGAAGAGGCACAACGGCTCCAGAGGTTGGAGGAAGCGGTGCGTGAAGCACAGGAGCGGGAAAAAAACCTTGAAGCGAGAATGCAGGAGGAAATCAAAAGGCAAGTGCAAATAGCAGTGAGTGCAAGCAAGCAGGCATCAGAGCCAGGAATCAACATTAGCCAATCTGTTCAGTTGAAAAGCAGCTGCGCTTCCACGGAGATACCAAATCAAGGGGACACAGGACTGCACTTCCCTGTGGATGACGTCACTGAACCTTGTACAACGTGTGAGCTACACATTCCGAAGGAGAATTCCACAATCAAGGTGGCTATCGGTCTTGTTAATCCTATCGACCGAACCAAGACACCAAGGATTCATGGGAATATAATCCAAGAAGGATATGCCACCATCTCGGTAGATAAAGCTGAAAAAGGTTTTAGTGATTTGCCTCTTGATATTCCTGGAGGTGATGGTGAGAAGACTCTAGGAGAAGCGGAGAAGACATTCATTCTATGGCGCAAGCGCTACATCATCATTCCAGGGATGTCGGCTCCACCTCCTCCTGAACTACCTCACCATAGGTACGTGCGGATGAAAACACTACATCATTAATTTGTATTGGCTTAAATAATTAACAATCTGCTCATAATAATATGTCATTCCTTTTTTTGTAGCAGATCCTCCCCCAACCTAAATCCAATTGTTCAAGGCCAGAGTCTATACAACCCTCAAGCCTTATCTGATCTGGGGACGCAAATGTACCTGCTAAACAAGTGGTACATGCAGGCGTCTACCAGTGGAGACTTCTGCGTTGGTGTCAGAATTAGAGACGAACATTGGTTTCGTGGCGATGATGTTATGTATGTTGACTTTGCAGAATTTCATCAACTATGCCACCTGACCTCTCTGGACAAAGTTATCATTAGCTGCTATTGCCTGTAAGTAATAATTCTTTTGATCTATTATTAAACTCATCATATGTGTGTATATGCATATAAATTATCCTAACAAGTACTATATATATGCAGATTTACAATGACAGAGCTCAGAAAGGAAGGATGCAATGAAATTGGTTTTGTTGATCCCCATATAGTATTCAAAGACCCAATTACTCCAATGACTAATTGGAAGTCTGAGTCAGAGAGTAACCTCATGAACTTCTTAGTGAACCAACGCCACAAGAAGGATATACTCTTTCCCTATAACTTCAAGTGAGTGTTAATCATGTCGATCATAGCCTTAATGGCTCATATGTTGATTCTAGTTAATTAATGAGTGTTATGCGTTATATCCTATAAACATATGCAGCAATCACTGGATATTGATGGACATCGATCTGGTGAAAAGTCACTTGATAATCTATGACTCGATGAGAAAACCACAACAAGACTACCAAGATATGATAGATATTATCCAGAGGTAATTTCGGGATCTCTAGCAACTATATATACACACAAACATGATGATTAACTATATCTAATGATGTGGCAAATTTTTTATTGGGCAGTGTTTGGAAAACCTTTATTGAGAAGCAACACATGGAAAAATGCAAAGCGCCACTGAATGTAATCCCATTGAAAGTAAGTCCCCTGAATCGCATCATCTTTATTAATTAAACATATAGCTTTCACCGGATCACCAGATTGGATGACAAATCTTTTTCTCGTAAAGTGGTGTCTGAGGCAGGAACAGGGGAACAACTACTGTGGTTACTATGTTTGCAAGTTTATCAAGGTGGTCTCCCAAAGAACTCCTACAGAGAGACTCAAAGTACGTTAAAAATACACTATATATTCATTTAATTATTATTATTGATTGTGTTACTATGTCTTTATATATATATGTACATATATTAATTTATTTTCCTTTAATTCAAACCTGTAGACTCGATGGTTGGAGGAAAAGGTCATACGGCAAGACCAAATCAAAGCAATTCAAGAGTCTATAGCCGGATTTTTTAATGAGCAGGTCATCGATTCCAAGGGCGAGTTCTACTTCGACCCAACACTGCCATTGAAGCCAAGCTAGAGGATGAGAAGAAACTCGTTATGTCACAACAACTATAATGCAATCTTTTGTAATATATGCACATGAAATAATATAATGTAAAATACACATATGCATGCATGCATGTAAATATATATATGATGCATGCATATATATATATATATATATATATATATATATATATATATATATATATATATATATATATATATATATATATATATATTTCTATGCTTGAATTGTGTGATTTAATACGTTCATTGTGCTTGAACCGAAACATACTATATGCGCGTATAAATGTATAATTAGCAGCGTACAATACGACTTCGAAAACCTATTTTGAAAAGAAAACAAAAAAATGAAAAGAAAAGAAAAAAAAACCTTTAGTCCCGGTTCGTATTACCAACCGGGACTAAAGGTGCTGGCCATCGTGGCATGTCAGGAGGCACCTTTAGTCCCGGTTGGTGTTACCCACCGGGACTAAAGGTCCTCCTTTAGTCCCGGTTCCTCACCCGGGACTAAAGGACCCCCCTTTAGTCCCGGATGCTTGCTCCCGGGTGGGGAACCGGGACTAGAGGGGGTTCCCCACCGGGAGTAAAGCCCGTCTCTGTACTAGTGTCAACGTACTAACTTCCACCAGATAAGAAGCAATGGTGCCTTCACAAATGAATTTCTCTGCCGTCCTCCTAGTCATCGTCCTTGTACCCATCGTCGTCATGGCAGCTGGCCGTGGTATGGACGCATGCACATGCATGTTGCAAGCACTGATGTCATTTGATTAATCTTTTGCTAAAATTATGTTGTTTGATGCGCCTTTGACATTATATTTGTTGCATAAATATAATGTCCATGATGTCTGGATCTGAACCATGCAGAGTTGGCGTCTGTTGGGAAATATACTTGCGCCGAATACCTGAGCGGCAATTATAAAGGGTTATGTAGTAAATGGTTACACGACGACGCCTGCAATCATGTATGCATAGACGAAAGCAGCGACAACTTTAACGGCTTCTGTAAATCTTTGCAATGTTGGTGCCAAGGCGCTTGCACCTCTGAGACTGAGACTGAGGCTGTTGCTAGCGCTCCGATCCGGCAATGATCCCCGCCTGAACAAGAACAATGATTCGATGCTTCTCGGCCCTCGTCTAATAATAATACTATATAACATTGTATACTCGGTGTATGACCTACCGGCTGCTTACTTATGTTGTATTGTGGACTTGCGGGTCAAAATAAATTTGTATTTTCTTGTGCAAATATATATTGTTGACGATCGAAATTGGCATGTCAGGAAAAAACGGAGCACCTCTCCAAATGCAAATTGGATTTCTCCAATGCGTAGTAGCTCATGTCGAGCCATCAAAATGCATATATAGATCGCTCAATTTAGACTTTATGTACAAGAGAGTTAGGCTAATTATGAAATCTGTACCAAGGGGCATACCGGATGGTTTTCATTTTTAGAATCGAATCTGAGCCGATTCAGAGTGCATCTCTTGATGTATTTGAATTCTTCACGAAATGCAAGACATCCAACAAGCTATATATATATATGAATGGGAGGAGGCGGAGAGATGCTCTCATGCTCACAGCACTGAGCAACAGCTCAAGTTGATCGGAGGCGGAGCTGGTGCAGTTTGGAGAGAGATGGCTTCTCGAGAGGTATATTGGGTTTTAGTTTTGGGAGTGTCTAGTTAGCATGCAGTGTGTGTTGTTCAATTGTTAACCTGATAACCTCTCTCTTCATCGATCTTGTAGACTTTCTTCCTCAATATTGTCGCAGCGTGCAGTGTGTGTTGCTCAATTGTTAACCACTTTCGTCCTTGATCTTGTAGACTTTCTTTCTCAATCTTGTAGCAGCATGCAGTGTGTGTTCTTCAATTTTTTTTGAGGGTAAACAGGAGGGATCGCTCCCTACTGAGCTTTTATTGAAAATAAACTGGTTCATACAACTCCCTTTAGGAGACAAAGAAAGAGACAAAGAAAATTAAAAAAATTACACATAAGCTTCTAGCCATTGACTAATCATTGGTTTATAAGCTCCTTTTGCCCTAAGAATAACCCGGGCAAATTCCATTTTGATGTGACGCTTCCCTGACTGTATTGAAGGGGCCAAGTGCCTGAAGATTGAGCCATTGCGAACTGACCAAATAGCCCAACACATTGAAATAATAATCTCTATAAAGAATGGAACATTCAACTGTGCTCTGAAGGAAACAAAGATGTCCTGGGGTCAGTTGTATGATGCACAATCACACCCAGTGTGTTCCACATACTTGCAGCAAAGGGGCAGTCTAGGAATAGATGTTGCAAAGTTTCCTCCATCGAATACACGCAGATTGCACAATTATAGTCTTCTAGGAACATTGTCTTTCTTCGCAGTAGATTCCTTGTATTCAAGCGATCCTTTAGAAGCAACCAAAAAAGACTTTTCTCTTGTTCTGACTACAGAATTTCCACAGCCAAGAAAAAGCTCTATGAACATGTTGCCTCCCTATCAAGTGTGCATAAGCTTTTTTGAGGAAAACATATTTGAATTCCAGCTGTACCCAAGTATCTGGATTCTGAGAAAGCTGCATTGTATCCAGTTGCGTCTGCATTCTGCAAAGACTGAAACTGCTGAAAAGTCTCAACAGACAAAGGCAAGTAGAAGAGGTCCTGTAGAGAATCAGACTGACAGGCTTGCTTCAAAGAAATGCCAGGATTTTTAGCATATGAATGAAGTTTAGGAAAAGAATTTTGTAGAGTTGGATTAATCCATTGATTTGTCCAAAGGAAGCATGAAGAACCATCACCAACTATAACAGAAGCAAACTCTTTGAAGGTACCCAGTAACTTTAAAATATCACGCCACCAGAATGAACCAGTTCTGGTAGTTGTTGGCAGTCATCCACAAACATAATATTTGTCTCAAATAAGATGTACCCAGCGAATGTCTTTGTGTGTTCTTCAATTGTAGGGGATTCAATGTCTGAACCGGCGCATCCAATCTTCTTCGCTTATCATCATGGTTCTTGAGGCTGGTCTTGTTGTGCCGATGACTGTGGAGTACTGCAATGACAAAAAGAAGCAAGTGCACGTGCCGACGGTGATCTGCGCCTACCTGACCTTCCTCCTGGAGCTCTCTCTCCATGGCCTCGATCCAACCGTAGGTCGTCACCGGTATGTCGCCATCAAGCTTGCCGTCCATGCCTGCATCCTCATGCTAGTGTCCCTCTCCTTCACCATGTCCCTGATGATGTGGATGAACGTCGTCGTCACGTCTCACAATTGCCACGGCCACCATGTTTGTCGTGCACCGGGTATGGAAGTGTGCAGCAACGATGCTGGAGATGGACATGGAGGCGTACCTCGGCTGTGAGGAGGAGCTCCAACAGCTACTAGAGCTGTCCACAAACATCACATCCATGCTGTTTGACGGCTGGTTCGGCATGGCGTTCTGGCATTCTGGCGTTCTACTACTTCCAGAACTACCCCGAGGAGGTCCGCGACGTGAGATTCCTGCCGTCGGAGTACCTCACGTTATTCACATCTATCACGCCTTCGCTCATGCTCGTCAAGGCCGTTCCACAGAAGCCGTGCTCTCAGCCCATGAAGGATCTCATGGGGCTAATATGTGCAGTTGTAGGCACAGAATCAACAATCACAAGTAATGTCACACAGTGGCTAAGCCCCTAAGAATCAGGATTTGCACAAGAACACGATGAAGAGACGACGAACACCCTCGGCAACCTCCAGGGAGACAGTGCCCTTTTTCACTCTGGATAGCAAAGAGTACATACACGATTACAAATGTTCTGAGGCGCTAACCCACACCTTTTACATCAGGCTACTTATACCAGTAGCTAACACACACACTGAATGAAAAAACGACTAGAAACAAGATACAAGTTGGCTAAAACGCAATTGCTGCTTTCAGCGCATGACGTGGGCGCGGTTACCCCGCTCCAGGCTTGTCAACCGTTCCCGCCAACACTTGAATTCAAACTTGCTGCTGCTTCCACTTCTCCAGCTTTGCTACAGCTCTATCTCCTTCAGTGAGCATCAGCTTACACCAACAATCTCCCCCTTAAGCCTGGTGCTCACTGAGCTCATGAACTCCCAACAGATACCTCATGACACCAAGCTTCACTGCTGCCAAAGGCTTTGTCACTGCATCTGCCTTCTGCTCTGTGGTGCAAACTCTTTTCACCAAGATCTGCCCACGCTCAACACACTCTCGAATGAAATGATACTTGATATCAATATGTTTACTGCGTCCATGAAACACTGGATTTTTCATCAGAGCAATGGCTGAGTTGTTATCAACAAACAATGTCACTATCTTTGGTTGTGTTGCAGTCAATTCCCCCAGCAATGTTCTGAGCCACAATGCTTGTTTAGCTGCTTCTGTTGATGCCATGAATTCTGCTTCATAAGATGACAATGCCACATTCTTCTCTTTGTGAGAATTCCAAGTCACTGGCCTTCATTCATGTAGAATGCCATCCCCCTAGTGCTTCTTCTTCCCACCAGGTCACCACCTACATCACTGTCAGTGTATCCCACCAACATTTCTTTAGTCTTTGCTTGAGTATAAACCAACCCAAACTCCACTGTTCCTCTCAAATATCTCATGATCTGCTTTACAACTTTCATGTGCTTGACAATAGGTTTCTCCATAAACCTACTTGCCATACCAATAGAGAAGGATAGATCTAGCCTTGTGTGCAACAAGTACCTTAGCCAACTAGTCACTCACCTGTATTCAGTTGCATCCACTCTTTCTCCTTGCTTGTCAGCATCCAACTTAACTCCAGGGGTCCATTGGAATTCTTGTGGGATTACAATCACTCATTCCAAACTGTGCCAATACTTTCTTGGCATAACTGGCTTGTCTGATTATGATACAGTCTTCTTGCTGCTCCACCTCAATACCAAGATAAAATGATAGTAGCCCCAAGTCACTCATCTGAAACTGTGAGGTCATTTGTTTCTTAAAAACTACAATTTTTGAGATATCCTCTCCTGTCACAATCAGATCATCCACATACACCCCGAGTATTACTACATTCCTCCCAACACCCCTTTTATACACTGCTGGCTCACTAGCACACGTGCTAAACACTAGCATTTTTAGAAACTTGTCTAGCTTGACATTCTAGGCCCTTGGTGCCCGTTTCAATCCATACAAAGCCTTGCTCAATTTTAGAACCATTTTTTTCTTTGCCCTTCTCCACATAGCGTTCTGGTTGTGCCACATACACCTCCTCTTCCAAATCACCATTCAGAAAAGCTGTTTTGACATCAAGATGGTGAACTTGCCAACCCCTATTTGTTGCCAGTGCCAAGATTAATCTAATTGTGTCAAGTCTTGCAACTGGTGCAAATACTTCATCAAAGTCAACACCTTATTTTTGTACATATCCCTTAGCCACCAACCTGGCTTTGTGTTTCACTACCTCACCATCTAAATTTCTCTTGAGCTCATATACCCATTTAAGCCCAATTGGCTTCTACCCAGGTGGCAAAAGTAGCCAGCTCCCATGTTCCATTCTTGCAGATTGACTGCATTTCACTATCCATGGCCTACACCCATTCTGGATTTGTCACTGCTTCATTGAAACATGAAGGTTCTTCCATCACAGCAAGCAATGCAGTTACCTCCACTGCATCTTCTTCTGCATCTGATTCAAGCTCTACCTCATCTATTTCTTGATAAACCTCATTTAGGCTTCTAATCTCTGTGGTGTCTCATCATAGTCATCACTACTATCTACTTCCATCAGGTCATGATTCTAGCTTGAGCCCTGGCCAAAATTCTGTGGTGTTTCAGTCTGCACTGCTATTGCCGAACTATAAACAGTACCTGAATTACTCCCTGCTACTGCAGATTCAGCACCTCCACTTGCAACTGAGTGCTGTCCACCACTATATGCTCCCCCTGAATCACTCAACTGATGATCACCATGAGCATTTCCATCTACAACACCTGTTGTAACAACTTGAGAGAAAATTTGACCATTTTCAACCTCTACTAAGAAATCTTTAGATTCTGCAGCATCCTAGCTCCACTTCACTGTTTCCTCAAACACAACATCTCTGCTGACCACAGCCTTGTTGCTCTGAGGGTTATACATTCTGTGAGCTTTGCCGCCATCTTTAATGCCAAAATAAACCATTGGCACACTTCTATCATCAAGTTTCTTCAAGTGAGGCACTCTTGGTCTGACATGACCCTTGCACCCAAATATCCTCAGTTGACCAAGGTGAGGCTTCCTGCCATTCCAAGCTTCATAAGAGTTCTATCACCCAATGCTTTGGTTGGCAATCTATTGATCAAGTACACTGAGTGCCTGGCTACCTCTGCCCAAAATTTCACTGGAACCCCTATATTTTTCAGTACTGCTCTATCCATCTCCAATACAGTTCTATTTTTTTTTCTCTCAACCACTCCACCTAGTGCAATCATCTATCAACAACATAAAATACTTATTCCCACCAGCAGTGGCAGGTGTGATAGGCCCACATAAATCAACATGCACTAATTCCAGTGAATCATCTGCTCTCCAATGTGCTGAATGTGGAAATGGTACTCTAGTCTGCTTTGCGACCAAACAAGACTGAGAAACCTGATCAGGAAGTTGAATCAAAGGTACACCACTAACCATTTCCTTGTCAACTAGTTTCTTGATTGATTGAAAATTAACATGCCCCAATCTACCATACCAGAGCCAAGCATGATCACCCAAACTAGCCAACAAACAGGTTGGTTCAATTGGTTTCAGTTCTATCTTGTATAGTCTATTTGTAGTTCTTTGCACACACATGATCAATCTAGGTGGGTTTTTCTCAGTAACACTAATCTCATCATCATCCATCACAACTCGATGACCAATCTCAATCAACTAACCAAGGCTAATAAGATTAACTCTAAGCTTAGGTATGAAATAGACATCTCTGAGCACCCATTGATCCCCAATTCTCCCCTAAAACAAGATAGTTCCACTTCCCTGAATTTCAATACCCGACCCATCCCCAAAATGCACCTTACCAGTGAATGTTTGACCAAAGTCTCTGAACTTCAGGCGATCTCCCGTCATGTGGTTACTGGCACCATTGTCCAGTTACCAAACCTCCCCAGTGGATCCCTCATCGCCGGTGAAGAAGAGCTTCAGCTGCAACATGTCAACGTTTAGTGTGGCTTCCACTTGAACCTGATGAGATGTGCACTCGAGCAGTCCTAGCTCCTCCGTTTCTGCGAACAGCACTGATGGCTCCACATCTACCGCCTTGACATGATGAGCCTCCTCCTCCTCCTTCTCCCCAGGACATCGATTGGCATAGTGACCATGCCGATGTCACTTGAAACACTAAATATGGCTCTTGTTTCGTTTGCCACTTCCAGTGCCTTCCTTACCCTAATCAGCTTGACCACCGCATCCACCGTGGCCACCAGCATGACCATGCCCCCGTCTCGTCCTGTGATATGCTCTTCCTGGACGCCTCATAGGCCGCCTGCTTCTACCGAGCCTCCCACTCCGCCTGTGTCTGCAACACTTGACCGGTGTCTGATATATCTCGCACCCGCCACTCCCCACTTGGTGTGTTCCTCAAACGCCTTCAGTCGCCCTACCGCTTCATCAAACGCCAGTTTGTTGAGGTCGTAGAACTGTTTGATCCTAGCGACAATGTTGATGTAATGCTCCGGCACGGTGTCAAACATCTTCTTCACTAGTGCGGCATCATCCATCGTCCCACCAAGGCTGTCGTACCTCACTGACATCCCCGTCAGTCTCCCAGCATACCCATCGATCGTCTCGTCCTCCTTCATCCTCAAACCGTTGAACTCACTCTTCAATGTCTGCAACCGCGCCTCCGTCACCCGCTCCTCGCCAATGAATCCCGGCTTCAGCGAGTCCCAGACTTCGTTCCCTGTCTTCTTCACCACGACTTGCATCAGGATGTCATCGGGCAGGCACTGAAGTAAATGAGCCTGCGCCTTCCTGTCCTTCATCTTCGCCGCCGCCGCCTTCACCGCGCCCTGCTCGGATGTCCCCTCTGGCGGTTCCATGACCTCCCAAAAGCCTTGATCCTCCATAATCGCCTAAACACGGATGCTCCAACTAGTATAGTTGGTTGCAGTGAGCGGTGGATACGAGATCCGATCACTGCCACCGCCTCCGCCTGCATTGCCGGAACTCCAGTCACCCATGGATGATCACACGACGCTTTGCAAGTAATTGATGGCTCTGATACCAAATGTAGGCACATGATCAACAATCACAAGCGATGTCACACTGTGGCTAAGACTAAGAATTAGGATTTTCGCAAACAGACGACGAACACCCTCGGCAACCGCAGGGAGACAGTGCCCTTTTTCACTTTGGATAGCAAAGAGTACATACACGATTACAAATGTTTTGTGGCGCTAACCCACACCTCTTATACATCAGGCTACCTACACCAGTAGCTAACGCACACACTTACAGAATGAAAAACGACTAGAAACAAGATACAAGTTGGCTAAAATGCAACTGCTACTCTCAGCGCACGACGTGGGCGCGGTCACCCCGCTCCAGCCAACTGTTCCCGCCAACACTTGAATTCAAACTTGCTGCTGCTCCCGCTTCTCAAGCTTTGCTGCAGCTCCATCTCCTTCAGTGAGCATCAGCTTACACCAACAGCAGTGGCTACCGGCGTCGTGACTCGTGACGACTTCGCTCATGATTGCAGCGTCCAAGGTGGGTGGCTACGTGGTGCTGGCGCTCACCCCCGAGGCCATAGCACTAGCCGCGTGGTGTGCGCTACGCTTGAGTGAGTGCCTGGAGCTGCCAGTCAGATGGCCCGACAAGTGGCTCGGCTATGACCACCATGGCGGGAGCAAGGGTGAGCCCGGCCAGCTTCGTTAGTGTGTCGCTGACGCTGCTGGCGGTGTTGAGCTAGCACGCCAAGGATGCCCGAGCCTAGCCCGGCCAGCTTCGTTAGCGTGTCGCTGACGCTGCTGATGGCAGTGTCTCGAGCCCTCTCCAGCCTGTACGACGAGGCGTTCGTGCTGGTCACCACAGCTGCAGTGGTGGCATCCCTGGGTTGGATCGGAGGCTGCTCACTCAGTCGCCGACACAGACTCGTGCACCAGGAGTTCAGGCGGCAGCAAAGATACGCGCATTTTTCACCGTTCTGGCTGCTGCTGCTGCTGAGCGTTCTTGCTTTTCTTGGAGTCATGTTTGGTTGGTAGTTTAGGGCATGGCTCAAAACAATTCCTGTTCCCTGCTGTTCTGAATAAAACGTTTCGATGTTGTGGTCTAAACCCAATATGCACGTTACAGTTCTGCTTATCCATGTCTTCACACACGCGAAATATATAAAAATTGTAATATCTTGTTTCTTTCACGTCTAGATAGATGTCTCCGGGCTCAAAACTTTCTAACCCATGTCACTAGATCTTGGCTTTTAGTCCCGCCCGAAATTTGGCCCAGGACTAATAAGAGATTTAGTCCCGGTTGGTGGTTTTAACCGGGACTTAAATCCCCTACCCAACGGATAGTGCAACAGGCTTTTGCAGTAGGGACCTTTAGTCCCGGTCTATGGTTCCAACCGGGACTAAAGGTTGTCTTTCAATCCCGGTTAGTGTTACCAAATCCGGACTAAAAGTCCTCCAACCTTTAATCCTGGTTGGTAAATACCAACCGGGACTAAAAGGTGACAATTTAGTCCCGGTTGGTGTCATAAACCCGGATTGAAGGTCTCCAACCTGGAACTAAAGGTCCCCCACGGTTGAATTTAAAAGGAGAGCGCCTAGGACTTTGTCAGATGTGGTGTGCAGTTGAGTTGGTAAGAAAGCTACGCGCGAGGCAAGGGGTCTTGAGTTCGAATCTCACTGGGAAACCGGGACTAAAAGCCAGTTCCCAACCGGGATAGAAACTCACTTGTCTACTGGTGTGTCTTCACACATGCAAAATATAGACTAAAAGTCAGTTCCCAACCGGGATTGAAACTCACCTGTCTGCGGGTGTGTCTTCACACATGCAAAATATAATAAATTGTAAAAAATTCTTGTGACTTTCACTTGTAGATGTCGCCGGGCTCAAAACTTTAACCGTGCTTAGGTGTTTATTTGGAAGAGGCAAAAAATATCTGCTTGCTCAGTCAAGGTTGTTTCTTGCAAGCAAGGTCTTCCGATCCCGTTATTGCAAAGCTAGCTTCTCCAGTTGCAGGTTTGCAGCACCGGCTACTATCCTATCTATGCAGCACGCTCTGGCTCCTTGCCACTAATAAGTAATAACCAAAACAACCACCCAGGAAGCAATGGGACTTAACTAATAGGTTAGCAAATAATCCAGCAAATAAAATGCTTTACTAGCTATACAAATGGATTCCTGATGTTAGCTAATTTCCCTTTATCACGGGCTAACTATTAGTACTGATAGATTCAAGCAGGGCCGGCTACTATCCTATCCATGCAGCACGTTATGGCTCCTTGCCACTAATAAGTAATAACCAAAACAACCAGCCAGGAAGCAATGGGACTTAACTAATAGGTCAGCAAATAATCCAGTAAATAAAATGCTTTACTACCTAGTACTAATTGATTCCTGATGTCAGCTAATTTCCCTTTATCAAGGGCTAACTATATTAGTACTAATAGATTCAAGCCGGGTCTAAGTCTAGTACAACTAGAGTACAAGACTACTTATTATCCATTTGTATTTCTAACGTTGACCTTGATGTCAATTATATAGCCTGGGTTTTTGCGAACACAAGGTTGACAAGTATCCTTGTGTGTTCGTTTTGTGATGAGTGATTGTCAATGTGATCCACGAAGTAGGTTGAGTGGTGACTAACCCTACCATGGCGAAAGCTATGTGTGCATGTCTCTTGACTCGTGATGTGCAGGTGTGGAGCACGGAGGCGGTAGTCGACGGCGAGGTGAAGGTCAAGGAGGACGTGCCGTGCCGACGGACTGAGAGTGGTGAAGGGCGGACATGAGGCTTGGATCGAGGGACCAAGAGGCCGGGTGACTAGCCGCGGTGGCTGACACTTGGGACATCGACGAGTGCAAGTGTACATGGTGATGAAGACGGCGTCGGCCAAGTCAAGATGGAGACGATGGCGTCGTGGCACTTGGCGGAGGCCGGTGGGCCGAGTCAAGGAGGAAGGCGAAGGTGTCATGCTTGGCGGGAGGTCGGACACGCGTCGACATCGGGGGTTTGGTGGTTTCGTCCTCAAAACCATCGGCGGGGGACGCGTATGGAGCACGCTACTCGCGAGCGGTTTGGTGGTTTGGGCCTCAAAACCATCGGTGGCGGGTTTATGGGTTTGGGCCTCAAAACCCGGGCAGAGGTTCCGAGGAGGAACGGACGACACGTGGCGGTATCGAGGAGTTCGCGTCGAGGCGAAGCTACCGGTGAGGAGGTGCGGTGGCCATCAGATGAAGTTGACACAGGGTTGGACCTTTACGCCCTTGGGCTAAATGGTTTGGCTCATTTGTATTCAGGGGCAAAACTGGGAATGTGTAATAGCCCTGTTAAATAGGATGAGGGAGCCCTCATCTCCCTCACCTCCTTCATTAGCATTTTCTTTCATCCTTGTTAGGGTTTCCCCTCCCCTTAGTTGCTTGTGAGAGAGAGGTCCATAACTCTTGTTGAATCCGAGTTTATCAAGTGAGAATGGTGGCCCTTACCACCTCTTGTCCTTCGGGATTCAATTTTTGAGTTGTGTTTATGATGTTCTTCGTATTATTCACGTTCCTCTTTTCCCTCTCCTCTTTCGTGGCTTGATTCGTCGATTTGAGACCGTTTTGAGTCATTTTTTGTGTTGATTTGTGCTATGACATGAGTTGAAGCTATTCTAAGGGTTAATTGGAGTAAATCAACTCGAGCACGGAGAAATCGACATTTTTCTTTTCGGGCGATTTTTTCATGTTCTTGGCTCGATCTGAGATTTCTCGGAGTTAGGGTTAATCCCGTGCGATGATTTTTGGGGACTAGATTCCTAGCTCATTGAATTTAACCTGTACAAAGTTTGAGATCGATTCTTGCAGGTTTGGTCAAGTTCTGGGAGATTTTTGGCGTTGCCCCCTTCTGCGTGTTCTTCATTTGCTGGTTCCTGTTCGTGCCCAGCAGAGACGTTGTTCATCGTGCTCGTTCTTTGAATATTTTCGTGGGGATTCTGCAGGTGAAGCAGGCAGCAGCGCCACCAACTCCATGGTCGCTAGGCCCGAGCGTGCTCTGGTGAGCGGTGCTAGCTCTTGAGCCGTGAAGCTTTGCTGTTTGCAATTTCTCGAGTCCAGGCACTCTGTCAGTTTGGTCTCCAGTTCTTTGTGTTCTTGCGTCGAGCACTCCAGGCTGTCTCCTTCCAGAGCAGGTCACCCAGTAGCAGTGCTACCAACGCTGAGTGCTCAAGTTACCATGCGTGCTCACTGAGCAGCACTTACTCTGGATCCGGCAACTCCGTTGCCTAGTGCTCGTCCATTCTCGTGAGCTTCTCTGATTTGCAGTTCGTGCTCAGACTTGTGGTTAGGAGGACTAGTGCTGCTAGACACCGATTGCAAGTACTCACTGACTAGTAACTGGAGATTGATCTGAAGAGCAGCAGCTGTGGTAGGAATATTTCTTTTGCAGGTCGTTTGCAACTAGCTGTTTGTGTCCAGCGCCAGGAGCAGCACGGTCTGTCCAGATGCTAGTGCTTCTGTTGTTCGTGATTTGATTTTCAATTTCTTGTGTTGTCACTTTCATCTACAGGAAGAAATCACTACATGATTATTCAGTTAACTTCAGTCATGTGCAAGTGATCGTGTGCTTCCCATATTGGCTGTGTTTAGATCCATGGAAAAGTGCACTATGTAAAAAAAAGATTTTTCGTCACATCAAACTTGCGATACATGTATAAAGTACTAAATATGGATAAAATCAAAAACTAATTGCACAGTTTGGTTGTACTTTGCGAGACGAACGTTTTGAGCCTAATTAGTCAACGGTTGGACAATTATTACCAAATACAAACGAAATGCTACAGTAAATTTTGACACCTTAGATTCAGGAATTAAACACAACCATTGTCGGCTTGCTGCAAATTTCATTTCTGCAGGAGCATCAGGCTGCTAGTTCCTGACCGTGTGTGGCCTTCTTGGTGCCTGTACTTGTGTTTGATCAACAGCAGAAGAGCAGGCCCTTAGTTGTTGTGCAGGTGTTTTCTTTGTTCAGTTTTGAATGCTTGATTTTGATTGGTCAGGAGTTCTGGTGTCGCATCCGTGAATACAAGGAGCAAATGTTGGCCAATTATTGGAATATATAATTGTGCTTGAATCATATTTCCGAGCTTCTTGTTTCATCTACGGTTTGCACGTTTGGGCTCCGATTTGTGTTCCGTTTTTTTGTGTTGTTTTTCTTTCGTTCCGAGGAATTTCCCTAGATACTCTCGTCACTAGTTGGCGTTGGTATTTTTAGCTTGGGAACTCGCTTGTGCTTGGCGGTGATTTTGGGACAGTGGCCAAATATTTCGAAAGAAATTTGAGGCTCCCATTCACCCCCCTCTGGTCGCCATTTCCGGTCCTTCAATTAGTATCAGAGTCGGTTAAGGATCATTCCACCTTAATTGGTCCGTGATCCATGAAGGCGACATGGAGCGTGGTTCCGGCAAACCACCGTTCTTCCATGGAACAAATTATCTCTATTGGAAGATTCACATATCCGCGCATCTCCAGGGGATTGATTGGCTTTTTTGGGAGATTTGCGAGGATGCTACTTATGTTGTGCTTGAACCCCGTGCTCGTGTCACGCAAGATCAAAAAGATCAGCACAACGCTAATAGCAGAGCTCGCACAGTTCTTTTCTCGAGTCTTTCGCTTCAGGAGTTCGAGAGAGTCTCCGGTTGTACTACTGCTCGGGAGATCTGGGTGAGGTTTCAGAGCTATCACGAGGGTACACCACATGTCAAAACCAGACTCTACGAGACGTACAAGAGGGAGTACGAGAACTTCACTCAGCTTGATGGCGAGTCCATCGATGCCATGTTTTCTCGCTTTCATACCATCGTCAACAAGATGCGAGCAAACAAGGCACGGTTACCTTATGATGATCATGAGAGGGCACTCAAGCTTCTATATGCCCTAGATCGGAAGGTATGAGATGTGAAGGTGACCGCCATCATTGAGTCTTCAGAGTATGAGACCCTCACCATGGATGAGCTTTTCAGCAAGCTCAAGTCCACCGAGATCAACTACCAGACCCAAGCCAAACTCAAGAATCTCTCTGCACCAACTATGGCTTTGGTCTTAGGTAACGACTCAAGTTCTTTGGCTAATCCTTCACAGGTGTCTTTTGCCTTGTCTTCTTTGGTGTCTGTCACAGAGGAGCAGTTGGAGTCTCTTGGGGATGATGAGTTGGCACTCTTCATCAGCCGATTCTCTCGGTTCCACAACAACCGTTTGAATCGCTGACGCGGTGGTGGCCCGAAGGAGGGTTGCTTTGGATGCGGAGATCCGGACCACATCGTCGCGCACTACCCCAACAAGAACAAGCGTGACTACACCTCCGGCAAGCATGACTCCGGCAAGCGCAACGACAAGCGAGGGCACACCTTCGGCAAGCACAAGTCGAAGAGAGGGTTCGACAAGGAGGCGATCAAGAAGGCATATCTCAAGAAGGCCAAGGCACATGAGCGTGCCTTCCTTGACTCCCTCAGTGATCTTGAGAAGGACTCCACCGACAGCGACTCTTCCACCTCAAGCGACAACAAGTCCAAGCGCAAGATCAAGGACAAGTTGAGTGGACTTTGCTTCCACGCCGACACCACCAAGCAAGGCCTCTACACCATGGCTCTTGGTGATGAGGTGGAGGCTAGCAAGGGCAAAGTGGAGATTAGCAAGGACGAGGCTTCCAACGATGATGACACCTCTCAGGTATCACTTTCCGCTGATGAGCTTGATGTTGAGGTTGAGACTTTGAGTGCCACTTTGATTAATCAAGACAAGTTGCTTAAGCGTGCTGCTCGTGAGAGGAACGACTTTAAGGCCAAGTTAGAGACTACGCTTAGAGAGCTTGAGTTTGCTAAGGGTGCATTGGTAGTGTCGGATGAGATCGAGTGTGATGCCTGTGCTATTCACATGACAAACCTTTCCAACCTACAAACCAAGTATGTCTCTTTGCTTGATGAGAATAATGAGCTGCAGTCTAGGCCTATCTTGTTGGGTGCGTGCAAGTCTTGTTCGGGCTTGCAATCTGAGCTGACAGAGAAGAATGCCAAGATCCTTGCTCTTGAGAAGGCCGGTTCAGATAGCACGATTATTGAGTGTGCACGTTGTGAGAGCTTGGTGTTGGAGCTTGAGTCTTGCAGGCATGACAAGATAAGATCCGAGGAAGACAACACATACCTTCGGTCCATCTTGAATTGGGTATCTTGTAGTGAGCCACAGTTGGGCATGATGATGAGCCAGTTCAAACGGGGAACTAGGGCATTAGGAGTAGGCTTTGCTCTATGTGGGAAGGGTGAAAATGTCTATGGCAAAGTTGGTGAGTTCAGTGGTTTGAGCCCAAGTGAGAAACCTTCCACTACTCCTAAATTAATCAAGACAAATCCACCTAAGCCTACCGAACCCACTGTGAAAGATGGAGTGTTTGAAGAGCCTCCAAGAGCTCCACCCCAGAAACAAGTTTGGGTTCCAAAATCAAACTATCTCAGGAACCCACTTGACACTCTACCGAACATCTCTAAGGATCCCCTTCCTAAAGCCAGAAAGCTACCAAGAGTGACACATACCCACAAGAAAGTGAGCCAACAACCACCCAAGAGAGAGGTGAGGTATCACTGTGACTATTGCCATAGGGATGGTCACCTTGTTGAGTTTTGCTTTAGGAGAAAGAGAGATGAGCGGTGGGAGTATGAGTTGAACAACCGAAACATGTACCGTCCGCCCCATGGCATACATGTGCCGCTTGTTTAGAGGCGCAATGCTAGGCCAAGAGGTGCAATGCCTCAAGGTGCTAGGCCTCAGGTTGCTAGACCACGTGGTGGTCGTGGTGGTCATGCCCGGCGTGGTTTAGATTGTGATCAATATGACCTTGGACCTCATGGCAGTGGCTTTGGCTTTTACCCCTCTAGCGGACCATGTTTTTCTTGTGGTGATCGCTTTCCCCCCAGCGGACCATGTTTTCGCTTTCGAGGTGATCGCTTTGCTTCTTGGCCTAGGATGAGTGATTTTTCAGCTGACCCTTTTTCTAAGCAAATGGCCCAACACTGGTATGCTCCACAGTTTACTAACCCCAGTGTTGAGTCATTTGCCTATCCTATGGCCTTTTATTGAGCAGGTCAGAGGAATGGAGAACATGTAGCTCATTGACTCCGGATGTTTGCGCCACATGACCGGATGTCTCAAATGGTTCTCCAACCTCAACCAAAGGTAAGTCCAGCGCTTTGAGTTTGGATTTTTGCTTTCCTTTTAGCTTGGGAAGTTTTGGATCTTGTATCTTAGTTTCTTGGTTTTCTTTGCAGTTTAGTTTCTGTTTTTGACCTTTTGTATCATTCTTGCATATCATATCATTATGTATCATATTGCATCTTGAGCTTCATCCTTATAGTAGCTAGATTGACACTATGCTCTTGTTGGGGATGTTATGGATATACATGATGTGCTTTGCTCAGGCTCACCTTGATCTCTTGATATGAGCTAAAAATGCCTTTTTCAATTGTGAACTTGAATAACACTGGATGAAACTTGAAACATGTTCACCACTACTTTGTAGCAACTAGCATGTATAGGTGTGTCGAGAACCCTTTTGCTTCATATATATGCTTAGTTGCTACGGCTCATACCTTGAGTTACACACTTGCTTGAGAAACTTGAAATTGTGCTAAAACTTAAAAAAACAAGGTATGAAAAGATCGGGATGAATCTTTGCTATACCATGTCAGAGTATCGAGACAGCTCCTTATTGCACTTAACGGTGAACTTGAGCTCTGTAATGGATACTAAGATCACTGTCTTAAGTTTCTAATTGCTTTTGGTATAGGCTTGACATGATCGATAAGTCAGGTTTTGATGGCATAGATAACCTCCCGCACACATTTGTTTGACAAACTTTGGTGATAAGCTGCATAACTCTGATAAAATTCAATTGATTGAAAATTTGATCAAATCACAAGTTTGTCTCTTGACATGATGTGTGAACTTTGTTTGGGGTAGTTCACTTTGCATACATGTTTAGCACAAGGTTGATCTCCTGTCTATATTTGCTATGTGCTCATTTGGTGGTGAACCCTCTTTTAAATTGCTCAAACTTGATCAAACTTGCTAAAATACCATATTTCATCTCATTTGGTCATTTTGAGCATTTGCTAGCACTTGTATTTGTTGCTATATATACATGACAGCATCAGCTAGAGCATCTTTTCAATCTACTTGCTATAATCTTGAAGCTTCTGCATTTGTGCATTTCTGCATTCATAGCATGTTTTGAGGGGGAGTTGTAATCCTTAGCTTGATAAGTGCATGTGTCAACAAGGGGAAGAGATATGTCACACTCACCATGTCAACAAGGGGGATAAGTTGTCAACAAGGGGGAGAAGTCTCTATTTCATGCATTCATTTGAGAGAGATTGCATTTGTTCAGGGGGAGTTGCATTTGAGTTGCTTTTGCTAGATGTATTGAGCCTTTACCTCTTCTGGAGGGTCTAGCAGGTTGCATTTGAGTTGCTTTTGCTAGATGTGTTGAGCCTTTATCTCTTCTAGAGGGTCTAGCAGGTTCTCCTTTTCGAGCTTTGCTAGTGGTGTTGAGCCCGTTGCCTCTTCTTGAGGGCTAGCTTTGTTTTACTTGGTTGCGTCGAGCCGTTGCCCATGTCTTTGGGGACCAAGTTTTTGCTCATTTCAAATGACATGTTTAAGTTTTTCTTTGGCTTTTGGTCATTTGGTTGAGCTCTTTGTTTTCTCTTCTTCTTCTTTTTCTTTTGCTCAAGCTGTTCGTGTATTGGTGTTGACAATGCACTCATCAAGGGGGAGATTGCGAACACAAGGTTGACAAGTACCCTTGTATGTTCGTTTTGTGATGAGTGATTGTCAATGTGATCCACGAAGTAGGTTGAGTGGTGACTAACCCTACTATGACGAAAGCTATGTGTGCATGTCTCTTGGCTCGTGATGTGCAGGTGTGGAGCACGAAGGCGGTAGTCGACGGCGAGGTGAAGGTCGAGGAGGACGTGCCGTGCCGACGGACCAGGAGTGGTGAAGGGCGGACGTGAGGCTTGGATCGAGGGACCAAGAGACCGGGTGACTAGCCGCGGTGGCTGACACTTGGGACATCGACGAGTGCAAGTGTACATGGTGATGAAGACGACATCGGCCAAGTCAAGATGGAGACGATGACATCATGGCACTTGGCGGAGGCCGGTGGGCCGAGTAAAGGAGGAAGGCGAAGGCGTCATGCTTGGCGGGAGGTCAGACACGCGTCGACATCGGAGATTTGGTGGTTTCGTCCTCAAAACCATCGACGGGGGACGCGTATGGAGTACGCTACTCGCGAGCGGTTTGGTGGTTTGGGCCTCAAAACCATCGATGGCGGGTTTACGGGTTTGACCCTCAAAACCCAGGCGGAGGTTCCGAGGAGGAACAGACGGCACGTGGCAGCATCAGGGAGTTCGCGTCGAGGCGAAGCTACCGGTGAGGAGGCGCGGTGGCCGTCGGATGAAGTTGACACTGGGTTGGACCTTTGCGCCCTTGGGCTAAATGGTTTGGCTCATTTGTATCCAGGGGCAAAACTGAGAATGTGTAATAGCCCTGTTAAATAGGATGATGGAGCCCCCATCTCCCTCGCCTCCTTCATTAGCATTTTCTTTCATCCTTGTTAGGGTTTCCCCTCCCCTTAGTTGCTTGTGAGAGAGAGGTCCATAACTCTTGTTGAATCCGAGTTTATCAAGTGAGAATGGTGGCCCTTACCACCTCTTGTCCTTCGAGATTCAATTTTTGAGTTGTGTTTATGGTGTTCTTCGTATTCTACACGTTCCTTTTTTCCCTCTCTCTTTTGTGGCTTGATTCGTCGATTTGAAACCGTTTTGAGTCATTTTTTGTGTTGATTTGTGCTATGACGAGTTGAAGCTATTCTAAGGGTTAATTGGAGTAAATCAACTCGAGCACAGAGAAATCGACATTTTTCTTTTCGGGCGATTTTTTCATGTTCTTGGCTCGATCTGAGATTTCTCGGAGTTAGGGTTAATCCCGTGTGATGATTTTTGGGGACTAGATTCCTAGCTCATTGAATTTAACCTGTACAAAGTTTGAGATCGATTCTTGCAGGTTTGGTCAAGTTCTGGGAGATTTTTGGCGTCGCCCCCTTCTGCCTGTTCTTCATTTGCTGGTTCCTGTTCGTGCCCAGCAGAGACGTTGTTCGTCGTGCTCGTTCTTTGAATATTTTCGTGGGGATTCTGCAGGTGAAGCAGGCAGCAGCGCCACCAACTCCGTGGTCGCTAGGCCCGAGCGTGCTCTGGTGAGCGACGCTAGCTCTTGAGCCGTGAAGCTTTGCTGTTTGCAATTTCTCGAGTCCAGGCACTTTGTCAGTTTGGTCTCTAGTTCTTTGTGTTCTTGCGTCGAGCACTCCAGGCTGTCTCCTTCCAGAGCAGGTCACCCAGTAGCAGTGCTACCAACGCTGAGTGCTCAAGGCACCATGCGTGCTCACTGAGCAGCACTTACTCTGGATCCGGCAACTCCGTTGCCTAGTGCTCGTCCATTCTCGTGAGCTTCTCTGATTTGCAGTTCGTGCTCAGACTTGTGGTTAGGAGGACTAGTGCTGTTAGACACCGATTGCAAGTACTCACTGACTAGTAACTGGAGATTGATCTGAAGAGCAGCCGCTGTGGTAGGAATATTTCTTTTGCAGGTCGTTTGCAACTAGCTGTTTGTGTCCAGCGCTAGGAGCAGCTGTGGTGGGTATGTGTCCAGATGCTAGTGCTTCTGTTGTTCGTGATTTGATTTTCAATTTCTTGTGTTGTCACTTTCATCTACAGGAAGAAATCACTACATGATTATTCAGTTAATTTCAGTCATGCGCAAGTGATCGTGTGCTTCCCATATTGTCGGCTTGCTGCAAATTTCATTTCTGCAGGAGCATCAGGCTGCTAGTTCCTGACCGTGTGTGGCCTTCTTGGTGCCTGTACTTGTGTTTGATCAACAGCAGAAGAGCAGGCCCTTAGTTGTTGTGCAGGTGTTTTCTTTGTTCAGTTTTGAATGCTTGACTTTGATTGGTCAGGAGTTCTGGTGTCGCATCCGTGAATACAAGGAGCAAATGTTGGCCAATTGTTGGAATATATAATTGTGCTTGAATCATATTTCCGAGCTTCTTGTTTCATCTACGGTTTGCACGTTTGGGCTCCGATTTGTGTTCCGTTTTTTTGTGTTGTTTTTCTTTCGTTCCGAGGAATTTCCCTAGATACTCTCGTCACTAGTTGGCGTTGGTATTTTTAGCTTGGGAACTCGCTTGTGCTTGGCGGTGATTTTGGGACAGTGGCCAAATATTTCGAAAGAAATTTGAGGCTCCCATTCACCCCCCCTCTCTGGTCGCCATTTCCGGTCCTTCAGTTTTAATACCTCGGGTGCGCGTCATGTGCAAAACACAAATTCAGGAACGCCTGCTGGAAGACCAAGAGACGTACAGTAAGGTTGTCTTAAAATCGGTAAAGCCACGTAGAATGCCCACAAATCCTGTCAAGGGACATATAGGACAACAATGATAAGAGATTATATAGGGTAAAAATGGGTAATTGATAAAAAAAATCGATTGTGTAGTTGGATTTCTCAATCGGCCGTGTACCATATATTTTATATGGAATAGGGATGGTCTTAAACATTAGAAAAAACGGTGTGGTACAATTTCATATCGTTTTGTAGAAGGCTTTTTAGATTGGGCCAAAACTAAAATGGGCCGACACTGACATGTGCACTAGGAGTTCAGCGGCAGCAAAGATACTAGCGTTCTTCACGTTCTGGCTGCTGCTGCTGCTGAGCGTTCTGGCTTTTTCTTGGAGTCAAATTTGGTTGGTAGTTTAGGGCATGTCTCGAAACGATTCCCTCTAATAAACCCAACATGCACGTTACAAGCAACTCTGCTTAGCCAAGTACTAATATGGATTCCTCATGTTAGCTGATTTTCCTTTATCAAGGGCTAACCATTAGTACTAATGGATTCAAGCAAGGTCTAAGTCTAGTACAACTAGAGTTGACGATTATTTATCCAATTGTATTTCTAGCGTAGTGTAAATCCTTGATGTCAATTGTATAGCCTGGGTTTCAATACCTCGTGTGCGCGTCATGTGCAAAATACAAATTCAATTGGGTAGTTTAAGTGTAACTAAAAGTCTAATCCAATCCTAAGTGCCCCATAAGTGCAAATCCATCCAAACGATCCAATCATCGTCTCATCTCAGATTGGTGTAAGCATATCAAGAGAACGGGTAGGTTAGAGAAAGTAAACGATCGTACTCATGTCTCAACAGGAGACTTGCGTTACGCCACGGATCGACGCCATAGCGTAGTCCACCTCCTCATATATGTTAATGGGCTTTACAATATAGAGGGCTGTTAGGACTTCTTAACTCTTATACAGGGCTAATATCCTATATATTTAAGTTCGCTATTAGGACTCTTACCTCTTATATAAAGGTTAATATCCTATATATTTCAGTTCGCCCATACATGCATGGTTCCAATCTAAATCTCTTGCACACATCACCGAGTCACTGCACCCTCTAGGTTCCAAATTTCAA
This sequence comes from Saccharum hybrid cultivar R570, assembly GCA_038087645.1. Taxonomy (NCBI): domain Eukaryota; kingdom Viridiplantae; phylum Streptophyta; class Magnoliopsida; order Poales; family Poaceae; genus Saccharum; species Saccharum hybrid cultivar. The sequence continues at coordinate 611,035 of JAQSUU010000296.1, forward strand.
GCAGCTACATATGCGGCTATGACTTCACGATCGACTTCAATCTCCTCCATCCGACGTACGGTCAATGTGCTGACAAGTTTCTGCCCACCTTCCAGATGCCAACGCTGATCTGTCACTCGTAGTGGGGTAGATCTTCCGGCCGTTGCTGTCGAGCGTTTGATCGGCCGGCTGCGCTGTGATGTACGAGTTCCAGAGGTGCAGAATAAGCTTGTTTGTGTCTGCGACACTATACTCCGGTTCAAATACGTCCAGTCCTAGCTATATATGTGCGGATGGTAAATGGTAAACTATATACAAACTCCAATGGTCCAATGCCTATGTTCAAGGCCGATCTCGGCGTGGGCTTAAGGCCGATCTCGTCTAGAGACGACGTGGGGCACCTTGGGTTTGTGGCCTAAGTTGCCATTGTTTCAAGTGTTCTTTTTCTTAATATAAGAGAGAAAAAATAATAATGCTTCTAAACTGCAAGTATCATAACCTCTTTTTTTTCCTTCAATTAAAAGAGTCTCAGCACTACTAGATTGTAATCATTACACAATATAAATATAAAAAACAACGATAAAGTTTTATGGAATATCTTGCTAAGCACATTTTATTTAACCTGTTATTGTTAGAATAGTCGGTAATTTTAGGTTAAATTTAATATATGTATCTATAGATAGACAATCTGTATCTATAGCTAGATAGATAAATAAATATGCAAACTAATATAATATGTAACAAAAGTATAATATATAGACATGCAAAAGAGCTACACACAGCTAGATTAAAAAGGAGATTAATCACAGAACATTGCACATACCAGTTCCATGTAGATAAGGCGTCAGGTGTTTTGTTGACAGCGACCCAATTAAATACGGATTGAAAAACACTGTATAGACTACCAATACTGTATTAGTTTTTTTTTCACAATGGGGCCACACGTATATATTACTCCAATTATTACTCTATATATGTTGCTCAAAAAAAGTATTCTATATATTAGTTTTTTTTTCAAATTGGGGTGGCGACAAATATATAGGGAGAAAAAACACTTCACCTTCATGCAATCAGCAATATGGTACTAATTTACGGTATATGCACCTTAGGCTCTTAGAGATTTATTTAGCGTTTGAAAATATCCAGAAAGTGACAAATATATGTTTGGGAAAAAGAGTACATTTTTCTTGTTGGTTAGTTGGATCTAAATACACCGTGTACTAAAAAGTTATTGTACCCCTCTCCTATATTCAGGATTCAAACAACGTCTTCTCGTTGACGTATGCCGTTTGTGTGGCCAGGGGTCAGCCTAGTCGACGAGCCGGGAGCGGCCCTTCTCGCGTAAACTCAAAAACTCAATCTCTAAATTATTATTTAGAGAACTATTTTGATAAAAATCATTGTTTGTATCTTTTCATCATCCAACATATCTTCTATATTTTGTGTATATTTCTAGGGAATCAATCATAATCTTTATCTTTGGCTAGCAAGAAATTTAGACAAATGATGACAATATTTGGAGATCTAATTAAATAATTTATTGAAGGCGAATTTCTTGTGGTGGAACCTGCCCATTCGGGTTCAAGTCCTCGACTTGACACGGGTATTCGCGTTTTCCTGGATTTATTCTAGCTCATAGGGTAAGGTTTACGTACGTGTGTTCATATGAGAGAGTGTGCATGCGTGTTGGGCGTCTGCGTTGTACTATGTAATTCTAAAAAAAATTTGTTGAAGAATATTTTTTCACTAATAGTTTGGAGTATTTAATAATTGTATAGTCTCTGGTAATTGGTCCCAAACGCTAGTTGTATTTGAGGCCCATTAAAGAAAGCCCATTTAGGCCTATCTGATGGCTCCACTTCCTGTACGATGTGTGAATATGAAGCGTCGCTCGGTCTTCGTCTTGGTCAGACAGCCGGCCGCATGTCGCTTTCGTTTGACCGCTTCACCTTCTCGGCATTCTCAATTCTCATGGACAGCTCGACTAGACGAGGTGGCGTGGGAGTCAGTTTAGGACGCGATCACGCAAGACGCCGCGCTGCGCCACAGCCGCCAGCCGCCGGCCAAATTGACATCGTTGCTATGATTGCTGTCCGTTGATTAGTTGGCTTATCATCACTTCATAACAGGTAATTCCTAATAATCTAGTGGTATTCTCTTGTCTAATCAACAATCACTATCTAAATTCCCCTTTTCTAATTTCAGATAATAGACTTTCTTGCTTTTGGGCCTAGCTGCCTTGTATTTTCTCTCTCTTTTGCTTCTTAGTTTTGGCTAGTGTACATAAACATTCTTTCATTTAATGGAAAATAAAAAAATAGGTAGGGGATTCCCCTGCTGATTCGGTCAAAAAAAGATTTATGAAACATATTACTATCATATATATGTACGTGTGACTAAAACTTGATATGGTTTAGTTCTACTTCACTTGTCCATTGCCCCCCTGTGTTCCATTTCTGGCTCCGCCCCTGCTTACAACTTCAAGTGAGTGTTACTGTCTTGTACGCATTTTATTTTGCTTACTCCATGTTGAGTGTAATTAATGAGGTATGCCGGCGTAAAACATGCAACTTTCACTGGATAGTGTTGGTCATCTATCCTGATAGAAGCAGTGTTACTATCTTGGACTCATTGAGAAAAAAGAGGTAATTTCGGTCTCCCACTATACCTCTTACACTATTTTTTTGATATCATGGGAATAACACCATTTATTTATTTTCTTGGGCAGTGCTGAGCTAAAGTTCGTTTCAAAAAACCTAGGTGATTGGGAGGTGCCTTTACAGTTAATCAACCACATAGTAAGTATTAGCTAGGTCCCGGCATCTTTATTTCGTTCAATTCATTATTACCATGCTTGATTGTTTGATGAGTCGTTTTCTCGTAAAGTGGTGTCTGAGGCAGGAACCGGAAGACAATTTATGTGGATACTACGTTTGCGGGCACCTTATGAGTCAGAGTTACTCGTTGAAAACAAGTGAAGAAATACTCGAAGTACTTATACACAAATTTCTTACCATTGTGTTGATATATACACACACACTAATCACATATTCATATTCTTTTCTTTCATTCGAAGCTTAAATGGAAGAAGAATTGGGTCCTATGATCGAAATAGATCAAAGCAATTCAAGAGGCATTGACAGGTCATAGATCACAATGGAAAGAACTACTATAACGGAAAATTAGATCCTATACGTGATGAAAAGTTGGATTGAATGTAATCCCTAGGACACAGTACATGCTTTTGTCAGCTTTGTATAGTTCCATGTATAAGCTTTTGAAATATATATGTATAGTTTTATACATTTTTGTGTGTGTATATATGTATAATGCTCGAATGGAAACTTATATGTATGGACATATATTAGTAGCATAGAATATGTATACGAACAACTAATTGAAATGAAAAAGAACAGAATTGTAAAGAAACAATAAAAGAAATGGAAACCATAAAAGAAAAGGAAAGAAAAAAAAACAAAGGACCTTCAATACCGGTTTGTACATGCCCGCCTCGGGAAAAGGGCTGGAGGCCCCTTTAGTCCCGGTTGGTATTACCAATCGGGACTAAAGATCTCCTTTCAGTCCTGATTCCTTGACCCGGGACTGGAGGGGGGGCGAGAGGGGGCTTTTGTAACAACCTAGGTGTTTGGCTCACACAAAATTGCATTTCATTTTATAAACATGTGCATCATCTATCTCATCATGCCATTGTTACTGAAACATGTATATGTAACATTCTCAATTATGTTTGTTTCATACTTGATTGTTGTGAATGGTAGTTAGTGCAACATGTGAATGCAACATGAGCTTCTCATACCCTGAAACATGGCAACATGTTAGTGTAATATGACAAGTTTAAAATTGCAACAAAGTCATGAAACATGTGAAACATGGATTTGCAACATTAGGGTAATTTGAGTGTTTTGTTGTGTCATCACATGTGATACTTAGAAGTTGGTGTAGCACTTGTGTAGAGTGGTTAATTTTGGTCTAATACACCTTAACTACACTTAGGGTAATTGATGGAACATTATTCATGTGGACCAAAAAAGACTAAATTGCCCTCTAGGTGGAGGTTTGACTTTAGGATGACCTATAGAGTGGCTCTATTTGACTGATTAAAAAGTCCAACATAGAGACCTTGCATGGATGTGCACCCTTCACCAAAGTTGTAGCCAATTTATCAAGAAACAAAAGTCTCAATATGACCATCTCATGAAAATGGCTAGAACATGCTCAAACAGGGCCCACAAGTCAGGTTTCCATGCTATTTCAACACTTAGAAATTTTTCTAAGTTATGCACTGACTTATAGTTTCGATGTACCCCACTCTAGGGCTCTGTATTTCCAAATCTAGACCGAATCAGTCCAAGCTCCAATTGACAATATTGTTGTACACCTATACCTCTACATTTTTGCTAACTACGGCTATCATCGAATTGACCTAGATTACGAGCTGTGAGGCGATGAAATCGCGCTGTCAGTCGTCGTGCATATAACTGAATCGGTGAAACGGTTTCAAACACCGTCGGCTGTGGCCGACCGCGCGCAGAGCCGAGCCACCGCGTGGCGTGCATGCCCAGCTAGCACCTCCACGTCGCTTGCCCGTGCTCCAGGTGAAAGCCAACGCCTCGCTCACTCCCTCTTCCTCTCGCCATTTCCCTCTCTGTCGTCCTCCATGCGAGCGCGGTGACCAGGAAGACCGTGACCGCTGCCGAGCCAAATCACCCAAACCGAGCGCCATTGTCCGATTCACCTGAACCACAGCACCACCGTGAGCCCCTCCACGTCCTGACCTCACCGAACCCTCGTTCTCGCCTTAGGTAGGGCTCACCGTGAAGGCGGCTCCACCGGGTCGCCATGTCCGCCGCCGCCGAGCTCACACGTGGCCGTGCCGCTCGGGCCCCTTAATGCCCCCTCTTTCCCATGCTTTAGGTGCAGTTAGGGATGCTGATGCTCATAGGGTAGGCCATTAGGGCCGTGATGCCGTCGGCTCGCCGGAGCAGGCTAACCCGTGGTCGTGAGCTGCCATGGCCGCCGCCATTCCCCCTAGCCGCCACAATTGCTGCAATTAATGGTACCCCTAGGTGCGCACATGTGAGGTGAACACGCTGGTACCCGCAGCCTCGCCGGAGCTGCCGCCGGCGGCGAGCTACCGCCGTCGCTCTTCATCCCTCCCCTGTTCTCTCTCTGACTAGCGGGGCCCGCTTGTCAGCAGCCGCGCGCGGGCGGGAACCGACCACGGGCCGCGCGCGTGAGCGGGCCGCGCCACATTTCTGGGCCGCGCTGGCGCATGTGCGGGCGTGCGCGTCGCGGGCCGCGGTGGTTTTCCGGGCCGACCCAGTAGGGATTAAGGTTCTAGAGTTGTTTTCTTTTATTCTTTTCACATATTTGTGCATAGATTCAAAAATACATATCTTGTGATTCATAGATCCAAATGATGTGGTTTCAATTTTGTTGAGTTCTTGGTAATGTCTAGTTTATATTAAAAATGTAATATGTGCCATGTTCTATTATGCAAAATAGGGTTACTAATTATCTCTTTTATTCATGTGGGAAATAGGGGTAATTATATCTTTTTATGTGTAGCTCCAAATGGCATGAAATTTTTATGGTGGACTGATCATATCATGAATAGCTTGTAGTTAAATTTTCATATATTTTGTACACTATATGTGGGAGTTATGTATTTCTCTTGTTTGTATGGATGGATCTTGTGTGAATTTTCATAATTTTTCTATAGATCCAATAAAGGTAAAATTTGGTGAGTGTTGTTTTTAGGGTAGGATGATACTAGAAAAAAATATGAAATCTATTGTTTGACACTTTTCAATAGGGTTTCATATTTATGCTAGAAATAGATATGCCATCTGTTATTTTTGATGCAGCAAGTTCTGCTTGTCCAATTGCTTTAAAATTTTTAGGGTGGTCTATGTGAAGCATGAGATAGCTACTGTAATTTTTCCAGATTTTTCTGTACAGTTTTACTATATATTGCTTTAATCACCTAATTAACTAAATAAATTAGAAAGAGCATTAAATAAATTATTTAGAAGTTGGCACTATACTTTCTGATGTTCCTCTAGTATGCACTACCAGTTGGCACACTTGGTTTGGTCCAATTATGCTTTTGCATCATCACTAAATATTTAATTTGGTAAATCTGCCACTTATGGACAGATTCTGTGATTACTTGAATTCGGCTTGGTTAATGTAAGAATCATGCTTTGATGTTTATAAATGATTTGTGGAGAATTTCATAATCTTTCTAGAATGTTCTTTTGCAAGTCATTTGAATTTGTAGAACTCCTGTTGTGATTGAATTAAGGAACTGCTCTTTTGCATACGAAACCTGAGATTTTGATTTAAGTATGCCTTTACTCTTCCTAAGCGTGTGATAATGTTCCTAGGTGTTAGGCATTTAACTAAAGATAAGCATCTTTATCTTAGGTTATGCAAATTAGGTAAGTTGGTCTTGTTCTTCGAGTTGAGTTAGATAAATATTTTAAAGTGATTTGAATAGAGCTATTCTTAATCGGTAAACGAGTGTGCAGTGATGTTTTCGTTAAATACTTACTGTTATCCATTCATCATGAGCATCATGTCATTCTTTATGCATCCATGATATTTATCTTGTGCACATGCATGCAATAGGTATACCGGAAGGAGTGACACTGCTGGAATTTGAGGAACCGAGCACGGAGCAGCAGCAGCCAACACCGGAGGTTCAGGAGGTGCAGCCCTCAGGAGAAGTGCCAGACGAGGTCGCCGTTGAGTGCCCGGAGCATCGTCCATGCAACTTTGTGAAAGGCAAGCCCCGAAGCATATTAAGCCTCTTAATTTCGGAAATACAATTAAAGTACTATTGTTACATATATATTGTTGCATTAAGTTTAGGTGTTAGATGCAAACACTTGCTGCATTGGTTATCCAATCCTTGTCTAGATATTGATACCCTAAATCCTATGTAGCTCAGGCTCGTGTAGTGCTTAGCCCTGCTTAAATGCGGTAGAAGTCAGGTGATTTCTTGTCACCTGCGAGCTATAGGGTTATACATATGGCATGGTTGACTATATTTGCTATCGTGAAAAAGAACCTGTCTTAATTTGAATTGAAGACCGGATGGAGGCTTGCCGGTTTGCAATGACTCCGTCTGTGTCGCTTAAGGACTGAATGTTGGAGCATTTCCTGTTCATGTTGAACGCATGCCTCTCTCTTACTTGGCCGGGTTTGGAGACCGATCACGAAACCGAGTAGCTCAACTCAGGCCAGGAGTCGATAAGTATAAAGTACGCCTCAGAAGGGAGCCGTAGGCGTGAGTTCAAGGGCAGGTGATTTAAAAATCCTGATCGTCCTGGCTGAAGGGTAATCCCTGAGAGTGCTGGCGCTGATCGAACCCGCGAATTTGGTTCCTGAGTTGTACCAAAGGTGACCCACGGCTATCCTTGCAAAGTATGCCAGGGTGAGAGTTAGGAATACCCCCTCAGCTGAGTTGTAATTCGATTCGAGTCGCCGTCTATCACCGGTTAGTGAGAACTTGACGGGCTTATCTCCAAAGTAGATACACTAAATAACATGATGGTTCAGGAATAATGATATGATGATGACAACCTTATTATACCTGCTATGGTTAATATTGTTTGCTCCTAATAAATGATTGCTCTAGTACAAGTGCTAATTTAGTGGATAGGTAAATGATGATAAACTTGATGCTAAGTTTAAATTGATCACTATATTCTTAAGCTCTTTTATGTAACCGTGTCAAGCTAGCCCACCTCATAAGTATTGCATGATCCTTGGTGTCCTTTATTTCTGGTTTTGACGGGTAAGTCTAGCTGAGTACCTTCTCGTACTGAGGGTTTATTTCTCACTTGATGCAGATGACCAGTTCTACTTTGGTTGCTATAAGTATTGCCTTCTCCCGGCTGGGGATGAAGACTAGACCGTTGGACGCGGTCTCTCCTAGTTCTCGTACATGAAGATGCTTTTGGTAGGACATGACTAAGATCTGGCAATGTAATTGAAACTATGAAGTTATGTACTAAACTATGTTGCTTTCGTAAATTTGAACTTGGTTTGTAATATTTTATTTGAACTTCGATGGATGTAATCCGGATGCCACTTGTGAAATGTTGTAACGAATGATGTGTTGTGTTTAATCACTACGGTCTTGGTTTGTATGTCGAGAGTTGTTTGAAATCCTTCGAGATTTCCGGACTATCGGGATTATGGGAGTTTAAGTACAGGAATTTGATCACTGTGGTGATTGTTTTTGTACTTATGTTCTTATAATTTGGTCGGTTCTATTACAGCTTTAGTCTCGGATTTGCAGAAGGGGGTTTTCCAACCGGGACTAAAGGAGTTTTTCCAACCGGGACTGTTGCGCATTTCTGCACTGGTGTGGCATGCCAATTTTGATCATCAACAATATTTGCCCAAGAAAATACAAATTTATTTTGACCCACAAGTCCGTAGCACAACATAAGTAAACAACCGGTAGATGCACCGAGTATACAATGTTATATAATATTATTAGACGATGGCTGGGAAGGATTGGATCATTGTTCAGGCGGAGATCATTGTATCATTGTCGGATCGGAGCACTGGCAATACCCTCAGTCTCTGGTTATGCACCAGCATTGTAAAAAGTCACAGATGCCACCCGAGTTGTCGCTGCTTTCATCTACGCATACACGATTGCAAGCGGCGTCATGTATCAATCCAATGCGTATCCCTTTATAATTGCCACTCTGGTGTTTGTTGCCGCAATGGTATTTCCCAACGGACGCCGACTCTACATGGTTCAGATCCAGGCATGGATATTTATGCAACAAATATCGAAGGCGCATCAAACAACTTTTAGCAAAAGATTAATCAAATGACATCGCTGCTTGCAACATGTAGTTCATGCATGTGCACACATACATACCACCAGCTGCCACGATGACGGGTAGGAGGACGACGACTAGGAGGACGGCAACAGAGAGATTCATTTGTGAAGGCGCCATTGCTTCTTATATGGTGGAAGTTAATACGTTGAAGAAGACTGAGCGAGTAGATTTGTTGCGATCTGAGTTTGGAGAAGTCTGCCAATCAAAAAACTATCACTACCCAACGGGCAGATCCATCGGATTTGCTGCTCGGAGAAAGGAACTCTAAAAATTATGGGCAGCAGGTCACAGGTGACGTACTATTTGGGCTTGCTTCAGCTAGTTCACCTGCCATTTTAGTCAAACTTAAGATGTTTTGACTCTCTAAGATTTTTTAAAATATCTTATAATTTGAAATGAACGGAGCAGTAGAGTATAGTCCAACTCTGCGGAGCTTTTCTCGAGGGCGCGCTAGCCAGTTATGCTTCTGCGGCGGCAAACACTAGGAGAATAATAATCCGTGCTTTTAATTAATTTCCAAATAGAAATAGTCATAGATGCCTGTCCCCCGGGCTGACGGAGGATTGTAGGTGAATATATATGTCGTGTATATATAATCTCCCGTACTGTAATTTTTAGGCATGCTATGATTTACCCGAACATTCTTGTAATTAGTCTGATTTTTTTTTGAAACAATTTTTTTTTGAAACAATGTAATTAGTCTGATGGATCCATTTGTCTCGCTTCAAATTATTAATTTCTTGGTGAGGTTTTGGAACAGCTAAATTTCTCCTGTACTTGCACAGGTCTACATATCGTAAAACTTCTCCTCGGTCGATCACTCATCCAGTCACTGCTCGGTAGCAAGAGCATGATGAGTTGGTCCTTGATTACATTAAAAGAGAGATATTAAACCCTTATATTTTAATTTGACAACTTTTAGAAAAGTTCTTGTTGATTTGGCTTTTGTTGTAAAAAGAAAAGCTAGAGCACTTTGAGTTTCTCAGTATTACTCAATTGTTGCAAAAAGCTTTGGTCATTGAAAGCCGAAGTAATGTTGGAGAATCTCATAAGAAATGTTATCCTAAATGGTAAACTTGCTATTTAGCCATTGTTTGAGCTAAACGGCCACTTAAACAGGCAAAATAGTGTCCAATTTAAATGGGATAAACAACTAATTAAATGGAAACAAGGTACTACAATAGCATTTAAATAGTGTGTAAATGGACTAAAGTACTAAACAACTATTTAGGCTAACAGTGCTCATAAGTCACATCATGCTAACATGTATGCTAGTGAGTAATCTGATAGCCCGGACGATGAAACTGAAGATTGTTTTATTGTTGAATTTGTATGGTCAACTTAAGCCAAATCAGTTCCTTACTTTTCCCTCAAGCCGATTCACAAGAATTGGCAAGTGGAAATGCAATTTACATTTCATGTATCCAAGTGCGATCAATTTTATGAGATATTGAAAAACGAACACAAAAAATTGCCGCATCCTTTACCGCTCCTCAATGAATTGAAGCACCATGCATACTGTCAATGGTATAATTTTACTTCTTATACTACTAATAATTGCCATGACTTTTTGCGGTAAATCCAATCAGCCATTAACGAAGGATGATTGAGTCTCAGAGGGTGTAGATCGATACATTGTCCTACCTAGTCAATACTTTGGAATTGAAGAATCCTGTTGCCTTGGTTTGGCCCAATCAAGCCGAAATCTACTGCTAGAAAAATGTGTTAGAAATATGGGTAATTTCAGGTTTAATTTAATCCAACAAAATGACATGATCATAATCATAACAGTGGTGATTAAGTGCTTGTTTGAAAAGAACAGAAACATCATAAGCATGATCATGATGACATCAACATATTGCTTATTCCAAATAAACAAGAAGAGCATCACATGAATTATATTAACCAGTAATGGAAACATCATGTAAATCATGCTAACTAGCAAGGTTTTGATCAAAAACATAAGAGAATGACGAAGCACGCTATCATACCCTATGGCAGAGTCGGATGCACCCGATGGAAACATGGTGCCTTGTTGGTGTAGTCGTCCCGAACGGTGCAGTGCAGAAAGGATGTCGTGAAGATGAACAACGAGTAGTCGTGTCGCTTGCGGACACTCCCCAAAAACGCTATGGCCGCCCTTCACCCGAGCAGGTGAACTCGATGAAGCGGATGCGTTCCAGAGGCTCTACTCTTCCATCTCGTGTGCGCGCAAGAGATGGAACGAGGAGTACTACTGCTATGGGAGGTGTGGGGTAACCAAGAGAGAAATGACTGAAGGAGGAGTACAGAATATATACAACGCGGAGGACAGACCCAAAAGGCTCAGGAGGCAAGGAGTCTCATGTTATGGAGGCCAAGAGCCTCATGCCATGCATCAATGTCATGAATGCAAAAATGCCTCACGTCATCAACTCCAACGAAGTAAAAACTTCTGTAACTCTTGACTTCTGTAATTCTTGCCATCACTTTGCCAATTAAGACTAGTGGAAGAGTCATCAACTCCAACGAAGTAAAAACTTCTGTAACTCTTGCCATCACTTTGCCAATTAAGACTAATGAAAGTAACTCCCGTAATCAAGAGACATAATTGAAAATGAGAGTCCATCTGCTCGTCTGCGCGCGTGTGGCATTCCATTGTTCTCAACCTCTCAACAACATAGTTAGACAATATCCAACCATATAAGTCGAGTCAACGTTCAGTCAAAATCTTGTATGGTATTAAACCATAAAACATGCATTATTACGGACCATAGAGTTTATTTGATTTATTAATATTATATGAGTCAAGCTCATAAAATATCCAATAATCCTCACCAAACTCTAGCGTTCGATGCAAATTGGTCTCAGGACCACATTCCTTTTATATACCAATGTTTCGATGGAGACTGTTAAGTTGAACATCCATCTAGAGTAATAGTTGCACTCAGCCACAACTGAACAATGGACTAAGCCTTGAATTGACAATTTTATGTGAGATGAATTTCACTAGAACTCTTAACTGATACTAGGCTGCAAAGAGTATCCCCTCTGTTTTGAAGCATATAAGTCATACTTCTTGGCCTTTTCATGAGGATCTAGAGATTATCCACATCTCATAGATTGTGACTAGCAATCGAACTCATATAGGTGTGTTCCTTATAGGATGTCCTGTAGGACAACATCCCTGCTTAACCAGGCCACTCGGATCACATTAAGAACTTAATCAACCTCCCTTACAGTATTGGAGAGATGGTGCATCTCAAATGAGCTAGACTTTATTCTAAGGAGTCTCTCCCTCAGTCATCCACTAGCTTGTTTCACCATCCTAATTCACGGGATCTCCGATCACAAAGGACAGGTTACCACTATGGAGTGACTTCAAGTGGGTTTCAAGCCCAACTCCCTTGACGTACCTTCTATCACATTACGTGACAGACCCTTAGTAAATTGATCTGCCAGGTTTTTAGATGTATGCACATAGTCCAACGCAATTACTCTGGAGTTTCTCAGTTTCCTGACAGACTTCAGGCGCCTTTTCACGTGCCTTGTAGACTTCATGTTGTTCCTAGAACTGTTCACCTTTGTTATCACAGTTTGGTTGCCACAGTTCATAGAAATAGCCGTTATAGGCTTCTCCATAACCGGTAAATCCATAAGGAGTTCACGAAGCCACTCGGCCTCAGCACCAGCGGTATCCAATGCTGTCAGTTCTGCTTTCATTGTAGACTTCATTAAGACAGTCTGCTTGCAAGACTTCCAAGAAACAGCACCACCTCCAAGCAGGAACGCGTATCCGCTCGTGGCGTACAGCTCATCAGTATCAGAAATCCAATTAGCATCACAATAACCCTCCAGTACCCTTGGATACCCAATAAAGTAAATGCTATAACTCATTGTTCCTTTCAGATAGCGCAGTACTATCTCAAGAGCACTCCAGTGAGTATCTCCCGGATTTGACACAAACCGACTTAGCTTGCTCACAGCAAACGAGATATCAGGCCTAGTGGCGCTAGCCAAATACATGAGAGAACCAATTATTTGAGAATATCTCAATTAGTCATAACTTGTCTTTAATTGAAACCAATATCACGTTTAAAAAAAATGTGGCCTGTATTATTTCATCTCTTCACTCTCTACTACCAGGTCTGGTAAATCATGCATCAACCTAAGCAGCTTGCCAAACAGTAAAACATTCCCTGTACAGTAAGTTCTCTTATGCTGGTACAGGTAAACATTTGCTTTCAAGAACACGTGCACACGGAAAATTTGGTTTAATAATCACAAAAAGTAAAGAAAATAATTAATTAGACTAAAGTAAAAAAATAAATGAAAGATAAAAAGTATAAAGAAAACAAAAGCACATAAAACAAAAATAAAAAGGGAAAAAGAGAAGAGTCGAAATAAGAAAAGAAAATAAAAAAGAACTGAACTGCGACAACCTACCCAGTGTCCCGGTCTTTTTTTTTTAGTGTCCCAGTCTAATGATAAGCATTACTCAAGCGCACAGTGCTCGCTGTGGGCTGCGTGCTCGTTGTGGGCCGCGTCATGGGCCATGCTCTCATGCATCGTCTGCACTCGCCGCTTGTCATGAGGTTCCAGTCGGAGCGCTCGGACAGGAAGATTTCCAGGGCGTCGTGGGGAGGGTGGGCAGCGGGCCAGGAAGGAGGGGAAGGAAGAGGGTTAGGTTGGGCCAGGCCCAAGGTGAGTTTTGTTGTGGATTATCAATGTAAAGATGATATTTGGCCCAAATTGAGCCCAAGAGAGAGATTGACAGATATATCAAAATCATGATTGGTTAGGGTTTAATAGAAATTTGGAATATTTGATTCGAAGATTTTTTTTAAGATGTGAAAGCATGTTTCAAAGCTACAGAGATCTTTAGAAGTCAGATTAGGGTTTCGGCCTAGTGGGTTTATGAAGATGTAGTTTAGGGTTTTAGAGTTTTGACATGTAGCTGGATCGAGTTTCTTTCTAGTCGAGGAGAAAGATAGCGGGGAACAAAGACTTGAGTCAGATATTGGACACATGGGGTTTTCAATAAAATGATTTGAGATCGGATCGAAACCTAAGCGTGTTTGATAAAACACTTTTAAAACTATTTTGTACTCAAAACACTAGGAAACAGCATGAATGCAACAGACAAACAAGTTTTATAACCTATGATTCTTTAATTTGTATTTTAGAAAATAATTTTATTTTCAAATGGTTCCACACTTTCTAATTAATTTAAACAAATTAATAAAAGTTTTAAAATCCTACCAAAATTAAAACTGGGGTATTACAATTTGAGAGGTGAACTTTGTCTTTCTGAGAATTAGAACTGGACATAGCAACCGATTGATATTTTCTTCCCAGGTAGAGTAGCAAAAATGTGTTGACATAAATTTGGGTCATGCCAACACACATGAGATAGTCGAACATGTAGCATGTCCCTTGCTGCTTTGTCGGGTAAAACTAGAAGCTCCGTTTTTTAAAACCATATTGTCCAGTTTCATTGGAGAGCCCGACAATGGCCAATGAACGCTCACCAAGGAGGGGACCATTTTGGCAAGCATACCTTGGATTGCTCTAGGATTGGTAGGCCACCTAGAGCGCCTTCAAACGCAGTCGAGATGAATGGAGAACATAATTTATGGTTTGAAAAAGTAGGGCAAAAGAAAAGGTAAAAGGATAATGTAGATGCGATTTTGATCGATTGGATACCCTCAATCAGTTGTGGCCATTAGTGTTTTTAGGGTGGGAAGGTCTTGCCTCATGAAGAATTCAAATACATTAAGAGATGTGCTCAGAATCGGCTCAGATCCGATTCTAAAAATTTAAAACCATACCGGAATATCCGGAAGGTCCTGCCTCGTGAAGAATTCAAATTCATCAAGAGATGTACTTTTGGAGATGTGCTTTCTTTTTTCCTGACATGCCAATTTTGATCGTCAACAATATTTGCACAAGAAAATACAAATTTATTTTGACCCGCAAGTCCATGACACAACATAAGTAAGCAGCCGGTAGGTACACCGAGTATACAATGATATATATTAAAGTACACTGGCGGTCCTCAAACTTGTGCTCCTATGTCATCCCGGTCTTTGAACTCTCAAAACGGTCGTTTAGGTCCTTAAACTATGTTCGGATGTCAAAATAGTCCAAACGGGTCTAGACCCATACCAATATGCGGGGGCCACATGTCAGTTTCATCTCCCTCCTCTCTCCCCTGAGCTACCTCGAGTCTCTCTCTCTCTCTCTCCTGAGCTCACGGGGCAGGGGCGATGGGGTAAGGGGCAGCGCGGCCGGGGTGTGGGAGGCGCGGGCGATGCAGGCAATCATGGAGCATTGGCGGGCAACACGCGGTGCCGCTGGGCCGCACGAACACGGTGGGTGACAGGGTTGTGCAGGGCCACGCCATGGCAGCCTATCGGCGTGCGGGTTTGGCGCGGGCGACCAGCGTAGGGTCGCGCAGATGGATGGCACGAATGGGGCGTGCGTACTCGGTGGCTGCGGCGTGAAGAGGGAGCCATGCGGGGCCGACGCGGACGAGGGGTGCGCGACGCACAACCCGGGACAGTGCGGCCGCGCCGCCGCCGCCACCAGTGCCTCCTGTTAGTTTGATCTCCACTGGACTTGGCCCAACGACCTTGTCTGGGCCCTAATCTTGCGTCCTGATCGGGGACGCCCAGCCCAATGACGTGGCTGGTGGGCCCCCGTCGCGCAGTGCTATAAATAGGAGGTGGGGGCCAGTGGTTAGGGTCACGAGATTCACTGTAGCCGCCAGCACCCCACCAAGAAACCCTACCGATCAGGGAGGAGCTGCCAGCGACGGGAAGCTCCACCGGCGTCGCTACTGCTCCACCGCTTCACCGCCCGTCGCTGCCCTAGCGCAGATCTTCACCAGCGATTCAGTGACGGCTGGTTTCTCTCCGTCAAGTCCGACGGTCTGTACCTTCCCCTCTCTCTTAGTCTCTCTCTCCCTCTCTGGATTTGTGCACCATGATATTGTTTATACCAAATAGACAAGAACCTACTGACTGATCTACACCTAGAAAGATCCTAAGGAACTAACAATGGTATCAGAGCACTCGTTGCTAGCGTGTAGATTCAGATCGGGACTGAGAAAAGAAGCAGAAATGATTTTAGAATCGGATGAATTTGAAACCCTAACCCTAAAGAAATTGGACGGTTAGAGAGAAGGAAGATCATGCCGTCGGGCCATCTACATGACCGGCGCGCTGGAAGAACCTCACTACCACCGGCTGTTGGTTGACATCGCACGGGAAAGAGATGACCTGCGGCTCGTCGCCACATCGCGCGCGCACGAGCACAGAGCTCAAGGGCACCACCAAGAAAGAACAAAAGAAGAAATAGATTTCGATCTCGAATCGGAATCGGATGGAACCCTAACCCTAAGAAGCTAGAAGGACGGAAGGATTGGGGCCTACCTTTGGCTTACCTATCGCCGTCAACACTGCCGGCCGTCGCCTTGACGATGCGCGGGAAGAATAGAAGAGCCACCGCCGGCTTGCCGGCGCTTGGCCGCGTCACCGTGCGTGAGAGAGCAGATAAAAGGGCACCGTCGCGGGGTCAATCGATGGCGGTGCGCTCAGCCACGGGCGAGCGCGCGCGCCAGCGATGAGCTCCACGGCGGCGCCATGCGTCCGAGCCGGCCATGGGGCATCACGGTTGCTGCTCCTCCACTCGGCGCGATGAAAGAGAAATGGGAGGAAGGAAATGATCTAGGGTTACAGGGAGCGGACGCCGTGTTGCAGTTTTGACCTCCCGAGAGCCACAGACGGCCGTTCGATCTACATCGATGGCCAGGAGCGACCGGGCTCCATCCGGCCCAGGCGGGGCAGCGCGGAAAATGGCCGAATGGGCTAGTTTCCCGGCCCAGGCCCAGGTTGCGGCCTGGGCGTGGGGTGGAGGCGCCATGCGACCGGCGAGCGGGCTGAGTGCCTATCCCTGGGCAAGGCTGCGCACTACTGAACGTGCTTGAGCAGCTGGGCCGCGGTGCAACAGATGAGCCTATGGGCCAAATGAACAGCAGAAGAAAGTTTTAAGTCTTAATATTATTCAGAAGCTTATTTGACAGTTTGTTTTATCTCTAAATTTCTGGGAATTTTGCACCAACGTGTTAGATTTTCCAGAGAATAGATGAATACATGAGAATGCTTCTGAATAAGTATTATTTTAAGAATTTTGTCACGTTTTCCGCTGCAAAGAAAAAGGATATTGTCTGCTCATTAAATCCGAACCAACGGGAGGATTTAATTTGAAGAGCAATTACAGTTGTTCAGAAAATGATGAAAAGTTTATCCTCTAATTAAGATTGGAACCAACGAGAAAATTTTAATTAGAGGGATATTCACATTACGATTTAAGTTAAATTATGATATTGTTATTTTCTGACCAACGTTGATGATAACAATATTATAAGCTTATTTATGAGATTGAGGTTGAAATTTGAATCTCTGATAAATTATGCATCAAAGTGAGCAATTTTTTCAGAGAATACATAAAAATCAGAAATGCTCATGAAATAGAAAGATGTTTTTCCGCTGCAATGATGATGATGATCTTCTAATTAAATTCGAACCAACGGGAGAATTTAATTTTGAAGAGGATTAATGATAATTGAGTTGCTCCATATGTTAATTCTATTTATGTCCAACGGTGATGTGGAATTAATGTACAAGAACATTGTATTCATGATGTTGCTAATTTTAGCAAAAGTTATTGCTAGAAAATTTTATAAGTTCTATCTATGAATTTTATGCATTTATTCTATTTCTGCCCAACGGTGATATAGAATTAATGTAGAAGAAAGTTGTTTTGTTCTATATCTGCCCAACGGTGATATAGAATAGAACATAAAGAAATCAGAATTTAATGTTGATAACTATTGTTCAATATTTTTAGACAAAGATTTTCTTGCTCTCGTTCTTGAAGGCAGAAAAGAAAGAGAAAAGAAAAGCACTGGGTTCTTGTGACTCAGATGATGAAAAGCCTAAGCACAAATTGTGTATATAAAAGTAGGTCATTGCATAAGAGACTGTGTCCTCTTTAAGAGTGGCTTAAAAAGAAATGTTTTTCAAAGATTTCAGGGATATTGATCCAAGAAAGAAATAGAACAATAAGAGTTTAGTTTGAGAAATGTCTTTTATGTACTCCCTAAAATAATAATAATAATTTTAATTTTCAGTTTTTATCATCATGATATGAATTGTAACGAGTGGCATGCATGTTTAATTTGACCAACGTCGGATTAAGCATGTGCGTTAAAGAATATCGAATTTATTCCTGAATTTGATGATTGAATATGAGCCAATCCTGGCACTTATGTCCCTTCAAGAGAATTGTCTTGCATGACGGCATAAATTTTAAGAAAATACCCGCGTTGTGGGATGAAGTTGGTATAGTACTTGTCCTGCACGGCAGGAGAAAGTGAGATGATGATGTGTATCCCGCACAGGGAGAGAAGTTTAGGGTAGCTTTTGTGCTATCCTAGTATGAGTTTAAGAACAAAAGAAGTTGAAAACGAACCTCATGATAAGAATGACATGCAAGCATGACTTGCAGAAGTACTGATGAAAAAGACTCTGTTGAGTTCTTGAAGTGAAATGAGGAAAAAAATACATACTCTCATACGAATTAAGAAATAATTTTATGATGTAATCATGTGGATGAAGTAATCAAAGTATCCTCATTCACAAGAGTTATAAATGTTTCGAAATTGTGGCAGAAAAATTTTGTGCCACATTTCGAGGGGGAGGATTGATAACTATGAATTGAGAAAGATAGAAAGACAACGAAAGAAACTAAGAAAAATAATTGAAAGATATTCCCCATTGTATGCTTTGCACTTAGAGAAAAAGTGATCTATAAAAGATGAAGGTGATCGTTGAGGGAGTACAACGGTTATAATAAAGATACCCCTAAGTACAGAAATGGCTAAATTCCTGAACCTTTTACGGTTCGACAGGAAGATAGCAATGAGACTAAGAAATATTAAGACGGTGCTTAAAGCACCAAATGAGATAGATTTTAATAGAATAAACCCAAAATAAGAAAGATTGAAAATACACTATCCTTACAGAAGATGGAGTAATCTGGGAGAGTATGGTATGAAAAGATCTACGACTTGAAGAGAAGTGGGACCAGTGCCTACTCCAATGACTCAAGATCGACAAATGTTCAACACCATATTGATGTTGTATGACTCATACAACACATGTTGTTAGCCCTTTAAGAAGATGAATAAGAAAACAATGATCTGGTTACCCTATAAAATCGATTGACGATGAAAGAGCAACAATAACCCCATGTGAAAGAAGTGTCATGCCATTAGCTGCAGACCTTAAGGTCTCAAAGAATAAGAGAATCAGATATTATTGATAATTATAAGTTATATATATTAATAAAGAAATTCAAATGGAGGGTGATCCACCTCATTTGAAGAAACCATGAGAGACGTTAACATGTCTAAATGGCAAGAAGCTAAGGTAATTGAAATGAAATTAATGAATACCAACGAAGTTTGAGAAACAGAAGCAGTTCCTAATGGAGCCAAAACAGTAGGCTGTAAAGGGTCTACAAGACGAAATGTGGTTCCAAAGGGAACAGAAGATATGAAGCACGACTTGAATCGAAAGATTTTACGTAAGAGAATGAATAGATTACAATGAGTGCTAGTGGCACATCACGATCTGAGATGAAAGTAAAGACAACATTTCCTAATGGGATTTGTATGAAAATAATTACCTGGCACAACCTAAAGATTTTGTCATGGAAAGAAAGAACGAACGAATGGGATGTCACATGTTAAAAATCTTTTATGAATTAGAGCAAGTCTCTAAACAGTGGCATTTCAAATTGAAAGGTCAACTAGAAATTTTGGGTTAAAGAGAATGAGAGGACAATTGTATCTGTACAAAGTTATAGAATGGGAAATTCATTTCCTAATCCTGTATATGTGGATGACACCTTACTTGCTAGTAGTGATGTCAATCTACTCTATGTGAAGCAGTTCTTGTCCTCGAGATTCAATAAGAATGTTCTCGGTGAAATAACACTCATTATAAGAATTGAAATTCATCGAGACAGATGAAAGGGGTATTAGGATTATCACAAAGACATGCTTAGAAAAGATTGTAAAGAAACAAAGTATGCATGCAAGTGACCCTACGCCTGTTCATATAGTCAAGGGTAATAATTTTGAGAATTCTAACGTTACAAGAACCGAAATGAGATTGATCAAATGAATATGGATCCATATGCTTCAGCTGTTGGAAGCTTAATGAGTGCACAACTATGATATTACAGTTAATGAGTGCATAAGTATGATATTACCCTGACATAGTTCATTTATCTGGGATGTTTTGGTAGAAAGTCCAGTCCAGATATAGATCACTGGAATGAAGTTGAGAATGTCTTGCAATTGTGCAAAGATTTAATAAGCCTCATGATGACTAAGAAAGAACAAGTACTCTCAAATGGTTGTGGGTACAAGAATGTTGAATTTCGACAAGATGTTTAGTGAAACCCACATAGTAGCTAACTCTCGCAGTTGGAGTTTTATTGTGGAAAAGCTCCAAAGAAACAGTTGTGGTGTCATCAATGATGCATACCTATAGTACAACTTATTATGAGGCTTATAGGACAGGCGAAATGGTTAACTTATACCCGGAATTGGTAATGGTATACAACAGCAACTACCATTTGAAGTGATTGACTCCTATGACAACGGGTCAAGTGTGCTGCAAAACACATTGACATGAAGTTAGACGTTGTGAAGGAGAAAGTCCGGAATCTTTTAAAAGCTTTCGAATATATAAGTAAAAAGCAAGTACTTGCAGATCCGCTTATAAAGGCTTACCACCTAGTGTGTTCAAAGAACGCATAGTCGACATGGGTTTATGGTATAGCCTATGATTCCCGGACAACAAAGGGCCCAAAGAAAGTATCATTTCAAAATGGAGAAGTGTATTGTGACTGTTAGTCTAGCGGCACTAATTGTTGTGACGATGGGACAGTCCTTTGCGCTAATCTATGATGAAATAGAAAAGAAGGAAGGAAAATATGAATTGAAAATTTGAATAAGAAATTGAAGAACGAAGAAAGTGATGAGAGATCAAGAGGGAGAATGTTAGTTTGATCTCCACTGGACTTAGCCCAACGGCCTTGTCTGGGCCCTAATCTCGCGTCCTGATCGGGGACGCCCAGCCCAATAACGTGGCTGGTGGGCCCCCGCCGCGCAGTGCTATAAATAGAAGGTGGGGCCAGTGGTTAGGGTCACGAGGTTCACTGTAGCCGCCAGCACCCCACCAAGAAACCCTACCGATCAGGGAGGCGCTGCCAGCGACGGGAAGCTCCACCGGCGTCGCTACTGCTCCACTGCTTCACCGCCCGTCGCTGCCCTAGCGCAGATCTTCACCAGCGATTCAGTGACGGCTGGTTTCTCTCCGTCAAGTCCAACGGTCTGTACCTTCCCCTCTCTCTTAGTCTCTCTCTCTGGATTTGTGCACCATGATATTGTTTATACCAAATAGACAAGAACCTACCGACTGATCTACACCTAGAAAGATCCTAAGGAACTAACACCTCCCTCCTCCACAGCGGCAGTGCCGCTCTGACATACCTTGTGGCGCGGGGGCATAGGGCAGCACAGGGCGGTGCCTCCTCGGATTTGGGGACTAAGATTCCGTGACTTTGCTCAATAAAGTTACAACGTAACTTTCTCTCTATCTCGGCCGTCCAAATCAGATCCAAAGGTTATCTTCCTCTCAGCTTAGGGGGCCACTGTGAGTGACTTGATAGCTTTCATCACTGATTTTTCTTCGCTCCGCTCTATTCATGCGCGCGGCGGCGCTCTTCAGTGATGTGCGGTGCTCCATTGTCAAGGACGGCATGGTGGCAAGCACGCTTCTGGCGTGCAGGACGGCACGGGCCTCAGGATGTGGTGAGCGTGCATGGCCAGCGTGGAGGGCAACGACGCGAGTGTGCGCAGCCAGCGCAGATGGTGGCGCGGCGAGTTGGCTGTCGTGAACAGACACTAGTCGATTGAGCTTCAACTTTCGCACGTGGTCGTCGCCGGCACCGTCGTCGAAGCCTGGCTCCCCAACCTTACGTGCGATATTGAATGACATGTGAGGGCCAGCGTGGCCCAAACGGAGGCGTCCTGAGGGAGATTGGGCGCACCATCCGCCAATGACGGTCTCCAAGGGCGACGCCGCAGAGATGGCAAGCGCGAGGACGATGAACGGGAGCAGAGGGAGTCTTCGCGAGCGCGGCAGCTGCATGGGCTCGTCCTCGACCTGATGGCTCGCCAGGGTCTTGTGAAAGGACAGGATCGTTAAGTGGAAGAGCGTGACGCCAGCGAGTACGACGCATACGACGACGGCCGCTCCCATGACGAGGCAGAGCCTGTTGAAAGGGGCAAGTAGAGATTTCGATGCAGAGCAGGCGCTGTTCCGGGCTGTAGAAAGTAAATGACCAAGCCAACAACGATTTCATTGATCTCGCGAGTACATATACATGTTACAACTCAGGTTGTGTGATTGGCAACCACACTACGTGCTAGTGTACATCGTGGGCGTGGGATCGTGCTCCGCGGCTCATGTGGTGACCGCGCACCGGTCTCGGTCAGCGTTGGCTGTTGGCCTGTCCACGTCTTGCGCTGTACCTCAACACCCCCCCCCCCCCCGCAGTCTGATGAGTAGCGTCGAACACCAAGTGATCACCCCCCTGGAGTCTTGTGGCTGGGAGACTGGAGCGGAAGCGTTCGAAGACCATCGTCGGGAGACCTTTGGTCATCACGTCCGCGAACTGCTCACCGGTAGGGACATGGAGAATTCGGAGCTGCCCGAGATGAACACGTTCACGAACAAAGTGAATGTCCAGCTCAATGTGCTTGGTGCGCTTGTGATGAACCGGATTCGACGACATGTACACAGCGGACACATTGTCGCAAAAGACCACGGTCACCTTGCTGATGGAGCAACAGAGTTCATCGAGGAGCTGGCGGAGCCAAATGCATTCGGCCACCGCATTTGCCACCGCACGGTACTCTGCTTCGGCGCTAGAGTGGGGCACCATGGGTTGGCGTTTAGACGACCAAGACACGAGCGAATCGCCAATATAGATGCAATAGCCTGACGTCGAACGCCGTGTGTCGGGGCAGCCACCCCAATCAGCATCAGAGTAGGCGGTGACATTGAGCTCGGCGGAGGCGCGAAGAAGGATGCCGTGCGTCGTCGTGCCTCGGACGTAGCGTAGAATGCGCTTTCAGTAGGGTCATGTGGGGCGCTCGCGGGTCATGCATATGGAGGCACACCTGCTGCACGGTGAAGGTGATGTCAGGCCGTGTCACAGTCAGGTATTGCAGAGCACCCACCAAACTCCGGTAGGTGTGCACGTCATCGATCGGTGGTCCGTCAGCCGGCAGCTTGCCCTTGGCATCCACCGGCGTGGCAACGGGCTTGCAGTTCTTCATGCCCGCGTGCTCGAGGATATCCTCGGCGTACCGACCTTGGTTGAGGTAGAAGCCATATTTGGTGCGGCTCACATCAATGCCGAGGAAGAAGCTGAGCGCACCCATGTCGCGGACGGCAAACTCAGATCGTAGCCGATTGACGACGTTGGCAAGAAGCGTGGAGCTGGATCCAGTGAGCACAATGTCATCCACATATAGAAGAAGATAGGCGACATCATGGCCACGCTGAAGTACGAACAAGGAGGAGTCTGAGCATGTGGCCCAGAAGCCAGGCTGGATGACGAATGCCGCGAAGCATGTGTACCAGGCCCGTGGTGCCTGACGAAGTCCATACAAAGACTTATCAAGGAGACATACTGCTGCTGGGCATTCTGGATCGACAAAGCCTGTGGGCTGTTGGCACAACACTTGTTCTTGTAGATGACCATGGAGAAAAGCATTGGACACATCGAGTTGCTTAGTAGGCCAGCAGCAATGGTGAGAACTGTCCTGATGGTGGCCGGTTTGACAACAGGAGAGAACAGGGGCGGATCCAAAGGGGGGGCTGGGGGGCTCCAGCCCCCCCTAATTTCTTGATTTCAATGCTAATTACTGTAGCAAAAACTTGATTTCACCGTTAAATCTTCGTGCAAATCAACATCTCTGTTGTTTTAGCCCCCCCTTATCCCGCATCCCACATCCGCCACTGGGAGAGAAGGTTCCCCAAAATCGATTCCAGCTCGCTGTGTGAAGCCCCGTACTACCCATCGAGCTTTATAGCGTTCCAGTGTGCCATCGGGATTGAGCTTATGCTTGAAGATCCATTTCCCGGTGACTACATTGGCACCCGGTGGGCGATCAACGAGACGCCATGTTCGATTGTGCTGAAGGGCATCATGTTCAGCGGCCATGGCAGCTCGCCAGTTAGGATCTTGAAGTGCCGAGCGAACGGATTTGGGTATGGGTGAGATGGTGGCACTGGTAGGTTCACTGGTGAGCGCGTAGCGCAGATTTGGCATGTGAATGCCAGACTTAGCCTGTGTCTGCATACGATGCCCAGAAGGTGCAGTAGCAGCAGTAGACGGAACAGTGGGCTGAGTAGGCATTGAGCGTACGGTAGAGGGTGATGATGATGACGGGGCACTGCTGGGCGAGAGTTGGGGTGATGGCGAAGCAGCACTGCTGTGGCTATTTGGTGGAGTTGCTGAACACGCTGATGTATTTGGTCTGGCATGTGACTGAACAAGAATGGGACAGTCCGATGGTACAGTGTCTGCATCGGCTGTTGTCAGATTTGGTTCAGATAATGAACTGAGAAAGGGAAAGCGTGTTTCATCAAAGATGACATGTTGACTTGTGATGACTCTACATGTGTTGGTGTCGAGACATCTGTAGCCCCGGTGATCAGCCGGGTAACTCCGCGGTTGGGCGGAGCAGCAGCCCTGATCCCTCGACAGCTCTCCCGCGTGCGACCAGAAAGTCGAGCGAGAAGATGGCCAGGTTGAAGATGTTAGAATAAACCCCGACACAGTGCCATGGTGTGTGCGTCAGTGTGCCGCGCGCCGTGGTGGTGTCGATTGTGTTGTGTCTGTGTCCGCGACATTGCAGCCGAGCTGCGGTGCGAGCTGTCCTGGGCACACCGTGGTCAAGTTGGAACCAGTGGCTGTGCATGGAGGTTGCCAGGACTGTTTCAACGGTTGGTTCTTAGGAGTCGGTGGTGTGCATGGCTGTTTAGGAATTCGTGGTTGCATGTAGCTGGTTAGCACGGAGTAGGCCGCAACGTCTGGGATGAGCAAATGGCTCTCAAGGTGTTGCTGAGCGAGTCGTGCCGAACTGCCGATCATGGCCGTGAAGTCCTGGTGAGTGGAGGAGAGCTCCATGCATGGTGCTTCCCCTGGCTGGTTAAATATGCCACTCCTACTTTCAGTTTTTGCCGAGTCCAGTCATTAAGAAATAGCCAAGATACAAACGAGTTTGTCACCGCAGTGTTCGTCGCCGGAAAATAGTGTGTCTATTGTGCTTGTTCTACCTCTCGTCAAGAGCGTTAGCGTGCGCATGTGTTCCTAGGCGAAGCCAACAGAAGAAAACCGTGATGGAGAAGACGACGCAGCGATTGCCAGACAGAGATGTTCAGCGGCGGCGCCAGCAAGCTGCTGCGCGTGCAGCAGCATGACGGAGCTGATGCAGAGTGCGAGGAAGAGGATGAGGAGCAGAGATCTCGTCCCGGAGCCGACCCTCTTCTCCAGCAGCATTAGTTGGGGCGGTTAGGACTTAGGAGAACTCCTCCGGCTGGCTCCGCCTCCATGGACTCCTGCCCGCCTCATTTCCTTTGTCAAAAAATAGAGATGCCATGCCTGGATTGCTTGCAACAATTGTGACCACGTTGAATCTCTCTTGAATGGCGCCTACGATATGAAGGCGGCCGCTCGAGGTCAGGGCCGAGTTCCTCCTCCTGTTGCGGTCATGGTCATCAATCTCCCTCACGAGGTGGGCACAGGGACGACGGGGTTCGGCACAGCGGCGGTGGGGCCAGGAGCAGGGACGACGGGGCTCAGAGGGATGCGGTGTGGTGGCGGTCGCGCAGCTCGAGGCCGCGCTCTGGCTACTATCCGACAATTGCGGCCTCACCGCGCTGTGGCTGGCCGACATCGTCGCCTACCTCCAGGACGGCGTGGCCAGGGGCGACGCCCTGAGCCCGTGAGATGGAGAGGAGAGAAAGAGAGGTGGAAGATGGAGCTGACATGTGGGCCTCATATGTCAACAAGCCCCATAACCTACAGTTTAGATCTGTTTGGACTATTTCGACACCCGAATAGAATTTAAGAACCTAAACAACTGTTTGAGAGTTTGGGGACCGAAATGACAATAGTATAAGTTTGGAGACCATCAATGTCCTTTGCTCTATATATTATTATTATAGACGATGGTTGGGAGGATCGTATCACTGTTTAGGCGGGGACCATTGTATCAATACCGGATCGGAGCGCTAGCAACAACCTCGGTCTCAGAGGTGCAATGGCTATGGCACCAGCATTGAAAAAAGTTACAGAAGCCATTAGAGTTGTAGCCGCTTTCATATATGCATACATTATTGCACTTGTCGTTTATCAATCCAATGCATATCCCTTTATAATTGCCGCTTAGGTGATCACCCCTCACACAAGAATAATTCCCAAAGGAAGCCAACTCTGCATGGTTCAGATCCAAACATGGATATTTAAGCAACAAATGTCGAAGACGCATCAAACAACTTTTAGCAAAAGATTAATCAAATGACATTGCCTCTTGCTGCAACATGTAGTTCATGCATGTGCATGTGTACATACCACGAGCTGCTATAACGACAGGTAGGAGGACGACGACTAGTAGGACGGCAGAGAGATTCATTTGTGAAGGCGCCATTGCTTCACGCATCAAACAAGCTGAAAAGTATGGATTATAAACCGAATGAACATGACCATTATTTCTCGTCAAGTGAAAACGACAGATATTTAAGGACAGACAAAGTATTCTACGAAAGCGGTCGTCCCTGTCCCCGGACGGACCTCCCCAGAAGACGAAGGACGGAGCGAGAGAATAAAGACTAGCCACAGCGTCGTCGTCGATGCCAGCCTGCTGTTTTTTTCCAGCGCTGCAGCTGTTTCTTTTGTTTTTTCTACATGGGCCTCGTTTACTTCTCAAATTTTCTCTCAAATTTCACTATACAAAAAGAAGATTCCCCGTCACATCAAAATGCCGACACATATATGAAGTACTAAATGTAGATGAAATCAAAAACTAATTGCACAATTTTGTGGTACTTTGCGAGACGAACATTTATTACCAAATAAAAGCAAAATTGCTACAGTGTTAAGACACTGTTCATGCTCCGAATTCAGGCCCGAATTCAGACATCTAAACACGCCCATGTTTTGCTCTCTGGCTCGCAGTTGCTGCAGCTGTGAATGAGGGCAGCCGAACAGCTGTCTGCATCGATGCTGGTAGTACAAGTAGGACCCAGTAAGCCAGAACATTTCCTTTCTTCCTCGAGTGCTGCTGTTGTACAAAAATATTTGTTTAATTGCCTTGCCGGCTCAGCATTGAGACAGAACTTTCCACGAGTAGAAGTTTTTTTTAATTCAGGAGTGTTTAGTTTCTGGGTTGAAAAATTTTAGAGTGTCACATCAGATATTTTATGAGATATCGGAAGGGGTATTCGGATACTAATAAAAAAACTAATTATATAACTTGCCTGGAAACCGGAGACAAATTTATTAAGCCTAATTAATCCATCATTAGCACATGTTTAATGTAGCATGCCATTGTCAAATTATAGATTAATTAGGCTTAAAAATTTGTCTCGCAAATTTATCGCAATCTGTGTAATTAGTTATTTTTTCATCTGTAACACCTCTGGGTGTTAAGCAGACATTCACATCCTAAATCATGAGCATTTGCATTTCATGCATGATCATCATCACATGTAAGTTAAGTTAGGATTTATTTAAAACTGTGATAATCATGTTTGGGCTCCGAGTTTGGTAAAAATCCTAGGTAAGGTGGTAAAAATTTGTGGAGCTATAATTTTAAATAACTTAGAATTAATTAGCATGATTTTTGGAGCAAGTTTTGTATTCAAAATCTTCCCAAATTTTGCTTCTAAAATTATTTCAGAAAATTGAGTTTTCATTTAAAAATTTGACTTTAAATCATCAATTCAAAATCTAGTTAGAATTTTGAAAAGTGACCTAAATGAAAGTTGTAGAGAATAAAATTTTAAACAACTTTTGTTTTGGGAGCAATTTGTGAAAATGTCTTTTTCATCTTCAAAATTTGAATTTGAATCAAATAATAAAATCTGGAATTTATTTAGAAAAGAAAAATCACTTTTCAGCCTTATCGGGCCGCCGCCCCATTCCGGCCCAGCGGCCGAAGCCGGCCCGGCCTGCTTCGCACCCGCGCCCGCGCCCGCGGTCAGGAGCCGCCCACCCCGTGGCCGCCAGCGTACGGCTCCGCCCGACGTGTGGCCGCAGTGGCCCCCACGACTGCGCCCAGCCTCCAAAACGGCTGGCCCGAGCGCTGCTCTCGCCATCCTCGCCATTTCCGCTCGCCACTGCTCGCGTTCGCCTCCCGCAGCTCAGCTCGCCGCGGCAGCCGCCGTGCCATCGCCGCCGCCGTTCCGCCCTCGCTGCTCCTCCTCTCTTCGATTCGCCACGCCCCGGCTCCGCTTCGCCTTCAGCTTTTCCAGACGCGAACCGTCTCCGCAGCTCGTGCTCAGGTGAGGGCCAATTTGGCCGCGCTCCTCCTCCGCTGCCGCCATGGCCGCCGTTGGCCGGCGCTCGTGGCCGGAGCTCCTCCGTAGTTCTTCTCCCTCCATTTTTCCCTTGTCACGACCGCCTCCACCTCGCGGATCTCATGCGCGCTCATCGGCCACCACCGTGGCCTGCACCGGCCGGCCACCGTGCGACCGCACCGTCGCCCCGCCATGCGCGCCGGCAAGCTCAATGCCGAGCTCGTCTGGCCACATGCTAGGCACCGTTGGTTTCGCCTCTCCGTGGGGAAGCCGCTGGTGGTGACCTCACCGCCGGCGAGCTCACCGGCGGCGAGAATCGCGCAGCCAGCGTGTCCCTCTCCTCTGTGTGGCTGACATGTGGGGTCACGGGCCCACCTGTCTGCCTCAGCTCGCGCTCGCGTGTGCACTGCACCGGGTGCATCCAGCATTTTCAGCGGCTACAGTTAAATGGATTTTTGAAAATGATTTTTTCAGAAATTGTTAAAAAGGGTTTCTAAAATCCATAACTTGCTCATTTTAGCTCAAAAAATTGTGAAACAAATTTTGTATTGTTCCTCTGGACTAGATCTATAGTTTAAAAATATTGCATGTCAAGTTTGAAATACTTCTCTGTAGAGTTTTTATTTAATCACTAAAACTGTTGTTTTCTTGTTAAATATGTAATAAATCACAGAAAGCTCAGAAAAATATGGTTCCACTTGTTATAATTTTCTTTTGTGATGTACTTTCTAGGAAAAATATATGCCATGCATGTTCTGTGGAAAAATCTTGAGTTGTAGTACAAGTGTTTAATATTGCTAATAATTGCTATTTGTGCTAGAGAGAAAAATATGAATAAAACATGCATGTAATAATTTTTCTATAGTGATTGTTTATTGTGTAGAATATAGGAAAAATGTTAAATCTGTTGTTTGATACTTTTCATAGTATAAAGTATTTTTATGCTCATTTTTAGGCTCTAGCTTGTTATTTTTGTGTAGGCAGTTCTATTAATCCCAATACAATGAAATTTTTGTGGTATGCTAGATTAGATGATAGAAAGCTACTATAATTTTCTTAGATTTTTCTGTGCTACTAAAATAGGTGTTGCTGTTCAAACCTAGTTGCAATTAGGGTTTTATTTAACCTTGTTAATGCATGACTAGTGAATAGGATTTTGCTTTGGTGTATCTTTGAAGCATTTAATAAAATGTGCTGACTTAGCATGGTAGTAGTAGTAGAAAAGAATGCAGTAGATGACATGTGCTTGTAGTTTGTATAGTCTTGGATGATGTTGACTACCTTATGGAAGAAATGTATTCCTACTTTATGAAATAAAGTGAACTTAATTATCTACATTTCATTCATCATGACCATTACATGTCATTTTCGCAATGCACCTAGGCATAAGCACTTATACGATTGCATCATACAGGATCGCAGGAAGTAACGTCGGTAGCAGTTCCCGAGGAGCCGGAAGAGCAGCCCGAGGAGCAGGAAGTGCCCGAAGCCGACGAGGAGGTCGGTGAGAATCTTCCGGAGTGCCCAGACCACCGTCCGAGCTCTTTCGAGAGAGGCAAGCGTTGCTGCATTATACTTTAACTGCTGCATTAAGTTTAGGAGTTGTTTGCAACCGTTGCTGCATTATACCTTGTTTACTATGTTCTACCCTATCCTTGTTACCTTGTCATTCGCAGTCAAGTAATTGCTTAGCTTGCTTAGACCGGTAGAAGTCGGGTGATTTCCTGTCACCTGCGAGCTATAGGTGGTTATCTGGATCTGCTTGAGAAAAGATGTCATCATGAAATAACTAAGTGTTAATGTGAAATTGAGACCGAACGAAAACTTACAGGGTTTCGGACTGTAGTGTTTTCCGTCTGTGTCGATTAAGGACCGTCTGTTGTTGGGCCTCGGGTCATGTTGAACGCATGCCTCACATTTAGCTGGCCGGATAAAGTACCTTCCGACCGCGAAGCTGTGAGATTATTCGGGCCGAGTGGATTGCCTGCAACGCACTGTACCGGAGTAGTAGTGGCAGGATACGGGGGCGCGATGATAAGGCCAAAGAGCAGTCAGGCGGCCCCCAGGTACATGTGGTTCCTGGCAAGCTTGCGACTTCACCTGAATGATTGACTCGGTGACCAACACCTCACTTTAGCGGGTGAGTGAGGTTTGTGTGAGGAATAACTTACCAGCTGGTTAATAATCGATTCGAATCGCCATCGTTCACTAGATAGTGAGCACTTGACTTGAGCTACTTCATCGTAGTAATATTGATGGAACACTTGGACAATTATATGAAATATGACATAACGGAAGTTGTTAGTGATCATTGGTTATCATTACCTATTTAATTACATGTTACTTTAGTACAGGTGCAAATGTAGTTGACATGTTAATAAAGATTTAACTTGATGCAAAGCTTTTGTAAAGATTCTCTAAATACTAAAAATGTCTTTTTGCAAATGAGTCAGCTACCCCACCAGACAGCCTGTCATGATTCCTTGGTGTCTTTTATTTTTGGTTCTGTTGGGTAAGTCTAGCTGAGTACCTTCTCGTACTCAGGGCTTTGTTCTCACTTGTTGCAGATGGGCAGATGTATTACGGCTATTGTATCAACTGCCTTTATCCTGCAATGGGAGAAGCTTAGGACCATGGGCAATGGTCATTCACTACATCTCATCTGATGCTTTTGATAGAAGATGATCCTGAACTGGCAATGTATTTTGAACTCTGTGTGCGTGTGTGATTTGAACAAAATGCTTCCGCTACTTTCATTCGAAACTGGTTTGTAATAACTATGTTTAAACTCCGATGTATTTGTGCCGCGAACTTTTATGTAACTTGTGATGGTGACCGCTGAACTTATTACGATCTTGGCTGGTATGCAAGTTGGTTTGAAATCCATCGTGATTTCACGGACTACCGAGTTATACGGGCTTAAGTTTGCTAAATCGTCTGCTCGGTGGATTATTTTCTCACTTAATCTCGTATAATTGGTCGGTTCTGTTACAGCTGGCATCGGAGCATGGTTTAGCGTGTTTACTGTTCACAAGTGTATTTAAAATAAAAATGTGTTTGAAAAACATGATTTACAAACTAAGAGTGTGCCAGTGGTCATATCCTTTATGCCCAGTAAGGACTCTAGGTGGCTTAATTAAGTACTGACTTGGGGGTTCTTGCACCATATTTCTCTTTCGTTGCTCATACGGCGTGCTATTGTATGAGTGCCACTTACTTGAGTGGTAATGTATGGGTCAGTTGCCTCTACGCCTCGGTAAGTGTGAGATGTGAGAGCATGATCGGATACACCACCGATCTAGCGAGACCAGGCTCTAGAGAGAGGTGATAGTTCTATATAGTGGGTGCATACGTTGACTCAGGCCAACAATAATGCAGACCGCATGATTGGACAGTTGGTCCAGGAAAGGAATAAAGCCTGGAACGAGAGAAACCTCCTGAGGCAGAGGGTCGAGGAGCTAGAGGAGTACAATGTCAACTTGCATGAGGAGTTTCATGCGCTCTACAACGGGATTAGCCCGTATGCTCCTCCAGAAGCCGCCGGTATGGACGTCGACGACGATGAGGACGAGCCCGCAGCCACACCTGCTGATGACGACGCTGCTACTGATGGTAGCAATGGTGACATCTCCGACCCCGATGATGGCCCTGAGGAGTAGGCTAGTTGCTTTGCGTTAGCTGCTAGGCCCTGTAACGATGACCTTCTTTTGGCTTCATGTATCTTGATGTATCTCGTTTGAACCTTGAGACTTGGTAGAATGTTGGATCTTGGTTGTT
Organism: Saccharum hybrid cultivar R570; assembly: GCA_038087645.1. Classification (NCBI taxonomy): domain Eukaryota; kingdom Viridiplantae; phylum Streptophyta; class Magnoliopsida; order Poales; family Poaceae; genus Saccharum; species Saccharum hybrid cultivar. Next base: position 643,397 of record JAQSUU010000296.1, read on the forward strand.
CATGTGATACCTGAGCGCATAAAGTCCAGTGTGTGTATGCTGGCAACGTGGTTGTATTGGACGCGATGTTTGCATTTGAAGTAATTTAATTAGTGGTGTTGTTTTAATTGGAATGCGATTATTGTGCCTCTGTTTTGTTGTATGACTTTGTTCTCTCCATTGAGTTCAGTACGGCATAATTTTTCATTCACTCACAATTACTACAACTTCGCTTAATCATTACTTATTGTTGAAATATGCAGATGGCAAACACTCGACGCGCCACGTATGAGGCTGCTAAAACTGGTGGAAATGGCGCCGGGGCAGGTGGGAGTGGTGCTAACAACGTCAACCATAACGAGCCACACCTGGAACCACATTTACCGCCTCCTCCACCGCTCACTGCAGAGATGTTCTTTGCACGGTTTCTGGGAAGTCAGCGCAATGCCGAGCAGTCACAGAAAAATATGGAAGATTTCCTGCGTACCATTGCCAACAACGTGCAACGTGGTAACAACCAAGGTGGTGGCAATGGAGTGAATCAGTACAGCAATTTCAAGGATTTCATGGACACTAGGCCGCCAATTTTCTAGGAAGCAACCGAGCTACTTGACGCTGAAGAATGGATCAACACTATAGAAGATAAGTTCCGTGTGTTAAGGCTGACAGAAGTACTAAAGACCGAGTATGCTGCACATCAGTTACAAGGACTAGCAGGGATGTGGTGGAAGCATCACCGCACCACCTTCCCTCCAAATGCTCAGATCTCGTGGAGAGAGTTCACCGAAGCCTTCCGTGGAGTTTATATTCCATCAGGGCTAGTTGAGATAAAATTGGGAGAGTTCTTGGCTTTAAATCAGGGCACCAAAACCGTAACACAGAATTTGCATGCCTTCAACAACTTGTGTCATTATACTCCCGACATGGTTGACACAGATGCTAAGAAGATTGCTAGCTTCAAGAGAGGGTTAGGTCCAAAGATGATGAAGCATGTGGGTACCAATACCCGTGCCAGATTCAATGACTTCATCAGTGATTGTCTGAAACAAGAGAAGAATAACAACGCGTACACAACATCCAAGACTCGCAAGAGAGCCTTTGAATCAGGACTGTCATAGTCTAGAGTTATCACTGCTAATCGTTCGACCTATCGTCCGTCTGCACCTGGTGCAAGGTTTAGGCCACCGCAGCATAAGACCCAGAACTACAAGGGACCGCAGAAGCCGTACAAGATGGCAGTGCTGCCAGCAAGAACAGCCACAACCGCGGGACAAAGTAACTCGAAGGGAGCTATCGGATCTGCTGGTACAGTAAAGGGACCTTGCTATAACTGTGATCAGCCAGGCCACTTTTCCAAGTTCTGCCCTTATCCGCCCCGAAAGAAGCAACATACTTATAATGCTCGAGTGCACCACACCACGGTGGAAGAGATTCCTGAGGGAGAGCCCGTAACTGCTGGTAAGTTTTCTATTAACCAAAACCCTGTAGTTGTTCTATTTGATTCTGGATCATCGCATTCTTTCATGAGTCAAGCATTCGGACGGAAACATGAACAACTATGCACAAACTTAAGTTATGGTTACCGTATAAGTTCAGCGGGGGCTGATGTTTTAACCAATCAGATGGTTAGAGGGGCAACCCTTGAGTTAGGTAGTCGAAAGTTTTGAGTTAACCTGATAGTCATGCCTGGACTAGTTCTGGATGTCATCATAGGGATGAATTGGATAAAATAATGGGGGGCAGTTATAGATACAGGAAGTCGGGTACTTACCCTGAAGGATCCCCAGGGAGAGGGTACTTTCTAGGTACCATTGCCTAAAAGAATAGACCTTGTGAGTGTGACATTTGCTATGGAAGTTATTCCGATTCATCAGATTCCGGTCGTGTGTGAGTTTCCAGACGTGTTTCCAGATGAGTTACCTGGTCTTCCGCCAGATAGAGATGTTGAGTTTGGAATTGAGTTGATCCCTGGGACAGCTCCAATTTCCAGGAGACCTTATAGGATGCCTCCGGATGAGTTAGCTGAGTTAAAGAAGCAACTAGAGGAGTTGTTGAACAAGGGGTTTATCCGGCCAAGTAAGTCTGAATGGGGATGTCCTACCTTGTTTGTGAAGAAAAAGAAAGAGGGTACTTTGAGGATGTGTGTGGATTATAGGCCTCTTAATGCTATAACTATCAAGAATAAGTATCCCTTACCTCACATTGATGTTTTGTTCGATCAGTTAGCCAAAACTAGAGTGTTCTCTAAGATAGATTTAAGATCAGGTTATCATCAGATAAAGATTAGACCATAAGATATACCGAAAACCGCTTTCTCAACCAGATACGAGTTGTACGAGTATCTTGTTATGTCCTTTAGCTTAACAAATGCTCCTGCATACTTTATGTATCTGATGAATATAGTTTTCATGCCAGAATTGGACAAGTTTATGGTTGTGTTCATTGATGATATTCTAGTATACTCTGAGAATGAGAAAGATCATGAAGAGCATCTGAGAATTGTCTTAACCAGACTGAGAGATCATAAGTTGTATGCTAAGTTTAGCAAGTGTGAATTTTGGTTGAAGAAAGTTCCTTTCCTTGGTCACATTCTGTCGGAGAATAGAGTATCCGTAGACCCGGGTAAAGTGCAAGAGGTTATGGATTGGAAGACACCAATCACAGTTTCTGAAGTTAGAAGTTTCTTGGGTTTAGCTGGTTACTATCGTCGTTTTATACTAGACTTCTCGAAGATTGCCAAGCCAATGACAAGTCTGCTACAGAAAGATCATAAGTTTGTATGGACAGAGGAGTGTGAGACAGCTTTCCACACCTTGCGGAAACTGTTGACCACTGCTCCAGTTCTAGCGCAACCGGACATTGAGAAACCTTTTGATGTGTTTTGCGACGCATCAAAAACAGGATTAGGTTGTGTTCTTATGCAAGAAGGAAAAGTCATTGCTTATGCCTCCCGCCAGTTGAGAAAGCATGAGATCAACTATCCGACACATGATCTTGAACTTGCTGCCATAGTGCATGCCTTGAAAATTTGGAGACATTACTTACTTGGTAATGTATGCAATATTTTCACCGATCACAAGAGTCTCAAGTACATCTTCACCCAACCTGAATTGAACATGAGACAGCGAAGATGGTTATAATTGATCAAAGATTATAATTTGAATGTGCAATATCATCCTGGAAAGGCCAATGTAGTGGCAGATGCTTTGAGTAGAAAGTCACATTGCCTAAATGTGCAACCTTTGCTCGAAGATGGTTTTGATCTAATGCATCCTGCAGTGTTACACAGTATCCAGATTAGTTGTTCTTTGGAGAGTAAGATAATAGAAGGCCAGAAAACCGACAAAGGGATATTCCATATCAAAGAAAATATTAAAAAAGAACCATCCAAGCACTTTAGATTGGATGAACATGACGTGCTATGGTTTAACGACCGTCTTGTGGATGAGGCTCACCTTTCAAAGTTATCTATTCATCTCGGAAGTAGCAAAATGTACCAAGAACTAAGACCTCGTTTTTGGTGGACCAAGATGAAGAAAGAGATTGCGGCATATGTAGCCAGATGTGACACATGCTACAGGGTAAAGGCTATTCATATGAGACCTACCGGATTATTGCAATCTTTGTCTGTACCTAGTTGGAAGTGGGATTATATAAGTATGGATTTCATCACAGGTTTGCCCACTACTCAGAAAGAACATGATTCGATTTGGGTAATTATGGATCGCCTTATAAAGACAGCTCACTTTTTACCTGTCAAGACAGAATATAGACCACCTCAATATGCCGAGAAGTATATTGCTGAGATTGTGAGATTACATGGCATACCGAAGAATATCGTGTCTGACAGAGGGTCACAATTCACTGCTTACTTTTGGGAGCACTTGCATAAAGGTTTGGGGACGAGTTTAATTCGTAGTACTGCTTATCATCCTCAAACAGATGGTCAGACCGAAAGAGTTAATGCTGTTCTGGAAGACATGTTGAGAGCCTATGTGTTATCTTCTAGAGGTTCATGGGAGTCATGGTTACCTTTAGCAGAGTTCGCTTATAATAATAGTTATCAAGAAAGTATCAAGATGGTACCATTCGAAGCATTGTATGGCAGAAAGTGTAGAACACCACTTAACTGGATTGAGCCAGGAGAAAGAAGATACTACGGTATTGACTTCGTAGAAGAAGCTGAGAAGAAAGTTCATATCATTCAGCAAAATATGAAAGCCGCTCAATCCCGTCAGAAAAGCTATGCAGATCAAAGAAGGAGACCGCTTATGTTCGAGGTTGGTGACTATGTTTATCTGAAAGTCACGCCAATGAAGAAGAAACGGTTTGGAGTACGCAGAAAGCTTGTAGCCAGATTTATAGGACCATATAAGATCTTGGAAAGAAAAGGTCCAGTATCTTATAAGTTGGAGTTACCTGAGACAATGAGTGCTATATTCCCAGTTTTCATGTATCGCATCTCAAGAAGTGTTTGCGTGTTCCCAAAGAAAGAATCGAACCTCGAGGTATAAAGCTCAAGTCAGATTTGGTATATCGTGAGCAACCGGTTCAAGTGTTGGACTCTAAAGAATGAGTTACTCGAAACAGTGTGGTGAAAACATATAAGATACAGTGGAGTCATCATGATGAAGGAGATGCAACTTGGGAAACGGGTGAATATGTGCAAAAAGCTTATGAGGATTTTTATAACAAATGGTTCGTAACCCAAAATCTCGGGACGAGATTCTTATAAGGGGAGAAGGCTGTAACACCTCTGGGTGTTAAGCAGGCATTCACATCCTAAATCATGAGCATTTGCATTTCATGCATGATCATCATCACATGTAAGTTAAGTTAGGATTTATTTAAAACTGTGATAATCATGTTTGGGCTCCGAGTTTGGTAAAAATCCTAGGTAAGGTGGTAAAAATTTATGTAGCTATAATTTTAAATAACTTAGAATTAATTAGCATGATTTTTGGAGCAAGTTTTGTATTCAAAATCTTCCCAAATTTTGCTTCTAAAATTATTTTAGAAAATTGAGTTTTCATTTAAAAATTTGACTTTAAATCATCTATTCAAAATCTAGTTAGAATTTTGAAAAGTGCCCTAAATGAAAGTTGTAGAGAATAAAATTTTGAACAACTTTTGTTTTGGGAGCAATTTGTGAAAATGTCTTTTTCATCTTCGAAATTTGAATTTGAATCAAATAATAAAATCTAGAATTTATTTAGAAAAGAAAAATCACTTTTCAGCCTTATCGGGTCGCCGCCCCATTTCCGGCCCAGCGGCCGAAGCCGGCCCGGCCTGCTTCGCGCCCGCGCCCGCGCCCGCGTCCGCGCGCTCGCCCGCGTGCGCTCGCCGCGCCAGCGCACCGGCCGCGGTCAGGAGCCGCCCGCCCCGTGGCCGCCGGCGTACGGCTCCGCCCGACGCGTGGCCGTAGTGGCCCCCACGACTGCGCCCCGCCTCCAAAACGGCTGGCCCGAGCGCTGCTCTCGCCATCCTCGCATTTCCGCTCGCCACTGCTCGCGTTCGCCTCCCGTAGCTCAGCTCGTCGCGGCAGCCGCCGTGCCATCGCCGTCACCGTTCCGCCCTCGCTGCTCCTCCTCTCTTCGATTCGCCACGCCCCCGGCTCCGCTTCGCCTTCAGCTTTCCCAGACGCGAACCGTCTCCGCGGCTCGTGCTCAGGTGAGGGCCAATTTGGCCGCGCTCCTCCTCTGCTGCCGCCATGGACGTCATTGGCCGGTGCTCGTGGCCGGAGCTCCTTCATAGTTCTTCTCCCTCTATTTTTCCCTTGTCACGACCGCCTCCACCTCGTGGATCTCATGCGCGCTCATCGGCCACCACCGTGGCCTGCACCGACCGGCCACCGTGCGACCGCACCGCCGCCCTGCCATGCGCGCCGGCGAGCTCAATGCCGAGCTCGTCTGGCCACATGCTAGGCACCGTTGGTTTCGCCTCTCCGCGGAGAAGCCGCTGGTGGTGACCTCACCGCCGGCGAGCTCACCGGCGGCGAGAATCGCGCGGCCAGCGTATCCCTCTCCTCTGTGTGGCTGACATGTGGGGTCACGGGCCCACCTGTCTGCCTCAGCTCGCGCTCGCGTGTGCACTGCACCGGGTGCATCCAGCATTTTCAGCGGCTGCAGTTAAATGGATTTTTAAAAATAATTTTTTCAGAAATTGTTAAAAAGGGTTTCTAAAATCCATAACTTGCTCATTTTAGCTCCAAAAATTGTGAAACAAATTTTGTAGTGTTCCTCTGGACTAGATCTACAGTTTAAAAATATTGCATGTCAAGTTTGAAATACTTCTCTGTAGAGTTTTTATTTAATCACTAAAACTGTTGTTTTCTTGTTAAATATGTAATAAATCACAGAAAGCTCAGAAAAATATGGTTCCACTTGTTATAATTTTCTTTTGTGATGTACTTTCTAGGAAAAATATATGCCATGCATGTTCTGTGGAAAAATCTTGAGTTGTAGTACAAGTGTTTAATATTGTTAATAATTGTTATTTTTGCTAGAGAGAAAAATATGAATAAAACATGCATGTAATAATTTTTCTATAGTGATTGTTTATTGTGTAGAATATAGGAAAAATGTTAAATCTGTTGTTTGATACTTTTCATAGTATAAAGTATTTTTATGCTCATTTTTAGGCCCTAGCTTGTTATTTTTGTGTAGGCAGTTCTAGTAATCCCAATAGAATGAAATTTTTGTGGTATGCTAGATTAGATGATAGAAAGCTACTGTAATTTTCTCAGATTTTCTGTGCTACTAAAATAGGTGTTGTTGTTCAAACCTAGTTGCAATTAGGGTTTTATTTAACCTTGTTAATGCTTGACTAGTGAATAGGATTTTGCTTTGGTGTATCTTTGAAGCATTTAATAAAATGTGCTGACTTAGCATGGTAGTAGTAGTAGAAGAGAATGCAGTAGATGACATGTACTTGTAGTCTGTATAGTCTTGGATGATGTTGACTACCTTATAGAAGAAATGTATTCCTACTTTATGAAATAAAGTGAACTTAATTATCTACATTTCATTCATCATGACCATTACATGTCATTTTCACAATGCACCTAGGCATAAGCACTTATATGATTGCATCATACAGGATCACAGGAAGTAACGTCGGTAGCAGTTCCCGAGGAGCCAGAAGAGCAGCCCGAGGAGCAGGAAGTGCCCGAAGCCGACGAGGTCGGTGAGGATCTTCCTGAGTGCCCAGACCACCGTCCGAGCTCTTTCAAGAGAGGCAAGCCCTGGAGCATTACTCTCCCCCGGTGTGCAAAGATTTTATGAATGTTTTACTTTAACTGCTGCATTAAGTTTAGGAGTTGTTTGCAACCGTTGCTGCATTATACCTTGTTTACTATGTTCTACCCTATCCTTGTCACCTTATCAATCGCAGTCAAGTAATTGCTTAGCTTGCTTAGACCGGTAGAAGTCGGGTGATTTCCTGTCACCTGCGAGCTATAGGTGGTAACCTGGATCTGCTTGAGAAAAGATGTCATCATAAAATAACTAAGTGTTAATGTGAAATTGAGACCGGACGGAAACTTGCAGGGTTTCGGACTGTAGTGTTTTCTGTTTGTGTCGATTAAGGACCGTCCGTTGTTGGGCCTCGGGTCATGTTGAACGTATGCCTCACATTTAGCTGGCCGGATAAAGTACCTTCCGACCGCGAAGCTGGGAGATTATTCAGGTCGAATGGATTTTCCAAAACGCACTGTACCGGAGTAGTAGTGGCAGTATACGGGGGCGCGATGATAAGGCCAAAGAGCAGTCGGGCGGCCCCCGGGTACATGTGGTTCCTGGCAAGCTCGCGACTTCACCTGAATGGTTGACTCGGTGACCAACACCTCACTTTAGCGGGTGAGTGAGGTTTATGTGAGGAATAACTTACCAGCTGGTTAATAATCGATTCGAATCGCCATCGTTCACTGGATAGTGAGCACTTGACTTTACTTCATCGTAGTAATATTGATGGAACACTTGGACAGTTATATGAAATATGACATAATGGAAGTTGTTAGTCATCATTGGTTACATTACCTGTTTAATTACATGTTACTTTAGTACAGGTGCAAATGTAGTTGATAGGTTAATAAAGATTTAACTTGATGCAAAGCTTTTGTAAAGATTCTCTAAATACTAAAAATGCTTTTTTGCAAATGAGTCAGCTACCCCTTCAGACAGCCTGTCATGATTCCTTGGCGTCTTTTATTTTTAGTTCTGTCGGGTAAGTCTAGCTGAGTACCTTCTCGTACTCAGGGCTTTATTCTCACTTGTTGCAGATGGGCAGATGTATTACGGCTACTGTATCAACTGCCTTTATCCTGCAATGGGAGAAGCTTAGGACCATGGGCAATGGTCATTCACTACATCTCGTCTGATGCTTTTGATGGAAGATGATGCTGAACTGGCAATGTATTTTGAACTCTGTGTGCGTGTGTGATTTGAACAAAATGCTTCCACTACTTTTATTCGAAACTGGTTTATAATAACTATGTTTAAACTCCGATGTATTTGTGCCGTGAACTTTTATGTAACTTGTGATGGTGACCGCTGAACTTATTACGATCTTGGCTGGTATGCAAGTTGGTTTGAAATCCATCGTGATTTCACGGACTACCGAGTTATACGGGCTTAAGTTTGCTAAATCGTCTGCTCGGTGGATGATTTTCTCACTTAATCTCGTATAATTGGTCGGTTCTGTTACATCATATATATTTAATACTCCCTGCATGTGTCTAAATATTCGATGTGACAGGGTAAAAAACTTTTGGGGAGGAACTAAACACCCCCTCAGCACTACCCCGCGTCCATCAAGCTCAGGGCCACAGCCGACGCGGCCACCAAGCACGGGCCTGGCTGCCCCGCTAACTGTCAATGCTGCTAGAAGGCGTAGGGAGTGCTGCCCCCACTGCACCGATGATGACCACTCCACGCTGTCTAGGCCCAAGTCTGGGCCTTCTAGGTACGTGGGCACCCATCACCCAAGTCAGGCCATCGTGGTGCCACCTGGAACCCTAGCTTGCCCTCCCTCTCACCGAACGCGGCTCTATTCTACCCTGTGGCCCTGTGGGAGGGCGCACAAAGCAACGCCAGTGGGCAGACGCTGACGGCGAGGAGTGCGATGATGATCACGCCACCACCTACCTGGATGCCGCTTGTCGCCTGGTGAAGTCAGTCACTGCGTCCCTGCCACGTGCCTAGACACTTTCAATGGTAATTCTGGGCCGTGGTGCAGCGGAGGCTGTCCGATAGGGACCTGGGCGGAGGCGGAGGAAATGCAACCGGCCGCATGCACAACTGGTGTGTGGCCTGCCTACTTGGCCAGTGGATGGCTGCATCCCTGTTCGCTAATGCCTCGGCTACCGTGGACGGGTCTCCGCCCCAACATCGATGGGTGGCAGGAGATCCTCCCCCAGCAGGAGACGCGATCTGTGGCTGACTCGGCTAAGCCTCGCCACGGTGCAAAACAGCTTCTGCAGACCTGGAAGGTCCTGTAGGCAGATGTTTCAACTCTCTTCCCACTCTCACCAAGTAGCGACTTGCCGGTTGCCACGGTGTTGCTTGCGTTGCCACGACTTCTACCACCTCACCAGGGACTGCAAGCGGCTCAGGCATGCTACGACGTCAGCGGCGAAGGGCGGAGACTAGCCACGACACTCCGCTCGTGGAGGCATGCCACCAGCCTCCCAACAAGCACCCCACGCAACGGTCCACTGAGCTTGGATGGGGCCGTGCAGGGTGCCGCAGGGACGCTAGTGGAACCTAACGATGACGGTGGTGATGCTGGAGTATGTCGGCGAGGGTCATGAACTCAGGCGCGCCTGCCGACTATGACGACAACGCCGCTGCCGCTGCTTCTGCACACTACTTCCCCGAGCAAGATATGTTGGCGTTGGAGCTGTGGTAGACATATGGGTTTCAATCCTGGTTGGGAAACCCCTTTAATCCCAGTTTTCCAACCGGGATTGCCAATCCAGGACTAAAGGTCCCAGCCTTTAGCCCCGACCTTTAGTCTTGGATCACGCAACCAGGACTAAAGCCCATCCTCAAGACAAAAAAATTATTTAAACCCTAGAACTCTCCCTTGCGCTGCGTGAGATTCGAACCTAGGACCTCTCGCCTCACACATAGCTCGCTTACCAACTCAACTACACAACACATGTGACACTGTCCTAGGAGCTCTCCTTTTAAATTCACTCGTGAGGGGCCTTTAGTCCTGGGTGAGAGACCTTTTGTCCAGGTTGGTGACACCAACCGGGACTAAAAGGTCACCCTTTAGTCTGGGTTGGTGTTATCAACCGAGACTAAAGGGTCAAGGCTCTTTAGTCCAGGTTGAAAACACCAACCGGGACTAATGTGGACTCTTTAGTCCGGGATGGTAATACCAACCAAGATTAAAGGTCATGTGACATACAAGAATTTTAATGTCACACCCATTTAACGACCAAATGGAGTGCATACTCTTATGTGTGCCTAGAGATCAATCACACATAAGTTAATAAATTATAAAGGATGTATCATCATAAATGTTATTACATCACGATTAATAACACATAGTCTTTGCAATAATATAGCGGAAGTAAAATATAAAACTCTCATGGTAGCTCCAATCATAGGCATATTGACTGGTTGACTGCAAGTCTAGTAATCTTCAGGGAAGTAGAAGTAGTCACTACTTGCACCATCTGTTACCCATCCAAGATTTTTATCCAAGTAAGAAAAATAAACAAGCGTAAGTACATCTCGTACTCAACAAGTGTAACATGGGGTTCATGAAGCTCAAAGGCATAATATAGGTTTATCAGCATGTAGCTTTTAATTAGCATTATTTCAATATATCAATAATATCAAAGTGTCTCAATGTAACAATAAACATATGATCCATGTGAAATGATTAACGAATAGCAAAAACATATTCATTATTAATGATCCACTATTCCATAAGGGTCCAAGGCCACTCGTGACCGTGAGCATGGCTGTTATAACAGTTTTACACTCTGCAGAGGTTGTACACTTTCACTGTGAGTCATGTTACCCATATGCCCGGGTTAATTACTCCCAAAACACTTCCAAGGTGAGCAGGTAGGGGAACACTATGAAGTCTTTCGAAGGTTCGTCTAACAAGTTAGGGCCATTAGATTTCACTCGGCAAACAGATGTAGAGCCCCCCTTCCAAATGGCACAATAACACGCAGCCTATACTCATGAGGACAGAGGCCGCACTATATCCAATTCGTCAAGCCATTCTTACGCCATAAAGGAATACCACTAACAAGCTAGAAAAGGTCCTTCTATATGACTAAAGCCAGAGCCATTTTAGCCCTCATAATTGTACTGTAAATCCCGGATTTTTGCTTACAGATAAGTCCTTGTGTAGAGTAACGAGAGCACCAAAATAACCCCATGCTCTAGTACCCTTTAATAGTAATAAAAATCATCTTTTAATGTTTATTGCATATTCTATTAGTCAAATTACATGATCATAGTTCATGTTAAGCACTAGCAATACTAATCCATGCAATATAATAGGTATCAAGGAATAAGATCAACACTAAGTCATCCTTAACAAGAAATATATGCACAATGATATTATTTGCTTAATGTAAATAGGACAACAAGGATAATCCCATGCTATAATTGCCTTGCTCAAACTGGTCATGGTGATCTTGCTCGTAGAAAAACTCCTGATCCCCAACGAATTGCTCACCATCTATACTCGATCAACAATAGCAACAACATTCATCCAGAACAATCATGCATAAAAAAACAAGACTATAATTAAACAGTACACCAATAGTAAGAAAATAAGATAAAAAGTTTTTAAAATGAATCTACAACTCGCTAGGATCACATAGACGCAAAGATCACGAAAAACGGAGCTAAAACGACAAAGTTATGAATTTACGAAGATTTCCTATAGAAAAGTAATTACTTTAATTCAAACTCGAAAATAAAATATCACAAACCTACTGAACAGTTCTACTAACATGTAGAGCTCTCAAATACGAACCTAACGCAATTTAAACGGATCAAATCGGAGTTAAAACGGATAAATTATGACTACAACAAACTCAGTGGCATAACTGTAAATAGCTGAAAACGTATTTTTGACTTAACTGAGATCAAACTACGCTTTCAAAAGGATAATACGCGATACTGGAATACGCCTTGGACTGCGGGTTACATAATTGAAAAACACAGGGACTCTTTAGCAAATCTAACAACCGAAACGGTATCATCTAATATCAGCCGTTAGATTTAAAATAGATGGATCGGATTGGATCGGGAAAGCCGACGGCGGTTCTCCGACCGGAACAGAGCCACAACGACGACCTCCGCGGTGGCGCCATCACCAGAGTTCGCAAAATCACGATTTACAGCATCACCTCGTGAAACAAATATACCGGGATAAAGTATAGATCAAGGCGATCTCACCAAGGTAGAACACGAGGGCGGAGCTGTCCCGAAGTCGACGCGGTGCTCGAGATGGCGGACGGTGGTGGCGCGGTAGAGCTCCAAGCTCGCTGTGACGTCTCGGAAGCTCCCTTGACACCGTGAAGGAGTTGGATGGAGGCGGAAAGATGTGCTGCCTCGACTTATATAGCCAGGAGAAGCTTCAATTAAGGAAGGAAAGATTTGAGGAAACGGATTCGATCGGTGACGTCGATGGAAAGAAAATCCGTCACCGGCTTGGGGAGGAAGAAGATGCCTGACAGGTGGGTCCACGGCGTCAGCGACACATAGTGAGAGACAGACGCGGTAGCGCGCTCGCGCGGCTTGCTGGGCCATCGGCTGGGCTCGGCCCAAGCGGCGAAGCGAGGAGCGGCGCGCGCGCGGGAGCAAGCAGGCCACGGAGAAAGATTGGGCTGCCGGGCCGAAAGCAAGGAAGAGAAGTAAATTCCTTTTTCTTTTTTTTCCTTTTTAATTATTTCAAAGCATTTTCAAATGATTTTGAATCCTATTTTGAATTTGAATCAAACCACTCATCACAAAAATTCAAATGCAACAGCATGAGTGCACAAACATGTTTCTACCCTTATATTTGATTTTAATTTAATAAAATTATTATTACTCTAAATTTGTATGGTCACAAAATTATATAAAAATCATATTTACCTACTTTTTAATACCCCAAAATTTTAGGGTGTTACAATTCTACCCCCCTTAAAATGAATCTTGTCCCGAGATTCGGTTGATGCTTACTCGAACAGTTGCGAGTAGGTTTTCCTTAGATCCTCTTCTCTTTCCCCGGTGGCCTCACCCTCTGTGTATCGATTCCACTGAACCTTACACATCTTAATAGTTTGACTCCTCGTGACTTTTTCAGCAGTCTCTAGAATTTTAACTGGAAACTCTTCATATGTGAGGTCCTCTTTAACAATGAGCTCTTCTAACGGAATCTGCTCCTCTGGTACTCTCAAACATTTCTTAAGTTGAGACACGTGAAACACATCATGTACACCTACCAAACTCTCAGGTAATTCCAACTGATATGCCACCTCACCACGTCTCTCTACAATCTTGAAAGGTCCAATATACCTTAGTGCCAATTTCCCTTTCATGTTGAATCTTTTCACACTCCTCATTGGCGATACTTTCAAGTATACATAATCCCATACTTCAAAAGTCAACTCTCTTCTCCGAGTATCAGCATAACTTTTCTGTCAGGACTGAGCTATTTTCAGATTATCTCTAATCATTCTTACTTTCTTTTTAGCATCCTTAAGTACATCAGGCCCAAACACTTGACTTTCCCCTATCTGATTCTAGAACAACGGGGTTCTACACTTTCGTCCATACAGAGCCTCAAATGGTGCCATCTGAAGACTCTTCTGATAACTATTGTTATATGAGAACTCTGCATAAGGCAAACTCTTATCCCAACTAGTACCATATTGTAGAGCATAAGCTCTCAACATATCCTCCAATATCTGATTAATTCTCTCTGTCTGTCCATCTGTCTGTGGATGGTAGGCTGTACTAAAGTTTAGCTTGGTTCCTAGTGATTCATGTATCTTTTGTCAATAATGAGATGTAAACTAGGTACCCCGATCAGACATAATTTTCTTAGAAACTCCATGTAGACTCACTATTCTTTCCATATACAATCCTGCCAAACTTGCACTGCTATACGTAGTCCTAACTGGCAGAAAATGAGCAACCTTTGTTAGACGATCTACTATTACCCAAATTGAATCATACCCTCTCTGAGTATGTGGCAATCCAACTATAAAATCCATACCAACTTCTTTCCATTTCCATTCGGGTATCTGCATAGGTTGTAACAATCCTGCAGGTCTCTGGTGTTCAGCTTTCACCCTCTGACATGTGTCACACAAAGAAACATACTCAACAACATCTCTTTTTAAAGCATACCACCAATATTTCTCTCTTAGATCCAGATACATCTTAGTATTTCCAGGATGTATGGAATAAGCTGACTCATGAGCTTCACGCAGAATTGCCTCTCTGATAGTCTTATCCTCTAGCACACACAACCTTTTTCCAAACCATAGCGTACCCTTATCATCCTTATGGAATCCTGGTGATTTGCCCTTCACTATATTCTCCGCTATCTCTCTCAATTTTGCATCTTTCATCTGACTCTTACGTATCTCTTGCTCCAGAGTAGGTTCTAGTACCAATTCTACTGCATTGGTGGTAAACCCTAGTTCAGATGCTCACATTCAGCACACAACTCTCTTGACATAGACATTACTTGCATTTCATTAGCGTAGCTTTTCCTACTAAGAGCATCAGCAACGATGTTAGCCTTTCCTGGGTGATAATGCACCTTCAGATCATAATCCTTTATCAACTCCAACCATCTACGCTGTCTCAAGTTCAGATCTGATTGAGTGAAGATATACTTCAGACTCTTGTGATCAGTGTATATATCACTCTTATGTCCAATCAAATAGTGTCTCCATATCTTTAGTGCATGAACCACTGTAGCTAATTCCAAGTTATGAGTAGGATAATTTAATTCATGCTTTCTCAACTGTCTTGATGCATATGCCACAACTCTACCTTCTTGCATAAGAACACATTCTAAACCCAAACGAGATGCATCACAGTAGATAGAGAAGTGTTTACTCAGATCTGGCAAAACTAATACTAGTGCAGTGGTCAATCTTTTCTTTAATTCCTAAAAATTATCCTGACACTTCTCAGACCACACAAACTTGGCATTCTTCTCCAATAGTGCAGTCATTGGCTTCGCAAGCTTAGAAAATCCCTCTATAAATCTCCTGTAATAGCCTGCTAATCCCAAGAAACTACGGATCTCACTTATATTGGTTGGTGGCTTCCAGTCCAATACATCCTTCACTTTCTAGGATCTACTGATATTCCTCCATTTGAGATAATATGACCAAGAAAGGAAACCTCCTTCAACCAAAACTCACATTTACTCCGCTTGGCATATAACTGGTGTTCTCTGAGCTTTTGCAAAACCAACCTCAAATGTTCAGCATGTTCCTCCTCAGTCTTGGAGAATACTAGAATATCATCAATGAATACCATGACAAACTTGTCCAGATATTCCATGAACACCTTATTCATTAGATACATAAAGTATGCAGGGGCATTAGTCAGACCAAAAGACATCACTGTATACTCATATAACCCATATCTTGTGGTAAAAGCTGTCTTTGGTATATCACTAGCACGAATCTTCAACTGATGATATCCCGAACGAAGATCAATCTTAGAGAATACACAAGCACCTCTTAACTAATCAAACAAGTCATCAGTCCTAGGCAATGGGTACTTATTTTTGATGGTAACCTCATTGAGAGACCGATAATCTACACACATTCTCTGAGTACCATCTTTCTTATCCACAAAAATCACTAGTGCTCCCCAAGGTGAAGAACTAGGACGAATGAAACCCTTATCCTGCAATTCCTTAATTTGTTTCTTAAGTTCTTCTAATTCATCTACTCCCATTCTATATGGACGCTTAGCTATGGGTGCAGTTCTAGGTAATAATTCAATAATAAATTCAATGTCACGGTCTGGTGGCATACCTAGCAATTCCTCAGGAAACACATCGGAGAACTCCTCCACAACCTGGTCCTCCTTGTTGGCACCATCATTAAGCTGGTTCACTGTAGCGGTCTCCTGTTTTTGCACTTTCACATCAACTCTGATCCTATCTCCCTTTGGTGTTGTCAGCACTACTGATTTCCCTTTGCACTGAATCTCTGCTTGTTGTTGCATCATCCAATCCATTCCCAATATAAGATCAATCCCAGCTGTTCTCAATACTATAGGACTCACCTTAAACTCTACCCCCTTAGAATGAGACTAATCGGGAGACAACGATAAGATGCTGGCATGCTTCCACCAAGTGAGTTTACTAATATAGGGTTCTTCATAACACACAAATGAATTCTATGTATTCTAACAAATGATTGTGATATGAAAGAATGTGATGCTCCAATATCAAAAAGAACAGTGGCGGGAGTGGAATGGACATCGAACGTACCAAGCATAACTTCTGGTTCCTCCACTATCGTTTCCTAGGACAAGTGATTCACCCTTCCAGTGTTAGATACAGGCTTCTAGTGACTACCCTGCCTCTGGGGAGTCTGCTGGTTGATCTTCTCAGGGCAATTATAAAACAAGTGACCCTGTTTCCCACATCAGAAACACTTGTTGGGGGTATTGGGAGCACTGGTCTTCATTGGAGTATTATTGGAAGGACCCTGACGTTGAGGTTGATTCCCACTCTGCTGCGGAGGGCGTTGGTTGCCATTCTGCGGTTAGAATGGGGGACGTTGCGGGAACTGATTGTGGAAAGGGACCTGACCATGATTCCATTGACCAGAAGGAGGCCTCTATTGATTACCCTGCTGGAAACCAGTACGCGGATGAGTGTTACTACCAGAAGTCTGTCCCTGAAGCCTTTTCCTCTTGGCATCCATCTCCTTGCGCTTGTTATCCACCACGATAGCGCGGTTCACAAGCGTCTGAAAATTGGGATAAGTATTGGACATCAGCTGCAATTGTAGTCCATCATACAATCCCTTCAAGAAGCGGCGCTGCTTATCATTGTCATTAGCCACCTCATGTGGAGCATATCGTGACAACTGGGCAAACCTGTCACGATACTCAGCTACAGATAATGACCCTTGGGTCAAGTTCCGGAATTCCTCTGCCTTTAGTTCTATTATCCCTTCTGGTATATGGTAAGCCCTGAAGTTCTCTCTAAACTCCTGCCAAGCGACTGCGGGTGCATTGGCGGGACGACCATACTCATACGATTCCCACCAGTCCTGAGCTTCTCCCTGGAGTTGTCCAGAAGCAAATAACACCTTTTGTCGGTCATCACATTGTGCAATGTTGAGTTGCTTTTCTACGGCATGGAGCCAATCATCTGCTTCCAAGGGATCAGCGGCATGCGTGAACACTGGGGGATGACCCTTCAAAAACTCACCACGCTTATCACGTGGTGGTGCCCCAACAACTGGATGATTATGTTGGTTCTGCACCAATTGTTGTATAAGTTGTGTCTGCACTGCCAGAAGTTGCTCAATAGTTGGTGGCGGTGGTGGTGGTGGGTTTGGGGAAACACCTCCACGACCCCTGCCCCTTCCTCTTCCGGCCATCTGCCATCCATAAGAATGCAAACTTTGAGATTTTCATGTTATCAACCACTTATAAGATAAAGAATGAGATCTAAAAGTTTTCTGTGCGAATATCAATGTTAATAGTTTAGTAAATCAATCATATCTCGAGCTACAGAAGTCCAATAGAGGCGTGCTTTATATGGTTGGAAAGATTATGAAATTCTCCACAACTTCTATTTAGACCATAAGACCAGATTCTGTCGTTAAGTTAATGAAAAATAAGGCGCAACAGAAACTGTTTCAGATTCCAGACTGTGCAGAAACTTTAACTTGTGACAGTTATATCTCTCGAACCAGATCAGATAAAAAGATGATTCCAGTGGCATTTGAAAGTTTCTTAAGCCTAGTTTCTCTCATAAAAATTTCATAAATGTTGCATGAACTGTTTTTGAACCATATCAGAAATATTGCAGACTGCTCCAGAAAACAGCAAGGACAGAAACGTGACAATACCAAACCCAACTATTATTTCCTTGACTAATAAACTTTTTATTCTTAAAAATAGAACTTGTAGACATGCCTACAAACCCCAGCACTCATAACAAAAATCCAACTCACACATAAGCAT
This sequence comes from Saccharum hybrid cultivar R570, assembly GCA_038087645.1. Lineage (NCBI taxonomy): Eukaryota > Viridiplantae > Streptophyta > Magnoliopsida > Poales > Poaceae > Saccharum > Saccharum hybrid cultivar. Next base: position 661,579 of record JAQSUU010000296.1, read on the forward strand.
AATGATAAAGCAACTATCACACCAAAGTTCAAACCACACGACAGACTCGAAGACTCAACTGACGTTACTAAGAACGTTCTTATTACATAAAAGACTCCTATTTTCTACTGACGTGGCTCATGCTCTAATGTCTCATAAATCTTGGCTATGCCCTGATTTGCTCAGAGTTCATCAATCATTGCTTGGCACCTCTTGATGGTCTTCCCCTGTGCCTTCACCATCTCCTCTAACTGTAGCTTTCTCTCCATCATATCATAGACAAACTTCACCATCACCCGAGGAAGTGGTTCCAACTGCACTGGATCCATCATGGCCCATCCAAGGTCAGGGTGTGCACGAGGGAAGTAGCGGTGAATATCATGCTTCATGCTGTCAAAGCGAAGGTAGCGGAGACCCATACATGCTTCAAAAGCGGCGTCTTCAATGCTAGCCTCCATGGTAGCTCGACGACCCATGTGAGCATACATCCTGTCCAGCTGGTATGCCCCTTTTTCCTCATCCTTAGGAAAAATGCTCGCTCTTGCCTTCCAGTAAGTATCCTCCAGCGGATGGGTGTACTCCCAACAGACGTACTCCACAGCTGGGTGCCAATCAGCGAAGTAGGCAGAGAGCATTCCCACAAGTTGATGGTGAGAGACAGCATCTCCTCCAGCCTTATGGTAGATCTTCATAGTCCATCCCATTGGAGGTGGTAGCACATCCTCAGCAGCTGCATCAGGTGGTGGAGACGGGGGTTGCTCTCCTCCATTGGCTTCCTCCTCTTCATCATCTTCAATCTCAATGATCTCAGGGTCTTCTTTAGGCTCGGGTTCTTCCTGAGGAGGTGCTAGCACTTGGATTGGTGCTTTAGGGGTCTGCTCATTCTCCTAGGGTACTTCCTCTTGTGGCTCTTTAGGTGCAAGCAAAGCACAAGGTGGGTAGTGTCCTCCCGTGGTAATGCGGGCAGTCTTACGGCCACGAACCATCTACAGAGTTTTTAGATGTAGTTAGAATAGAGGCAAAATTTCATAATAGAATGAGACATAGGAAGCATAAAAATTTATCAAATAACAAGAGCAAGATAATAAGCATAAAAATAGAGAAAAAGAAGATACTAAATCGACCATTTCTAGCTAGGCTTGCGTTCTACAGTCAACAATAGCTCTGATACCAATTTGTCACACCCATTTAACAACCAAATAGAGTGCATACTCTTATGTGTGCCTAGCGATCAATCACACATAAGTTAACAAATTATAAAGGATATATCATCACAAATGTTATTACATCACGATTAATAACACATAGTCTTTACAATAATGTAGCGGAAGTAAAATATAAAACTCTCGTGGTAGCTCCAATCACAAGCACATTGACTGGTTGACTGCAAGTCTAGTAATCTTCAGGGAAGTAGAAGTAGTCACTACTTGCACCATCTGTTACCCATCCGGGATTTTTATCCAAGTAAGAAAAATAAACAAGCGTAAGTACATCTCGTACTCAACAAGTGTAACATAGGGTTCATGAAGCTCAAAGACATAACATAGGTTTATCAGTATGTAGCTTTTAATTAGCATTATTTCAATATATCAATAATATCAAAGTGTCTCAATATAACAATAAACATATGATCCATGTGAAATGATTAACGAATAGCAAAAACATATTCATTATTAATGATCCACTATTCCATAAGGGTCCAAGGCCACTTGTGACCATGAGCACGGCTGTTATAACAGTTTTACACTCTGCAGAGGTTGTACACTTTCACTGTGAGTCATGTTGCCCATATGCCCGGGTTAATTACTCCCAAAACACTTCTAAGGTGAGCAGGCAGGGGAACACTATGAAGTCTTTCGAAGGTTCGTCTAACAAATTAGGGCCATTAGATTTCACTCGGCAAACAGATGTAGAGCCCCCCTTCCAAATGGCACAATAACGCGCAGCCTATACTCATGAGGACAGAGGCCGCACTATATTCAATTCGTCAAGTCATTCTTAGGCCACAAAGGAATACCACTAACAAGCTAGAAAATGTCATTCTATATGACTAAAGCCAGAGCCATTTTAGCCCTCACAGTTGTACTGTAAATCCCGGATTCTCACTTACAGATAAGTCCTTGTGGAGAGTAACGAGAGCACCAAAATAACCCCATGCTCTAGTACCCATTAACAGTTATAAAAATCATCTTTTAATGTTTATTGCATATTCCATTAGTCAAATTACATGATCATAGTTCATGTTAAGCACTAGCAATACTAATCCATGCAATATAATAGATATCAAGGAATAAGATCAACACTAAGTCATCCTTAACAAGGAATATATGCACAATGATATTATTTGCGTAATGTGAATAGGACAACAAGGATAATCTCATGCTATACTTGCCTTGCTCAAACTGGTCTTGGTGATCTTGCTCGTAGAAAAACTCCTGATTCCCAACGAATTGCTCACCGTCTATACTCGATCAACAATAGCAACAACATTCATCCAGAACAATTATGCATAAACAAACAAGACTATAATTAGAACAGTACACCAACAGTAAGAAAATAAGATAAAAAGTTTTTAAAACGAATCTACAACTCGCTAGGATCACACAGACGCAAAGATCACGAAAAACGGAGCTAAAACGACAAAGTTATGAATTTATGATGATTTCCTATAGAAAAGTAATTACTTTAATTCAAACTCGAAAATAAAATATCACAAACCTACTGAACAGTTCTACTAACATGTAGAGCTCTCAAATACGAACCTAACACAATTTGAACGGGTCAAATCGGAGTTAAAACAGATAAATTATGACTAAAACAAACTCAGTGGCATAACTGTAAATAGCTGAAAACGTATTTTTGACTTAACTGAGATCAAACTATGCTTTCAAAAGGATAATACGCGATACTGGAATACGCCTTGGACCGCAGGTTACATAATTGAAAAACATAGGGACTCTTTAGCAAATCTAACAACCAAAACGGTATCATCTAATATCAGCCGTTGGATTTAAAATAGATGGATCGAGAAAGCCGACGGCGGTTCTCCGACCGGAATAGAGCCGCAACGGCGACCTCCACGGCGTCGCCATCGCCAGAGTTCGTGAAATCACGATTTACAGCATCACCTCGTGAAACAAATATACCGGGATGAAGTATAGATCAAGGCGATCTCACCAAGGTAGAACACGAGGGCGGAGCTGTCCCGAAGTCGACGCGGTGCTCGAGATGGCGGACGGTGGTGGCGCGGTAGAGCTCCAAGCTCGCTGTGACGTCTCGGAAGCTCCCTTGACACCGCGAAGGAGTTGGATGGAGGCGGAAAGATGTGCTGCCTCGACTTATATAGCCAGGAGAAGCTTCAATTAAGGAAGGAAAGATTTGAGGAAACGGATTCGATCGGTGACGTCGATGTAAAGAAAATCCGTCACTGGCTTGGGGAGGAAGAAGATGCCTGATAGGTGGGTCCACGGCGTCAGCGACACATAGTGAGAGACAGACGTGGCAGCGTGCTCGTGCGGCTTGCTGGGCCATCGGTTGGGCTCGACCCAAGCGGCGAAGCGAGGAGCGGCGCGCGCGCGGGAGCAAGCAGGCCGCGGAGAAAGATTGGGCTGCCGGGCCGAAAGCAAGGAAGAGAAGTAAATTCATTTTTCTTTTTTTTCCTTTTCAATTATTTCATAGCATTTTCAAATGATTTTGAATCCTATTTTGAATTTGAATCAAACCACTCATCACAAAAATTCAAATGCAACAACATGAGTGCACAAACATGTTTCTACCCTTATATTTGATTTTAAGTTAATAAAATTATTATTACTCTAAATTTGTATGGTCACAAAATTATATAAAAATCATATTTACCTACTTTTTAGTATCCCAAAATTTTAGGGTGTTACATTTAAACTCGGGATTAATGCTAACATTAGTCCCGGGTCCAATTCTAATCGGGACTAATGTGCTGAACAGAAAGTCCTTTCTCTACTAGTGGTGCGCATGTGCGGAGCCTCCCGCATGGGTCGATCCAATGCTGGAGGAGCTCGTCGCCTTGCTTGTAGTGAGCCATCAAGCAGGAGCACTAGCGCCTCGGTGCTCGCCTGCTTCGGTAGCGACCTCTCAGGAAGTGGACACGTTGCCGGTGGACGCCTGTTCTCCGGCGAAGACTACCTAGTGGACAACCAACTCACCTCAGTTGTCACCTGTGCAGGGGTCACCACAGGTCATGCTGCCATAGGGGATAGCCTAGCGTCATGAATGCCGAGGCGCACCCTAACCCAGCGCTGGTCAGGGTGGCCACCCAAGGAGACACGACAGTCATGGCTCCCACGGTCACCGTCAACCGCACTCCACCTCCTCAGACAACCTCTTCTGACAGACGCCTCAAGCCGTCAAGCGCTTCACCGAGCGAATCACAAAGATGAGGCAGCCGCCAATCCTGGAGCTACCCATAGATGATGTCCACGGTGGACATGCACCACCCATGATCCCCACAAGGAGCAAGCAGATATATAGCGGCGTAGAGCATATCTCATATCCCGATGTCCAAGCGAGGTGAGTACCTTGTCATGAAGCGCCTAGGACTAGCCAGTGGATGCCGTCTCCGTCAATGTTGGCCTTGAAGGCGTATGAAGAAATCTTCAGCAGTGACAACACTAATATGCAGGCGATGCGTGAGTTGTTCCTTGGGGATGGCGAGGTGGGCGCATGCAAGCAGCAGCACCGCTGCTCGGCAGCCCAAGCATAGGCCTTCTAGCTAGCCACAATTTGGGTTGATCAATGTCCAATGTAACACCGTAGCTTTCAGTATACTAGGGAGGGGCCGAGCGTCCATATACAACTCTTTTGACCCCTAGGGCAGCGTCGCAAATAACAAATTTCACACTAATACACAATTAGATGTAGTTGATACTTCCATATCGCCTAAACGTTGTTCCAAACAGTTTACTCACTGTGTAATCGTCGTTTTGTGTACAATGTTTAGTCCGTGTAGAACCGTTTTTTTACCGTGTAAACGGTGGAACCATGTAATAACCGTTTAGGCCCTTAACTTCATAGTAGGCATCGCATAACGTTTATACGGTGTGTAAACGACCACGGCCATGCAGGTGAACACTGAGTGGAAGTATACATTGAAGAAGAAAGCAAGTACACAAAAATTTGCTTGGATGATCGAGTTTGGAGAAGTTCGGCAATATATACTAATCACATGTCCAAGAGGACAAATTTCCATTGCATTAGCTGCTCCAAAACAATGGATCCATTATGTTGGACTTGTCATGAATGAAATGCTGGGAGAATGCAATCCTAAGAAGTCACTCGAAACATAAAATATTTTTTGGGCTGGTCTTGAAAGACAGGTTGAGCACCAGGCAGCTGCTCGGAACAAGAAATATATGGAACTTCTAGATTAAAATTATGCCGTATGCCAAGCAAACTCAAAGGTACCACTAGAGCTCTACCAAAATGGTGGACTTCTCCTAGTGTTTTTAAGAAGTAATAAAACACTACCACTAGTTATAGCACATGAAAATATCACAAGGAAGCATTTAGTACAGAAAATTTATACTAAATTTTGAATGCTAAAGCATTAGGAACGGAGAAACCCACCTCACTAGGAAAAATCTAAAATTATGCTCGAGCATCTTTTCATGAAATGTGATCTTGCTGCTGAGTGTAGGCACTCTTCGTTTTAATAGCTTGGTTAATTTGGAACATTACCCGATGCTAGAATTGTCCAGAGCCAACCTTTGTGCCTTTCTTTGTGGAGATCATCATCTTGATGCGCCGGAGTATTTAGATCACCCGCAACAACTTCATCTTCAATTCCAGACACCTTCGATGCAAGGATTGAGAGAGGTTTTCAATTATGAATTTGCAATGGTTTATGCATTGTGCAAAGAAAAATCATGCTCCCCTCGATGTCATACAATGAGTCTTATGAACTTTTGCCGCCTTGCCGGTATGTTTCTAGTTTAATCTGTTACCGTCTGTGGCCACCGCGCTCTGGACGGCACGGTTGGATCCAATGCAGCAGCATGTACTTTATTAGGGCCTGTTTGGCGGGGATTCGGATTCACCAAACTCAGATTCATTAGCTTGGATCCACCAAAATATTTCCCAAACAGTCTAGATGCACAAAATTCAGATTCACCAAAATGGTGGATCTCAGGGCTAGATTCACTATTTTGGTGGATCTTCTCAAGGGGTGCTCCACGAATGAACGTTTCATGCCTCCTCATGAATTTGGATGGAAATTACCCACCTTTGCCACTGCTTACACACTCCTTCCCACAAACTGGTTCGATTCCTTTCCTTTAGCCACCCGACCCCGCCCCTTCTCCACCCGTGGAGTCGCCTGTACGGTCCTCCCGTCGCGGCCACGGTGGCCGCGCTGCCCATCCCCTCCCTCCATCCCTCCCCTCCGGCGAGCTCCCCACAGCTGGATCTGGTAGATATGGTCCTCCTCGACCTCCTGCACTCCCTTCTTCATCCTCAACCATGGTGAAGGCTGGTCCTATGGTTGGGTTGTCTCGTCAGCTATGGAGCGCAACCACTAGAGCTCCTCCTCCCGGTGTCGATCCCAGCGGCATTCCCCCTTCGACCAGCACAGCTGGAGGCGCGACCGGTGGCATGCCCACTCAGGCAGCCGTGGCCAGCCTTGGCCCGGCCGGTGTATAGGGAGTCCAGGCAGGCGTCGACCCCGCTACGAGCCGTGCACAGGCCGCCACGGTCAGCCACCAGCCCGCCATGGTCGCCGCCCACCAGATCGACCCTGGCCGGCTAGTAGGCTGCCATGGCCACTGGTGGTTCTTCGTCACAGCAGCAAGCGAGGAAACGTGCTCCGTCGACCAAGAAGAGGGAAAGAGATGATGAGGTATACATTTCTCCTCCAATTTTTTTGCAGCAATAATACCGTTTTGGGGAAATCTTGATTTGGGTGATGAAAGAATTGTGGGAAATGATGTCAGGGTGATGCTATGGACTGAGTTGAAAAGGGAATCGGCTAAACACTTATTTGAACAATGTAGGCTTTACCGAGGTATCTGATAGGTTTTTTCAGTCCACCAGAATAATGTTATCTAAGCAGCAACTAAAAAGCAAATGGGACAAGTTGAGAAGGGAATACATTGCATGGCCCAAGGGCAAAATAGACCATTCATACCAAAACAGACGATTCGTAGATCTGAGTTTGCTGTTTTGCCGAACAGTTCCTTGGTAGATCCAGGGTGGATCTGATGCATGGTGAATCTCAGATCCAGATTCACTTTTCCAGTGGTGAATCTCTGCCTAACAGGCTCTCACTAGTTGACTAGCTTCTGCGGTGGAAAACACAAGCCCAATAATATAGAATAGAAAATAAACAGATGCCTGCCCCCGACGACGGAGGATTAGAGGGAAATAAAATATTGCTTTCTCGGTTTCTATGTATATTCTTATTGTATGTCCGACACATCCACCAGCGGTCTGTTCTGGTAGATTGGTATTGCATGTTAAGGCAATTTGGAGGAGCCAAAATTTCTCACTGTCATCTCCCTCTATTTTTTTAGACCAAAGGCACATTGGCCCGCCTTAGGCCCCGTTTGGTTTGGTTTTATTAAAGTTTAACTCCCATCACATCAATGTTCCCTCAAATGCATGGAGTACTAAATGTAGACTAATTGCATGTATGTCGGTATAGATTAGGAGTAATTTACGAGACGAATCTATTAAGCCTAATTAGTCTAAGATTGGAAACTTTTTGTCAAATAAGACGAAAGTGCTACAGTGTTTGTTAAACTTTAACTCCTCAAATCAAACACCCCCTTATATTGATAGCCAAAAGTCACTGCTGGGAAGACCAGCTTACAATGAAGTTTTAAACGTCACACCTGACAGAAAAACAGAGTTTTAAACCACTCCACCTCACCTCTCTTAAAGACCTAAGCTACATATGTACGGACCGCCCAAACTTGTCACTCATCTGTGATCATCTGCTAGCTCACTCTTCTTCAACGTACGGACTTCATTCCACCAAGGAGCAACCAATGGAGCCGCATTCACGGAGGAATCTCTCTGCGGCGGCGGCCGCCGCCGTTGTCCTCCTACTTGTCATCGTGACAGCCGGTACGTGCACAAGCTATATAGGTATATGCACATGCATAACAAGTCGTATGACCACTGCTGCACAACGGAGCTTCAGTCCCGGTCAAAAAGGATCTCTAGTCCCGGGCTGCGAGCCGGGACTAAGGTTTCGGGACTAAATGTCCCACCTTTAGTCCCGGTTCTCAGGCCTGGGACTAAAGGGAGACCTACCTTTAGTCTCGGTTGGTAATACCAACCGGGACTAAAGGTGCTGCCAGGCATCGACGTGGCGCAGCACCTTTTAGTCCCGCTGGGTATTATCAATCGGGACTAAATGTTCTTTTTTTCTTTTTTTCCTTTTTCTTTCTAATTCATTATTAATTTTGGTTTTCAGTTATATTGTTTTCCAATTTATTCTTCGCTGCTATTATCCGTATACGTTGCACCTATACGAGAGCGTTATTATTGCACACAAATAAAGTATGAAATAATATATATATATTATAGAGCTATACATATACGTACATACACATTACATTTATAATAATATACAAGTAATCAAGTGTTCGGCCGCCGGTTAATGAGTTACACAAATGTTTGCCCGCCACTCAAAGCTCATACAAGTGTTCGTTCTTATTTGGACTCTTCAAATTCAACCTAGGGTTGTGGTGGAACTCGCCGTCTTCCGGGATGACATGATCGTTGATGAAACCTGCGATCGTCTCCTGGACTGCGACCAGTATTGTGTGCTTGAACACTTGTTCTTTTAATTCCCACTCCTTCCATTTATATTAATTAAAGGAAAAGATATTAATATACATAAGATTTATTTAGTTTCAACAAATAAATAAGATATGAATTTACTGTATACATATGTTACTTACTTTTAGCATCTCTTTAGCAGGTGTAAATTTGCTACACCGTATGTACTCGCAAACGTAGTATCCACATAAATTGGTTCCATACGGTTGTCTGGACACCCACTTATGTAGAATAGGAGAGGGGAGTGACACTTTCAGATCCGTACGATATCTTTGTTGTAGTCAAGCCCAAGCCCTGCCCAATAAGTCGGTCGTTGATTAGGTATAGCATAGTAAATTAAAGGAGCAGACAACGATAATTAACGAATGATAGAACTTACCTCTGGATCATGTCTATCATGTCTTGGTACATTGCCAACTCTTTTCTCATTGAGTCCCACACATTTATAGTTTGTTCCTTGATCTTAATCTCAATGAGTATCTAGTGATCCCTGCATTTGTTTATAGAGTCAACTTATATATATATATATATATATATATATATATATATATATATATATATATATATAATGTTGGATTGACTAAGACATGATATAACACAACACTTTACCCCATATTGTAAGGGAAGAGTATCAACTCCTTATGTCTTTGGTTATAAAAGAACCTCCGGAGGTTTTTCTCCATTTCCTTGATCTTCAGATTGAATGGATCTTTAGTCTTTGTGCCCTTTACACGACATACGGATCGATAAAATCAATTCGATCGTCTTGTTTCAATCTGAGTTCTCTCATCATGTGTCTGCACATCGTGAGCATAGTTATTATGAATATGTACATATGCTAGAGTGAGATTATTGATTAAAAGGAAGAATCACTTACAGACAGTAGCAGCTTATGAGAGATTTGTCAAGAGCATCCATATAGAGAAGCTGGTGTACTTCACTAAACTCTACCCAGATAACGTCATCTCCACGGAAGTAGTGACGGTCTCTGACTTGGACGTCCAGATATTGTTCACTTTGATGTTGTGCACAGAATCTCAAGTAGTACTCGTGCAGCTTGTACATTTGTGTACCAAGATTTTTTTACCTTTGCAGGGTCGTATAGACTCCTGCCATATACGTACTTCCTCCGCCATTCATCAACAACTTTGGCCTCTTTAACATTTGTTAGTTCCTCCCAACCGAGAAGTTGTTCTAAGGAAAGCCCAGTCACATTCATCCACTTGGTGAGTTCATCTAAGTCCACATCATCAGGTACCAACATTTGCATCAAGTTTATGTTGGAACCATATTGATTCTCAACCACTAGTGGCGGCACTGATTGCTGCGCTTGTTGGCCGAGCTGTGCAACATCTTTCCCGGCCGCCTTCTGTTTCCTTTTGTCCTCCTTATTTTTCTTTGTGATAGTACGCTCATAGTTTGATAGTGGCGGCGCTGGTTTTTTACTAGCGGCACGCTTCTCGTCTTGCATAGCCTACACCACTTGACGTAGCTTTACACGTGGATACATTAGGTATGGCTTCTCTTGCTTTGCTCGTGCATCAGCTTTGGTCTTTTTGAAGAACGCTTTCACTTCTGCCTTGACTGAAGCATTAAGTTCTTCATCAGTCTTCTCGTATGAAAGCTTGGTCATCTTCAGGATCTTCATGACCACAACTTGTTTCATCAGCAGAGGTGGTGGGACCGATCTCTGTGAGCCAGCGGGCCTCTTGTTCCTCGATGGACCAGCCGGTGCCGATGAGGCGGCCGCTGTCGGCATTGGCGGAGGCGGTGACGGTGTGGTTGGAGCTTGCTGTTGTGGAGGAGATTGGGCCGCTAGTAGCGTTGGAGTATGTCGTGGAGGAGATACGACCAGCGGTGGGGATGCAGCCTTGTCTTGTATGAAATCGTCGTCGTCGTCGTGTCCCACGGCACTGTGGTCATGTGGTGAATGGATAGACGGACTTGGGGAGGTCCTGGATTTGGAAAAAAAACGAACAAGGTATATACATGAGTGAACCGTAATTAGATACAATACATAATTATTGAAAAACAATTGCGTTCACAATCATCCACACCTAGGGTTCGGTTGTGGTGGCGGCGCCCCAAGAATAATGATGTACCGTTTCTTCTAACATATGAATGTCTTCTCTGCTTCACCTAGGGTCTTCTCCCCATCACCACCTTCGATATCTAGAGCCACATTTTCATAGCCTTTGACCACTCTATCCACTAAGACACTAGCATATCCGGGTGGTATTGTGATCGAGTGGATCCTTGGTGTCTTGGTGGGGTCGATAGGAGATATAACACCGGTAGCCACATTGATTGTGGCATTCCCCTTCGGAATATGCAGCTCACAGGACGTCAACGGAGCGGTGACGTCATCCACTGGGAAGCACATCCCTGCGTCATCATCTTTCCTCATAGGCACCTCCGTAGAAGCACAACTGCTTTTCAACTGAGCTGAGTCGGGGCTGATGTTGGTGGTCGGCTGTGACAAGCTCTGGAGGCGGGAACTTACAACTTCCACCACGACCTTTCTGATTTGCTCATTCATAGTGGCCTTAAGCGCTTCCTCCCGCTCTAGTGCCTTACGAGCCACTTCACTGGTCTTCATAATAGCCTCCTCTAACTGGCGTAGCCATTCCCTGTCCTCTTCCTTCTTTCTCTGGTGGCTTCTATAAGTTTCTTTGTCCTGAGGGAAGGCATGCTCCCACGACACGGAGCCATAGCCTCTCATCCGTCCACCGTGCTCAGGGTTCCCGAGGGCATATGTCAGCTCATCTTTATCTCTGTTCGGCTGCCACTCTCCACTTTGGGTGACGGAGCGGGCTTGATAAAATCTTTCTGCTACAGCTTGGATGCGTTCCCCATACACGACCTTTCCGGTCTCTAGGTCCAGGCGGCCTCCATGAGCGAAAAACCAGTGCTTGGCGTGCTTAGGCCAGTCGAGGGATTCTGGCACCAACCCCCTGTCAATTAGCTCTTGCTCGGCTTTTTTCCACTTAGGAATGGCAGTAGGGTAGCCACCTGATCCCATCGTATGGTGGTAGGTCTTGTGTCGGGAATTCTCTTGGTTCCTTCTCGCCCGATGCTGACCCTCTTCCAACGTCTTGAACTGTACAAACTTGTCCCAAAATGGCCGCAGCTTGACAAAGTGCTTACAGTTGAAATCTGGAGTCTTGTTCTTCTTGATATAGTCATTATATAGATTCTTCTTATAGCACTGGAATTGTGTGGCCATCTTCTTCATAGACCAATCCCGAACTCTTTCCTTCAACTATTCATCGTTTGTGTCTAGCGTGAAATGTTGCAACACGTCACCCCAAACTAGTTCCTTGTCACGGTCGGAGACATAACTGATTTATGGGCGTTGCTTATTTTTCTTCTATTTACGGACATTGATCGGGATCATATCCTAGGCAAGGTACCCTAAGTGGTTGACAAAGGCCCTTGCATGGGGTCGACGTGGCTGGCCTATTCCCTCGTCGAAATCCGTGATAACCAACCGGTCCTCCATCGGCTTCTTCGGGCCTCATACTTTTCTGCTGGTCCTCGTGATTATCGTTGAGATAGAGGGCTATGTAGGCAGAAACAAGACAATTAATAGAGGTTTTTTTTGAATTTCATGTATATAAACATAGGAGGCTGCATATATTACAGACCTCGCCAACATTGTCTTGGTCATTCAGGTCGACCAAGTACTGAGAACCGTCATCGATGCCCTTAGGGTTCTCATCGCCTTCACGATCGTCATAATGACCTTCTTCAGCGCTACCGCGGATCATGTTCAACAATATTTCTTCGTCTTCTCTCGGGTCGGCCATTTCTGTAAAAATGTTTAGGGTTTAGGGTTTAGGGTTTACAGTTTAGGGTTTAGGCATTACTAAGCATAAGAGATCGACTTACACATATTAGTGGGATATCATCTGGATATAAGTGTAGATCAAGGTAATCATGCAACAACCGTATCGACCAACTCCTACTAACTTAATACATCTAATAACAAGTAAGTCTATCACAAGTTGTATTTCTTAATTAAAATAGATAATTTTAACTCATGGAAAAAAATATTCAAATTTTAGGTTTAATAGTTTTTCTTGATATTACACATCATAGAGAGTCTATATAAATTTTTTCATAATTTAATTACACTCCTAAAATCTTGTACAAAAATAACAAAAAGCAACTCTAGCGATAGCTCTCAAAACATGGTACCTCCTTTTTATTTGAGGGCTCCCTACTTTTGAGGGTCCTATTTTCTAGGCTACACTCTAGCAGTGGCCCATAAAATAGAGCCCTCAAACTCATTCCAATAGATAATGACACCTAGGGCCTGCTTGTCATTGACTTTCTTGCCCAAAACACGGGAATCTGATATATATATATATAGCATCGGCCAACAGAGATAGGGAGGGTGTAGGATGCCGGTGAGGATCCCGGCCATCTCGAGAGAGGAGCAGAGGCGCCCAACGATGTTGCCACGGTGAACGACGGCCGGGATCCACAATATTGCCGCGAGAGGAGCATAGGACAAGACCTGCCGACGCGGACACGGACGCGGACGATGACGAGGGCGGCGCACGGTGGTTCTCGGGGCGGCGCTCGGGGCGGCGCGCGGCGGTGCTCGGGCGGCGGTGCTCGGGAGACGGTGGTGGTTCGTGTCTGCACGCGAGTTGGGAGGAGGAGGAAGAAGGCCAGACCTTTATAGGCCAGGGACCTTTAGTCCCGGGTCTGGTCACCGCCCGAGACTAAAAGGGGCTTTAGTCCCGGTTCCAGCCACAAACCGGGACTAAAGGTCTCACCCTTTAGTCCCAGTTCGTAGCTGGAACCGGGACTAAAGCCCCTTTAGTCCCGGACGGTGGCCAGACCCGGGACTAAAGGTCCTTCCACCAATTTGGTGGATTTTATTTTTTACCTTTTTTTTCTTTCATCTTTCTAAATGCTTAGTAAATTAAATATTTATCATAAATTTTTTCAAAAATACACATTAGTTTAGTTTGACTCTATTGTGCATTACATAAATTATAAACACTATTTTTTTCAAATATTTCATATTATCCAAAATAAATGTTATTTATAATGAATATTGTGTTAATGCAAAAATATAATGGGCAATTAAAATATATAAAATTGTTGGCTTTCGACAGAAAATATGTTTTTGGGTCATTTGGACGTTAAACTTTGGTTTCTTCGATAATAATTATCCAAATGCGCGACATTAATTGTCTAAATTTGAAAAATTAAAATTTTCAAAGATACACGTCGGTTTTTGAAACCCTGGATGGTCTCGAATGGAAAACTCATGAATATAAAGTTTGTTCCACTCATCAAGACCTGCGTTTGGTCTAATGGTCAACTTTTTATTTGTAAAAGTTTGAACTATTTAATTTTGAATTTTAAAAGAATTCATAGCCAAACGCCGGTTTTCGGAACCCTGGATGGTCTCGACTGGAAAAGTAATGAATACCAATATTGTTCCACTCATCAAGATCTACATTTCATACATAGACTATTTTTGCATTTGACAAAGTATTGGCAAAGTGTAGTTGAAAATCCACAATTCCCACATATAGTTTCATATAGTTTGTGTGAGATTCAAGATTTGGTGAGTATTGTTTATTTAAAATTTTTCAAATAGCAAAAATAGTCTATATAAAAAGTTTGGATCTTGATGAGCTCTAACAACTTGGTATTCCAAAGTTTTTCATTCCAAGTCATTTAGTCTGTCATTTGACCAAGTCTGACCAAAACCCGTCTTTGATTTTGAAAACATGTGCCTAGGACTTGCGAAAATTTATCTAGATAAAAATATGGTCCATGTATCAAATATAGATCTTAATAAGCTCTAACAACTTGGTATTCAAAAGTTTTTCATTTGAAGTCATCAAATAGGTAATTTGACCAAGTTTGACCAAAGTCAAAACATTGGTTTTTAGAAACACACACTTTGATCGAACCCTGGATGGTCTCGAATGGAAAACTCATAAATACAAAGTTTGTTCCACTCATCAAGACCTACATTTGGTCTAATGGTCAACTTTTCATTTGTAAAAGTTTGAACCACTCAATTTTGAATTTTGAAAGAATTCATAGCCAAACGCCGGTTTTCGGACCCCTGGATGGTCTCGACTTGAAAAGTCATGAATACCAATATTGTTCCACTCATCAAGATCTACATTTCATATATAGACTATTTTTACATTTGACAAAGTGTTGGCAAAGTGTAGTTGAAAATCCACAATTCCCACATATAGCAAAGTTTGAACCACTCAAATTTGAATTTTCAACACATAATGTTACAATTATATTACACAAGATGTCAAATACACATTATTAATTTGAGTTCACTATCTATATCAAACGAGCACAGTGATAAACTTTTTCTTGACGTAATGCCCTTAGTTATGATCATTCCGTAACCATGGAGTGTCCTCAGCAGCGAGCAGGATGCTTGGGTCTTTGGCCACACAGAAGGGTGTGATTCGTTCATCCTTTTCATAATACTCTGACATGTCTGACTTGTCTTCAATTCCCACGATGTTTCTTTTCCCTGTAAGAACTATGTGGCGCTTTGGCTTGTTGGTTTTTTTCTCGTCGTGTTTCCCTCTCTTGGGTTTTGTAGACATGTCTTTCACATAGAACACCTGATTCACATCAGCAGCAAGGACGAATAGATCATTTCTATACCCAATATTGTTGAGGTCCACTATTGTCATTCCGTACTCCTTATCGACTGATACCCCTCCGTTTATCTTCACCCATTGGCATCGGAATAGAGGGACTTTAAAATTATGTGCATAGTCTAGTTCCCAAATCTCCTATATGCGACCATAATATGTGTTTATGTTCCCATTCGGTTCTATAGCATCCATGCAGACACCACTATTTTAGTTGGTACTCTTTTTATCTTTGGGATATGGTGTAAAATATATTTCCATTTATCTCGTACCCTTTGTACGTGAGGACGTGCCACGCTGGTTGCCTAGCCAATAAATACAGTTCATCTCCAATAGTTTTATCACCCTTATATTTTTTGTGCAACCAATCACCGAATGTCTCCATGTGATGACATGTAATCCAAGCCTCATTCTTCCCAGGATTCTCGGATCATACAAAATTTATGTGTTTCTCAATATACGGTTCCACCACAGTGGAGTTTCGAAGAACTATGTAGTGCGCTTTATTGAAAGAATCATCACACTAGCTGATATATGTTTTCTTTCCTAGTGTACCCTTTCCAACAAGTCTCCCCTCATACCGTGATTCAGGAAGACCAATCGGGTCAAGGTCAGGAATGAAGTCCACACAGAACTCAATGACCTCCTCTGTCCCGTATCCCTTGGCAATGCTTCCTTCTGGCCGACCCCACTGGTGAACATATTTTTTTAGTACACCCATAAATCTCTCTAAGGGAAACATGTTGTATAGGAACACAAGACCCAGGTATTAATCTCTTTGACCAGATGAACTAGGGGATGTGTCATGATATCAAAGAAGAATGGAGAGAACACCAACTCAAAGCTGACAAGACATTGAACTACATCATTCTATAGAGTAGCTAGATCAAAAGGATTGATTGCCTTCTGAGAAATTGCATTGAGGAATGCACACAGCTTCACGGTGGCCCGACGTACATGTGGAGGTAGAATTCCTCTTATGGCAACCAGAAGCAGTTGCATCATAATCACGTGGTAGTCGTGCGATTTTAAGTTGACAAATTTCTTCTCTGGCACATTTATTATACGCTTTATATTGGAGGAGAACCCATATGGGACTTTGATGCTGCTTAGGCACTCAAACATGCTTTTCTTCTGCTCATTGCTAAGAGTGTAGCTAGCAGGTCTTAAGTAATGACGTCCATCATCTGTCTTTTCTGGATGCAGGTTGTCTCGTTCTTTCATGCGCTTCAAGTCCTCTCGTGCCTTAAGGGTATCCTTAGGCTTTCCAAACACACCCATGAACCCTAGGAGATTGACACAAAGATTCTTTGTCAGGTGCATCACGTCGATCGAGTGGCGGACCTCAAGGTCTTTCTAATATGGTAGCTCCCAAAATATTAACTTCTTTTTCCACATTAGGGCGTGCCCCAAAGCGTCTTTTGGAACAGGTTCACTGCCTTGTCCCTTTCCAAACACTACTTTCAAATCATTGACCATCTTGAATACCTCTGCCCCATCTCGGTTGCCTGACTTGGACCGGTGTTCTGTCGTACCTTTAAAATGTTTGCCTTTCTTTCTCAACTGGTGGTTCTTACCAAGAAATCAACGATAGCCAAGGTACATGACCTTTCGACATTTTTTTTAAATAGACAGCCTTAAGGTCACCAAAACAATGGGTGCATGCATTATATCCATTATTTGTCTGTCCTGAAAGATTACTTAGAGCTGGCCAATCATTGATTGTCACGAACAACAATGCTCGCAGGTCGAATTCTTCCTGTTTGTACTCATCCCACACACGCACACCTGGTTTGCTCCATAGCAGCTGGAGTTCCTCAACTAATGGCCTCAGGTAGACATCGATGTCATTGCCAGGTTGCTTTGGGCCTTGGATGAGCACCGGCATCATAATGAACTTGCGCTTCATGCATAACCATGGAGGAAGGTTATAGATACATAGAGTAACGGGCCAAGTGCTATGACTAGAGCTCTGGTCCCCAAAAGGATTAAATCCATCCGTACTCAATGCGAACCTTAGGTTTCTTGCGTCATCTGTAAAGTCTGGGAATTATCTATCTATTTCTCTCCAATGGGACCCATCTGCAGGGTGTCTCAACATGTTGTCCACCTTACGGTCTTCTTTGTGCCATCGCAACAACTTTGCATGCTCCTTGTTTCTGAACAGTCATTTTAGGCATGGAATTATTAGAGCATACCACATAACCTTGGTAGGGATTCTCTTCTTCGGACGTTCTTCATCCTCAACATCGCTAGGATCATCTCGCAAAATCTTGTACCGTGACGCATGATAAATAGGGCATTCATCTAAATTATCGTGAACGCCACGGTACAGGATGCAGTCATTAGGACATGCATGTATCTTCTCGATTTGTAATCCTAAAGGGCAGACGATCTTTTTTGCTTCGTATGTAGTGGTGGGCAATTCATTAGGCTTCGGAAGCATTTTTTTGATCTTCAGTAATTTTCCAAATGCCTTGTCAGATATACCATTCTCTACCTTCCACTGTAACAACTCTAGTATCGTGCCTACCTTTTTCTGTCCATCTTCGGCCGATGGGTAGAGTAACTTCTTGTGATCCTGTAGCATTTGGTCAAACTTAGCCTTCTCCTTTTCAGTTTCACAATCTCTCTGTGCGTCACGAATGACATCACCAAGAGCATCGTCATCTTCAGCGATACTATTTTCTGCATCTGCCTCTTCTTCAACTTTCTCCATCGCGAAGTCACAGTATTGAGCAAAAACATTGTCAGGGTCTGTTTGTTCTTCTTCACCTTCTTCCATTATAACCCCGGTCTCTCCGTGCTTGGTACAACAAATATAGTTTGACATGAAACCCGACTTGAACAAGTGCAAGTGAATACTTCTTGAGCTATAAAATTCTTTTAAATTCATACACACAACACATGGGCAGCACATAAAACCATCCCGCTTGTTTTTCTCTGCCACTCTGCAGAATTCTTGCACGCCCTCAATGAACTCGTTGGAGCGGCGATCGGCATTGTACATCCAATGGCGTGTCATTATCTGCATTATATGGCATCACATAATTAAAAGCCCAGCATGAGAAAAGAGCGCGGCACAACCTTGTCTAATTGAGTTCAAAATTTTATAAGTGGTTCATCATTTCATAAAATTAATTTGTGGATGTTAATAAAAAGATAGCAAATTCATAAAATTTGTATTTTTCTATTAAAAGGTGTAATTTTATCTCTAAATAAAATTAATTTGAAGAATTTTTAAAGTTAAAATAAATTTGTTTCAAAATTACAAAGAATCAACATTATTTAATATTTTAAAATGAGAACATGAATAAATTAAAGTAAAAAGTATCCTAAAAAGTCTATAATAGAACTAAACATTACTCCCTTTGGCCGTGAATATAGGGCGTAACTACTTTTTTTCTTAGTCTGGGAATACAAGGCGGCGGCGTCTCGGTGGCTGTTCACGCTCGCATGCAGCATTTAGCGCTGTGTCGCCCGTCTCCTGGGCTCCCACGCTGGCCATTACTCACAGCGCATACATGTTGTTCTCAAGCGAGATTAGTACTCCTATACGACACTGATGGTGGTTAATGCATGCACGCATGCACAACATCTAGTTAATTAGATGCGGAGCCGAAGGGCTCTCCTTGCAAGGCACAACAATAAACTTGTTTCTGGGTCTTTGTGAAAATGGAGTTACGCCTTGTATTCACGGACGGAGGGAGTATATGTGTATACTACTTTCTAGGTACTATAATTAGCATCGTTCATAAAAATTCAAACGTGAAAAGTGATTGGAGCTAGCAATATGAAATAAAATAGCCATATACAACATGGATTTACATATGGTGCTGCTAAAACATAGGAGGATGAAGCTAGCAACCTTTCAAACAAATCGATGATGGCGTAGAAGCGTTTGAAGTGGATTGATCGCCGGAGATGAGACAAGCAAGAACAATGAAAGAACAAGCAACAAGAACATGAACAAGGAAGGGCTCGGGCAGGGAGGAAGAAGAGGGAGGTTCAATTTATTGGGGGAGGTTTTAATCCCGGTTGGTAACACCAACCGGGACTAAATTCAGTCCTATAGTCCCGGTCGGTACCACAGACCGGGACAAAAGCTGTAGTCCCGGTCCGTGGCACTGACCGGAACTAAAGGCAGGGCTTTAATCCTGTTTGGTGTTACCAACCGGGATTAAAGGTCCCTCCCAACAGCGCCTGATAACAGAGCCGTTGACGAGAGACCTTTAGTCCCGGTTGGTAACACCAACCGGAACTAAAGGTCTATTTAGTCCCGGCTGCCGAAATCGCCGAGACTAAAGACATTTTGGGCGATCAACGAAAGATCAGTTGTGTAGTAGTGGACACGGTGTCCTTTGATCGATTATTCTTTTGTCTAATGAACAATGTTCTTGCATTTCCGTTAGAGATGGCCTCCGTTGGCCCAGCAAAATGCAGGCACCTCAGCGGTACCTTCGAAGGAATGTGCGGGGCCGAAAGCTACTGCGTATCTGCCTGCCTGGCCGAAGGCAGGGACAACATTGGGGGCGAGTGCGATGACTTCCCTTTTCGTTGCTACTGCATTACCAGTTGCTAGCTCGCCCTGATATTATTGCTGCCATATGGCGCTAGTTAATTAAGGCTCTCCTATCCTTGCCCGGTCTCCATGTAATAATTACTTAGTGTGTTTTCCTAGTGGTACCCACCGGTCACTTGTGTTGTTGTGACGAATAAAATTGTGGCGTCGCTGGAGCTTGACACACAAACAAGATGTCCTCATGATATTGTGGCTGCGTCTCCACCCATAAGGAAAAATGGCGCCACAGTTTGTTTGGTTTCGGTGGTTGAGTGACAACATAATATTTGGATGTGATGTATTTCCAAGAAATGACTTTTTCAAGGTTTATTGTGTACTATAAGGACCAAAATTAAGCTAGCACAAAGAGAGAAACAATCGAACCTGTCCTCTTAATTTTGCAGAAATAAAATTAAAATGGACTTTTGATCCATCTTGTAGAGCTTTTTATAAGCTTTCTAAGTGTTCAATATCATAATAAACAAAATCCGGATCAACAAGTTAATTACTCCTGCTAAAAATATACATGCATGAGATACTGGAAAACTCGTCATTGATTGCTACTGATTCCAAACCCGCTACAGGTAGCGGTTTTGGTACCGGTTGGTGTTATCAACCGGTACCAAAGGTCCTCTGGGAGGCTACCAAATTTAGACATAGCACTAGTACCAGGTCTTTAACAACCGATACTAATGAGAGGGAGATCAAAAGTGGTTTTTTCTACTAGTGGGGATTAAACAGCATATTATATGACATATTTTCTAGCACAGCACAATAATTTGATCAAAATGGATGGATGCATAGAGAAATTTGTATGGATTTTCATAACTTTTCCAAAAAGTCCAAAATTATTAAAAATCGGAATCCAGAGCAACGAATATAATCAAAGTAGAAGAAACTCCCCTCGCCACCAACACATTTTTGCTCATTTCCTCGCTTGGTGCACGCATTAACACCGTTTCATGCATGAGAAATTATTTCTATACTTTTCTCCTCTGTCTCTTTTGCTTACATGGCACCATATCTAAGGGCTTGTTTAGGACAGCTCCAAGTATTCCAGATCCCGTAAAAACAACTCCAGATCTCATTTTTCTAGCCACACCTCAACTCCATGAAATCTGAAGCACCCAAAAATCCAGATCTTGTGGGCAGATCCATAGATTTTCCGTAGCACCTCAAGGGGTGCTCCAAAACCCCATGGACCTGTGGAGTTGACCAAAATTACCCATCATGCCACTAATTAGTGGAAAATTAATGGTTCATTCCGTTTCTTTTTCCTCTGACGCCTCGCTTACCCCGTCCCCACGCATTCAAGGTCGTGCTAAGACTAGCCGGCCATGGCCATCACCGGGCACGCCAGCCACGATGCTGGTCGTGCTAGCCACGGTGACCCCGGCCCCGCCCCGCCTCGTGCTCGAGTGCCGCCCCAGTCGAAGGCCATGGTGCAAAATCAGAGGCCGAGACACTATGAAGACATGTTTAAGGCCATGGTGCAAAATCAGAGGCCGGGGGCACTATGAAGATAAGTCAAAGGTCGTGGTGCAAAATCAGAGGACGAGGGAATATGAAGATCAGTCGAAGGCCGTGCTGCAACGAATAATGGGCTGAAGGCCCACGCTTGACAACGGCCCATCAAAAAAGGCAGTTGCAAAAGAAAAGACGCTAATGTCCTGGAGGCATGAGCACATTATATAGGGATATACAAGAATATGCCTTAGTTGCCCTAGGGACATTTCTGTACTCAACAAATGATGTAACCATACCCTATAAAATGAGAAAGTCAATCATCCCCAAGAGAGGTTAGCGTGTAATTCGAAACCCTAATTATTGCCTCGGTAATTGCGTGAACTCCATTTTTATATCTGTGCCTTTGTCAACAGTCTAAGGCCTCCGCCCTAGAGCGGAGCCTTCGACCCTCAGTGTCGAGCTACAGCGAGCTCGCCCCTCTCTCACTCTCACTCTCTCTATCTATAGAGATCCCTATTTCCTAACATTGGCGCTCACCGTGCCCGACATGAATAATTTTTTCGAAAGTGAAGGTTTGAACCTTTGACAACCTTCCAGGAAAGCCTCGCGGAGGCCTGTTTGTGACTTTTATGCAAGAGGGATCAATCACGAGACAACTCGAAAGCCTCTGCACTTCGGGCCTCTGCATCGTGAGCTGACGTAGGAGCCTCTACACCGGGAGCCTCTGCATCAACAACCAACGCGGGAGCCTCTGCACCAACAGTCGACACGGGAACCTCCGCGCTGCGAGAACGCGTGGGAGCCTCCACACCAACAACCAACCTGGGACCTCCGCACTGCGAGACGGCGCAGGAGCCTCTACACCAACATCTGACATGGGAGCCTCTGCACCGGGAAACGACACGGGGAGCCCAAGACGACGCGGGAGCCTCTGCGTTGACAGATTCAACAGTTTTGGCTTTGTACTTGACATGCGCAGGTTTCCACAAACAAGGCTGGAAATGCGAAGGCTGGGTCTTGAACAATCAACCTTCGACAACCCAACACACCTTTGGATGTTAGCAAACCCTCGAGCTGCAGAAACGTCACCATCACTCAGATAACTAGAATCTGCAAAACCCGGATACTTGGGTCTTCTTCATGAGCTCAGGACATTAGCCTTCGATCAGTTTCATTGGCCTTCGTCTGTGAAGCCGAAAATTGTTTTCTTAGAGCATTACCATTTGATCAGTTTTATCAGCCTTCGTCAGCAAAGCTAGAAATTGAGATTTTTCACATAGTCTCAGCCTTCGATCAGTTTCATCAGCCATCACCAATGAAGCCAAAAAATTGGATTATTTCTTTTGGAACATCAGCCTTTGATCAGTTTCCTCAGCTTTCATCAATGAAGCCGAAACTTGGGATTTATCTTAGAGCATCACCCTTCGATCAGTTTCTTCAGCCTTCGTCAATGAAGCCAAATATTCAGATCTATCTCATAGCCTCAACCTTTGATCAGTTTCATTAGCCTTCGATTAGTCTCGCCAGCATGATATTGGATAATTATTTTAAGAAGGCTTCAGTATTGGACCTTTGGAAAACCTGACATGATATTCTGATATCTTCACTAACTCTTTCCAGGGTTCATGATTCTTGTCTCTTTGCAGCTGTGTTCTAATGACCTATAAGTTTAATGTTTCTCTTGGGTGTTTCTGGAGCTCGAGGAACACGAAATTAAACCAAGAGAAATACCCCCTGGAGAAAGATTTCAAAACCTAGGTCAAAAGTGACTAGCAACGGAGCCATGACATTCGACGACATCTTTTTCAGCGAAAAGAGGACCCTCTGTCATCCCAAGCTAAATGGTCACGGGTACAGAACGACCTCCATGGCGCAAAGCGTCTGAACTCGGCGAAGACCTGGACAGTTCACAGGCATCGAGGTTTAAATCCAAATGCTCCAAAAAGCCAGACACCCGACGACAACCAAACCTACACAGTGAGTATTTCTCACCAGCTTATAATGCCTAATGTTTTTGCTCCTATGATTTATTTTGTCACATTCCTGATTTGACCTTCACCTCTCATGGCAAATTTCAAAAACCAACCATTGCCCCTCATGGGAAATTTCAAAATTTAACCTTTGCATATACCACTTGTGACCAATGTGGCCAAGAAAGTTATCGCGGCCTTCGCCGCATCAAAAGCGTGGTCTGAATGGCTATACATGCTTGGCTTCAATAGCCTAACTCAAAACACTTTTTATTGAATTTCCTTTTTGTTACTAACATTCAGGTCACCACCACTGTGAGTATAATCTTACCCTCCCAACCTACCCCTCTTTAGTTTTGTCATATGAAAATTGCTTTTGTTTTCTTTGTTCTCCAACTTTTGTTGCTACAGCTCCATACATCATAATTTCGTATTATCTTACGGCTGCTGCAACTTTTCCCCAGCCCAAAAACGTGCACTCGTGTCAATAAATTAATCGTTGCAGCTAGCAAGGCATAGCCTTCTCTTTTTTTGTCCTCTCTTATCTCCTGCTTCTGCTCTAAAGGAGCTTAATTTGCCCACTATGTTGAGGTCATCAAAGATGCCTTCAACACTACATGCAATTTGCTATAGATGTGCATGCGTGCCAAACATCGCTTTTTGAGTTGCTTTATTCTAGATCACATCACCATTCTGCCATGGCTGCATCCTTTTTCCTCTCATCTAAATTTTTCACCTGTCGGCTATCCAGTTAACACAGTGCTATGTAGGATCATGTCATGGCTAGAACATAGCTGCACCGTTGTGCTGTCATTATCATGCCCTAGTCATTATGTGGTGGTTATGCGTTGGGTTTTCCAAATGGAGAATGTCCAAGTTTGAAATCACTTTTTAGCGCATGTTTGAGAGTACTCAAGCTCCTTTACTTTAGAAACGACTCTCGAGTCTCGAGAGTCAGTGAAGCTAGGTAGTTTTTCTGGCTTCGTTGTCTTCTTATCATTTTGGAAACAACTCCATGTAGTTGTTTTACACTTTTACTATGACACACGGAAAATATAGAGCTAGAACTGGGAACAACCCTTCCAACCAAAGCCATATCCCTGCCTCTCTTCTATTATATCTTTTGCTTGTGCACCTATTGTTCATACACCGCTATCTGGCTAAGCTAGCTTTTTCATGGACAATCCACAGTTTTTATCCACAGCCATCATCGTCACGCTTTCAAAATCTAATTAAACCATGCCGACTAATTTGTCTTCTCCTTTATTTTTGTTATATATAGTTGTTCAGGTATGTGGTTGTTAAGTTGTCCTTCTATCGTGGTCGTCGTCATGTTCTCTAATAAATTGCGTACTATCTCAGCACCTTTCAGTAGTTCAGAGTCGCATTGTTGCTCTGCAATAGTCCCACCATGCCACTGTTGTTCTCATCATCTTCATCATAGCAATTATAAGCTATTTTCAAATCAGGATTCTTCTTAAAACCTCTCATATATCCAAATACCGTCATCGTTGATACAACAACATAGATGACTGCCGCACACCCATCGCTCGTCCTGTACCACATATTTGTTAATGCGTGCACACCGATGTTCTACTTGCATTGCCACCGATGATGAACGTACAATCTTCTGGTTTCCTGCACCGGAATTTTCATAGCTAATAACGTGTTGCTTGGTTCTAATGTCGAAAGGACAGCCAAGAATTTTCATAGCTCTATGCCATGATTATTGTTTTGGCTTAATGAATTCCTCTTTAATTGCTTTGTTTCTCCTTATACATGTTGGATTTCTATGGAATTTCTATGCTTTTGGAGGAAGGGGAGGGCAAATGAATATGTAAGAACTTTTCTATGGGCAGAATCCCAACTATGAATAATCACTTCTGTTTGTTGTACATAAAGCAAGAGGCTCCTAGGAAAGAGTCAACTCTCTTGTAGATCCTCATAAAATTCAAGGGTATATATTCTTTTATTTTTATATTAATGTGGTAATATCTAGGTTGGTGCCAACAACACCGTCACTTAGATTTGACTAGTATATTGCACATGCTAACGCTACGGGTGACATTATGTCCAAACGTAATTCTATCAAATTTGAAGTATTTAGCTAATTGTGCTTTTGTACAAGCTGTTTCTATAGCACTATTACGCGGCAAACACTAGGAGAATAATAGAAATAGGTGCATGCCTGTCCTCGGGTTCATGTCTGCCAACAGGCCAGTAAGGCACCATTTTGCTTTTATGCGTCAGCACTGATGATGGAAACTTTTAGAACTGTTGGGCAAAATAGATGTCTGCACAGAATATGGTCCTCCCAAGTATAAATGTCTACTCTGTCAAGATGGTCAAGATGAAACGCGTGCGCATTTGTTCTTGTACTGCACCTTTGCAAAGAGTTGTTGTTGGGCATTCTTGGGATACAAGTTCATGGGCAACAACTTCAAATAAAAAAAAGTTCATGGGCAACAAGGTCCATTCACCATACTAGAATCCTTTGGAAGAGGATTAGACTTTCCTTTCTTTGTGGAGATAATAGTAATAATGCGCATGGAGTGGAGTGGACATCTCGATATGACCTAAATTTTAATCAACAATATCCTTCAGTGAGATATTAGTGAAAGCCAAATCCTTTAGCCGGCGGCCACGATGACAAGTAGAAGGACGACGATAGCGCCGGCTGCAGAGAGATTCTTTCGTGAAGGTGCTATTTGTCATTTTTAGTGGAAGCAACGTTCACCTAAACGCTAAATGGTAGTCGTTCGGTCACCCCTTGAGTAGCGAGTCAGGCGTGTGTACACGGAGTGGACACGTTGTGTGCATGGGCTGCACGTTTTGTAAGATCGCGATAAAATTCATATACTTATGTAGGTGAAAATTAGAAATTTCGATATTTCATCGGTCAAACATAAAAAGTTACCATGCTTTAAAGTCAAACTGACTAAACATCTAATCATACTAGTTGAGAATTCTCAAATCAAATACCAAATTACAATTTGCAAATAACACAACATTAGGTGAAAATGAAGCGGACTGCACTGCTCACTGAAACAAAGCCCGACATCGGGCGGTTGGACCGAACCCCGAAACCCTAGCTGCCCCTGGCGGCCCCCTCCACGCCGCTGCCGCCGGCGACGTTGCCCTCACCCACCTCCCCCTCCCCTCCCTTCCCACCCCCTCTGCGTCCACCAGCCCCTACCCTCCTCTCCCTCGCGCAGGTGATTGTGCTGGGGTGCGCGACGAGCCACCTTGGCGGCCCCCTCCCTGCTGCCGACGGCTACCACGGAGCCCGCATCCACCTCCCCCTCTCCTCCCTCCATTTCCCCGCTTCATCCACTTCCATCCGCGTCTCCGCGGTGCGCCCGGGAGGTTGCCTCCGGTGACGCCCCCACCTACTATGCTGCCAGTGGCAGATGTCACCGCCGCAGGCACCCCATGGCCACATGAAGGGCCCAAATCTGGCATGGCCCCGTGAAACGACCTCGATTTTCCTCGAAGGGAGAATCCACAGATACGATTTATAATGCAGTAGATCACGAGAGCAATCCATCACATTATCAATTATCAGCTGATATCATAGTCATACATCGTAGATTTACAAGTTACAAGGCTTTACAACACTGGTTAACACCTCTATTACATTGTATTCTAGCGGAAACACACGCGTCTTCATCAGAGTCGTTGTAGCGCATCAGCAGGTGAAGGCTCCTCCTTCACGGACAATCATCAGAGTTAGCGTAGAATGTCAGCGGCGTGGACTTCATCTTCCGAACCAAACTCGAGCGTAGGAACGAGACCACCTAATCCAAGTTCTCGTGGTTGTCGTAGATTTCGTCCAAACCTGTCCAAAATCTATCAGTACGATTTGTACTGGCCACTGTCTCCCACCCTATGTTTTTGCGTATGCTTTTGTGGTAAGTGGAATGCAAGGGTAGATCAAAAGGCCTATATATGGCTGTAGGTTTCCTATGCAAGTTCATCAATATTTTATAATAATAGTTCATCAAGTTTTACTCCATCTCAACCACACGTTCTCCCATCCCATCACACACATCTCACCACACTCTCACACTCTCTAGGCGGCAAGGACGACTCCCGCTCGTACCTTGCCTCAACGGCCAAAGCCGGATCCAACACCAAAACCAGGGAAAAGGTAGAAAAGGACTCCTCTCTCTAATCAAGTGAAGCGTAGGTCATAGGAATGTCCATATCCGCGGACGCGGCTATACATATAGATTGATCAACTCTGCAGAGCGTGTACACCTGGAAATCCACAAGATCACCATCATCGGCGGTGCCCCGCCTAGGCTGATGCCGACTGCCTCCCAACCGGTACGGTACCACCCTACCACTCAGCCCTGGGCCACCTCAGCGTCCACCGAAACGCTGAGACTGTGAGACGTAGTACCGGGCCCCCAAGGTCACTACGCTGTCTTAGGAGGGTGTGGGCCCCTATGCCCGTACCTCCCTACACTATCACCTTTCAACCTAGTAGTAGTGGCACCGCCCTAGTCAGTCGGGTAATCGTCTCCCGCCCATCAGGAGCGAGTGGTGTGCACGAAGGGTCCCATGGTTCCGGTTCTCAAGACATACCAGTCCTTAGGGGGACCGGACAGGATATCTTCTCAAGGGGATAACCAACACCCCGTGCCTCGATGGCACCTCCACCGGGGATAACCAACACCCCGTTTGCTCACCATGCACCCGCCACAGGTACCTCTCTCGAGGGATGCCTAGGTCGCACCCCTCCGGCATGACTTGCCCCAAAGACTCGTCGTAGGATCCTGTCCGATCGACTCAACCCTCACCACACACCCAAGACGCACGCCAAGATCTCCCCAAGTTCATTATCCAGTTTTACCAAGTTATCGGCACCACGTGCCTTATCCACTCACGTTATCTCTTCACCAAGCATCACATCATAGGTATAATGCATAGTGAAAGTAAAGCAGTAAGTAGAATGCGAGGGTCTAGCCTAACAGCGGGTGTGCAGGGGAATAGGTTGCGACAAGGTAATGGCTTACGAGCAGTCTACCATGCAACCTATTACAGTTCAATTGCAAGAAAGTAAAGCACTAGCATCTATAAGTAGCATGTCTAATAGGTTCTACGAGGTTGGGTGGGACGTGGAACACCTGTTAAAGTCGTATCTGAGATCCTCGGTGCACTTGTAGTCGTACTCCTCTATAGTCCTTCATCCGCATGTCCTTTCTCCCACGATTCTGATCTGTTTAACGCTAACCTTGACGCAATTACCTCGATACAGCGACAAGCAAAAGAGCAATCAGACCACTAAACCTAGAAAGTCTGCGGAAAGAGAGGCAACAAGGCACAGAAAGAACAACTACACCGAAAGAATGTAAAAGGAAGAACAACTTAGCCCTCTCGGAGGATGTCCGATCCCTGGGCGAAAAGAACAAGAGTGGTTGTTTGCTAAGCACAAGCTTATGTCTTAGCCTAGCCAGTACTTCCCGGGTCAATCGTGTCGACCTGTACGACTTAAATAGAAATGGTATAGGTCTTAGCTCATCTTAAGCAAACACCACGGCTCATGACTTTCGATCCGAGCATCATGGAGACTGACGAGAACCGAACAGACTACAAACAAGAGGAGTTACATTCTCTCTCAATCCATATGCCATTATAATCGACGAGAACCAAGAGAGGATGGAACGGAGAAGAGAAGAGCAGAGGCGGTCTACTTCTCCCAATACACACGTCACGGCAAAAGACGAGGCATCGGAAAGGAGTGACACACAAAAGAACACGAGTGCTCAAGCTCTTTGTAGGGTACCACAACCTGGGTGCACCAAATGCACTAGACATCTCTCGGGTTCTTAGCGGTGCGGTTGTCACTGCAAGAACCGAAGAAATGTTGCGGTCGAAGACGGTACAAGCATACAAGGTAGTTAGGAGGAGAGCAAAAGGAGCGAAAGCGAAAGAGGTAGAGCCTATTGGTCATGGCGAGCGAACCCGCGACCATAAGCTTTACCCACGAGTTGGCTTCCATTGTTCCACGATTGTCGTCCCCTAAATCATATCCCACTAGATTAGGTCACATAGGACTCGAATGGTGCGGGTGAGAACCACGTTGATAAGGACATCAAGTCCATAGTGACTGCATCCTAGGGACGTAGATAGAAGCTCTCGATCATGGCACCACAGAGACAACTAAACGCAGGGGAACGAGTTATGCTCGGCACCATGGCCACGGCGGGATAAACCCACAACCAAGATGGACGAACACAATGCTTCCCAACTGGCTCGAAGGCACGGTCTACAGGCGGAGACGATCATCACACAACCAACAAAGGACCGCAACGCAACCACAAAACATAACCCGACGTGGAGTAGCACATACCCATAGCGGCACAAGAGACAGATGGATAAATAAATAGACAGACCGGCGGCGAAGGCACGACACATGCATAAAATAGATAAAGATCATGATCATGATTAAACAATGGATATTGATAGATCAAATACCAGTGCATAAGCAAGTATAGATGATAGATAAGGAATTAATAAGTAAGAGCTAATCCGCCGACGTCGTGGACGGCGTCGGCTAGGTTAGAAGGTCGACCTTGCTGCGAGAAGGGCGGAGAGCTGCTGCAGCATGTCCCGATGAGCTGCGGCTAGCTGCTGGCCCGCTGTAGCCTCCTGCGTGGCAACAATTCCATGGCACGAAGGCCGGTCTCAGCAGGATTAGTGCAAGGCCAAATGGTAAGGTGGAAAAAGGGTGGAGCTTGGGCAGCGCGTGGCTCACCAGCGATGGATGCTGCATTGCAGCGAGGTCTGGGGCTTAGCAGAGAACGGGTGGGGCTCTAGGCGTCGATGTCCGACAGTTGCAGCCCCATGGTGGGCGCTCATGGCAAGGGGCGCGACAGGCTATTGGCGAGAATGGTTCGCGGTCACCGGCTGTCGCGACGAGGATGGCAGAGCGCAGCGTCGTGGCCGCGAGGCAGGGAACGACGTCGCGGCAGGGCGTCGTAGTTGCCGCGCGGGGTCGCTCCTTGACTCGGCGAGGAAGTGGCGCTGCACCGGCGGGTTCGGCAGCGACGTCCTGCTCCCAGTGATGGCAAACGTGGGGTCTGCCCCTCTGCTGCAGTGGGAAGACAAGGCACAGTGGCCCGTTTCAGTACAGGAAGGCCAAGATCAACGGCAAAAAGGGAGGAAGGCAGGGCCTTGGTGCTGGAGGCTCACCGGCGGGTTCGGCAGCGATGTGCAGCCGGACAGGACGCACGTGCAGGCTCAAGAAGGCGATGGAGAAGAGCCGTGGCGTGTCCTTGGCCAACTAGTGGCGTTCTCGATGTACGGACGAGGCGGACACGGTCTTGGCGGGCACAGGGCTTGACCGGCGGCGTCCGGCCGGAGCAGCGAGGTGGAGGCGGAGGGCAACGGCGAGGCTTGGAGCAGAGGCCGAGGCCGGAAGCAGTGCCGTGGGTGAAGGGAGCACGACGCCGCAGGGCTGGTCAGGTGGCCGTGGTGGCACCGTACGCCGCGGTGATGGAAGGCTCGGCATCGCGGTCTTGCAGCTCGGACCGACGACGCGGCTGTGGTTCGGTGGAAGTCGTGCGTGGTGGCGTCGGCCTCAGAGGCGAGGCGCCGGCGGCGGTGCTTGGTGCGATAGCACAGTGGAGCGGCGGACGGCTGCGGCTTGGTCTCGTGCGTCCGCACTTGCGTGGACGCTGGCATCTCCGTGGCACGGTGAGGACGCGGAAGAGGAGAGGCACGACGAGGCACTGGGCGCTGCGGCCAGGTACCGGCGCGGCACCGCGCCTTGGCGCTCCCTCCCGGGTTGGGCAGAGCGGTGAGGAAGGAAGAGGAGCGGGTTTGTGGCGGCGGCGGATTTAGGCAATCCCGAAGGATGCAGCGGCTGCTCGCCCTTTTATACCCGGGAGGCTAGGGTTCGGAAGGGTGTCGGCCATCCTAGGCGTCCGTGCCCGTAGTGGGACACGCGGCGCTGGATGCGGAGTCCGCAGTATGGACGCTGAGGCGAGGCGCGGGTGCTCCACATCGCGTGTAGCGGCGGCAGCAGGTCTCCTGCCTAGGAGCGAGGGGCTGCGTCTGGTAGGCCACCGGGCCGCAGCTGGGCCAAGGCGCGAGTGGGCCGCTCGGATGGGGCCGAGGCTCAGGTGGCATTTCTGCTTAGGCCGGGCATTTGTGTACGTACATATACACGTATATATGCATGCATACATGCACGTACAAAACACCGTCTGCTGGCTTCGGCCTTGGGCGAAGGGAGGATGGCATGCTTTGTGCTGGCTGGGCTGCGACATGAGGAAGGAGGGCGTGGCTTGACTTGGCTGCTTGCAGTAGAACATGGTAAATACGCGTACACGTTTGACTGCTTGAGCACAGGGGCATGCACGAGACGATTCTGGAGAAGGGCGGCGGCGTGCTCGTGCACGTGCTGCACACGTGAGGCGGAGATAAGAGGTGAGCTGCTGATTGTCGACTGGTGCTGGAGTTGGGCCGAATAGGAGCTGGGCTCCGGTGCTTCCGGTTGGTGCAGCTGTGTATACATACACGTATAGCCTTGCACAGGAGCCTGCACAAGCTAGCTCGTGCAGCTTCTGGATATGAGATAAATAAGAGAGATTTACTATTTATGAATTATGAGACAAGGAATCTAAAATGAGTTGAAGGAAGATTTAAGAAGGGAATCCCCAAAAAGGGATTATCATGAAATTTAATAAAAGAGAACTAAGTCGGATTCGAAGACGAGATTCGAGAAGGTAAATTCCAGGGGAATTTTAGAAGAAAGATAGAGAAAGGATTTTCCCATTTACGTCTCTAGGGATTTTGAGAATATTCAAAATGGATCTCATGAGGAATTTGGAAAGGACTCGAGATGGATTCCGAAAGGGATTTGAGACGGTCTTGCTGCGGATTTGCGTACTCAGAGACGAAACCCTAATCAACTAAAGAACTCCGACACTACCCTACAAGCAAAACTAAATGTGTGCAACGATGTGTTAGCGGTTATATTCGGCTTCGATCTAATTCTACATGCTTCACACAATTGCAAGAAATTTTTTAAAAAGCTCATATTTTTGGCTATCCGAAAACCCGGGATGTTACACCCCGCCCCTTCTGCCGCCAAGACCGGCTGCAGTAGCTGACGCGGCCACCCATCTTGGGTCGGGGGCACCCCGCCAACCGTCAACGCTGCCGGGCGACGCAGGCAGTGCTGCCCCGTCGATGACGACCACTCCATGATGTCTGGGTCTTCTAGGTCCGTGCGCACCCATCGCACAAGCTAGGCCATCATGATGCCACCGAGAACCCTAGCTCACCCTATCTCTCACCGAACGCGGCTCCGTTCTACCCCAGGTATCCCCGAGGGAGGGTGCATGAAGCAACATAGGTGGGTGTGAGCTGACAGCGAGGAGTCCGATGACGACCACCCAATTACCTACCTGGACACCGCTCGTCACCTGACGAAGCCAGTCACTGTGTCCCCATCGCGTGCCTAGACTTGTTCAATCATGATTCTGGGCCATGGCGCATGCAGCGAAGGCTGGCTGACAGGGACCTAGGCGAAGGCGGAGGAAACACAGTCGGCCGCACGCACAACTTGTGTGTGGCCTACCTGCTCGGCCAGTGGATGGCTGCATCCTTGTCTACCAATGCCTTGGCCACCGTGATTGGGTCTTCGCCCCAACATCGACGGGTGGCAGGAGATCCTCCCCTAGCAGGAGACATGATGTGCGACTGCCTCGTCTGAGCCTTGCCATGGCCCAAAATAGCTTCTGCAGACCCAAAAGGTCCCAGCATAGCTTCGCGGCAGATGTTTCAACTACCTTTTCCACTCGCACCATGTAGCGACTTGTCAGTTGCCATGGTGTTGCCTGCACTGCCACAGCTTCCACCACCTTGCTAGGGACTTCAAGCGGCTCAAGCATGCTGTGACGACATCAAAGGCCAAGGGTGGCAACTGGCCACGGCACTCCCCTCGTGCCAGTAGGCCGCTGGCCTCCCACAAGCACCCCACGGTTGTCCACCGAGGTGAGATGGGTCTTCAACTCGGGCAAGGGTCATCAACTCGAGCATGCCTACCGACTACGATGACAACGCCGCTACCATTGCTACTGCACACTACTTCCCTGAGTCAGATCTACTAGCATTGGAGCAGTGCGCATGCGCGTGACCTCCCGCGTGGGTCGACTTGATGCTAGAGGAGCTCACCACCTCGCTCGTAGTGAGCCACCAAGCGGAGCACCAGCACCTAGGTTCTTGCCTCTAGCAGTGGCCTCTCAGGAAGTGGACGCGTCGCTAGTGGACGCCCGTTCTTCGGCGAAGACTGCCCAGTGGACGATGGACTCACCTCCGCTGTCGCCTTTACAGGGCCACCACAGGTCACGCTGCCACAGGGGATAGCCCAGCGTTGTGGATGCCGAGGCGCACCCTGACCCAGCACTGGTTAGAGCAGCCACCCAGGGACACGCGACAGTTGTGGCTCCCACGGTCGCCGTCAACTGCACTCCACCTTCTCAGACACACTACTACAGAAAATATTTTCCACAACATTTCAGTTTGGGGCTCTGTTGACGATGGTTATCTACCATAATAAAGGGTTAAAACAAATATATAAAGGGCTAATAAATGATCACTAACATAGGTTTAGGGTGTCAACTAATGAAATTCCACGAGTTTTGGTGAATCTATATTTTGCAGGGGGAGAGCGTCCCCCGTATATCTCGATAAGTATTCCTTTTCGAGTGATTTATCTTTTATTCTAAAAAGTATAAAAAGATGCATAACTTAAGAAAACCAAATAAAAATAGTGCTGTGTGATAATATTAGCTAGATAATATATTAGTTAAAATAAAAGATACAAGAGAGTATTAGAACTTAATTACCGTAGAACTCAATTTTAAACATAATGGAAATGATGAATAATTGCTCTGTCGTAATTCCTTTCAAGTGTCTAGTTTTCAAACACGAATTCTCCCGAGTTTTGAGTAGAACTGTCTTGATCTAAAGATAAACTCTAAGCCTGAAACTTGTGGGTTGCAATTGCTGGATCTAGATCTAGGTAGTTGAGGAGTATGATATGAGAAAGTCTGAGCTGCTATTTATCTTGCTCCTACTGATGCTAGAGTTCTGGAGAATTTTATCTTTTGAAATCTTAAAATACCATGATGAGTACTTGTATGATAAAGCTTAAAATTCCTACCACAGCCATACATAGGATACAAAACTCCATTCATACTTTTTACTACTTGTGCTTGCATTGAGCATTGTCGAGCTCTGTTGACCCTTAGAGGCTTGTCATACTTTTAAAATCAAGATCATGTACACTCCACTCAAATATGCTGCTTCTACACTTGAAGTACGCAACAACATGCCTTTTCATTTAGATCCACCAAATATATTTTCTCCTACACTGGGAGAGAACACCACTCACATTCTTATAGGATTTTTGTCACCTATCCATACATTTTATAAGCCCCAGTTATTGTTGCTCCAGTTTATTATTATCTCTCAATCTTTCATTATAGATAAGAATGTTCTGGGCTTATATATTTAAAAAAAGATAAGAAAGAGAAATATATGGAGAGTAAAACATGGACAAGTGTCCTACCAAAATAATGGGTACTTAGATGCCCGTCTCTCTAAAAAAACTATAGCCCAAAATATCTCTTAGTCTAAGTTCTTCAATTATTCAAAGAGAGATCAAAATCCCTTTCAAAGGAGCAAAAATAGAATTAGATCCACTATCACCTTCATCATAAATAAACCACTCCTTGATCCATACACATGCACTTCTTGATTTGATCGTATGCCTCATTTATCTGGATCCACTGTTTGACTTTACAAAATATGCTTTGCAAGTATGAACACGATGTATCCATACCTATAAGCTCTAGATAAAGCATTAGATGTAGGATGAGAGAAGGCAAATCTCACTTTGACTTGGAGAGGATCCAGAAATACCACATATATTGAGAGATTTGAGAGAGTCATACAAAAAGATACGCTGAGTTTTATTTTAAAAATCTTGTAAAACTCCAGAATAATAGTTGAATAAAGAGCTTGAGACATAGTGCTTGATTTGATTGTTCTACTTTTTGACTGCTCAAGACCCAAGTGAAGGCTAATAAGCTCAATAGTTAAAGGTAATATGGGTAAGTCTGAAGGTTAGAATGGTTAGACCTAATCCGGAGAAAAATTCTTGTTTGAACGCATGTGTACTTTTGAGACGTGAAAGCATTGTAGCAACTCCTGATCTATTATGAATATTTGCTAAGGGACTAGCAAAAGATAAGCTTGAGGGAGTTGTTGACGATGGTTATCTACCACAATAAAGAATTAAAATAAATATATAAATGGCTAATAAATGATCACCAACATAGGTTTAGGGTGTCAACTAACGAAATTTCACGAGTTTTGGTGAATCTATATTTTACAGGGGGTTATCAGAATAATTTAGGAATTGATATCTTTCACGAGAAGGAACCCACGTCAATCGGCCTAATATCCATGTCACGAATACGCAAGAGGCTTCTAGAGGATACCAGAGGACACCACGAGGAGGGCCACCACGAGGCGGCGCCAGGTGGAGCCGACCAACCTCAACCCTAGGCCGACCGGCCCTAGCCGCCGCCCCTCGGCTCCTTCCTTTGCAAGCTACTTCAACCACCTCCAAGGATGCATTCTAACTCTACGTGAAGGTCGGTTTGATCCAAGGGCCACGGTTTCAAGCTCTGGGCTATATAAACGAGGCCCCAGACCCCCCTCCAAAGGGGAATTCATTCAATCAATCATCAACCAGAAAGCAGAAGACCAACCAGCAACTCTCATCTCCTTAGAGCCTCATCAGATCTAGGCATAACTAGATTAGAATTAGAAGTAGTGGAGTCAAGCAGCCTTGGGCTCTAGATCTAGTCAAGAGGAGCTTGGTAAATCCAGTTCTTCTCTCTTGTATCAACATTGTTCTTCAGATATTCATCTAGTTCATCAGTTCTTCTAGTTCTTGATCTAGTTCATGTTCTAGTTCTTCATGTTCTAATTGTTTATGTTCTAGTTCGTAATTCTTCTAGTTCATCATTGTCTAGTTCTAGTTCATTGTTCTTGATCATTATTCTGGATACATTAGATATGATCTTGTTCTTAATCTATATTATATCCTTGATTATTATAAGATTAGTCTGCTTTGATTATATATTTGGCATAGATAGTTTATCATTATGTTTATACACATGTTTGCAAAGCACTCACTTTATTGAGTCATGGGTGGATGGTCAATATTGTGTAAGTGTGGTACTTATACACTGTTTACCTCCAAATGCACTCTATACTCCGGGCCATGTGGTAGCTCACAGATGTGACATTCCTGTTGAGTCCTTTGTAGTCCACTCCCCGAGTGTAGAACTTAGTAGAACGCGGTCTCATTACTTAATTGTTATTCTGTTTCTCAGCTTCGTAATGGAGATGTTCCTTGTTTA
The DNA here is from genome assembly GCA_038087645.1 of Saccharum hybrid cultivar R570. NCBI lineage: Eukaryota > Viridiplantae > Streptophyta > Magnoliopsida > Poales > Poaceae > Saccharum > Saccharum hybrid cultivar. The sequence goes on from JAQSUU010000296.1 coordinate 698,489, forward strand.
TGGATATGAGATAACCTAGCCAATGATTGCCTGATATAATTGCACTAATCAATGTATATTATGACTAATAGTTAACGGATTACTTAGGAGTTATTCTCTTACTTTATATTCTGATCAATGACTTGCCATAGTAGTACTGCTCTAAGAAATATCATCTGAATAGTCTGATTATCATATATTTTATCTCTTTTTATTTGATTGATTCCTGTTTGAGAGTAAAGGATAATGATTTCGAATATTCATATCACATGTGTAGAGTAGCCTTTAATTAATATGTGCCCCTCTGTTTGTTCTCCTTTGGTTAAATATAAATAACGATACCTACGATAAACTTGGGTGAAATGCTGCAACGGGTGTATTTATCTGTACGCTTGTGGATATATACTTTAATATCTTTATATAGTTAAGTGGCATGAGTACAATACAACCAGACTCTTGGTGTCCTGTTAGGGATGACAACCTAACGCGAGTGATGCTAAGATGTGTCAATAGGCTCCGAGGTGGGCGACCCGGTTGCCCGCCTCGGTTATTCAAGGCAGGGCAGCCGGGCAGCAACCGCCTTAGTCAATACATTAACCAAGGCGGGCATTGTAGAATAACCGCCTTGGTTATTAAGTATTAACCGAGACGGGCATTATAAAATAACCACCTTGGTAAATCATTAATCGAGGAGGGCATTGTAAAATAACTGTCTCGGTAAATCATTAACCAAGGTGGGTATTGTAAAATAATTGTCTCGTTAAATCAGGCTGAGCTAGGGAGCCTACTCGGCCCAAAACTCAGTCACAGTATATAAGCAGTCGAAACCCTAGCCCACTCAGTCTTCTCTCCCTCACTCTTCTCCTCAGCGCTGCTCGCCCAAGCGCCCCATCTCACTCTCGATGGCGCCCCCTCCACACCCGTGCGCCCACTCCCCTCTTCCTCCTGCCGGCGACCCCTGTGCACCCGAGCGCCGCCTCCCCTTTCCCTCCCACCGGCGCCTCCCTCTTCCTCAGCAACAGTGAGCGTGGCGACCTGGCGGCCCTGCAACACGGCGGCCTGGTTGTAGGCGGTGCGGACGAGGATGACATGGAGGCTCATGGCGAGCTCAAGCTCGGCGCCCTAGCTACGGCGCTCGAGCGCCATGGTGTCACATTCATCGGGGATCAACCACGGCGCCACCACATCGGGGATGCACCACGACGCCACCACGTCGGGGATCCACCACAACGCCACCACGGCGGGGATCTCTTCTAGCCGTGTGCCCCTCCTCTCCTCCCTCCATGGCTCCACCACGGCACAGATTCGGTGGGGAGGACCCCTCTGGCGGTGGATCTGGTGGGGAGGACCCCTCCGGCGGCGGATCCGGTGGGGAGGAGAGGAGGGGCGCGGATCCTGTGGTGTCATCCGTAGTGGATCCGGCGGCTAGATGCAAGCACTGACAAGCGGCCACGTGTGGATGGGCTCGCCGGGCTTATCCATGGGGTTTTTTTTGTTTTTTATTCGATTTACAAAGGCGGGCATCTAACCGTCTCAGAAAAGGTCCCATTTACCGTGACCTTTCCACCGAGGCGGTTGCGATGCCCGCCTCGGTTAATCGTTTCTGCCTGCCTCGGTAAATTTTTCTATAGTAGTGACAACCTCTGCCGACAGACGCCACTAAGCACTTCACCGAGCAAATCACAAAGATGAGGCAGCCGCCAATCCGGGAGCTACCCGTAGATGAGGCCCACAGTTGACCTGCACTGCCCACGATGCCCACAAGGAGCAAGCGGATATATAGCGGCGCAGATCATATCTCATATCCCAGCGTCCAAGCGAGGTGAGTATCTTGTCATGAAGCGTCTGGGACTAGCCAGCGGGATGTCGTCTCCGTCGATGTCATCCCTGAAAGCATATGAAGAAATCTTTAGCGGTGACCACGTTAATATGCAGACGATATGTGAGTTGTTCCTAGCGGATGGTGAGGTAGGAGCACGCAAGCAGCGCCGCTGGTGCTAGGCAGCCAAGGCATAGGCCGGCCTCCTAGCCAGCACCGTAATTTGGGTTGATCAGAGTCCAATGTAACACAATAGCTTTCAGTATACTAGGAAGGTGTCGAGCATCCATGTACAACTCATTTGACCCCTAGGGTGCCACTAGGGCCTGTTGTATTGAACATTTTATCTATCTTAATACAAAGACACGCAAATCTTTTGCGTGATCGAGAAAAAAACAATTTGCAAATAACAAATTTCACACTAATACACAATTAGATGTAGTTGATACCTCCATGTCGCCGAAACGTTGTTTCAAACAGTCTACTCACTGTGTAATCTTGATGCGCCGGAGTATATGGATCACCCGCAACAACTTCGCGTCTTGAATTCCAGACACCTTCGGTGCAAGGATTAGAGGTTTTCAAGTATGAATTTGCAATGGTTTATGCATTGTGTGCAAAGAAAAAGCATGCTCCCCTCGATGTCATACAATGAGTCTTAAGAACTTTTGCCGCCTTGCCGGTATGTTGCTGGTGTAATCTGTTACCGTCTGTGTGGCCACCGTGCGCGGGACGGCACGGTTCGATCCAGCGCAGCAGCATGTACTTTAACTAGTTGACTAGTTCTGCTTCTGCGGCGGAAAGCACAAGCCGCGCCCAAAATATATTTAGGAGACATATTTTTGTCATTAGTGCGAGCTAGCTATGCAATGGAAGGTGAGGTTGCACCGACAACATTATGCATGATGTGTACTTTAACTACGTAGTTGACTAGTTCTGCTTCTGCGACGGAAAGCACAAGCCTGCCCCCGACGGAGGATTCGAGGGGAATAAAATATTGGTTTCTCGGTTTCTCTGTATATTCTTGTTGTAAGTCCGATACATCCATCGGCGGTCTGGACTGGTAGATTGGTATTGCACGTAAAGGCATTTTGGAGGAGCCAAAATTTCTCACTGTCATGTCCCTCTATCTCTCTACATATATACGTGTACTACCCAAACTTGTCACTCATCTGTGATCATCTGCTAGCGTTCACGAAGGAATCTCTCTAAGGCTGCCGCCACCGCCGTCGTCCTCCTACTTGTCATCGTGACAGCCGGTGCGCAAGCTATATATGTAGTATATGCACATGCATAACATGTCGCATGACGCGATGTCCTTTGATCGATTATTCTTTTGGCTAAATGAACAATGTTCTTGCATTTCCGTTAGAGATACTTGCAAGCACCTCAGCGGCACCTTCGAAGGAATGTGCGGGTCCGTATTCCAATTCATATCTGCCTGCCTAGCCGAAAGCAAGGACAACATTGGGGGCGAGTGCGATGACTTCCCCTTTCGTTGCTACTGCCTTACCGATTGCTAGCTCGCCCTGAGATTGTTGCTGCCATATGCCGCTAGTTAATTAAGGCTACTATCCCTACCCGGTCTCCATGTAATAATTACTTATAGTGTGTTTTCCTAGTGGTACCCACCGGCTACTTGTGTTGTTGTGACAAATAAAATTGTAGCGTCGCTGGAGCTTGACACACAAACAAGATGTCCTCGTGATATTGTGGCTGCGTCTCCACCCGTAAGGAAAAGTGGCGCCACTGTTTGTTTGTGGTTTCGGTGATTGTGTGGCAACATAATATTTGGATGTAATGTATTTGTTGATGTTGGATGTTGTCCAAATCACACACCAGTAAGGACATTGGACATCCGGGCCGCTACGGTCCGAATAACGTAGCGAAGATGTCACTCTTTCGTGGTGAAGAATGGAGAGGTTTACAAGCAAACCATCAAAGGATAACCAACGTACTTGTGTGACGAAGAACCGGCTAGTTTTTAGGCAAACTAGCAAAGAAATCGCCGAAGCTCTCGCCAAGGCAAGGATGTCGCCGGATTGCCCTAGGTTGGCCGGCAAGCCTAGGACGTCATCCTTGGTCGTGGATCAAGGGATGAACAGCATGGAGGTCGAAGAAGAGGGTAAAAGGGTAGGAATAGATTAGTTTGTTTGTTGTGTTTTGACAATTGGATAGTTGGGAACTCAATCGGCCACGATCCTCCCATATATATGGAGGGGGTGATCTTATCCTAGTAGAAACCTCTCCTAGGCTTATTTTCTAAATTTTCCATGAGTTTGGAATAGTTCGGATCGAAATCCAAAAGGCCAGACCCGAACAACCCTTTTTATTAGGTTTGCCAGAAGTTCAAGCTTTAGCCGGAAGTTCTGGCTCGGGTGCAGGCCGGAAGTTCCAGCTTCGGCTGGAAGTCTTAACAACAGAGCATCTTTTCGGGGGCATACCTCCTTCATCTGGACCCCAAATTGGATGTTCCATATATGTTTTTTGATTAGCTCGATGAGACTAACGCAATTGTGAAGTCCGTTCTTATATTTGAGAAAATTGGTCAAGTCAGCTTACTCTGGCTGGTTCAGCACTCGAAATGTCGTTTTCCTTGCCCAAGCTCCAAATGTGATGATCCGAGCATGCTCTCTGACCACCTTGATGACAGAAACTTTATGTTAATGTCCATTATACTCTCTGGACAATTTTAGGTGTCAACATATGCCCCTGCTTTTTAGTAAAGCTTGCGTACTAAAAAAGCATCTTCAAAGCCAAAATTACTCCATTGCTGCAGTCTTGTGCAGAAAAATTCATCAATACTTTCTATTTGCTGTCTTAAACTTATTCAAAGTAATATCCTCAGCTCTTCCATTATCTTCTCATATATGCATAATTAAAGCACTAAATAGCAGCGATACCCAACTCATCGGCTATCTAGTATCTAAGGGCGATGTATACATCGGCCATATTTGTTCTAAGGACGATACATGTATCGGCCATTGTTTGGAGAGCGCTCTAGGCTTCTTGCTAAACACTTGGAAAGTACCTTTTCAAGCACCTCATGTTAATTGCTCTTGGGAGACTATCACCTTGCAATGTTTCTAGAAAATAAGAATTACCGTGTATGACTTTGATCACTTTGTAAGGACCCTCCCAATTTGGTGACCACTTGCCAAACTAATTGCTCTTCGATCCAATAGAAAGTATGGTTTTCCACACTAATTCTCCCACTTGAAAGGATTTGCTCTTGACTTTCTTGTTGTATGCCTTGGCAACCCGAGCCTTATCTTTCTCTATTTTCTTGAGAGCTTTTAGTCTTACATCAGTCACCTCCTCGATGTTATCCATCATCAAATCATGATACACAACAGCAGATAAATCATTTTGTTTGACAAGCCTGTATGCATCCAAATTCAGTTCGATGGGTAACACGACCTCTTGACCATATACTAACTCAAAAGGAGTAACTTTCGTAGCACCATGCCTTAAAATGCGATGTGCCCTTAGAGCTTTAGACAAAACTTCATGTCACCTCCTTGGATTTTCCTCAATCTTCTTTTTGATAAGCTTGATCAAAGTTTTATTACTAGAATTAGCCTGGACATTAGCTTGAGCATAGTATGGAGATGATTTGAGCAATTTGATCTTATATAATTCGGCAAACTCCCTCACTTCTTTGGATACAAATGATGTCCCTTGATCTGTAGTCAATGTTTTAGGGATGCCGAATCTATGAATAATATGCTCAGTAATAAACTCAATAACCTCCTTATGTGTCATATTCTTCAAAGGAACTGCCTTGGTCCACTTAGTGAAGTAATCTGTAGCAACCAATACAAAGCGGTGTCCCTTAAAAGATGGAGGATGAATTTGGCCAATGAAGTCTAGCCCCCAACTGCAAAAAATGCCATATCTTGATGATAGGATGAAGCATAGTAGCAGGCACCAATTGAATATTCCCAAACCTTTGACACTCTTCACAACCTTTGTAGTATCGAAAACAATCGGCCATCATAGTAGGCCAATAGAAACCAGCCCTTCAAAATAACCACTTCATTTTCGGGGCCAATTGATGCATACCACAAATGCCTTCATGGACTTCTCCTATGGCTACTCTTGTCTGATCAAGACCTAAGCACTTTAATAGCAAGTCCTCAGCGGTTCTCCGATAGAGCTCATCATTATGTAGCACATATTTGAAAAGCACTCCGCCAAACACTCTTGTCAACTTTATCACTTGGATCACATAAATATGCCAACAAAGGAGTCCTCTAATCATACAAATCGGCCCCAACATCATTGGAAGTTCCATTGGGCCGATTTAAAAGCTTCTCGGGCAGATTGGTCGGGTTGGCCACAGGTGAGTCGGCTAAGCCGACTGGGCTGCTGCAGAGGGGAAGTTGGCTAGGCTGACTGGCTAGCATCCATCAAGGGGTTGGCTAAGCTGACTAGAGCAATCGGCTTAGCTGACTTGTCTGTACCTGCACGGGAAAATTCTAAATCTTCATGCATCAACTTTTCTTAAATATAAAAATTACGCCCACCGACATCATAGCCAGATGCTTGTTGAGCTAACATGTTGACCTTAAAATTCTCATGCCTTGAAATATACCGAATTCGAAATTCGACAAAAGTATTAATAATATCAAGGCACTCATCAAGATATGCATTGTGTGATTCTTTAAAACACCAAAACATACCAGCGACTTTCTGCACCATTAGTAAAGAATCACCACAACTTCAACATGTCATACTCCATGGATTGTAATATGGCCAAGCCGAATAAGAAAACTTCACATCCGGCTTCAATTTTGGTGTCAATGTACTTTTAATCGGCTTGATGTCTCAAACAGCACCATTGTAAGAAATAATGGTTATGCCAACACCTTGGCCTTATTTGCAAGCCAATTAATCATATTGTCACATCCATGAAGTAAATCCAAAATGCATATATCATGCCCCCAGGCCTGAAAGTCATCAAAGTAAATTTCATGGGGGCTTTCTAATAGCACGATGGTCGCAAGCACCCATCGGCTATATTTTCACACTAAAGGCGATATCAAAATATCGGCCATATGAATTCATCCACAAGAGCATGCATAACCGAAATAAATATTTTGGCTCTTGATCACTGATAAGCAAAATAATTTGGCAACCCTCCGAAACATAAAGATCCATACCAAGGATCAAAATAAGGAGCTGAGGGATAACCATGCATACTAGGGGATAAACTCCACATAGGCATAGACTGAGAGTATGGATAATGCCATGACCAATGATTTTGATGATTTGGTGCAAACCTCCAACTTGGCAATTGTTTCTTGAATCTTCTTCTCTCCTTTGCCTTTGTTGCACCACTTGCTTGAGCATCATCCTTCTGAGCTTGAATTCTTCGTTTAGAAACCCATGCCAAGCCCTTTTCTTTCAGTTTCTATTCACTAAACTTTTGTAACTTCTTTTCTTGCCACTTTGGTAAACAAATTGAGCATATTAGTTTTATTTCTGTTTTGGACAGCGGCAAATCTTTCTTGATTTTGGGCACTCTCACCTTCTTTTGTTCAGATTTGGCACCTATAATATCAGTAGATGATTTCCCCACTTCTTTGCCATCAATAGCCGGATTTTTCAGCAATGTAATCGGCTTTTCAATAGTTAAATTTATATTTGAACTCTTCTTCTTTCAGCCATCATACTTCATGCGGTAAACTTGCTTTACCACTTTCTTCTTTGGTTGAGCTCCGGACCGATTTTGATCAAAATGGTCTTTATATCTCTCTGAATGTCTAGGAGCTGCATACTCTACATATTGTGGCCTAAATATGATGAATAAGGATGAAAATATACGGGTTGTGGTCCATATGACATGGGAATTGACTGCTCAAAAGGAGAATATGTTGCTACAGCGTGAGATCTATCTCCTTGCCAATTCCACTCTTGAAACTTGTGCTTTGGAGGTGATTTTGATGATTGGACTTTTTTTGGCCGATTGTTGACATTTGCTTGTGCTATCTTCTCATATTTAGTTAGAAGTTCCTTGAAGCTAAGCTTCGGCCTTCTATTCTTTAGCTTGTCATGGCCTTTAACTCCATCAGCTTTATGAGCATCCTCCTCCTTCTCCCCATCTTGATAGACATACTCTAGAGGAGGATCCTTAGCCGATTCCCTTTGCTCAACGGGATCAATCGACTTTTGTTCTAGTTGGAGAGATTTCACCTGCCTCCTAGTGTCTTCTGGATTGTGGTAACATTGCTATCCTCTTGAGTATCTTCAATTTGCAATTCATGAACAAAAACCTTGTCTCCGCTTGAGGGCTCCACATCTCTCCCTTGGGCATTTGAGCCTTGAGCTTTGAGTGAATCGGCTAATGCAAGCCGATTCAAAACCTTTTTGCCATCAAGACCAATTGAATCCAATTGATCCATTTGTTGAGCTTCAGAAAATCTCAATCGTCTATTATCAATGGCTGATTGGATCACTCGACGAAACACATTGCAGTTAGAAGTATTATGATCAAATAAGTTATGCCACTTACAATATGTAAGCTCTTCTAAGTTTTGAATATATGGCAAAACATTGTGATCAATGATTCTAATAAAATTATTTTTGAGCAAGATATCAAAGACATGATCACAAAAAGTAAAGTCAAAGGTGTACTTTGATTTTCTTAGCTGATTCTTTTGTGAAGTCGACTTTAAAGCTAGGCAAACGAAGGGATCAGATTTAACATCAACCCATTCGACCACACCTTTGTAGCAGCTTTTGAGAAGCCTTAGCTTTGACAAACTAGCACTATCAGCCTTGCCATATGGCATAATGTGTTGGCCGATAGAATCTAAATTTGTTTTATCATCAACAAATAAATTGCTATTGTTAATCGGTCTATTACAACTATTAGCGAGGATATCTTTAATAGATGATGAAATTAAAATAGTATAATCGGATTGGAATTTGAGTAAAATATTTGTGTTTTCTACCTTGTTGATCATGTTGCAAGAGTGTATATCCTTGATCTACATGATATTGCTCTTCTTTCCCAGAAACCAATCAACAAGAGGGGTCAAATTAGCCGAAGACGCATCAGCAGCTGCTGGAACTAGGAAAGTTGGCTTAGCCGACTGGGAGTCAGCTAGGCCGACTAGGGCACTAGCAGACACAATAGCAGTAGGGGCAGTCGGCCTAGCTAACTCAGGGCAGGCGCCCTGGCCGACTGGGCACTCGGCCGAGCTGACTCAGGGCAGGCCGTAATCGGCTCAGCCGACTTTGAAGTCATCTCAGCCACTTCTGAGCAGGCAGGTAGCCCTCCTTTCTTGCTTGTAGGGGCTTGATCTCCATCAATGATGCGATAATCACTAGATAAATGTATAACCCCTTTAGCTCCTGAAAAATTAAGTCTAGCTAGTTTCTGGCGTTTTCCATACTTTTCTATAGCAAGACTTATTTTTTTTGATATGTGATTGATCTGGAAAGGATATTGTGTTGTTTGGCTTTTGTAGCCGAACCTTTGCTTATATCCGAATCAATTCTTTCTGTCATGCCCACTAGCAATCTTCTTTTAGCCGATGACTCAATTATAATCGGCCTTTTCTCATTGGTCTTTCCAAAATATTTATAGAATTGCTCCTCTAATTGAGACTATGAACCAATAGGGCACTATGGCAAAGATGTAAACCATGCAAAGGCAATACCAGTAAGAGATAAAGGAAAATTTCGCACTCTCATATAGTCTTTTTTTACCAGCAAAACCTAGCTGTGAGAGATATATACTAATATGTTCCACAGCGGTCTTATCACCTTCACCACCAAATTCATAAAAATCTGGTATCCACCAACCATCAGGAGTTTTCATGTAATCATAGCATAATGAGTATGGTCTATGATAAGTGGGCACCTTCTATTTAGAGGAGCCATATAGATTTCTAGTATGGGCTAAATCTTCCTCGATTCGGTTTGCTTTGAGATCAACATATAAAGCCGAATCACAAGTCTTAGCACTCGAATGCCTTGCTGAAATTTTACTAATTTGGCTACGATCATGAGCAAAATACGACACCGAATTATGGGCATTGATCTTTGCATATGGTGCTGAATTTCCATTGATTCGGCTATGGTTACTGTAACACTCCAGGTGTTTATCACCAATTAGGCAGTGGGTTTAAGCTTAAACATGATAGCTTAAGTGGGGATGACAATGTCAAGGTCAACCTATGGAGATGAGTCTGGCCTAAAGTTGGATGTTGCATCATTGCTTTACATATAGGTCCCTTTTCAAAGATATATGCTTGGATGGTGTTATGGCAATATCTTCATGTGTCTCACCTTAGTACCTATCTATATTGATCTCTGAAAAAGTTTCATGGAGTTTGGAATCAAAAAGTCACATGAAATGATAAGTTCCATTCCTATTGGAACTTGCACCATTAAGTTAATGGAACTATAGAACATCAACCAAACCTTGCAACTTTACCCAAATGACTCTAAATGAACTCTACAACAAAAGTCATGAAGGGTTCATGTTGAGCAAATGTCAAGAAATTGCCCCGATTGGCCTAAAACCCTAGTTTCGGCTTTATCGAGTTGCTACTTTGACCAAAGTGGAAGTTTGACTTCTATACCAGTTATAAGGTTTGACCTTAAACAAAAGTGGTAGTTCATCTTATGTAGAACAAACTTGGTTTAATGGTCCAGAGCTAGTTTGGCTTCTAGTGTGGTCAAATAGAGCTCACAAGTTTGGTTAAGCTGCTGTTTTTGAAAGGGCAGAAAATATTCTAAGTCCTGAGTTGGCAGCAATAAGTTGACATGTTTGGTAACCTTTATCTCCCTAACCGTGCTAAACCAGTTCAAGGTCCTTTAATAAAAGTTGAAGATTGAGTAGAGTAGAACAAACTTTGTTTTTGGAGCGAGAGCCAGATCAACTTGGAACTAAGTCAAATAGAGGCTCGAAAATTGAATCAGCGGCTGTTTTCAGACTTAGAATTTTTCTAAGTCTGGAATTCATCGTCGTCGCCTTTGGCATTCCGCGTTCTCCGAAATTCATTGAGCAACTTGAATTGATCCAAAAATAAAAGTTGGAGATAACTCTCTTGTGGAGAGTATGCAAAAGGTTGGGATCAATTTGATCGAGTTTAGCCCTTCAAAATCCAAGAAAACCGAGCCTTACTCTAGTTATAGTTAATTTGTTGACAGTGCCTAATTTGAGCTTAATTAACCACTGATCTAAAACCCTAATGACCATGGCTCCTTAATCAAATTTGTAGACCTTTGTATGGGCTTTAACTTTCATTTTGGGGCCAAGGTCCAAATCGGCCCGGATGTAGCCCAAAAACGCAGTTCAATATGGCCTCACCGACGCCCGCCACGTATTTGACAGATGTCCTCTAAGGGATGGACGTGGCGCCCATGCACCAGAGCGCCTTCGCCATGGACGCCGCGCGTCCTCCTCTCTGCCATGTGTCCGCGCCTCCCTCAGCGTGGCGGAGCATCAGAGCGACCAGCCCGAGCCCCTCCCTTCTCCTCACTCACCTCGCCTCCCCCGCTCCCATTCTCACCGCGCACGCGCAGAACGCGGCCGCGCCATGGTCACGGCCGCCATTGCCGCACGGTAGTTCTTCCCCCCCAACTGCTGCCGTGTTCTCCTTCCGTCCCAATCAAGTGCACCACCATGTCCGCCTTCCCTCACTCCATCCTCGCGTGCGCTTGTTGCCACCAAATCCGTCGAGGTTGGGCCGTCATCGCGCAGCTACATCGACGAGCCACGAGCTCCCGTGGCCGGGACACCTCGGACCGCTACCGGGTTAATTGAGCCCGCCAGCAGCTTCACCGTTGCATGCCGCCCCTCCCACGCCCCTTCCTCGGCCCTGTTGGTTGCCAGCAAGCTCCGGCGACAGAGCCGCCGCGGCAGTTTCGTCGGTCACCGTGGACAGCGAGCCACAGTTCCTCTCTCGGTCATCCACGACCACCGACAGAGTTGCTCGGGCACGGGGATGGACGCGTGGCCCAATGCTCGCCGCCGTTGGCCTTCCCCTGGCCGGAGCAGGCACCGCCGGTGAATCGCTTCCCCCCCTCCTCTGCTCCGTTCCACGGAGGAAGAAGGGAAAATGTTGTGTACGCCTTCTCTTGGTATGACAGGTGGGCCCAACCGGACAGTGGGTCCCTCGGGTCAGTTTTAGTGGCGGTCTGATTTGGGTGTACATTGGGTGCGCTTAGCAGTTCTCGGGTGAAGTAGTTAGACTTCGTTTTTGAATTCCAGAAATGTTGTAAATCTTCTAAAAATCATATCTCTTGCTAGGTAATTCCAAAAATAGTAAATAGGGACTTTTTGGAAACCTTGAGAAGAGATCTATGCAGTGGAGTCATAATATGTTACATGTTTGTAGGTATTTTCTAATGTCTTTACTTAAGTTTTAAAAATGCTCTAAAAATGCCTTTAAACCTAACCAGAGCAAGATCTGGAGTTTTAGACATCCAAAAATAGTGATTCTTGTTTTGTTAATTTTGTGATGACATGCACTTGCTAGGAAAAATATTAAACACCCTAGTTGTTCACTGTTTTCTTAAGGTTTTGATTGGACCTTGATAAATAAGGAATTTACATTATATTGCTTGTTATTTTTATATCTTGAGTTGTGCTGCTCCAATTGATGTGAAATTTTTATGGTAGGCTTGTCATGCTATGGATGTACTGTGGTATGAATTTCATGATCATTGCTTACTGTATGCTCAAGTTATTGAGTTAACTTGTTTATGGCTTGATAAATAGCTTATAAATGTTATATAAATGATAAAATAGAAAATGTTGCCCCATCACCTTATTATGATGTTGCTCTATGATGTTGGTTCATTCTATGGCCATGTGTTCACAGAAAATATTGAGTTTTAGGTTTAATTTGCTTTTACATGATTTATTGCAATAGCTATTTATCTTTTTCATAGAGGTTGATATACTTGTCTAAATGGCTTGAAATTTGGACAGTAGACTTTTGGTAGCATTTGTAGACCACTGTAATTTTGGTAGAATTTATTGTACACTTTTGATATGTGTTCATAATTCCACCTAATGATTTAAATAAATTAAGAAAAGGCATTAAAAGAATTTATTTAGAAATGGAAACTAAGTTTTCTGGTGTTCATTAGTCATGTGTGAAATGTTGGTAAAGTTGGTTTTGTCTAATTATATGTTTGCAACATAAGTTAATAATTATTTCTTGCAAATGAGGTTTCTGAACAGATTTGAGAATATTGTTAATTACCCTATGCAAATGATGTTTTCATGTCTTGTGTGCTATAACAAAGTTGTTGTGAATTTCATGATCTAGCTGCTGTTAAAATTTGGTGGCATTTGACCATATGGTTTAGAAACTACAGCTGTTTAAAGTTAGGTTACAGAATTGTTTGCTCTCTGTCTTGTTAGACCAGTTTTGATATTTGTGTAAATTCGACATGTTAAACTTTGGAATCATGCTGTGATGTTTATAAATGAAATTTAGATAATTTCATAATATTTCCATAATGTCTTCTTGCAAGTCATTTGGAATTTTAGATCTCCAGTTATGATTAAATTACTTAGCTGCTGTTCTGATGCCCAGAATGTGGCAATTTCTAGTTCTAGTACTTTGATTAACTTTGCCATGCTAATGTGTTGAAGTGTGACTCATATCTTTGATGATACTTGGGTGGTACCCTGTGATCTTGTGAGACTTGTTTCTTGATTGATGTGCTTGCCCTCTTCTATGTTATGTCTTGATGAGGATTAAGTTAATTAGCTCTAGGGTTTATGTGAACTTTGGTATGCTTGTTTGATTACTCTGTTTATTGCACTTCTATGCATTCATACATATGCATTATTGCACCTCATTTAGGTACGCTAGCTGAAGCATGTGAAGGACATGATGTGAAGCCAAACCCGAAGATGGAGTTGGTGGATCCATCCCGAAGATAGAAGGATCAGACAAGTGGTAGATTGGAAGATGCTCGCCAAGCGGGTTTCATCTGACATACTCTAACTTGAGTCGGATCCCAGGCAAGCCCCGGAGCATTATAAGCCTCCTATCTTTAAAGCAATTAATTCTATATATGTTATAAGTATTGCTGCATTAAGTGATAGGAGTTGGTTGGAAACCCTTGCTGCATTATATCATTCCTTGTCCAGATATATGAATCCCTGAATCCTACATAGACTAGGATCGAGTAGATGCTTAGCCCTGCTTTAAGCGGTAGAAGTCAGGTGATTTCCTGTCACCTGCGAGATGTAGGGATATTCATATATGGCACGGTTGGCTATATTTGCTATCGTGGAATGGAACCATGTGTTAATAAAATGAAATGAGACCGGGCGGGATGACGATAGTGAAGCAACAAGGCATGGAGGTCTTGGGTGTGAATCTATCCCTGTCTGAGTCGTTTAAGGACCGATTCGCTGTACGTCCTTGAGTCATGTTGAACGCAGTCTAACACTTAGTTGGCCGGATAAGTCGTTCCGACCGCGAAGCCGAGTAATGTGATTCAGGCCGGGAATCGAATGGTAGGTTGCTTCTTGGAGAAGAGAAAGGATGTGCTTGGGGACATTGGCGTGAGACCAAGGGGGGTTAGAGTCCCTATCACCTGGCAGAGTGTCGCCCTTGGGGTCGCGACATTATTCAGACCCGCGATTCCTGAATCATATGAAACGGTGGCCTGTGCGACCCTGGCAGGGGTCTGCACGGTGAGTGTTAGAAATACCCCTCTAGCTGGATAGGAATTCGATTCGAATCGCCGTCGCTCCCGGTTAGTGAGCACTTGACTTGAGCAGCGGCAACGTAGATTCCATTAAATTGAACGGATGGTTAATTGGATCACGATGGAAAGGTTGCCTCAATTTATACCTACTATGGTTAATATTGTTTGCTCCTAATAAAGTGAGTGCTCTAGTACAGGTTCTAATATAGATGACAGGTTAATGATAATTTACTTGATGCTTAAGCATTAATGATTGATCATCTATATTAAGCTTTTATGCAAAATGTTGTCAAGCTAGCCCCACTTTATATCAGCCTTGCATGATCCTTGGTGTCACTTTATTTCTGGTTTCTGACGGGTAAGTCTAGCTGAGTACCTTCTTGTACTCAGAGTTTTATCCCCACTTGTTGCAGGTTGTGATGTATCATGGCGACTGCAAGAGTTGGTTGACTCCTGCCGTAGAGGCGGAGTGTGATCATGGGCATGATCCTTCTTATTTACCTTATCTCTAATGCTTTTGTTGGAAGTCGACCACGGTACTGGCATGTATTTGAAATAAGAATAATGTTAGTTTCAAATTACTTTGCTTCCGCTACTTTTCAATGTAAGTTCTAATAACTATGTTGAACTCCGATGTATATTCAATTACTTGTGAAATTGTTGTAACATTTGACTTGTTATGTTGAATCACTACGATCTTGGCTTGTATGTTGATTGGTTTGAAATCCCTCGTGATTTCATTGGACTACCGGAGTTATATGGGCTCAAGTGCGAGAATTTGATCATTTCGGTGATTGTTTTTGTACTTGTGCTCTTATAATTTGGACGGTTCTGTTACAGCTGGTATCAGAGCAAGATTCAACATTAAACTTGTCGTATGTGTATTTAAAACAAAGGTTTTGTTTTATAAAATCAGTTTTATCAACTTATAGCTATATATAGGTTTGTGAAAACTGAATTCTAAATCTAAGTATGCCAGTGGTCAATTTCCTTATGCCCATATAAGGATTATTAGGTGGCTTATATAAGTACTAACTTGGGGGTTTTCATTTATGCATCTACGCTCAGGCCAAGGTATGTATGTGTGTTGACTCTCCTACACTATGCTACCGGTGTGTTAGATTAGAGGTAGCCTTCATATATGAAATAGCCATATATGTTGCTAGTTTACTTTTATGCAACATCGCACCTACGCTCAGGTAAGTGTGAGTTGTGAGAGCATGACCGTACAAACTGCGGTCTAGGGGAGAGCTAGTTATGGTTACTGGATTATCTACATGTTACACACATGTATATATGAAGGTACTTAATTGTGGGTGATCGAATGATTCGGGTAGTCTTGGTGCTACATGTATATATACGGGGGTATATGTACATGGAAGTACTTAGAATTTTACTTCTCTGCTTTCATTGTGTGCTATATTGGGAATTGTTGGGCTGCAATGAAACTTTTCTGCAGGTACGCTAACCACGAATGCATAAGTTAAATGTAGCTGACGACTAGCTATATATTGAGAGAGTGCGTGTTATGCCACCGACATAGAACGTGATCGCCACCTTAGGTTGGCTGTCTTGTGAGGACGAATAGGACGAAGCATGCATTATCATGATTGTTGCTTTATGCATGGCTATACTCTTCTCACCCTTGTTCTATAGTGTGTAACTTGTGATCAATGTGTTACACTATCTTTCTTGAGTGAAGTAAAACAAAAATGTCTTGTTCCATGTTGCTTGAGAAAAGTGTGTGCTTAGTTTTGTTAGAAATAATTATGGTTACATGCTTGAACCTATAGATGCCCTCTAGTTTAGCCAAGTGGTGGATATGCTGTCATACAAGTTTTTGAAAATGTTTTAGACCTCACTTAAGTAAATTGGATTCTCGTGAATGAATTAAATTGGTGTTGGTCTAAGGTAACAATGTTTAGAGCCACTAGGATGATATGTTTGTGTGCTCTCTTGTTAAGTAGAACAAAGGCAAACTTTGTTTTGCTTATTAAACATTGGCTGCTAGAATAGTTTCTGTTGTAGTGATGCTTTTATGATCATAATTGTGTTTTCTGTAGTTATAGAGAATACCAAAGTTGTAGCTAACTTAATTATATAGCTTGTCCTAAAATTTCAAGACCCTAGGCCTTATGGTTTGGGAGTTATAAATTTTAGAAGTTGTTGTCAAAATCTGCTCATGTTCAGAACAGATCTGTATGTTTGGTTTGTTTGACCTATGTGCATAAGGAATCATGTCTTGGAGATAATAGAAGAAGTGTAGTACTTTTTCTAAGCTTTCCAAATTGTCCTATAGCACCAATTGGGGTGGTCTAAATCTCTACTTATGAGCTTGTAAAGTGGAATGACAGAATCTGTCCAAATCTGGGCAGAGATGTCTTCTTTGTCTTGTTTGGCCTTGTTAGATATAGAATCATCTTAATATGATAATAAGAAAGTTATAGACAACTTAATAAGCTTTACACAAAGTTAAGGCTTAGCCTTGTTGTGTCCCTAAAACTCCAGTTTTGCATTTTTGAAGTTCTTGTCAGTTTTCTGTCCATAATGGTACAGATCTGAAACATCAGCATGTTTGACCATGTTAATCTATGAATTAGCTATTGGTATGAATAACTAAAGTGTAGTCATCTTCCTAAACTTTCTATAAAGTCTAGGATCACCTTTGTGGGATGTCTACAACCTTAGTTATGGTTGAAACAAGTAACTACTGTGCTGTTGTCCAGATTCTATGCACATGCTAAGTTGGCTCCATTAGCTAGCGTTTGTTTAGAGCTAAACTTGTAGTTAGTTCATGCTTGAGATAAATGCTTATTTTGGGGGAGCCTTGTGCCTTGTATTGGTTGCTTAAGCCCATTCGTTTGAATTTTCTCAAATGATTGCTTGATTGTGATGTTGTATGTATGCTTGTTATCTTGGTAGTGCCCTAGTTGTCACCTCGTTTGTCCTCGGTGAGCATACGAGGGTCACATAGCTTTATCCTATAACAAAGTTACCATACGTAATTGTATGGTGGTTATCTTCCATTAGGTTCTCTATCTTAGGAGCCTGAGCCTGTAGACTTAGTGGTTAGTCCTTAAATGTTTGTATCCATGTCTTTGCTTGACCAAAAGCCCAAAGTTGAGTTCTCCTATCTGTTTGTATAAGCCGTGGATGTTTTCCAACCCTTTTTGTGAAGACCTTTATCGACTGACCAACCAAGTTAACTTTCATCAACGCTAGCCTTTGACCATGGTTCGTACGTTGCCAATTGGGGAGACCATACCCAAATCTATGTTGGACCTTTTGGTTACCTCTCCTAAAGGTTAGCTAGTGTGACACAACGTCTCTCTGCTATGGCCTCTAAATCGTGTGCTTGCAAATTCATGCATCTACCTTATCAACTCAATCTAGAACTACATATCGGTTTTCGCCTTGAAATTTGCCTAATCTGTCCCCAACCTTTCCAAGTCTCGAGATGATTATCAGTCTTGATCTCATGTTGTTGCTCAACATGATCGAATCTCTTGTTAATCTTTTATCTGGTACTCCCCTCGGTGGACGCAAGTTGTGCGTAGGAATTACGCAAAAATCGCCAGCTCAGTCGCCTTCGGCAATGGAGCTATGTTCTCTTGTGAGGCGTTTTGATCTACGAATAGTTTCTCTATTGATTCTAAACCTTATGACTACCTTTGCTTGCTATTCTGTCCTTGTATAATGCTTGTTTTTACCACCCAAAATGTGTCACTTGAAATTTCATCTTGGTGATGTGATCAGTAATGGTATGAGTAGCAACTAACGGTGCCGCGACGAAACCGAGAGCCTCCTGTGGGCGGCCGACACAAGGTTGTGCTGCTCGGCACGCGCTGGTATCGTGGTTTCTAGTCATGACCCATTGCGGGACAACATCAATGTGTTATTCTCATGTGAACTTTTCCTTGGTTATCTTTCCCATATCGTATCGTAAGATCCATATCTTAGACCGAAAGTAGTGGAGTGTCCTTCTGAAGTTGCTAAGAGGATAACCTTTGAAGAACAGGTCACCGACATAAACATTAACAAACTACAATATGTGGTAGACAAGTGACTCTACTTAGTTGTTCCAGTATTGACGAACGTCATCTAGTGAGCAACGTATCTCATTTCTGTTGGATAAGAATCGATTGTCACATTACGCAAGTCTTAACCTTTGTATGCATAATGACCATACCATTGAGATCAACCATCTCTGGTGAGACTCCGTATCTGCTGACTTCAATGGCAACCATCTGCTTTGTATCAACCGCAATTATTGTGATCAAGAATGAAGATTTGGAACTTTTTAGTGTTGAGAGACAACTAATTAGTTACCAATAGGAAGGTTAATCTCCAGCTAGGTAACGACTCTTTGGTAGCTATGAAGGCTATGTCTTACAGAGCAATAACCAACAAGAAGTTAATCAACTAGCCAACAACCTGAGTGATACTCTATCTTCCGGAGCCATTGTGATCAAGTCAATTCCGTCTTGGACAATCACACAGATAGTGCAAGGTGTTCTATCAGCTGTGATGAAGAATTAGAGAAATGCATGCTCTAGTTTTGATCAACATCCTTGTGCCCTTAGGTGCCACAAACAGTTTGTCCATAACTATTGGACAAAGTATTGAGGAATATTTGAAAGCAATCTAAGAAGTGTCAAACAACAGATTCCTATCTTAGAGCTGTGGTTTGATCCTAAAAGGGAAGCCTCAAGGTGAAAGTTGGCCTGACAAAGTTGCTACATTACAAGTCAACTCAACTTACAGTGCAACTAAGTCACAAAGGAAAATTTTTCTCAATCGCTTGGTGGTAGACTACTTCCCGCGGTTTAGTAAATATTACAACTTTTGTTGTCCTTAAGGCCTCGCTACATCTTTCTTTGGTACTAATTTTCCAATGATGACATACTTTGGTACCTTATACATGTTTTTACCCAAGAGGTTGCATCTGATTCAACCCAGATAACTATTGTCATTGGATAAGAGAATCTTCTTAGGTAACATTTGACAAAAATATAAAGCCGACAGAGTCAGCTATCACATTCTCTAACCCATCGATAGACTCAGATAATACAGTGTTGTCATCAGAGAAAGAGAACTGCAAACATAGAACAGCGAGTAGCTTTCCATTAGCTGATATATGAACATTTACGACCAACATAGACCTTGTCTATTGGTTAGTCAGCATCCTATAGCCTCAGAGTATAATTGTCGTCTATGATCTCACTCTTTTGGAAGGATGTGCTCAAGCCATTTTGGTAGAGGACTGCTTTTCAAACTTTGTGAACATAGAGTCATTTTAATGAGTATACTTCAGAAGATTTTGGTCTAATGTAAAGTTCATATGGATTATGATGTGTTCACTAAAGAATCAGATACTTGTGAGTGGTTCACTCATGGACCAAATGATCTTCGTACACTGAGAATGCAGTATGTGCTATCTTGGATTCCTCCCAAAGTAACAATGCTTCATGGAAGTCAATGAAGAAAATTCTTCAGACAAATTTTACCATGAAGAGTAAGTATCAGAAAGTGCCTTTGGTCAAATTGTTCACCGATGTTGAAGCTTTGTAGCTGAATGCTATAGCAGATATTGAGAACTAGATAACGTGTCTCTCTTCCTTAAAAGGGTCTTCCATTCCGAATCTCGGGACGCGATTCTTTTAAGGGGGGAGGGCTGTAACACCCCAGGTGTTTATCACCAATTAGGCAGTGGGTTTAAGCTTAAACATGACAGCTTAAGTGGGGATGACAATGTCAAGGTCAACCTATGGAGATGAGTCTGGCCTAAAGTTGGATGTTGCATCATTGCTTTACATATAGGTCCCTTTTCAAAGATATATGCTTGGATGGTGTTATGGCAATATCTTCATGTGTCTCACCTTAGTACCTATCTATATTGATCTCTGAAAAAGTTTCATGGAGTTTGGAATCAAAAAGTCACATGAAATGATAAGTTCCATTCCTATTGGAACTTGCACCATTAAGTTAATGGAACTATAGAACATCAACCAAACCTTGCAACTTTACCCAAATGAATCTAAATGAACTCTACAACAAAAGTCATGAAGGGTTCATGTTGAGCAAATGTCAAGAAATTGCCCCGATTGGCCTAAAACCCTAGTTTCGGCTTTATCGAGTTGCTACTTTGACCAAAGTGGAAGTTTGACTTCTGTACCAGTTATAAGGTTTGACCTTAAACAAAAGTGGTAGTTCATCTTATGTAGAACAAACTTGGTTTAATGGTCCAGAGCTAGTTTGGCTTCTAGTGTGGTCAAATAGAGCTCACAAGTTTGGTTAAGCTGCTGTTTTTGAAAGGGCAGAAAATATTCTAAGTCCTGAGTTGGCAGCAATAAGTTGACATGTTTGGTAACCTTTATCTCCCTAACCGTGCTAAACCAGTTCAAGGTCCTTTAATAAAAGTTGAAGATTGAGTAGAGTAGAACAAACTTTGTTTTTGGAGCGAGAGCCAGATCAACTTGGAACTAAGTCAAATAGAGGCTCGAAAATTGAATCAGCGGCTGTTTTCAGACTTAGAATTTTTCTAAGTCTGGAATTCATCGTCGTCGCCTTTGGCATTCCGCGTTCTCCGAAATTCATTGAGCAACTTGAATTGATCCAAAAATAAAAGTTGGAGATAACTCTCTTGTGGAGAGTATGCAAAAGGTTGGGATCAATTTGATCGAGTTTAGCCCTTCAAAATCCAAGAAAACCGAGCCTTACTCTAGTTATAGTTAATTTGTTGACAGTGCCTAATTTGAGCTTAATTAACCACTGATCTAAAACCCTAATGACCATGGCTCCTTAATCAAATTTGTAGACCTTTGTATGGGCTTTAACTTTCATTTTGGGGCCAAGGTCCAAATCGGCCCGGATGTAGCCCAAAAACGCAGTTCAATATGGCCTCACCGACGCCCGCCACGTATTTGACAGATGTCCTCTAAGGGATGGACGTGGCGCCCATGCACCAGAGCGCCTTCGCCATGGACGCCGCGCGTCCTCCTCTCTGCCATGTGTCCGCGCCTCCCTCAGCGTGGCGGAGCATCAGAGCGACCAGCCCGAGCCCCTCCCTTCTCCTCACTCACCTCGCCTCCCCCGCTCCCATTCTCACCGTGCACGCGCAGAACGCGGCCGCGCCATGGTCACGGCCGCCATTGCCGCACGGTAGTTCTTCCCCCCCAACTGCTGCCGTGTTCTCCTTCCGTCCCAATCAAGTGCACCACCATGTCCGCCTTCCCTCACTCCATCCTCGCGTGCGCTTGTTGCCACCAAATCCGTCGAGGTTGGGCCGTCATCGCGCAGCTACGTCGACGAGCCACGAGCTCCCGTGGCCGGGACACCTCGGACCGCTACCGGGTTAATTGAGCCCGCCAGCAGCTTCACCGTTGCATGCCGCCCCTCCCACGCCCCTTCCTCGGCCCTGTTGGTTGCCAGCAAGCTCCGGCGACAGAGCCGCCGCGGCAGTTTCGTCGGTCACCGTGGACAGCGAGCCACAGTTCCTCTCTCGGTCATCCACGACCACCGACAGAGTTGCTCGGGCACGGGGATGGACGCGCGGCCCAATGCTCGCCGCCGTTGGCCTTCCCCTGGCCGGAGCAGGCACCGCCGGTGAATCGCTTCCCCCCCTCCTCTGCTCCGTTCCACGGAGGAAGAAGGGAAAATGTTGTGTACGCCTTCTCTTGGTATGACAGGCGGGCCCAACCGGACAGTGGGTCCCTCGGGTCAGTTTTAGTGGCGGTCTGATTTGGGTGTACATTGGGTGCGCTTAGCAGTTCTCGGGTGAAGTAGTTAGACTTCGTTTTTGAATTCCAGAAATGTTGTAAATCTTCTAAAAATCATATCTCTTGCTAGGTAATTCCAAAAATAGTAAATAGGGACTTTTTGGAAACCTTGAGAAGAGATCTATGCAGTGGAGTCATAATATGTTACATGTTTGTAGGTATTTTCTAATGTCTTTACTTAAGTTTTAAAAATGCTCTAAAAATGCCTTTAAACCTAACCAGAGCAAGATCTGGAGTTTTAGACATCCAAAAATAGTGATTCTTGTTTTGTTAATTTTGTGATGACATGCACTTGCTAGGAAAAATATTAAACACCCTAGTTGTTCACTGTTTTCTTAAGGTTTTGATTGGACCTTGATAAATAAGGAATTTACATTATATTGCTTGTTATTTTTATATCTTGAGTTGTGCTGCTCCAATTGATGTGAAATTTTTATGGTAGGCTTGTCATGCTATGGATGTACTGTGGTATGAATTTCATGATCATTGCTTACTGATGCTCAAGTTATTGAGTTAACTTGTTTATGGCTTGATAAATAGCTTATAAATGTTATATAAATGATAAAATAGAAAATGTTGCCCCATCACCTTATTATGATGTTGCTCTATGATGTTGGTTCATTCTATGGCCATGTGTTCACAGAAAATATTGAGTTTTAGGTTTAATTTGCTTTTACATGATTTATTGCAATAGCTACTTGTCTTTTTCATAGAGGTTGATATACTTGTCTAAATGGCTTGAAATTTGGACAGTAGACTTTTGGTAGCATTTGTAGACCACTGTAATTTTGGTAGAATTTATTGTACACTTTTGATATGTGTTCATAATTCCACCTAATGATTTAAATAAATTAAGAAAAGGCATTAAAAGAATTTATTTAGAAATGGAAACTAAGTTTTCTGGTGTTCATTAGTCATGTGTGAAATGTTGGTAAAGTTGGTTTTGTCTAATTATATGTTTGCAACATAAGTTAATAATTATTTCTTGCAAATGAGGTTTCTGAACAGATTTGAGAATATTGTTAATTACCCTATGCAAATGATGTTTTCATGTCTTGTGTGCTATAACAAAGTTGTTGTGAATTTAATGATCTAGCTGCTGTTAAAATTTGGTGGCATTTGACCATATGGTTTAGAAACTACAGCTGTTTAAAGTTAGGTTACAGAATTGTTTGCTCTCTGTCTTGTTAGACCAGTTTTGATATTTGTGTAAATTCGACATGTTAAACTTTGGAATCATGCTGTGATGTTTATAAATGAAATTTAGATAATTTCATAAGATTTCCATAATGTCTTCTTGCAAGTCATTTGGAATTTTAGATCTCCAGTTATGATTAAATTACTTAGCTGCTGTTCTGATGCCCAGAATGTGGCAATTTCTAGTTCTAGTACTTTGATTAACTTTGCCATGCTAATGTGTTGAAGTGTGACTCATATCTTTGATGATACTTGGGTGGTACCCTGTGATCTTGTGAGACTTGTTTCTTGATTGATGTGCTTGCCCTCTTCTATGTTATGTCTTGATGAGGATTAAGTTAATTAGCTCTAGGGTTTATGTGAACTTTGGTATGCTTGTTTGATTACTCTGTTTATTGCACTTCTATGCATTCATACATATGCATTATTGCACCTCATTTAGGTACGCTAGCTGAAGCACGTGAAGGACATGATGTGAAGCCAAACCCGAAGATGGAGTTGGTGGATCCATCCCGAAGATAGAAGGATCAGACAAGTGGTAGATTGGAAGATGCTCGCCAAGCGGGTTTCATCTGACATACTCTAACTTGAGTCGGATCCCAGGCAAGCCCCGGAGCATTATAAGCCTCCTATCTTTAAAGCAATTAATTCTATATATGTTATAAGTATTGCTGCATTAAGTGATAGGAGTTGGTTGGAAACCCTTGCTGCATTATATCATTCCTTGTCCAGATATATGAATCCCTGAATCCTACATAGACTAGGATTGAGTAGATGCTTAGCCCTACTTTAAGCGGTAGAAGTCAGGTGATTTTCTGTCACCTGCGAGATGTAGGGATATTCATATATGGCACGGTTGGCTATATTTGCTATCGTGGAATGGAACCATGTGTTAATAAAATGAAATGAGACCGGGTGGGATGACGATAGTGAAGCAACAAGGCATGGAGGTCTTGGGTGTGAATCTATCCCCGTCTGAGTCGTTTAAGGACCGATTCGCTGTACGTCCTTGAGTCATGTTGAACGCAGTCTAACACTTAGTTGGCCGGATAAGTCGTTCCGACCGCGAAGCCGAGTATTGTAATTCAGGCCGGGAATCGAATGGTAGGTTGCTTCTTGGAGGAGAGAAAGGATGTGCTTGGGGACATTGGCGTGAGACCAAGGGGGGGTTAGAGTCCCTATCACCTGGCAGAGTGTCGCCCTTGGGGTCACGACATTATTCGGACCCGCGATTCCTGAATCATATGAAACGGTGGCCTGTGCGACCCTGGCAGGGGTCTGCACGGTGAGTGTTAGAAATACCCCTCCAGCTGGATAGGAATTCGATTCGAATCACCGTCGCTCCCGGTTAGTGAGCACTTGACTTGAGCAGCGGCAACGTAGATTCCATTAAATTGAACGGATGGTTAATTGGATCACGATGGAAAGGTTGCCTCAATTTATACCTACTATGGTTAATATTGTTTGCTCCTAATAAAGTGAGTGCTCTAGTACAGGTGCTAATATAGATGACAGGTTAATGATAATTTACTTGATGCTTAAGCATTAATGATTGATCATCTATATTAAGCTTTTATGCAAAATGTTGTCAAGCTAGCCCCACTTTATATCAGCCTTGCATGATCCTTGGTGTCACTTTATTTCTGGTTTCTGACGGGTAAGTCTAGCTGAGTACCTTCTTGTACTCAGGGTTTTATCCCCACTTGTTGCAGGTTATGATGTATCATGGCGACTGCAAGAGTTGGTTGACTCCTGCCGTAGAGGCGGAGTGTGATCATGGGCATGATCCTTCTTATTTACCTTATCTCTAATGCTTTTGTTGGAAGTCGACCACGGTACTGGCATGTATTTGAAATAAGAATAATGTTAGTTTCAAATTACTTTGCTTCCGCTACTTTTCAATGTAAGTTCTAATAACTATGTTGAACTCCGATGTATATTCAATTACTTGTGAAATTGTTGTAACATTTGACTTGTTATGTTGAATCACTACGATCTTGGCTTGTATGTTGATTGGTTTGAAATCCCTCGTGATTTCATTGGACTACCGGAGTTATATGGGCTCAAGTGCGAGAATTTGATCATTTCGGTGATTGTTTTTGTACTTGTGCTCTTATAATTTGGACGGTTCTGTTACAGTTACTAGTAACATGTGAAGCCGAATCATGAGTATTAGCATTTAAATACCTTGCTGAAATTTTATTAATTCGGCTCGAGTTGGGAGTAACATGTGAAGCCAAATTATAAATAGGAGCATTGGCATATGGTGCTGAATTTTGAGAGCAATTGACTAAATAATCAGTATTATCAAAGCCAATTCTCTCATTCATCGACATGTCATGTGGTGAAACCACATATTGTGAACTTATAGCTGATGAATAAGGATTTACATGTTGTATGTTACTAGTAGCATCAAAACTCGAAGAATTTACAACATGCATCAGCTCTTGACCATGATATCCATAATTATTATGTGTATAATGAGAAGCATTATCAAAAGTATCTGTCGATGCAACATATCTAGTATCATTATAGCTAGCAACACCAACATGAGAGCTTATATGACTTGCAAAATAACCATTAGGATCTTAAGATGCATTTGCAAGTTATATCTCGGGGTAATTGTAGTAGTTTTGTGATGAACCACCTTGCCACTCCATAATTTAGAGCTTGACCGCCTTGCTGATTTTTTTAATATCAAGCGCAACACATTGCAAATTTGCAAGCAAGATCACAAGGGGTCAAAACTAGATGCGATCGGCCTTTTGGGCTAGATGCAACGGTAATGGCGAGCTCAAGAAGATGGATTAGCGAGGAGTAGGGCTAGGACAATAAGAATCAGCTACAAAGTATAGCCGAAGCAAATTCTTCCCCAGCGGGGTCGCCAAAAAAGTGTGTTGACGTTGAATGTTGTCCAAATCACACACCAACAAGGGCATTGGATGCCCGGACTATCATGGACCGAAGAACGCAGCGAGGATGTCACTCTTTCGTGGTGAAGAACGGAGAGGTTTACAAGCAAACCATCAAAGGATAATCAACATACTTGCTTGACGAAGAACCGGCTAGTTTTCAGGCAAACTAGCAAAGAAACCATCGAAACTCTCACCCGGGAGGAACCCCGTCAGGGCAAGGACATCGCTGGATTGCCCTAGATTGGCCGGCAAGCCTAGGGCGCCATCCTTGGTCGTGGATCAAGAGATGAACAACATGGAGGTTGGAGAAGAGGGTAAAAGGGTAGGAGTAGATTGGTTTGTTATGTTTTGACGATTGGATAGTTAAAAACTCAATCGGCCATGATCCTCCCATATATATAGAGTGAGGTGGTCTTATCCCAGTAGGAAACCTCTCCAAGGCTTATTTTCTAAGTTTCCCATGAGTTTTGAACAGTTCGGATCAGAATCCAAGAGGCCAGACCCGAACTGTCCTTTTTATTAGGTTTGCCAGAAGTTCCGGCTCGGGCCGAAAGTTCTGGCTCGGGTGCGGGTCGGAAGTTCCAGCTTGGGCCAGAAGTTCCGATAACGGAGCATCTTTTCGAGGGCATAACTCCTTCATGCGGACTCCAAATTGGACATTCCATATATGTTTTTTGATCAGCTCAACGAGAGGAACGCAATGGTGAAGTTCGTTCTTGCATTTGAGAAAATTGGTCAAGTAAGCTTAGCCGACTTAGAGAATCGGCTAAGACGACTCTGGCTGGTTCAGCACGCGAAATATCGTTTTCCTTGCTCAAGCACCAAATGTGATGATCCGAGCATGCTCTCTGGCCATCTTTTTGACAGAAACTTGATGATAATGTCCATTATACTCTCTGGACAATTTTGGATGTCAACAGTATTTTTTTAGAAATGACTTTTCAAAGTTTATTGCGTACTATAAGGACCAAACTCAAGCTAGCACAAAGAGAGAAACAATTGAACATGTCCTATTAATTTTGCGGTAATCAAATTATTAAATGGACTTTTGAACCATCCTGTAGAGCATTTTATAAGCTTTCTATAGTGTTCAAGATCATTAAAAACGAAATGCATATCAACAAGTTAATTAATCCTTCTGAAAAATATACATGGGGGCACTACTGAAAAACTCGTCATTGGTACCAGTTCCAAACCACTATAGGTACCAGTTTTGGTAACTGTTGGTAACCGGTACCAAAACAGGTCCTCCGGGGGCTAGCAAATTTAGACCTGGTACTAATGCCTGTCCAAGCATTAGTACCGGGTCTTTAACAACCAGTACTAAATGAGGGGACCGAAAGTGGTTTTTCTACTAGCTAGTGAGGATTAAACAACGTATTATATGACGTTTTCTAGCATAATAATTTGATCAAAATGGATTGATGCATAGAGACTTTTGTATGGATTTCCATAACCTCTCCAAAAATTATTAAAAATCAGAATCCACAGCAACAAATATGATCAAACTAGAAGAAACTCCCCTCGCCGCCAACACATTTTTGATCATTTCCTTGCTTCTTGGTGCACACATCAACAATGTTTCATGCATGTGAAATTATTTCTATATTTTCTCCTGTCTGTAAATTTTTTTGGCACCTCAGTTTTTTGCTTACATGGCACCATATTTTTTTTTTAGAATTACACAGTACAACATTGACGCCTACAACATGCACACACACTTACCCCTATGAATACACGTACGCAAACCCTACCTCTATAAGCACCTCCGAAGGACTGAACCGGCAGATCTCAAGATTCACGAAGTCACCACAGGCGCCTCGCTATCGACAGGACGTCGTCTATCACTGAAAGCATAGCGCCGTTAAATCTTAGAATAAATCTAGAAAAATACGAGCACCCATTTCAAGTCAAGGACTTAAACCTGGGTGGACAGGTTCCACCACAAGAAACACAACCAACTGTGATCTATGCTATGGAAACCAAAACTGAGCCGGGTTGGGACTGCTCCTAGAGGTGATTATGACCCAGGTTGTTGACGTGATGGGCTCAAATTCTAACGAGTTACTAGTGTAATTATATAATTTAGAAGTATTAGAATGGGCCGCGACAGTTTAGGCACCATTTTCTGATCCACTTCAGTCACGTCAGGATTACTATTTTAAGTTTATTAGAGTTTACACTACAGTTAATGAGGAGCTATGTGATTTTTTTTCTTTATAGATGTAAGTACATTACAACTAGCAAGGTGGCCCGCGCAAACAGCGCAGGTAGCTAGCCATTTTTTATGTCAATATTCATTGTTTTTATTTCAAAAATAAATAGATGCAATATTGGTATTTAGTCGTGTTGTCATTGTAGACCAACATATTGTCTATGCTTTTTTCAGCATCGTATTCTATAGCGTATCTTATTGAAATGTTATTTTAGAAGAAAAAGAATGCCTTATCTAGAAACATACTCCCTCTGTTCCAATTTAACTGGAGTACACCAGTTTTTCATTTAGAAGGCGGACTGCAAATATCAAGGTCAATTAATTACTTGGGAGTAAAAAACAAAGGGGTGCATGCATGGCTAGCAACAGTTTTGTGGTGTGAAGTAGTAAAAACGCTCTTTTTTTCTCGCGCATGCCGTGCAGTAATTACTTCCCTGCATGCCATGCAGTGATTAATCATGCTGAGGTAATACATGTCTTGTATCTGAAATAAAGCCCCTCACGCCAATAGAAACATCACATGTATACTACCTGAATATGATATGTATCTAGAAAAATGCACATAAAACATAAACAACAAATGATAAATATATAGAAAAATAAAATAAATGAATAATTTAAATAAGAAAGAAAAAAAATTAAAAAAACTTACATGTATACTATACGAACATAACATGTATCTCGTATAATGTATGAAATGAAAAAACTTGAAAATAAAAAATGTCATATAGTAAATTAAAAGAAAGAAACATAAGCAAGAAGACAGAAAAGGAAAGGAAAAATAAAAAGAAATAGACATAGAAGAAAACAAAAAAAGAAAATAATTAATTAGGCAAAGTAAAAACAAATAAATGAAATATAAAAGTATAAAGAAACAAAACCATGGAAAACAAAAAATAAAAAATGAAACAGAAAAGAATCGAAATAAGAAAAATAAAAAAGAACTGAACTATGACAACCTACCCAGTGTCCCAATCTTATTTTGAGAAATAGTGTCCCAGTCTAAATGATAAGCATCACTCCTGCGCACTGTGTGCGCGCTGGTTGTGGGTTGCATCATGGGCGTGCTCTCATGCAATGTCTGCACTCGCCGCCATCCGAGCACGGGAAGATTTCCGGGGCGTCGTGGGGAGGTTGGGAAGCCGACCAGGAAGGAGGTAGAGGAAGAGGGTTAGGTTGGGCATGGCCCAAGGTGTGTTTTGTTGCCGATTATCAATGTAAAGATGACATTTGGCCCAAATTGAGCCCAAGAGCGAGATTGAGGGATATATCGGGATTACCATCAGTTAGGGTTGAATAGAAATTCGGAATATTTGATTTGGAGATTTTTTAAGATGTGACATGTTTCAAAGCTACAGAGATATTTAGAAGTTAGATTAGGGTGTTTCGGCCCAGCGGGTTTACGAAGATGTAGTTTAGGGGTTTAGAGATTTGACATGCAGCTGGATCGGGTTTCTTTCTATAGTCAAGGAGAAAGATAGAAGGGAACAAAGATTCGAGTCAGAGATTGGACATAGGGTTTTCAAGAAAACGATTTAAGATCGAATTGAAACCTAGGCGTGTTTGGTAAAACACTTTTAAAACTATTTTGCACTCAAAACACTATGCAATGGCATGAATGCAATAGACAAGCAATTTTGATAAGATATGATTCTTTAATTTGTATTTTAGAAAATAATTTTATTTTCAAATGGTTCCACACTTGCTAATTATTTCAAACAAATTTAAAATCCTACCAAATTAAAACTAGTTAGGGTGTTACAGTTCAAGAGGTGAACTTCGCCTTCTGAGAATTAGAACCAGACATAGCAACCGATTGACATTTTTCTTCCCGGGCCAAGTTGCAAAAATGTGTTGACATAAATTTGGGTCATGCCAAAACATGAGACAGTCGAACATGCAGCATGCAAAGACTAGAAGCTCCGGTTTGAAAACCATATGGTCCGATTTCATTGGAGAGCCTGACAAAGACTAATGAACGCTCACCTAGGAGGGACCCCATTGTGGCAAGCACATCTTGGATTGCTCTAGGATTGGTAGTCCACCTAGAGTGTCTTCAAATTTCATCGAGATGAAGGGAGAACGTAATTAAGGGTTTGCAAAAGTAGGGCAAAGGAAAAGGCAAAAGTGTAATGCAGATGTGATTTTGATCGATTGGATACCCTCAATCGGCCGTGGCCATTGTACTTTTAGGGTGGGAGGGTCTTGCCTCGTGAAGAATTCAAATACATCAAGAGATGCGCTTAGAATCGGCTCAGATCTGATTTTGAAAATAAAATCCAAAATATTTGGTTCCCCCTTGGTATAAATTTCATAATTAGCCTAACTCTCTTATCCAAGTCTAAATTGAGCGATCTATATATGCATTTTGATGGCTCAGCATGAGCTACACAATGGAGAAATCCAATTTGCATTTAGAGAGGTGCTCCATTTTTTTCGAAACATGCCAATTTTGATCATCAACAATATATATTGGCACAAGAAAATACAAATTTATTTTGACCCACGAGTCCACGACACAACATAATTAAGTATGCAGCCGGTGGGTACAGCGAGTATACAATGTTTTATTTTATTATTAGACGAGGGCTGGGAAGGATTAGATCATTGTTCAGTCGGGGATCATTATATCATTGCCGGATTGGAGCGCTAGCAACAGCCTCAGTCTCAGACATGCATCTGACTTGGCACCAGCATTGGAAAAAGTTATAGAAGCCTTTAGCGTTGTCGCTGTTTTCGCCTATGCATACACTATTGCAGGCGGCGTCATTTATCAATCCAATGCATACCCCTTTGTAATTGGCGCTCCCAACGAACGCCGACTATGCATGGTTGAGATCCAAGCATGGACATTAATTTATGCAACAAATGTCAAAGGCGCATCAATCAACAACTTTTAGCAAAAGATTAATCAAATGACATCGCCCCTTGCAGCATGTAGTTCATGCATGTGCACGCGTACATACCACCGGCTGCCATGACGACGGGTAGGAGGACGATGACTAGGAGGACGGCAGAGAGATGCATGTGTGAACTGTGAAGGCGCCATTGCTTTTTATCTGGTGGAAGTTTGTACGTTGAAGAAGACTGAGCGAGCAGATTTGTTGCGATCAAGCTTGGAGAAGTCTGGCAATCACTTGACTAAGAGTGAGCATATATATACTCTTAGCAAGAAAGAACTATCACTACCCAGCGGGCAGATCCATCGAATTTTGCTGCTAAGAATGCTGGAACAAAACAACTCTAAAAATTATGGGCACCAGGTGACATGTGACGTAACAAGGGAATCGATCATGATGATGCAGCAAATGGCAGGTGAATAGTCCAACTCTGTGGAGCTTTTCTCGAGGATGTGCTTCAGCTACTCCGTCAGGAAAACACTAGGAGAATAATCCGTGCTTTTAATTAATTCCCCAAATAGAAATAGGTGCAGCCTGTCTCCCGGCCCGACGGAGGATTGTAGATTGATCCATTTGTCTCGCTTCAAATTATTAATTTCTTGGTGAGGTTTTGGAGCAGCTAAATTTCTCCTCTACTTGCACATGTTTACATATTATTGTAAACTTCTCATCGGTCGATCACTCATCCACTCAACTGCTCGGTAGCTCATTCTTCTTCATTTTTTTTTCATGGTCGGGTCTTTAACTCGTTTTTCATTTAAGAGGAATGGCCAAAAGAAAGGCCGGAAATGGTTACAAAGGACTCACAACTAATCCTAGGATTATCTGCGGAATCCAAAAGACACAAACAAACAACAAGAAAACACGAAGGGGGGACCGCCACCTCAAAACACCAACTGGTTATGCCTACAAAAGAAAAATACATCCGCGCAATGGTCGTTAACAGAGGAGTTGAAGCCGTGGTGACAAAGCATCTATCGGTAGAAAGCCCAACATATCCGCAAGCGACCAGGTAGCCGTTGCAAAGAAGAAGACGACAGTATCTGCAAGCCACCAGGTAGCCGCTGCGAAGTGCCACCAGGTAGCCGCTGCGAAGAGGGCGACGACACTAACCGCAAGCGACCAGGTAGCCGCTGCGAAGAAGAAGACGACAGCATCCGCAAGCGCCTAGGTAGCCGCTACGAAGAAGATGATGACTGTGGCAACAACAACACCCTAGGTGGACAGACCAAAGCGAAGAGGAAGCTGAAGCACGACAGGCACATTACAAGCTAGGAGCGGCTCCGACGAATGGTGGTCAACAACGAAGCCTCCAAGAAGGGAATGACATCCATAGACGCCAACAACGTTGAAGAGGGCACGACTTTCGTCCCAGAACGATCCCAACATGACCCGCGCAACGATCTGATCCTTCGACGACGCCTTCAGAAAGGTGGATGACGCAGGTTGCACCGCCGCCGCCAGCCCAAAGCGAGAAGCCGAGCAGGGTTTTCACCTAGGAGTTTGTTCGACCACGGTCCCTGGGGATGTCCCTTGGCCCCAGCCACTAGCCCCCGAAGGCGCTGGCTACCAAAAGGTGGTGGCCCGGCCATGGCAAAAAGTTAAATATCCCACGAAAAAGATGTCTTAGTGAGTCATGATATTGTGGTTGCGTCTCCACCGACAAGGAAAAATGATGTTTCGGTGATTGAGTGACAACATAAATTTTTTGGATGTAATGTATTTTTCAAGAAATGACCTTTTCAAGGTTTATTGCGTACTATAAGAACCAAAATCAAGCTAGCACAAAGAGAGAAACAATTGAACCTGTCCTGTTAATTTTGCGGTAATCAAATTAAATGGACTTTTGAACCATCCTGTAGAGCTTTTTATAAGCTTTCTATAGTGTTCAAGATCATAAAAAACAAAATCCGGATCAACAAGTTAATTACTCCTGCTGAAAATATACAGGGGGGACTACTGGGAAACTCGTGATTGGTATCGGTTCCAAACCGCTATAGGTACCTATTTTGGTGCCGGTTGGTGTTATCAACTGGTGCCAAAGGTCCTCCGGGGGCTACCAAATTTAGACCCGGTACTAATGCATAGAGAATTTTGTACCCAGGGACTGAAAGTGGTTTTTCTACTAGTGGGGATTAAACAGCATATTATATGACATATTTTCTAGCATAATAATTTGATCAAAATGGATGGATGCATAGAGAATTTTGTATGGATTTTGTAACTCATGTGATGTAAGAAATGGTTTTGATGTTCAAAGTTTTATGTCCTTGTGTCGGTGTTTGGACCCGGGAGGGCCCTAAGCCGACGAGTGAATTTGTGCTGCGTGTTCCCTACTCCGGATGGTGATGCAAAGAGAATACATGGGGGTTTATCCTGGTTCGGGCAAAAGAAGGCCCTACGTCCAGCGGGGAAAGCAGTGTATTGTATTTCCTTGCACCTAAGTGCTTGTGTAGGGGTTACAAGCCGTGAGAGAGGGAGCCGGTCCCAAGTCTCAAAGAAAGAGAACAATGGAGTGTTGCTTGAGATGATGATCTCAGAAGTGTGGGAGCTGTCTGTCTTGTTTTTCTGTCCTTCGTCGTCCGAACGTCCCCCTGGAGAGCTCCTTGCCCTCCCCTTTTATAGACTCAAGGGGAGGATAAGGCTTACAACAAACCCTAGGAGGTCCCTTGGAGGAGAAGGCGAAGCGAGCACTGACGGTGTTGCTGTGGCGACGTGCCCCGGTGCGTGCAGGCCATCCCTGGGGCATCGTGGTGATGTTGACGACGGGACGGCAGGACGTCCGGGGTGCTGTAGTGGACGTGCAACTCCCTGTGGTCGATGTATGGGTCGTGGTCTACTTGTTCGACTGATGGCGGTCCAGGCTGGGTCAGAACGTGGCCGAGGGGGGTCGACGGGATATGGATAAGGCCGAGCCCCAGAAGTCCCAAGATATGACGGTCGGACAGTGCTAGTCATGGCGAGAATAGTGGCTGCCTTTCGTTGCCTATCCCGAGATGGGCAGTAAAAAGTGAGATTGGACGCGGATGCCGCTCCCACATCGGTGGCGCTGTGGCCACGTTGGTGGAAGTGGTTGCATTAAATGCTTTGTCGGTGAGTGGGTGATGATGGGGGGTCGACCGGGTCGACCCTGGGTCGTGCGAGTCGAAGAATTTCTGGGGTCGAGGCTTCTCGTCGAGCGAGCCTTGTACGAGTTGGAACGCGGTCGAGGGCGCCCCGTCCGTATACGCGTGTGGCCTAGATCGGTGCATTTATGTAGGTGGAGCCTTAGCCCGGTCTCTCTTAGGACGTTTTCAGGGCGCAGATTCCTTGGGGAGTTTTACTCCTCTTAATCGTTGGTTTGGGGTACCACTAATTTAGGTACCCGACACCTTGTTTTATGGATTCTATATGAAAATGTGGATCGTTCCGAGTTCTCTCTTTAGGTGTGCTCGACATACTACCAGATTTGACTTGATCTCTTGGGTACTTAATGTCAAATGGCTAACAAGTATGTCTAGGATCAGGTTATTAATTAAAATGGGCAGTTATGCTATAGATGTTCTCATCAAAAGGTGTACGAGATGAAGAAATAATGGAACTTGTCGTTAGGGTAGTGTGAAATAGCTAAGAAATATGCTTGGGATTAGGTAATTAAATTGGACAGTCCTGCCACAAATGTTCTCATCAAAAGGTGTACAAGATGAAGGAACAACAGAACTTGTCGGGTAAGAGGTTGGGATGACAAAACATAAAAGATTTAACAATAATATCACATACAAGCCAATTTAGCAGAGCTCTCCTTCCTGATTCTTGAGCTTCACTTCTTAATTCTCCAATGGAGTGATTCCGGTGAGGGAGTAGGGTGGGGAGCATGTGAGAATTGATTTTTAAGTGATTCTAGTGGTGATTGAATGGGAGCAGAATTTTAGCTCCCAACTTGAAGAGTAAATAGGGAAGTGACTCTCATTGGTTCCCCACCAAAATGAAGTTACATTTTAACACTACTACAACATTTTTTACCGAGGCGGGCAAAAACGATTAACCGAGGCGGTTTTTGCAACCGCCTCGGCGGAAAGGTCACGGTAAATGTGACATTTTCCGAGGCGGCTCCATGCCCGCCACGGTAAATCAGATAAAAAACAAAAAAATGAAAAAGCCCAGATCTAGCCCTAACCGGGCATGGATCTAGGACTGGCTTTGCAACCCCTGCGTGCCGCCGCTACCGCCGTGGGAGCCGTGACCGCCGCGCTCTGCGTCCGCGGGGAGGAGAAGGAGCACCACCGTGGGGAGGCTGGATCCGGCCTCCATGCCGCTGCTGGAGTTGAAGGGGAGGAGCACCGCCGTGGGGAGAGGGCCACCGCGCCGGAGTGGAGGAGGGGCGCCGCTGCCGCCGCCGCCTCGCCTACTCTTGGATCTAGATGCAAAGGCAAGGAGGAGCCCAGATTCGGCCTCCCCGCCACCGGGTCTGGCCTCCTCGCCCGCGTCACCTGAGGGAGAGAGGGAGGGGAGAGGGCCACCGCACCGGAGGGGAGGAGGGCAGCCGCACTGAGGGGAGGAGGGGCGTCGCCGCCGGAGGAGTAGGAGGCGGCTTCGCATGCCCCGCCGGGGAGAGGAAGAGGCGCCACCATCGCCGGAGAGAGGAAGAGGTGCCGCCATCAATGCAGAAAGGGAGAGGCGCCGCATTACCAGGTACAGGGAGAGGTGCCGGGGCTTGGGGAGGGAGGGAGAGGCGTCAGGCTTGCGGGAGGGAGGGAGAGGCGCTAGGCTTGGGGAGGGAGGCAGAGGCGCCAGGCTTAGGGAGGGAGGCAGCGGCGTTGGGTGTTGGGAGTGAGAGAGATAGAGAGTGGGGAATGAGGAGATTAGGGTTTCCCCATTTATATACAGTCACCTGTATCCGAGCCGAGATGGGCTTTTCTTGGGCTCGGCCATATTAACCGAGGTGGTTATTTTACAATGCCCGCCTTATTAACTAAGGCGGTTATTTTACAATGCCCACCTCGATTAATGATTTACCGGGGCAGTTATTTTACAATGCCCGCCTTGGTTAATACTTATTTATCGAGGCGGTTGCTGCCTAAACTTTAGGAGGGGCTAACCGAATAGGCCCTAAAAGTACTTGGAGGTACCTAATAGGTGGGGATAGTACCAAATTATGTGGAACTGTTGTGTGCCAGCCGTCACTTCCGGTTTCATCTGTGGACACGGGATATTGACCTTCTCATCCTCATTGCTCTCTCTTGCCAAGGTGAAGCCTCCGATTTGCATCAAGTTCTCACCAGGAAGCTAGTGCGACGAGAAAGGCCAAGAGTAGAAAGCATGGTCCTAAGAACGGTCGCGCGCTTGCCGTCCTAAGCCTTGCTGCTGTGTAGTCCGCCGTGGCACGCTCGCCGCCCACCGCGCCCTCTGCTCCGCCTTCGGGGCCGCGTGTGCCATGGCCTTTCTCGTCGAATCCCGCCGACCACGTGAGGGACTGGTCACGAGTTCGAATCCCGCCGACCGCGTAGCCGCGAATTTTGCGCGAAAAATGCCGCGACTTGCGACTTCAATTTTTTCGCATTTTTTATTTTGTGCTTTGCCTAGCGTCGGGCTCTCGGCAAAGGCTTTGCCGAGTGCCCGATAAACGGCTCTCGGCAAAGAAGCCTTTGCCGATCGGATTTTTGCCGAGGACGTTTTGCCGAGAGCTGCGCTCGGCAAAGGCTTTGCCGAGAGCCTTAGAGGCTTTGCCGAGAGCCTGGGGCCCTCGGCAGAGCAGCCGGCTCCGGTAGTGATTGGGACTGCCCTAATAAAGTACTATAGTCCAACTCTGTGGAGCTTTTCTCGAGGGCGTGCTTCAGCTAGTTATGCTTCTGCGGCGGCAAACACTAGGAGAACAATCCGTGCTTTTAATTAATTACCCAAATAGAAATCTCCCGTACTGTAATTTCTAGGCATCCTATGATTTAACTTAACATTCTTTTACTAATTAGTCTGATTGATCCATTTGTCTCGTTCCAAATTATTAATTTCTTTGTGAGGTTTTTGGAGCAGCTAAATTTCTCCTCTACTTGCACATGTCTATATTATATTGTAAACTTCTCGTCGGTCGATCACTCATCCAGTGACTTCGAAATATACGACACCGACAAACCTTATCTGGGAGCTCCAAATATTAAATAGTAGGGATGTGTGTATCTTGGTTATGTAGAGGCCGGGAATCATTTTTTTCCATGGTCTCATATCATCTTGATGTAAAACCTTGGAAAATAATAAAATTTCGCTTATCAGAAAAAAAATAATACATAGTACCACGTTTACCATCTCGGGTTCATGTCTGCCAACAGGCCAGCAAGACACCATTTTGCTTTTATGCGTACCGCGCGCGGGATGGCACGGTTGGATCCAGCGCAGCAGCATGTACTAATTTAACTAGACTACTTCTGCTTCTGCGGCTGAAAACACAAGCCCAGAATATAGGCGTGAGGCTTGTTTAGTGGTGAAAGGCTACTGTAGCACTTTTCGTTGTTATTTGATAATTAATGTTTAATCATGGCTTAATTAGGCTTAAAAGATTCGTCTCGTCCATTTCGTCTAAACTGTGTAATTAGTTTTATTTTTTATCTATATTTAATGCTCCATGCATGTGTCTAAAGATTTGATGTGACGGGGAATCTACTGTTTTTTCGCGAAATATTTTGGAACTAAACAAGACTCCGTTTTAGATGCGAAATTTTTTGGGAAAAAATTCCTGTAGCACTTTCGTTGTTATTTGACAAAATTTATCCAATCATGAACTAACTAGGCTTAAAAGATTTGTCTCGACATTTACAGATAAACTATGTAATTAGTTATTTTTTTACCTACATTTAATGCTCAATACATATGTCTAAAGATTCGATGTGACAGATATTGTGTAATTTTTTTTAGATGTTTTTAGGAATTAAACGGAGCCATAGAATAGAACATAAACAGATGCCTGCCCCCAACGGAGGATTCGAGGGGAATAAAGTATTGCTTTCTCGGTTTCTCCGTATATTCTTATTGTTAGTCAGATACATCCACCGGTAGGGTCTGGCCTGGTAGGTAGATTGATATTCCATGTTGACGCCCGCATTTTGGAGGAGCCAAAATTTCTCGCGTCTTCTCTCCCTATCTGTCTACATATATATTGTGCGCCCAAACTTCTCACTCATCGACCTGTGATCATCTGCTAGCTCATTCTTCTTCAACGTTCGGACTTCATTTCACCAAGGAGCAACCAATGCAGCCGCATTCACGGAGGAATCTCTCTGCGGCGGCCGCCGCTGCCGTCGTCCTCCTACTTGTCATCGTGACAGCCGGTACGTGTACAAGCTATATATGTATATGCACATGCATAACCAGTCGCATGACGCGATGTCCTTTGATCGATTATTCTTTTGGCTGATGAAGTTCTTGCATTTCCGTTAGAGATGGCCTCCGTTGGGGCAGCAAAGACTTGCAAGCACCTCAGCGGCACCTTCCAAGGAATGTGCGGGTCCGTAAACCAATGCATACGTACCTGCCTAGGCGAAAGCAGCGACAACATTGGGGGCGAGTGCGATGACTTCCCCTTTCGTTGCTACTGCATTACCAATTGCTAGCTCGCCCTGAGATTATTGCTGCCATATGCCGCTAGTTAATTAAGGCTCCTATCCTTGCCCGGTTTCCATGTAATAATTACTTATAATGTGTTTTCCTACTGGTACCCACCGGTTACTTGTGTTGTTGTGACAAATAAAATTGTGGCGTCGCTGGAGCTTGACACACAAACAAGATGTCCTCATGATATTGTGGCTGCGTCTCCACCCATAAGGAATAAGGAAAAAATGGCGTCACTGTTTGTTTGTGCTTTCGGTGATTGAGTGATAACATAATATTTGGATGTAATGAATTTTTCAAGAAATGACTTTTTCAAGGTTTATTGTGTACTATAAGGACCAAACTCAAGCTAGCACAAAGAGAGAAACAATTGAACCTCTCCTATTAATTTTGTGGCAATCAAATTAAATGGACTTTTGAACCATCTTGTAAAGCTTTTAATAAACTTTCTATAGTGTTCAAGCTCATAAAAAACGAAATTTGGATCAACATATACATGTGGGCACTACTGAAAAACTTGCCATTGGTACCGGTTCCAAATCGCTACCGGAAAAGTTGCGTCCTCTTTAGTTTTATCATATGAAAATTGCTTTTGTTTTCTTTGTTCTCCAATCATTGGTTGCTACAGCTCCATACATCTATTGGGGGAGCCCATATGGAATATGGGCCAACTCCCCCTTAAGAGGCCCAATAGAATTTAGTGTAGTAGCTTGAGATCAGTCGAAGGTCGTGGTACAAAATCAGAGGCCGAGGCACTATGAAGATCAGTCGAAGGCCGAGGCACTATGAAGATCAGTCGAAGGCCGTGGTGCAAAATCAGAAGCCGGGGCACTATGAAGATATATAAGTCGAAGGTCGTGGTGCAAATTCAGAGGCTAGGGGAACATGAAGATCAGTTGAAGGCTTGGTGCAAAATCAGAGGCCGGGGGAATATGAAGATCTGTCGAAGGCCGTCCTGCAACAAATAATGGGCTGAAGGCCCACGCTGGACAATGGCCCATCAACAAAGGCACAAATAA
Organism: Saccharum hybrid cultivar R570; assembly: GCA_038087645.1. NCBI lineage: Eukaryota > Viridiplantae > Streptophyta > Magnoliopsida > Poales > Poaceae > Saccharum > Saccharum hybrid cultivar. Next base: position 738,585 of record JAQSUU010000296.1, read on the forward strand.
TTTTTTCGAGACTGAAGGTTTGAACCTTTGACAACCCCCGAGGACAGCCTTGTGGAGGCCTGTTTTGTGACTTTTGTGCAGGGGGGATCAATCACGAGACAGCGCGGGAGCCTCTGCACCGTAGGCCTCTGCATCGTGAGCCAACGCAAGAGCCTCTGTACCGGGAGCCTCAGCATCAACAGCCAGCGCGGGAGCCTCTGCACCGCATCGTGAGCCAATGCAGGAGCCTCTGTACCGGGAGCCTCAGCATCAACAGCCAGCGCGGGAGCCTCTGCACCTACAATCGACACGGGAGCCTCCGCACCACGAGACTGCGCGGGAGCCTCTACACCAACATCTGACGTGGGAGCCTCTGCACCGGGAAACGATGCAGGGAGCCTGAGATGACGCAGGAGCCTCTGCGTTGACAGATTTGACGGTTTTGGCTTTGTACTTGACATGTGCATGTTTCCACAAACAAGGCTAGAAATGCGAAGGTCGGGTCTTGAACAATCAACCTTCGACAACCCAGCGCACCTTTGGATGTTAGCAAACCCTCGAGCTGTAGAAACATCACCATCACTAAGATAACTAGAAGCTGTGAAGCCGGTATACTCGGGTCTTCTTCCTGAGCTCGGGATATCAGCCTGCGATCAGTTTCATTGGCCTTCGTCAGTGAAGCCGAAAATTATTTTCTTAGAGCATTAGCATTCGATCAGTTTTATCAGCCTTCATCAGCAAAGCTGGAAATTGAGATTTTTCTCGGTCTCAACCTTCGATCAGTTTTATTAGACTTCGCCAATGAAGCCAAAAATTGGATTATTTGTTTTGGAACATCATCCTTCGATCAGTTTCCTCAGCTTTCGTCAATGAAGCCGAAACTTGGGGATTTATCTCAGAGCATCACCCTTCAATCGGTTTCATTAGCCTTCGTCAATGAAGCTAAATATTGAGATTTTTCTCATAGCCTCAGCCTTTGATCAGTTTCATCAGCATTCGATCAGTTTCACCAACATGATATTGGATAATTATTTTAAGAAGGCTCTGGATTGGACCTTTGGAAAACTTGACATGATATTTTGATATCTTCACTAACTCATTTTAGGGCTCACGATTCTTGTCTCTTTGCAGCTGTGTTATAATGACCTATAAGTTTAATGTTTCTCTTGGGTGTTTCTGGAGCCCGAGGAACACGAATCTAAACCAAGAGGAAATACCCCCTTGAGAAAGATTTCAAAGCCTAAGTCAAAAGCGGCTAGTAACGGAGTCACGATATTCGACCACTACTTTTTCAGCAGAAAGAGGACTCTCTGTCAATCCAAGCCGAATGCTCAGGGTATGGAACGACCTCCATGGCGCAAAGCGTCTGAACTCGGCGAAGACCTGGGCAGTTCACATACATCGAGGTTTAAATTCAAATGCCCCCAAAAGCCACACACCCGATGACAGCCAAACCTACACAGTGAGTATTTCTCACCAGTTTTAAAGTCTCCCCAGCTTATAATGCCTAATGATTTTGCTCTTGTGATTTATTTTGTTACATTCCTGATTTGACCTTCTCCTCTCATGGCAAATTTCAAAAACTTACCATTGCCCCTCATGGGAATTTCAAAATTTAACCTTCACATATACAACTTGTCACCAATGTAACCAAGAAAGTTGTCGCGGGCTTCGCCGCATCAAAAGCATGGTCTGAATGGCTATACATGCTTGGCTTCAATAGCCTAACTCAAAAAATTCTTTTTTGTTCCTAACATTCAGGTCACCACCACTATGAGTATATCTTACCCACCCAACCTACCCCTCTTTAGTTTTTATCATATGAAAATTGCTTTTGTTTTCTTTTTTTTCTCCAATCCTTGGTTGCTACAGCTCCATACATCATAATTTCGTATTGTCTTAAGGCTGCTGCAACTTTTCGCCAGCCCAAAAACGTGCGCTCATGTCAATAAACTAATCGTTGCAGCTAGCAAGGCATAGCCTTCTCTTTTTTTTTTCTCCTCTCTTATCTCCTGCTTCTGCTCTAAAGGAGCTTAATTTGCCCACTATATATGTTGAGGTCATCAAAGATGCCTTCAACACTACATGCAATTTGCTATAGATGTGCATGCGTGCCAAACATCGGTTTTTGAGTAGCTCTATTCTAGATCACATCACCACTCTGCCATGGCCGCATCCTTTTTCCTCTTATCTAAATTTTCACCCGTCTGCTATCCAGTTGACACAGTGCTATGTAGTAGTAAGAAATCACGATCATGTTGTGCCTTCGTGGTAGGGATATTATAGGGTGTATATGATCATGTCATGGCTAGAACATATCTGCACCGTCGTGATGTCATTATCGTGCCCCTAGTCATTATATGGTGGTTATGCGTTGGGTTTTCCAAATGGAGGATGGCCAAGTTTGAAATCACTTTTTAGCGCATGTTTGAGAGTACTCATCAAGCTCCTTTACTTTAGAAATGACTCTCGAATCTCGAGAGTAAGTATAGCTAGGTAGTTTTTCTGGCTTCGTTGTCTTCTTATCATTTTGGAAACAACTCCATGTAGTTGTTTTACACTTTTACTATGATACACGGAAAAGATAGAGCTAGAACTGGGAAACAACCCTTCCAACCAAGGCCGCCATATCCCTGCCTCTCTTCTATTATATCTTTTGCTTGTGCACCTATTGTTCATACACCGCTATCTGGCTAAGCTAGCTTTTTTCATGGACAATCCACAGTATTTATCCACAGCCATCATCGTCACGCTTTCAAAATCTAATTAAACCATGCCGACTAATTTGTCTTCTCCTTTATTTTTGTTATATATAGTTGTTCAGGTATGTGGTTGTTAAGTTGTCCTTCTATTGTGGTCGTCGTCATGTTCTCTAATAAATTGCGTAGTATCTCATCACCTTTTAGTAGTTCAGAGTCGCATTGTTGTTCTGCAATAGTCCCACCATGCCACTGTTGTTCTCATCATCTTCATCATAGCAATTCTAAGCTATTTTCAAATCAGGATTCTTCTTAAAGCCTCTCATATATCCAAATACCATCATCGTTGATACAACAACATAGATAAATGCCGCACACCCATCGCTCATCCTGTACCACACATTTGTTAATGGGTGCACACCGATGTTCTACTTGCGTTGCCAACGATGATGAACGTACAATCTTCTGGTATCCTGCACCGGAATTTTCATAGCTAATAACGTATTGCTTGGCTCTAATGTCGAAAGGACAGCCAAGAATTTTCATAGCTCTATGCCATGATTATTATTTTGGCTTAATGAATTCCTCTTTAATTGCTTTGTTTCTCCTTATACATGTTGGATTTCTATGGAATTTCTATGCTTTTGGAGGAAGGGGAGGGCAAATGAATATGTAAGAACTTTATTATTGGCAGAATCCCAGCTATGAATAATCACTTCTGTTTGTTGTACATAAAGCAAGAGGCTCCTAGGAAAGAGTCAATTCTCTTGTAGATCCTCATAAAATTCAAGGGTATGTATTCTTTTATTTTTATATTAACGTGGTAATATCTAGGTTGGAGCCAACAACACCGTCACTTAGATTTGACTAGTATACTGCCCATGCTAACGCTATGGGTGACATTAAGTCCAAACTTAATTATATCAAATTTAAAGTATTTAGCTAATTGTGCTTTTGTAAAAGCTGTTTCTATAGCACTATTATGTGTCAGTATCCTTTTTTTACAAATTTTTCTGTTTCATAATTAGCCCAACTCTCTTATCCAAAAATTGAGCGATTATATATGCATTTTGATGGCTCGATATGAGCTACGCAATGGAGAAATCCAATTTGCATTTGGAGAGGTGCTCCGTTTTTTCCAGACATGATAATTTTGATCGGCAACCATATATATTTGCACAAGAAAATACAAATTTATTTTGACCCACAAGTCCATGACACAACATAAGTAAGCAGCCGGTTGGTACACCGAGTATACAATGTTATATATTATTATTAGACGAGGGCTGGGAAGGATCGGATCATTGTTCAAGCGGGATCATTGTATCATTGCCGGATTGGAGCGCTAGCAACAACCTCAGCCTTAGAAGGGCATCTAGGTTGGCACCAGCATTGGAAAAAGTTACAGAAGCCTTCAAAGTTGTCACTGCTTTCGTCTATGCATACACGATTGCAGGCAGCGTCGTGTATCAATCCAATGCATATCCCTTTATAATTGCCGCTCAGGTGTTCGGCGGAAAGATATTTCCCAATGGACGCCGACTCTGCATGGTTCAGTACCAGACATGGACATTTATGCAACAAATGTCGAAGGCGTATCAAACAACTTTGAATTAGCAAAAGATTAATCAAATGACATCGCCGCTTGCAACATGTAGTTCATGCATGTGCACGCGTACGTACCACGAGCTGCCATGACAACGGGTAGGAGGACGACGACTAGGAGGACAGCAGAGATATTCATTTGTGAAGGCGCCATTGCTTCTTATCTGGTGGAAGTTAGTACGTTGAAGAAGACTGAGCGAGCAGATTTGTTGCGATCGAGTTTGGAGAAGTCTGGCAATCACTTGACTAAGAGTGAGTATATATATACTTGTTAACAAAAAAAAAATTATCGCTACCCAACGCCAACCGGCACATCCATCGGATGCTACTAAGAATGCTGGGAGAAAGCAATTCTAACAATTATGGACAGCAGGTCACAGCTGACGTACTGTTAATGGTGATGCCAGCTCTCGATGCTGCATGCAACGCGGGTTACCCTGGCTGGAACAAGGGATCGTACGTTTTTCTCGAAGGCGTGCTTTAGCTAGTTCTGCTTGTGCGGCGGCAAACACTAGGAGAATAATCCGTGCTTTTAATTAATTCCCCAAATAGAAATAGGTGCATGCCTGTGCTCGGGTTCTTGTCTGCCAACAGGCCAGTAAAGGCACCATTTTGCTTTTATGCGTCAGCACTGATGATGGAAACTTTTAGAACTGTTGGGCAAAATAGATGTCTGCACAGAATATGGTTCCTCCCAAGATTATAAATGTCTGCTCTGTCAAGAATCAAGATGGTCAAGATGAAACGCGGGCGCATTTGTTCTTGTACTGCACCTTTGCAAAGAGTTGTTGTTGGGCTATTCTTGGGATACAAGTTCATGGGCAACAACTTCCAAAAAAAAAAACCATGGGCAACGAGGTCCATTCACCATACTAGAATCCTTTGGAAGAGGATTAGCCTTTCCTTTCTTTATGGAGATAATAGTAATAATGCGCATGGAGTGGAGTGGACATCTCGATATGACCTAATTTTGAATCAACAATTTCCTTCAGTGAGATCAGTGAAAGCCAAATCCTTTAGCCTGCGGCCACGATGACAACTAGAAGGACGATGACAGCGCCGGCTGCAGAGAGATTCTTTTGTGAAGGTGCCATTTGTCGTTTTTAGTGAAAGCAACGTTCACCTAAACGCTAAATGGTAGTCGTTCGGTCACCCGTCGAGTAGCGACTCAGGCGTGTGTACACGGAGTGGACATGTGTGCATGGGCTACACGTTTTGTAAGATCGCGACAAAATTCATATACTTATGTAAGTGAAAATTAGAAATTTTGATATTTCATCGGTCAAACATAAAAAGTTACCAAGCTTAAAAGTCAAACTGACTAAACATCTAATCATACTAGTTGACAATTCTCAAATCAAATAACAAATTACAATTTGCAAATAACACAACATTTGGTGAAAATGAAGTAGACTGCACCGCTCGCTGAAACAAAGCCCGACATCCGGTGGCCGGGCCGAATCCCGAAACGCTAGCTGCCCCTAGCAGCCCCCCTCCAAGCTGCTGCCGTCGGTGGCGCCGACGCCCGCACCCACCTCCCCGTCCCCTCCCTTCCCACCCCCTCTGCATCTACCGCCCCATACCCTCCTCTCCCTCGCGTAGGTAACGGTGCTGGGGCGCATGACGAGCCACCTTGGCGGCCCCATCCCCGCCACCAGCGGCCACCATGGAGCCTGCGTCCACCTCGCCCTCTCCTCCCTCCACTCCCCTGCTTCATCCATCGCCATCCGCGTCTCCACGGCGCGCCTAGGAGGTTGCGCCTCTGGTGCTGGCGCACACCCCCCTGCCCTCTATGCCACCAGTGGTAGATGTCGCTGCCGTGGGCACCCTGTGGCCTCATGAGGGCCCAGATCTAGCAAGGCCCCGCCCCTTCGCCGTCATGGCCGGCTGTCGCCGCCGACGCGGCCACCCAGCTCGGGGCTACCAACCGTCAACGTTGTCAAAAAGTGCAGGGAGTGCTGCCCCTGCCAAAGTGCCAATGACGACCACTCCACGCCGTCTGCGCCCAAGTGTGGGCCTTCTAGGTCCATGGGCACCCGTCACCCAAGGCAGGCCATCGCGGTGCCGCCAGGAACCCCATCTCGCCGTCCCTCTCACCAAACGCGGCTCCGTTCCACCCTGGTGGCCCTATGAGAGGGCGCATGAAGCAACGCCGGTGGCAGATGCTGATGGCGAGGAGTCCAACGATGACCAACCCACCACCTACCTGGATGTCACTCATCACCTGGCAAAGCCGCCGGTCACTGTGTCCCCGCCGTGCACCTAGACTAGTTCAATCATCATTCTGGGCCATGGTGCAGCGGAGGCTAGCCGATAGGGACTTGGGCGAAGGCAGAGGAAACATAGCCGGCCGCGCGCACAGCTGGTGTGCGGCCTACCTGCTCAACCAGTGGATGGTCGCATCCCTATCAACCAATGCCTCAGCCACCGCGGACGGGTCTCCATGCCAACATCAATGCATGGCGGGAGATCCTCCCTCGGTAGGAGACACTATCTGCGGCCACCTCGGTAGGGCCTCGCCATGGCCCAAATCAACTTCTGCAGACCCGGAAGGTCCCCACAGAACTTTCACAACAAATGTTTCAACTGTCTTTCCCACTCACACCAAGTAGAGACTTGCCAGTTGCCTCGGTGTTGCCTGCGTTGCCACGGCTTCTGCCACCTCGCTAGGGACTACAAGCGGCTCAAGCATGCTGTGACGTCAACGGCGAAGGGCGGCGACCGGCAATGCCACTCCGCTCGTGGCAGCAGGCCACTGGCCTCCCAACAAGCACCCCATGGTGGTCCACCAAGCTCGGATGGGGCTGTGCGGGTGCCCCAGGGGATGCCATTGGAACCTGACGACGACCACAGCGACGCCGAAGTAAGCCGGCGAGGGTCATCAACTTGGTCATACCTACCAACTACGACGACAATGCCGCTGCCACTGCTACTGCACAGTACTTCCCTGAGTCAGATTTGCTAGCATTGGAGTTGTGCGCGTGCCTCGGGGCCTCCCGCGTGGGTTGACTCAATGCTGGAGGAGCTTGCTACCTTGCTCGTAGTGAGCCGTCAAGCAGGAGCACCAGCGCCTGGGTGCTCACATGCTCCGGTAGCGGCTTCTCAGGAAGTGGACGTGTCGCTAGTGGATGCCTATTCTCCAACGAAGACTACCCAATGGACAATGGACTCGCCTCCGTTGTTGCATGTGCAGGGGCCACCACAGGTCATGCTGCCATGGGGGACAGCCCGGTGTCATGGATGCCGAGGCCCACCCTTATCTAGCACTGGTTAGGGCAACCATTTAGGGAGACGCGATGGTCGTGGTTCCCACAGTCGCCGTCAACCGCACTCCACCTCCTCACTGCTGACAGATGCCTCAAGCGCTTCATTCACCGAGCGAATCACAAAGATGAGGCCGCCACCAATCCTGGAGCTGCCTGTTGATGAGGCCCACGGTGGACATGCAATGGAGCCCACGATCCCCACGAGGACCAAGCGGATACATAGCGGCGCAGAGCATATCTTATATCCCAGTGTCCAAGCGAGGTGACTACCTTGTCATGAAGCGCCTGGGACTAGCCACGTCTCCGTCGACATCGGCCTTGAAGGCGTATGAAGAAATCTTCAGAGGGTGACAATGCTAATACATAGGCGATTCGTGAGTTGTTCCTAGTGGACGGCGAGGTGGGCGCACGCAAGCAGTTTGGATTGATCAATGTCAAATGTAACACCATAGCTTTCAGTACACTAGAGAGGTGCCGAGCATCCATGTACAACTCTTTTGACCTCCTAGGGTGCCGCTAGGGCCTGTTGTATTGAACATTTTCTCTATCTTTATACAAAGACGTGCAAATATTTTACGTGATCGAGAAAAAAACAATTTTCAAATAACAAATTTCACACTAATACACAATTAGATGTAGTTGATACTTCCATATCGCCTAAACGTTGTTTCAAACAGTCTACTCTTTGTGTAATCGTCGTTTTGTGTACAATGTTTAGTCTATGTAGAAATGTTTTTTACCGTGTAAATGGTGGAACCATGTAATCACCGTTTAATCCCTAAACTTCACAGTAGGCATCGCGTAACGTTTATACGGTGTGTAAATGGCCTACGTGGCCATGCAGGCAAACGTTGATGCGTTGTAGAAGAAAGCAAGTACACAAAACTTTGGTTGGATGATCGAGTTTAGAGAAGTTTGGCAATATATACCAATCACATCACTACTGGAAAACGCCTCTTTGCCGACTGCTTGCCCCGGTCGGCAAAGGCATAAACCCAGTCGGCAAAGGCTTTGCCGACCGCAAAGCCACGTGGCAGTCGGCAAAGAGTAGTCGGCAAAGCCTAGGTCGGCAAAGGCGGATTTGCCGACTGCCACGTGGCACACAGTCGGCAAAGCCTTTGCCAATTGCCACGCCAGCAGTCGGCATAGCCACGTGGCGCCGTCAGCCCTGACGGTAGGCTTTGCCGACTGCTGGTTTCTCGGTAGTCGGCAAAGAATTTTTTTTCAAAAATTGTTTGCCGACTGATCGCCAGCTCGGCAGTCGGCAAAGAAAGAAAATATTTTTTTTAAAAATGTTCTTTGCCGACTGCTTTCGGAGTTGCAGTCGGCAAAGGTTTGACCTCTTTGCCGACTGCCTCCCATTGCAGTCGGCAAAGACTCTGTCCTGGGTTTTTTTGCCCAGCTTTGCCGACTGTAAACAGTCGGCAAAGCTGGATTTTTTTTGCTTTTTTCTGTTTTCTCGCATCAAAACCCTGCAAAATCACAAATTTAAATGTTTTTTTGGCCCAAATACAAATTGGCATGTCTTTTCGTTATAGGCTGGGCCATATAAAAAACATCACATATTATAAACCACATAAATAATTACATAGTGGCCCATTTAAAAAATCATCACATATTATAAACCACATAACCAATTACATAGTTATAATAACCATACATAATCCTCCTTCATAAATAATGCTTCATTCAACAGAATACAAGTTCAAGCCAAAGGTATAACTCGTTACACTCCAGTGTGTTACTATGAGATGTTGAACACTTTAGTAAAAAAAAGTGCAAGCAAGCCATAGAGAAATTTTGGAGAAATTAGCACCATATATGCTATCTCGGGTATTGCTTTGTCTGCTTTGTTTGGATGCATAGTGCAGTCTGCAGCAAACTTCTTCAACCTCCACAGCTTGTTTCACCACCAATGAGTAGAGCCAACAGCAGGTTCTGAGTCCTAAATGAACAAATAATGAAATATAAGTATCAAGACGACATGTACAAAGGAGTAGAAATGCAGAAGTGAATGGATCTTTGCTGCAAACTACAGGGAAAAAATATGCCCACGGCACTTGATTATTTAAAAGTGATAGTGTTCCTATCCAGATTAATAGCAGATGAATATTTGTAAATGGACTGCCTGATAGCATGCACGAACAGAAGGAACATGTACAATAGTCAGCAGGTAATCTGATGATGTATAGGGGACCTAAATATTAATGATATGAAAAGATGTTTAACCAATTGTAGAAGTTAAATAACCAACTTTAAGTAATCCAACAAGTGATAACATGCAAGCTACTTCAGTACAGGCAAACAGTACTACTGAACAACAATATTTAGTCAGGAAAAAATGAAGAACAAGCAAGCTACTAATTTCCAGATCACTTTTCGCTAACTCTGAAATCAAGACTCATCTTTATTTGCCTTGCCATTTGAACTTTGAACTCTAAATTCCTGAGCAAGCAAGCACGCAAATCTACTAAAGAACTTAACAGTTCAACAACACTGCTGCCACTAGGCCTGGCCGGTTTCACAAGTACCCCTAATACACAGTGAGGATGCAAACTCCAGATGCATGTATCATTGACAGATTGACACAAATAGTTTATTTTAAAACTAATCAGTCTATATGAAACGTCATCATGCTGCACAAGTAATAGTTGCTGCCATCAATCAAACAAGGAAAAGCATACAGGCTGCTCACCTACTGCACCTCGCTGCTCCACCGCAGTCACTGGTAAATGATCTGAAATAATAGAAGCAGCAGTGAACCAGATCTCCTTTCTTGAGACTTCCTCAGATGACTCAAATCTGAAGAAAAAATGGAGATAATAGGATGAAAGAGCACTCACTGGTGGAGACGAAGACGCGTCACCACTACGCCCCCTCCGCCACGGAATGGATGGATCCGGCACCACCTGCCTCGGACCGGGGCTGGATCAAGCCTCGTCCTCACTGGATCTCGGCGCACGCTGCCTGCAGCCCACCGAACTCCTCCATATCCTCCATGAACGCTGTTCGGAGCTCGCTGGTATCCTCCATCCTCTGCCTTGGCGTGATGCCTTGATCCGCTGCCTCCTTCTCGGGTCTTCCTCGTCGACGTCTCCACGACGATACGCGGTCGCCAGCGCCTGATCCGCTGCTGCCAGCGCCAGATCCATAGCTGCCGATTCCAATCCCGGCCGCCAGCACCTTAGATCGGATATGGAGGTGTGGCGTCACAGTCGGAATCCCCCCGTCAGATCTCCAATGTTAAAGTGGTGAGTGGGTTAAAGTTAAAGAATCACTCGTGCAAAAACACTTTGGAATGCAAATAAGTATAGTGACTAGTAACTGCTTAAATGTATGCATTGAATAACTCATCACGTTATGAGTTCCAGAATGACTGAAACATTATAAGCTTATCATAGACAGATCTCCAATGTTACAGCAACAGAGCATCATGAAAGACGAACAAGGAGAAATATATTTCTTGTGTCATATCCACACATCCTTCGTTGCCTAAGCTAGTTGTCAAAGGAAAAGCTAATGACGTACCGTATGAAGATCCAGTTCTTCCAATGCTCAAATCCTCATTGAGAGGAAGACGGATTTCTGGATTACCGGTGAGGTAACTTTTCATTTGAATTGTTCCATCAATCTCAGATGTAAGTATATAGCCCTGTTTGATGGAAATGAAAAATGAAGTCATGAAATGACTGGTCTATTAGTGCTCCATAAAAAACAATACTATGAGAGAGCATAACAAGGAAAATAAATGAGGTAACAAAATGAACTGGGCTTTAGTAACTCAAGTGAATTCAGTAGATCTGATGCACCATTAAGTGGACGAAGATCATATCACAAGATATATAAGATTGAGAAGTAAATGGTCATAACTCATCTCAATGGCCCCCCTACCCCATGGATTTGGAGTATCATAATATAAAAAGCAATGCACTAGTGACTGTCATCTTTATTTATTCCAGTTAAAAACAGTGAACACAGAAGCTATTTTAACAGTAGTGATATAAGGAACAAATGGCAAAGAGGGTAGTTTCTGGCAGTAAAGGCAAAAACCCAAGAACAAACCAAAATTAGATGATGATATATGAAAAATTATTTTGCAGTGGGCGTCATCACTATCTAAAACAATTAGAACCACAAATTCAGGACATACATAAAGGATTTCATGAAAAGAAAAGGAAAAAAAAGGAAGAATATCTTGAGATGTTGAAGAGAAAACAATTCTTCCGCAGTGATTCTTCATTAAGAACGCCAAGATAATCTTTTGTAACACGTGCAATCCTTTGAAGAAGTTCCAAGAGAAGGGATGGGGAAACATTAACCATTGTGGTTACCACAAAAAATAGTCCGGCGACCTTGACATGAATATAATTAACACCATCGACATTCTGTCATAGTAAAAAAAGTAAAAATACCGATTGTCAGATCAAATAGTAAAGCAGCGCACCAATAAGCAGATCACAGGTGGAATCACTGTCTTTTCATACACACATGAACTGACTACTATTCTTTCAGTTTAATCAAGTATTTTATATGCCAATGTACAGTTTAGTCAAAGGTTAAAATTTCAAAATGATCCACTGAAGGCTTCATACACAACTGATACAGAGACAATTCAAAATGATTCACTGAAGGCTTCATACACAACTGATACAGAGACAACTGCACATCACACTACAAACCATTTTTCATTGGATAGCAATTTGCTTTCCTTGATAAGCATAGTTCCCGTTAATCCTATACATCTATAGAGTAGCTATTAGTAAAAATGGTCCACTGCAGAATGCACAGTACCCGATAGTAACAGATAATGGGTGGCAGCATAACATGAAAGGAAATTACAATTACACATAGCTGGACTTCCACTGCATGTCCATCCCAATTTCTAAGGTATGGCTGCTCAATCGACAATTCGACGGCGCTTATCGGTTTATAAATGCACACATTTCACACAATCAAAGTGCTAGTTCCAATTAAACCACCAGCTTGCAAGCATCATTCAGCTAACAAGGGGCAAGCATCACAAGTACTGCTAAGTTGTCTACCAATGTTCGTCAAAATTTGCAGTCTGAATAAGAGAGCGGGAGCAACTAACAGAAACGTACGAAGACTGGGGGCGCCTCCTCTGCCTCGTCGTCGTTCCAGAACTTCACCTTCCGGAAGAAGATCTCCGCGCTGCCCTTGGGCACCTCGCCACGATCTGCACCCAACCCCCAATCCCCACAAATGCCCGCAGAAAGCTTCCAACCGAATCAGCTCAGGATCGCAGAGAATAAGAGAAAAAAAAATCCGCCCAGATCGGGCGGCGGGGACGTGACGGGATCCAGATCTTACAGTCGCGGAAGACGATGTGGTCGCCGCGCTGCGACAGCACGAAGAACTGCGAGATCATCCCTCCACGCCGCCGCTTCCGCTGCCATGTCTTCTCTCGGGGCCGCGAGCCCTGGCTGCCCGCTGTAACGCGACGCGACGCAGGAGAACGGGGGGATCCCGAAGAACGGCAAGTCAGGAGGTAGGAGACGAGGGGGGGATGATGACGGCGGGAAGGGGAGTGGTGGCAACAGGCGGCGGGCAGTGGTGTGGAGTGGAGGCGCACGGGAGAGACAGAAGGGGAGGACCGAGTGGAACCTGGCATTCGTCTAGGGTTCTGGTGGTGCTTTTATGGGAGGCTCGGTGCATCCTATCCGTTCGTTGTGATCCAATGGCTAGGATGAAGCGAAGCTTGTGGGCTGAGGTGGGCCAGACGCTTTGAGGCCGCTTTGAGCTTTTCATGTTCCCAAATTGAGTTTCAAATTTATTCCTGAATAAGCTTGCTTTTACTATATTTATTCAGTGATTTAAATAACCTTATTGCTCGATTATGTAAGTTTATTTTCAGAAAATTGAGTATTTTTAAGTATATAAAATAATTTGTCTGCATAATATTTACTCCCATTACAAATAAAGTTTAACTATCCTTTTTATGACGACGATACGAAGTAATTAGAGGTTAAACTGATGCTACCCCAAATGATCCAAAATGGTACCAAATTTTTATACTTGGACTCATATGTCCTAGTGCACCAATTTGGGTGGAGGCAGATGGAAAATTATATTATTTTGAAGGGGTAATTCAACTTCCTTAATCTAGTTTAGCACAAAATAAATGTAATCATGACCAAAATTGATGAGATAAATCTAAGATTTTGTGTTGAGTCATAATTTGGGCATGCATGCTTGCACAAAAAAAATCAAGGCATTTCAACAAAGCTGGAATACACATGGTTCACAAAAATGGATGGGGCATTTCGTGGAATCATGACTAAAACTCCTAAGTTTCCACAACTCTCGTGCATTTCGGTGTCGTACGTGCCTTAAACTTTTTCTCAACGGTGTACATACCACAAGTTAAGAAAACATAAAGTTTTAGATTTTTTAAAGTTGGTTTGCGACTTTCTACGGTTTAAATGAATTTCGTATGAAGTAATTAGACGTTGAACTGAGGCTACCCCAAATGATCCAAAATGGTACCAAATTTTTATACCTGGACTCATATGCCCTACTGCACCAATTTGGGTGGAGGTAGATGGAACTATATTATTTTGAAGGGATAATTAAATCTCCCTCATCTGGTTTAGCACAAAATAAATGTAATAATGACCAAAATTGATCCGATAAATGTAAGATTTTGTATGAATTTCTATGTGCCGGTACAAAATAATTAGACTATTTTAACACAAAAAAATATAATAATGACTAAAATTGATCAGATAAATCTAACATTCTGTGTGGAGTCACAATTTGGATCTGCATGACAAAAGAATTCAAGGCATTTCGATAGAGTCGGAATGTACATTGTTCATAAAAAATCAAGGCTTCGTGTAAAGGTTATTTTTTTATAGTGGTCTATTTTTTTCAAAAAATTATTTTTTTAATTTTTTTAAAAAATACTTTGCCGACTGCTCTGCTCCCTGGCAGTCGGCAAATGTTATTTTTTATTTTTTTCTCAGAAATTCTTTGCCGACTGCCATCCTCCCTGTGAAAGTCCTATGTTTGGTGTTGGTAATTAGTGACAATGCCTAAGTACTAATCCTATGTCTAAGTTGTATGTAGCATATGAGGATTAGTACATTTCAAGGTTGGTGGCAAGATGGACATGGTGATCATGATGGCCACACTTGGATTTGGACGCAACCCTACGTGATCAAGACAAAGGTATATGCTTAAGGGTTGTGTTTTAGTAACCAAGACACATAGTGGGTGTGGTTACATTATAGGATAGATAGCCGTACTATAAAGAGGGGAATGACGCGGCTATTGAACTCCTAAGTGTCTCTAGATGTGCATTTCATAATCATATGCATTTGGATAGAGCTAATAACGCCTCGATAAATGATTGTGAAAATGCTAACACACTCACACATGACGAGATCACTTGGTGGTGTTAGCACATTTGCGAAGGCGGTGGAGTTTGAGCGATAGAGAGGGGTTTGGGTTCCTCTCTCCCTCCCGCCGAGCTTGCGAGGCGGGATTCGGCGCTTTTTGGAGAAGTGAAATGCCTATTTTCTACTGCGCCGGAAGTCGAAAAGAAACGGAGGCGAACGGAGGTCACAGTGGTAACCGGACGCTGCACCGGACGTGGTCACGGTGTGACCGGACGCGTCCGGTCAGTGTTCAGTGTCTGCGCGTCCGGTCACTGTCGATCGGACGCGTCCCGCAGCGCGTCCGGTCGTTGCGAGGAGCGCGTCCGGTCGTTGCTTCACAGATAGCCGTTGGGCGACCGGTGCGTCCGGTCGTTTGGACCAGCGCGTCCGGTTAGTGCTTCGCAGTTAGCCGTTGGGCGACCGGTGCGTCCGGTCGTTTGGACCAGCGCGTCCGGTCGTTGCTTCATATTGTGATTGATTGATCCCGGTGTTCGGTTATCTTGGTATTCATTGTTGATCATATTGGTTGGCTCAATACTTCGCCGCTCGGTGAAATCCTCCTAACTCAATTACGCATTACTTTCTTAGTTATCTTTGCTAGCTAGTTAGCTTTGTTAGAGTAGCTCTTTTGTGTAGCTTGCTAGTTGTAGTTGTAGTTTTCTTCTCGGTTTGACTTGTGCGATTGAGTGCCAATATACTAGAATTGTGAATTGGATAGGTGGCTTGCAAACACCTCATAGGCTAAGCAAAACTCGCATCACGCTATTTGTTATATTGATAAACTTGTGATAACACCTCCACATGTGATAACACCTCCATATTGATAAACTTGTGATAACACCTCCATATTGATAAACTTGTGATAACACCTCCATAACACCTTGTGATAAACTTGTGATAACACCTCCATATTGATAAACTTGTGGCTAAAACCTGGACATCTCCACATGTGATAACAAGTTAGCCACCCGACGTTAGTCCAGGTTTTAGCCACCCGACGTCGCCACTTGCTCGAAACTTTCTCAAATTTTTACCACAGCCTCCGCATGCGATGGCAAGACACGTCGTCAGGTTTCATCATTTTCGGACTCCGTTTCGATTTTATAAAATTTAAAAACACTTTTCACGCGCGTGCCTCGGCGTGTTCCGACACCAACACGGTCGAAATTTCACGTGAGGCCCCGCACACGGCCTCAACATGCTCCAAACATAATGAATATCATTTTCTAAATTGCCGGATTCCATTATTTCATGTACCTGCAGTTCAAATCTAGAGCTGCCGAAAAAAATCAAAGAAACAGCAAAAATCAATGGAATATAGCAAAATAAATCAAAATGACCCCAAACTTGAAATATATCATGTATTTACTGTAGCAAGGCAACACAAAAAAACTGGGATCGAAAATCAAAAAAAATTAATTCTTTGCCGACTGCCATCAGTGGCAGTTGGCAAAGAGCCTTTGCCGACTGCCAGGGAGGATGGCAATCGGCAAAGCTTGCACCTTTGCCGACTGCTGACGGAGTGGCAGTCGGCAAAGGTGACGGTGTGGATGGCGTCAACAATGGCCTGCCTTTGCCGACTGTAATTCTTTGCCAACTGCCTGGCAGTCGGCAAAGCCACGCAGTCGGCAAATCCTGCTTTGCCGACTGCAGGAAATTCCAGTTGGCAAAGGGACCTCTTTGCCGAGTGTCGAAAAAAAACAGTTGGCAAAGAAAATTGCAGTCGGCAAAGAGCTAGTTTCCTGTAGTGCATGTCCAAGAGGACAAATTTGCATTGCATTGGCTGCTCCAAAACAATGGATCCATTTTACTTGTCATGAATGATATGCTGGGAGAAAGCATTCCTAAAAAGTGACTTGAAACATAAAATATTTTTTGGGCTGGTCATGAAAGACAGGTTGAGCACCAGGGAGCTGCTCGGAACAAGAAATATATGGAACTTCAGGATTAAAATTATGCTCTTTGCCAAGCAAACTCGATCAGAGGAACCACTTGAGCACCTTTTCCTGAAATGTAATCTTGCTGCTGAGCGGCACTCTTCGTTTTAATAGCTTGGTTAATTTGGAACATTACCCGATGCTAGAATTGTTCAGAGCCAACCTTTGTGCCTTTCTTTGTGGAGATCATCATCTTGATCGATGCGCCGGAGTATTTAGATCACCCGCAACAACTTCATCTTCAATTCCAGACAAATCTTCGGTGCAACGATTGAGAGAGGTTTTCAAGTTTGAATTTGCAATGGTTATGCAATGTGCAACGAAAAAGCATGCTCCCCGCGATGTCATTCAAGGAGTCTTAAGAACTTTCGCCGTCTTGCCGGTATGTTGCTGGTGTAATCTGTTACCGTCTGTGGCCACCGCGCGTTCGGGATGGCATGGTTGGATCCAGCGCAGCAACATGTATTGACTAGTTATGTTTCCGCGGCGGAAAACACAAGCCGCGCCCAAAATATATTTAGGAGACATATTTTTGTCATTAGTGCGAGCTAGCTAGCTAGAGTCATCTTTATGCAACGGAAGCTAAGGTTGCATCGACAACATCATGCATGATGTGTACTTTAACTAGTGGCTTTTGTTATGGTACTCTTAAATAACTGTGGACCGTCGATCTGGACATCAAAAAAATCACATTTTACCTCGTAAGAGGTAATTGAATAAATATATTTGTTATTTTGAAAAAATAGGAAAGCAAGCACAATTTTAAGTAGAATATCTATCAACATATCTAACATGCATGCAACAGCATGGGACATGCATTTGTATGGATGGTTTTGAGCGTGACATATAATGTTTTTTTAACAAATTGATCTATGTGGAGTTGTAACGTTAGCTTTTTTTTTATAACGTGACAATTAGAGGTGTACTTTGTTTATTTATTAAATTGGACCATCAACGTGTTGTTAACGAGAACATTGTCTCGAACGTATTGGTATTTAAATTATTTATTTATTTTAATTCATAATCCTAACATTAGTATTTTCGGCACGTATTTGTAAATGAATGTTGATAACAAGTTCTACTGTTAGTTATCGGAACACAACTTTTCATGTTTTATTAGATCCAAATACAACTCATAGAGATGTATTCACGTACGTGGTGTACCTCTACGTACTATGTCACGTCTGGCATGTATGCCGCTGTTGCATGCACTGGTATATGCCGCTGTTGCATGCTGTGCAGGTGCACCTATATATGGCAACGAACAAACTTTTGATGTTGATTTGGTTAGTTTCCTTTTATTTCTTTCTTTTTATATATATTTTTGTTTATTAATAATATTTAATTATTGCATGTATTTTAAAAATCAAGGGTTAAGATTTGTTTGAGATCTTACCTCCCATAGAGTAATGGGTGTACCTTAGCGAGGCACTTAACTATTCACTAGTTCTGCTCCTGCAGCGGAACCCAAAATATAGAATAGAACATAAACACTTTCCTGCCCCCGATGGAGGATTCGAGGGGAATAAATATTGCTTTCTCGGTTTCTCCGTATATTCTTACTGTAAGTCTCATACATCCACCGGCGGTCTGGCCTGGTAGATTGGTACTGCATGTTAAGGCATTTTTTGGAGGAGACAAAATTTCTCACTGTCATGTCCCCCTATCTCTCTACATATACACGTGTACTGCCCAAACTCGTCACTCACCTGTGATCATCTGCCAGCTCATTCTTCTTCAACGTACGGACTTCATTGAGCAACCAATGGAGCCGCATTCACGGAGGAATCTCTCTGCGGCGGCCGCCGCCGCCGTCCTCCTCCTACTTGTCATCGTGACAGCCGGTACGTGCACAAGCTATACATGTATATGCACATGCATAACAAGTCGCATGACGCGATGTCCTTTGAATCGTTATTCTTTTGGCTAATGAACAATGTTCTTGCATTTCCGTTAGAGATGGCCTCCGTTGGGGCAGCAAATACTTGCAAGCACCTCAGCGGCACCTTCCAAGGAATGTGCGGGTCCGTAAACCAATGCACAGATACCTGCCTAGGCGAAAGAAGCGACAACATTGGGGGCGAGTGCGATAACTTCCCCTTTCGTTGCTACTGCCTTACCAATTGCTAGCTCGCCCTGAGATTGTTGCTGTCATATGCCGCTAGTTAATTAAGGCTCATACCCCTGACCGGTCTCCATGTGATAATTACTTATAGTGTGTTTTCCTAGTGGTACCCACCTGTTAGTTGTGTTGTTGTGACAAATAAAATTGTGGCGTCACTGGAGCTTGACACACAAACAAGATGTCCTCATGATTTGTGGCTGCGTCTCCACCCATAAGGAAAAATGGCATCACTGTTTGTTTGTGGTTTCGGTGAATGAGTGACAACATAATATTTGGATGTAATGTATTTTTCAAGAAATGACTTTTTCATGGTTTATTGCGTACTATGAGGACCAAACTCAACCTAGCACAAAGAGAGAAACAATTGAACCTAGCCTGTCCTATTAATTTTGCGGTAATCAAATTATTATATGGACTTTTGAACCATCTTGTAGAGCTTTTTATAAGCTTTCTATATTGTTCAAAATCATAAAAAATGAAATTCAGATCAACAAGTTAATTACTCCCGCTGAAAATATACATGGGGGCACTACTGGAAAACTCGTCATTGGTACCAGTTCCAAACCGCTATAGGTACCAATTTTGGTAGGGATTGGTGTTAACACCAACCGCTGCCTGTTAGACCTAGTTTTAAAAACAAAACTCAGTATCAACTATATATGTGTCCAGGAAGTCAAATCACACATATAGAAACAAATTACAACCGTACTAAAAGATAGTGCTTTATTACATAATGAGTAACAATATAACATTATCGCTTACATGGAGACAAAGCTTACATCAAAGTAGCGGAATCATAAATTCTAATCTTCAAGCGAAGTCTCCAAACACCACAGGGACGGTCTACTAGGGGTACATACGCCTAGCACTTCTCAGAAAACTCACTGGCTCCACGTTCTGTTACACATCCGGGATTTTTCGAAAAATTAAATGTAAAGCAAGCGTAAGTACATGTCGTACTCAACAATTATAACATGGGGTTTATGAAGCTCAAAAGATAGACACTGGTTAAATTGTAGTTATCTTTTAATGAATCACAATTTTAAGCAATTGAGTAGCAACAAGTTTATCATAAGCCCACATAAACACATGGGCAGGTAAACGTGAATAATGAGTAGCATACACAAGTAACCATTAGTGATCATCTATTCCATAAGTGTCCAAGGCCGCTCGGAACCGTGAGCACGCTGATATACTAGTTTTACACTCTACAGATGTTGAACACTTTCACCGTGAGTCGTGATTTACCTTTTTTGCCCGAGGTAGCTAATCTCTTGACCCACTTCCAAGGAAGGTCTTTGATGACGATGTTAGCTGGTGCGACGTCTTTGACAACGATGGTGTTGCACAGCTCAAGGAAGTGTTGCAATTGTGCACTTGCATCCTCGCTTGGCAAGCCACAGAACTAGCTTGCCTGCACCATCGTAATCAGGCTAGTCCGGAGCTCCAAGTTTCTGGTGCCCATGTTGACAGCGGTCCCAATGGGCACGTTGGCAACAGTAGGGGTAGGGTAGTCACGGAGTGACTTGGCCATGGCTATAGTAGCAGATGGTATGGGGGTGACTGGTTCGACTGCCGGCGGAGTAGTAGAAGAAGAAGTAGTACGAGACATGTTCTTCCTTTGGAGTGCCTCTAGATTATTGGTGTAGTTGTTCGGCAGATCAAAACCACTCATACACTATCTAGTTTTTATTCCACAATAGGAAGAAAATAAGTAGAATTAGTTTGCATAAACTATGGCTACCATTACATGCATGTGATCATTGTTCATGTCATGCTAGATTCTTTTCAACCTATGCCCTCTCCGGCAACGGCGCCAGAAATGCTTGTTGGCATTTCTTAGTGTAATCACTATATGAGGAGGTTTTAAGTCCATCACCGGTAACGGCGCCAGAAATGTCTGTTGGTATTTCTTAATATCATTACTAAGATTGAGTTAATCTTAGCAACACCGTCAAGAAACACCAACCATGATAGTATTCATACCAAGAAGGTTCTCTTCTTCCAAGGAGACAAGCTCTCCTTGATAGCTTTGCCTTTGCTCACAAACTAAAACTAAAGCTAAGAGTACTAGATGAGATAGTGAGGTAGAGGCTCCATATGATTGTGTGTTGAAGGTGAGCCCCTCCTCTTCTTATATAGTGAAGCATGGTTGGTTTGGCGCTGATAAATTAGGAAATCGGCCAAAATCACCTATGCATGGAGGCATGCAACCACCGGAGGAGCGTGGGGCCAAGAAGCGGTGGTGGGGGTGCGGCCACACCCTAGCTGGCCCTGCTCGCCACCGCCTTGCTCCTGTGGGCTCTTGACTGGGCCTGGACCCCTCCCACGGTGGTGCTCTGCCCAGGTAAGTTGTGTTGGTGGGCTTCTCTTCTTATTTCCTTCGTGCATTTCAGCTTTGTTTGCGCCTTTTGGTATGTTTTCCACTTGTATTCAAATATGTGACATGCAAAACATGTTTTCTCCAATACAAGTGAAACTTGGTCAATAGTACATGCACATGTGTCAAAAGTATGTTTATTTCTCTCGTTTTGGATAATAATTGGCGGTCGAATGTTGTCGTTAGTGACTGCCAACAAATCCCCCAAGCTTAACCTTTGCTCGTCCTGAGCAAATAGCTAAGTACTTGGTTGTTAATTAGGAGTTGCTACTATGCCAATACAATTTACAAGTGCTATGCCTATAACAAAGTATTCTTCCGCAATTTAAATGAGTTAGCATTTTATCCACCCTTTACCTTGATCCCTGTGGTGCGTATAGCTTTTCCAAGTTCTTGGACGGTTGCAAAATAGAATGGTTATAACAGAATCACTAATCATTCATTCCTCGATTAACCATCTATCCGGAGGTTTTATGAATTTTGCAAAACAAAAGTAAGTTCCTCAAATGATTCTCTCGATCGCTCAAAGTGTATGAAACCTCACCAAAGTCATTTGAAATTGTGCATTCTTTTCACCCTACCACTAAAGGCTTTTGAGTGGAGTTTTGGATAGGTATGAAAGTGGGGCATACTTGCATCACATCTTTTGCTAAGTCAAAGACCGGACCTCAAGGAGATGCAAGTCATACACTTTGATCAAGACATGCAAGTGTATGAAAATTTTATAGTGTTCCTATTCTAAATATTTTTGGTACTCATTTGAATCCTGAATCTCTCTCTTTTTGGATGTATGCCTTTATTTGAATGTATGGGCTATCTTTATTTCATTCCTTTTCTTTTCTCTTTTCTTTTCTTCGTGCTCTTTGGTATACATTTTTTTTCTCTCATGCTTTTGGTATGGATATTTTTCTATTCTTTTCTATTTTTTTGAACAAACTAGTTGTATGCCGGGAGATAATGGCAATCGGTAAACTGATGTACTTGATTCAGTCTGACGTTTGACTTTTCCCCACTCCCTCGGACATGTAGGGAGATGCCGGGTGTAGTAGTGGCCATGGGGCACAGCTTCGCCCGGGGTTCTTTGTTGGGCTTCGAATCCCGTCAAAGTGGGCTCTACGCAAACGGCAGGGAAAGATGGGAAAAGTTGCCACATGAGGGCCAGCATGTCGCTCACGTGTCGTACGATTAGGTCTATCCATGCATGGTTAAGAAATCGACTCGAGTTGTCTGTCCTTCGCAATTACATGAAGCTACTTGATCACTTATTACACTATACTAAGAAAGACGAACAATTAATGATGAGTAACTTGATGCTGTTGTTGTCTAATTAATTGTTTTTCTAAGCTGAATGCTATTGGATAGCTGCAAACTTAGTTAATGGTTGGCTCTACTCAAATGGATGCTAAAACTTGAAAGTAACTTTTTGGCAAAACGAACCCTCAGCCAAAAGCCTTGCATGTCTAGGAGTCGGCTAAATATATAGCACTAGTGGGTTAAGTTTCGCTGAGTATAGTATACTCAGCCTTGCTTGTGGCTTCACTTTTCAGATGATGATGATGCGTGTGATCCGATTGCTGCTCTGACCTGGCCGTGTACCTTGCCTCCCGGATGGTCCATGGAGTTTGAGCCGTCCTCCTCAGGAGAGGGCCGCGAGATGTGATGTCTAGTAATGGGCTCTGCTGGATGGGTCACCTGTATCGTCGTTAGTTTATCATTTTTATGTCTTCCGTTGTGTTGTAATCTCCGAAAGTCTTCTGCTGTGTTGTTGAACTCTTTTATGTAATAACTTAAATGAAGGACCGAAAACGACGACTAGAGAAGGGTGAATGGGAGCCGTAAAATTTCTCGCGAAACTTTTAGGCCGCTGTCCTAAAATTACCGCCAAGCACAAGTATGTTCTCAAACTAAAATACTCAAGCCAACTAGTGATGAGAGTATCTAGAAAAATTCCTCGGAACGGTAGAAAGCCAACGCAACAGACGGAACTCGATTCGGAGCACAAACGACCTTGCTGCGTGCAAAACAAAAAAATTAAGGCTGGTAAAAATTGACCGAAAAATCCTCTAAAAATTCGTTCATCACGGAAGAGAGAGAAGAGGTAGCACGTCGGCCTGGACCTCTCGAGCCTGCACAGCTAGGTGCTCACGGTGGTATGGCTGCCTCTGCTTTGCTCGATTCACTCACGAGGGAAAGAATTAAATTCACACACACTAATGCTTGATTGAGATGAATCAAAAAGCATAGGACTTAAATCACGTGGGCTGCTGCTCCAGCTCTTGATGCTGTGCGGGCACAAACTCCTGGATAGCACCGATAGTAAACGAGCACGAACGAGTCACAGGTGACCGGCTTGGGTCTGCACAAGCACGACACCAAATGCAAGAAGTAAACTTGACCAATCAAAATCAAGCATGGATAGCACACGCACGGCAAAAGGAGTAGGAGATTGACTGGGCACCTGTGACCTACAAGCAAGCACTGGCTTGGTGCCTCGAGCGCTCAGCGCTGGTGCCGTAGAATCCGGCCGAGCCCCTGCTGCATGACCGAGAACGAAGGGAGGGAGAGAAACGACTGCGGGTCTGCACACAGCCAAGAACAACGAAGACCGGCGCTACAAACAGCGAGCCAAAAACGGAGAGGGCAAAAAACCTGGACGTACGAGCAGACCGGTCTCCACGACGCAGTAGCGAACACCGCTCCTCCGAGCACGCACGGCGCTAAGGCACACGGCGCTGGTAGTGCTCCTACTGACCGACGCCCAGCCCGAAGCGAAGAACAGAGCCCGACATCTCACACGAACAGGGAAGCAGCGCCCTAAAAAATCCAACGAAAACCGGATCAAATCAACACAAAATGCTCCTAAACTTTGCATAGATGAAATTGAATCTAAAATGAACTATCCCCAAGAAATCATCGCTTGGGATTGACCCAAACTCCGGGAAAATGAGATCGAACCCAAGAACAAAAATGGGGAAAAATTAGGATTACACTGAACGAAAATCACAGCTTCAATTGATGAATCTCGGAGGACAACCGAAGAATTCGGGCCTCCATTTCCACTTTAAAATCACAGGGTTTTTTTTGCATAAATTTGAAATTTGTGGACCTCTCTCAAGAAAACATAAGAGAACGGGAAAAATCTACGCAAGGAAGAAGCAAATAAAAGAGGTGAGGGAGATGGGGCTCTCTCATCCTATTTAACAGGGCTATTATACAATCCCAGTTTTGTCCTTAGATATTTTAAGTCGAACCACATAACCCGAGTGCGTTATGGTCCAACCCGAGGAAATTTTCATCCGATGGCCACCGTGCCCTTCATGAGATAGCTTCGCCTCGACGCGAACTCCTCAATGCTGCCACGTGCCGTCCGTTCCTCCTCGGAACATCCGCTCGGGTTTTGAGGCTCAAATTCGTAAACCCGTCTGCCCGATGGTTTTGAGGCCCAAACCATCAAACCATCCGCGAGTAGCGTACTCTATACGTGTCCCCTGCCGCTCGACACGTGTCACTGCCGTCCTCGACCGGCCGGCCGCCAAGTCCTATTGAGCCCTGCTCGACTCGCATGTCCACCGTCTTGACTCGGTCAACATAGTCACTCCCATGTACACTTGCGCTTGTTGATGTCCTAGATGTCAGCCACCACGGCTGGTCACCCGGCCTCTTGATCCCTCGGTTCAAGCCTCACGTCCGCCCTTCACCGCTTTTGGTCCATCGGCACGGCACGTCCCTACTTGATCTTCACCTTACCGTCAACCACCGGCTTCGAGCTCCACACCTGCACACTATAACCCAAGAGACATATCGCACAACCCAACTCACGCCATGGTTAGTCACAAACTCAACCTAGGTCGTGGATCACGTTAATAATTACTCATCACAAAACGATCTATAAGGGCACATATCAACATTGTATTCACATTAAAAGTGTTGTTGAACTCCAGCTGGACCTATTTGTAGTTTTATCCATATGAACCTTGTTGTGTAATGTGGATGATGAATTGTAAATGTGCTCGCCTTCGTGTGAGACTTGCTGCTACATTTGGTTTCGATCGGAATCGTCGGTAGTTGAATCGGGATGTTACCCAATAGTCTGCACGTTGAAATGTGTGGAGAACCGCAATGGAAGTGGTCTCATGCGCTTGAGCCAAATTAATTGGGGCATTCTGCTACAACTGGTATCAGAGCCGAAATATAATGTATGCAGCGGAGGGTACAATGAGTCTTAAAAATGTTTTCTTAAGATGAAAAATAATTTTAAAATTTGAAAAGTATGTTGGTAACGTTAAGGCATGAAAAGTTAGCACGTAAGCCCTAGGGGCATTATTGCGAATAAACTAAAGGTGGCTGTATAAATATATCTCACTGACTTCTAGCACATTTATTCCTGTCAAAACTTACTTTCTTGCACAACCGACTTTTATTACTTGCATGGACATCAGGTCAGTAGGTAGATTGACTTTGGCGAAGCTTGGTGTAGCGGTGACGGGGAGCAGACGCATTGGAGAACGATAATGCTCTATCCAGGACGTCCGTCCGTCCAGACGGCCCTATTGGTGGGCCGCGATGCCCACGAGGCTTTTTTTCGCTCCATTCAGGCACCACAACTTCTTATAGAAAATATCGCCGCAGCGCCGTGAGTCTATGACTGCGCTCCCGTCCGCCTTCCTCTCCGCCGTCGTGCGCTGGCCACATCCTACGCTGCTCTGTGCCCCGCGCCATGCACCCATCCACCTCGCACGTGTAGAAGGAGAGGCAGGGGAGGCCTACGCCTGCACCCCCATCCAGGCGCCCATCGGCAAGAAGGGGAGACCTACGCGCCTGGGGTGTATGCTAGCTGGACCGTTGCTCTCGACGTCTCCCTAACTTGAGCTTGCTGGCTACCAAGTTCCACACTAGGTAGGCTGTGGCCGCCTGCGATGCTATATTTCAAGTGTTTTAGCTGTTTTAGACTTATGTCTCAAGTGTTTCATCTGGATGTTGCAAAAGTAGATCTAGGATGTTTCATATGTTGCAATAATAATATAAGTATGTTTCAAGCCTATGTTCAAAGTATTTCAGTTGTTTCAGCATGTTTCAAGTGTTTTCATCTAGATGTTACATATGTTTGCTATGCTACACATGCATGTTTCAAGTGTTTGTTTTCATGTGTTTAAGATGTTTCAGACTTATGTTGCAAAAGTGGATCTGAATATTGCATATATTGCTATGGCTATACACGCATATTTCAAGAGCATATTTAAATGTTTCATCTGTTTCAGATGTATGTTGCAAATGTTTCATCTTTAATTCTTTATGTTTTAAAAGTAGATCGAGTGTTGCAAATGTTGCAATGCGCGTTGGTGGTTGGCGGACAGCGGCCTGCTGCAGCTGTCTGGTGTTGCTGCCAGGGAGCCACCTGGTTCATAGGCAGGCGCGGGGTGGCACAGCAGGCCTAGTGCTGCTGTCGGGGCACCGTCGTGGTTCACTATGCGGGCAGGTGCAAGGCGCGGGACGCGATGCGGGTGGGCGTCAGGTGCAGGCGTGGAGCTCCGACCGGACGGACGCTGCCTGCAGAGTAGGATTTGGCATGGGACAAAGGGAGTAGCGTGCGTTGGGCGTGGGTGTGGGAGCTGCGTCCGGACGGACGCCGCGTTCCAGATGTCCGGGCGCTAGTCGTCCCGATCTGAGAACCAAACTCCTCCAACGATCGGTATGATCGATCTTCACGCAAAGCCCCTAGCTGGCATGCCTCTATCGTCGTTTTAGACTGGCAGATATTTCGTTCCGCAGGCACCCTACGTTGGGCGAAGAGCAATTACATCATAGTAGGCGAAAAGATATTTCGTCCAGTTGATGTTTGTATTATCACGGCGAGTACATACAGAGTACACAATGTGGTGTATGTCTAGGGCTGTATGAGATTGGATACCCCCTACGCTCATGAGCCCCTACGCTTTATAAGACAGAAACATACCTAAATCTATCATGACTCTATCTCCAATCCTCGGGATATTCTTCCTCAAATAAATCGTCGTGTCCTGATCAGAGTCTTCAACCCGGCCGGAGTCTTTTTATCTGAACAGCCGGAGCTTCATTCATTGATCATGAACATGATTACAATCTGTTTCCAAAATACCCCGTAAGCTTGGTGGTGGTTCTTGTTGGAACTAATCATGACTTAAATTAGTTTTGAGTCTTGCATATAGAATAGATGTCAGTCACGTTTTGTGTTAACGTGTCTGGCTTAGCTGTGGCTGGAAACGTGATGTGTTCACGTTGGCCGGAGTCATTAGACTGCATGTAGTTTATTAGGATCACATTAGTCGGTTCGGTTGATGGCCAAGTCTTCGACGTGTGGCGACGGAGGCAGGATGCGGCATGCACAGACGGCGCAGTGAAGCTGGAGACCGAGTCTCGTGGAGAGCAGCGGCTCTGCATGGAGTTCGGAGGAGTGGGCCACCAAGAACGTTCGTGCGCATGGTGACTGGCTTAGTAGTTGCGTGGGTGGTGTGTTGCCATGGCTATAAAGCCAGATGTAATCGTTGTGTCCAATGTTTGAGTCCTTTTTAGTAAATTAGAAGCCAACATACAGGCCGTACGGCGGCCGGGGCATTCGTCGCCAAAAGCTTATGTGTCTTCTATATTTTCTATCCTCCTTGCATCTGTGCGTGAGCGTGAGTGATTACAGGACTAGTTCCAACAATTGGTATCGGAGCCGGTGTATATACTACGGTGGTTCCATTAGTCCACCACGAGAACCGCCGAAGAAGAAGCGCGTGATCCCACGCAGAGGACCGGCGGCAATGGCGACGGCCGGTGGTGATGAGAAGGGTGACGGCACCAGCTCGCCGCGTACGGTCGTGGTGGAGCGCGTCTTCGGTGGTGCCAAGATCCCGAAGTTGACGAAGACAAACTACCGCAAGTGGGCGCTCGAGATGCAAGTCAATCTCGAGGGCATGGAGCTCTGGGATGCCGTGGAGACCGGCAACGCGGAGCGCGGCAAGGATCGGCGGGCGCTCGCCGTCATCTTGCGCGGGGTGCCGCTGGAGATGAAGTCCGGTCTCGCCGTGAAGCAGACCGCCAAGGAAGCTTGGGTGGCGGTCAAGTTGCTGCGGATGGGCGACACTCGTGTGCAGGAGGCCAAGGCACATCACCTCCTCAAGCAGTTCGAGAACGCGACGTTCAAGGATGGCGAGGCGATCGACGACTTCGCCGTGAGGATCGGCTCCATTGCCGCGGAGTTGCGCGAGTTGGGGGAGGACATGGAGGACGAGCGCGTCGTCAAGAAGATGTTGCGGGTTGTGCCATCGAGGTTCAACCAAATTGCATGCTCCATCGAGATGTTCGCCGACTTCAAGAAGATGTCGCTGGAGGAGCTCATCGGCAGGCTGCGCGTGGCGGAGGAGCGTTGCGGTGGCGTCGAGCTTGGAGGCTAGTGCACTGGGCAGCTGCTTCTCACGGAGGAGCAGTGGGAGGCGCGTCGTCGCCAGTGACACAACAAGGACCGCGCACGTGCAGGCTATGCGCAAAACGACCGTGATGGTGGCCGCGGCGGCAATGAAGATGATGGGAGCAGCAGCTCCTACTCCGAGTACGGTGAGCGCAAGTCAAAGAACAAGAAAGGCAAGTGCTACGACTGCGGCAAGCGTGGGCATTTCTCTCGTGAATGTCCCATGAAGAAGCAGGAAGAGGCGCTGCTTGCGACGGCTGATGACGAGCCGACCCTTCTGTGATGAAGCATTGAGTGCGCAAGTCAAAGATTAGGGGAGGCAATGTTGGAAATAATCATGACTTAAATTAGTTTTGAGTCTTGCATATAGAATAGATGTCAGTCACGTTTTGTGTTAGCATGTCTTGCTTAGCTGTGGCTGGAAACGTGATGTGTTCACGTTGGCTGGAGTCATTGGACTACATGTAGTTTGTTAGGATCGCATTAGTCGGTTCGGTTGATGGCCAAGTCTTCGACGTGTGGCGACGGAGGCAGGATGCGGCATGCACAGACGGCGCAGTGAAGCTGGAGACCGAGTCTCGTGGAGAGCAGCGGCTTTGCATGGAGTTCGGAGGAGTGGGCCACCAAGAACGTTCGTGCGCATGGTGACTGGCTTAGTAGTTGCGTGGGTGGTGCGTTGCCATGGCTATAAAGCCGGATGTAATCGTTGTGTCCAGTGTTCGAGTCCTTTTGAGTAAATTAGAAGCCAACATGCAGGCCGTCCGGCGGCCGGGGCGTTCGTCGCCAAAAGCTTATGTGTCTTCTATATTTTTTATCCTCCTTGCGTCTGTGCGTGAGCGTGAGTGATTACAGGACTAGTTCCAACAGTTCTCACCACTCCTCCATCAGATTGTTACGGGATACTAATTTGGCTCATTCATGAGCTAGGCTATTACAATCTCTACTTGAAAAAACAAAATTAAAATCAACAAAGCTCCGACTCAGGTCGTGAATCTGCTGAAGAAGGGGTCCGACTTCAGAATTCTGGCACAAATGATTCTCCCATAGCTTGACAAGAACCTGACAATCTGTTTCTGCGGACGCTCCACTCCACGTTCTCGAGCGTACTGCACGCCGTCACGGCAAGCTATCGCTTCTATGGCCAGAGCGTTTAAGCAGTGGTCGTACCATCGAGCCCGGACTCCATAGGACTTCCCTTCATGATCTCGAAGTAACCCGGCCAGAGTTGGTAGTCTACCATGATATTATGGCATCAACAAGATTATATTAGTGAAAGATAACCAACCGGTACAACGACTCATCTATTATATGACTTGGAACGACCTGTATTAGGTCCCTCCATTCCAAATTATAATTCGCTTTGACTTTTTGTACATCAATTTTGTTATGCATTTATATATAATATATGTCTAGATACATAACAAATTCTATGTAAAAAAAAGTCAAAGAGACTTATAATTTAGAACTGAGGGAGTAATGGATAGCAGCGGTCAATAATACCATGCACCTCGTACATGTCCTAGATTCCTAACCAGCCTGGGAAAGTCGGTTAACCTAAAAGTGGATGGAGCTGTTGCCGTGTGTAACTGTATAATAACGACCCACACTAACTGCCGCATGCTTGAATCACTGATCAATCAATTCCTTTTAGCAACTTGCACTTGTAAATCTCTTGCAAGGCATTGGCTAGAGGTATCCACATCAATTATTGCAATCATAATTGATAACGCATCATGCGTCTCCACCGTAACAACACAACCCACTAACATCCGGCACCTATACGTGTATCGGCCGGTGAAATTGAGAGAAAACATATTCCACCGCCGCATGCTAGCTTTGTGCCTTTGTGCAGCTTATGACTTTACATTTTCCGTAAGATAATAATGGAAATCTATCCTACATATATATAGTAGTCACTACTAGCTACTTCATCGGCTATATAAGGAAGGCACTGTACTGTGTGCCGTGCTGCCTTGCATCCACCTCTATCAGTACGTATCATATCCAAGGTAATAAATAGCGGCGGTAGCAGCCGTAATTGCACCCGCAATAGCGGTAGCGGTCCATTGCCGCTACCACTATGAGGTAGCGCTCTGAACTTTGCATCCTGTAACTTTGCGGCCGCAATTCTGAATAGCGGGCCGATATTGCGGCCGCAATTGCACGTAGCAGGCCGCAATAGCATGGAAGCAAATATCCCTAATTAGTCCAGCCCACTATGACTCACACCTCAAATTCAAATACTCACGCATCGGCTGTGAAACTTAAAATTATTCATGATATATGTACTTAAAATTATTTATACTCATTATTCATGATATATGTACTTAAAATTATATGGGACTATCGAGTGCCACTATTGGAACTTATCGTCCGTAATATCGCCCGCTATCCGCAATCCGCTACCTCGACGTCAATCCGCTACCAACCCGCTATACGCTATTTATTACCTTGATCATATCACAAAATAAACTTGGTCGATCATGGCAGAACTTGTGAAGACCCTCGCTCTAGTGTATTTCTTTTGCCTCGCATACCCCCAGCACGGGATCGCGTGGAACCTCTCCAGCCCACCACCCTCTTTTGTTCCTTCCTCATACGACAGAGTACAATCAAGGGTGCCCAGCAGGTGGTATACATAGCGTCCCATCTTGTTAAACCTAGCTACGACGCTAGTTCTCTCTGCTAGCGAGATCCGGCACAAATTCGATGCAACATCGATCATATCGACTAATTAATAACTAGTAATAATCCTTAATTAATTTGTGTTGCAGGCTCCACCGTGCCGTTTTGTGGTGACAGCTCCAGCACCACTGTACTGAAATGCTAGCTGTGAGCCTGTGATGTCGTGGCTCACTCCGCCCCTACTGATTTCCATGCAGCAGTGGAATACTCCGGCGCCTCATCGTGCGCGGACCTCACATGCTAAGTAACGTAACTCGGGCCGGCAAAAACCTGGTTTTATTTGTTTTTTTTCTCAATTATGTATTAGCCTAATAGCACATGCACCTGGTTCAGCTCGATTATTTGCTAACTAGCAGTTGTGCTCGGCGCCTTGGGCCGGTTCATCAGCAAGCCCCCTCATCTGCGCTGCGTCCTTGCACCACGACGACGATGGAGAAAAGCAGGGCATGTCGACGGCCACTAAGGGCTCCTTTGGATATGCTAAAACCCGCCGGTATCCCCGCCGGTCCGCGGATGGAGAAATGCCCCGCGAATTTGCTTTCCCGTCTAACCCGGCACCTGTTTGGATACGATGCAGGGTGCGAGAAACGCGTGCCTTTTCAGCCCTTCCCCGTCGATTCACGGGGGACAGAAAAAACGGTTGTGACCTCGTGTTTCTCGTTCCCCGTTTCCCTTCGCGTTCTCTCTCGTGCCGTCGTGCAGTGCGGCGGCGTCTGCTCCCTCTCTCACCTTGCAGTGGTAAGGCATGGTGTCGCCTAGGTGCTGCTGCTCTGCACGGATTGCACTTGCACCGCAGGAATTTGGCCTCCGCGGGGTTACTGTCACCGGAGTGGGAGGGGATGTCATGTGCAGGGTCAAAATCTCCTTTGGTGTTGAAATCCACGTGCATTTGCCCTCCTGACATCCAAAGGAGCCCTAAGATTGCTTTACTGGCCGGTGGAATAATAGTTCTGATAGTTGTTCTTGGATTAATATGTCACATGAACTTGAGAATAGGCATGGGTATGGTCGTGAAGATGATCTTGGGTAACAAAAACCAGCAGAATATTAATGTAAAGGTTGACTCAGATGCAAAGGCTGTGGCCGCCTCGACCTCAGGTGCGGCCGCTCTTGCCCTCTCAGATGCAAGGGCTACGGCTACGGCTATGGCCAAATCAAATGCAAATGCTCAAGCCATCCTCGAAGCACGCTGGTACCTTGTGAATGGCAAATGGGTGCTATTGGACCGCCAATGGAGGGTGGTCTTCGTCGATGGCCAAGGGACACCATTGCCCGACCATTGGAGGCGGGCATTACCCCAGCATGATGGTGGCCCCATCATTGAAGAGATTGAATAGATACTTAAGAAGTACGAATAAATTTAGTCTCTGGACTAAAGATCAGTAATACTATTTGGTCCCTTCTTGGATTTCCTTCAAGCTTCGCTGCTGCACCCGCCGCTATTGTTCAATCAGTGAGTGGTTTGCCAGCTCTATGTTGTATTGTTCTGTTGTGTTTAATAGGATCAACTGCACTTCACTTTCTTCACGTGAATCTTCTTATATTATATTACATATGTAAAGGTCTACTTTTCTTTTGTGATATATAGTTTAGTCCCATGTTGCTCCTTAATATAAATCAGGGCCGCTCCTCCTGCATATATACGGGACCGGAGAGGGCCGGGATTTCTAAGTTGTAATTCTCTATCATGGATAAAAAGAGAGAGAGAGAGAGATATTGGGCCGAGGCATTTGGCTAACGGTGCCGCCTTCGAAAATAATCGATTAACCGAGGCGTTTGGCTAACGGTGCCCGCCTCGGTTAATTCATTAACAGGACAACCGGCTAACCGAGGCGGTTAACTTTGGGTGCCCGCCTCGGTTAATCCATTAATGGAGGCGGTTGTCGTAAAGCAACCACCTCATGGATTAACCAAGGTGGTTGGTTTACGGTGCCCGACTCAGTTAATGATTAACCGAGGCAGGCGC
The DNA here is from genome assembly GCA_038087645.1 of Saccharum hybrid cultivar R570. Lineage (NCBI taxonomy): Eukaryota > Viridiplantae > Streptophyta > Magnoliopsida > Poales > Poaceae > Saccharum > Saccharum hybrid cultivar. The sequence goes on from JAQSUU010000296.1 coordinate 772,056, forward strand.
TGGGCCGGCTGTTCGGCCACCGAATAACGAAGGCGGGCAGTGGCCCATTTCCAAACGTTGTGGGAAATATTTTGTGTAGTAGTGTTTGTTTTCTTTCTAATTATTGTTTTGGCGTGGTAATATATATTTTCTAAACATTAGCACGAAAGTGTTCCGCTAATCAGGTACAAGTTACTGTGTTTAATTAAAACTTCATTTGGGATCGACGACAACTATGATGCCTTTGCGCCACTGGATCATATGTATAGCGAGATTTTCTAGTATGGTAACTGGTAAACAATTTCCAGAGACGGGCTGCATACACTACTACAGATTCAGTCATCAGTGCCGGCCACATCACTGCCGAAATTAGGACAACCGGCAGTGATGACCCTTCACTGCCGGTTCTAGGCTCTCACAACCAGAAAATAATTAGGGGTGCGAGAACCGACAGTGATGACAACTATCACTGCCGGTTTGTGCCTCCCGCCGGCAGTGATGACAACTTCACTTATCACTGCCGGTTCAAGCCAAGAACCGACAGTGATTTGATTCTATCACTGTCGGTTCTAGGATAGAACCGACAGTGATGAGCCTGACAGCACAAAAAGGTTGTAGCCGTCATCTTCTTCCTCCACTCTTTTATCCCGAGAACAGAGGCGGGCGTTTGGGCCACTCCCTCCAATGTTGCGGTCGCCCAAATCCGTGAAGCTACCACTTGGATTTGGAAGAATGGCTTGATCTTTTTGCTTTAAGGTTAGTAACCAGCCTCCATTCCTTCGATTTTGTTGCTTAATTAGCTTTGTTTTGATGGCTATAATGCTTGATTCTCATTCTTATTTCTCCATTCTTCTACAGAGCACTTTTCTAATTCATGGCTATAATGCATTGTTAGTATGTGATGTTATAATTGATTCTTAGGAGTAGAGTAGATTCTTTTACAATGTTGATGAGCAAATTAACCCATGTGTCACCAAACAATGCATTGTTTGGAGCAGTAGTGGCGGATCTACAGGGGGCTGGGTGGGCTCCAGCCCCCCTAATGACTTGATTTACTACTAGAAACACTATAGCAAAAATCTCAAATCACCATTAAATCTTCATGCAAATCAACATCTCCATTGTTTTTAGCCCCTTGATTATCATCCTGCATCCGCCACTGGTTTGGAGCTACAATGTTGTTCATGATCATGTCTCCAATTTTAGTATTTTTTTTAAATTAATGTCTCTATTTTTATGTGGCATGGAGTAGAATAATTGTTCTACAATATTGTGCAATAATTATTTTTTATGGGGCTGCGATTTTTAATTTATATGGGCATTGTTTGGAGCTACATTGTTATTCATGATCATGTCTCTAAATTTAGTCTTTTTAAATTAGTGTCTCCATTTTTATGTTGCATGGAGTAGAATAATTGTTCTTCAATATTGTGCAATAATTGTTTCTTATTAAAACTTTCCTATGTTTCCTCTGCCCGGCCCATTTTACCTGTGCAAACATGGATCGAGGGTGGATGTACGATCTGTCATGTACAGACCAACGGTACTTGACGGGCATCGACGATTTCATCAAGCTCGCTAGAGCCAATGTTGGGGACTCACAGCCTGTATTCTGTCCATGCAAAGATTGCAAGAATACGAGAAAATGGGGCGACGTAGAGCATATACGATTGCACTTATTACCAGGAGGTTCATGAGAGACTACACGATTTGGACTTTGCATGGGGAGGTTGGTCAAAATGTTGCACAAGAAAACAATGATGATGTGCCCATGCCTAGCGTATCCCTAAACACATTTCTGCCTATTGATGATTACCAATGCTACACAGTACCTGTGCCTACCAACGATAATGTGTTTAGGAATACATTAGTTGACGACACAGAGGAAAATGATGGCATTTCACAGTTTCTACATGATGTGCATGGCGGATTCCTTAGTGCTACACAGTTGAAAAAACTGGAGATCATGAGAAAGGATGCAAAAACACCATTGTATCCGACCTGCCCAATAAGCAAACTGGAAGCCAACATCATGCTATTAGAGTTCAAATCAATGAATAGATTGAGTGATAAAGGCTTCGATAGCTTGTTAGGTATACTACATAAACTGCTCCCGAAGGGTAGCGAGTTACCAGAAAAGACTTACCTGGCCAAGCAAATGATTTGCCCAATCGGCCTCGAGGTTGAGAAAATACACGCGTGTTCCAACGATTGCATATTGTACCGTGGAGAAAAATACAAAGACTTGGATGCGTGTCCCAAGTGTAAAGCTCCCCGATACAAGCAAGGGCCGTCAAATCAGGGAAGCAAGACCAGAGGAGGGCCCATAAAGGTCGTATGGTATTTTCCTATAGCTCCACGAGTGCATAGGTTGTTTGCAAATGCAAAGTCAGCCAAACTGTTGCGTTAGCACGGCGAAGAGCGTAAGAAAGATACAATGTTGAGGCACCCCGCCGACGGGTCGGATTGGAGGACTATCAACACTATGTTCTATAAGAACATCGGTGGAGAGGTAAGGCATCTTTGGATAGGTTTGAGCACAGATGGGATGAATCCGTTTGACCAGGTTAGAAGCAATCATAGCACTTGGCCAATGACCCTATGTATATACAACCTTCCACCCTGACTTTGTATAAAACGGTCATACATCCAGATGCCACTACTAATCCAAGGGCCAAAACAACCTGGTAATGATATCGATGTGCTTCTACAACCAGTGATCGATGAACTACTACAGATGTGGGAGACGGGTGTGAAGGATATTTGGGATGAGTACAAAAAAGAACATGTCACGATAAAGGCTATACTTATCGCTACAATCACTGACCTGCTAGGTCGAGGTTGCTTGTCTGGAGAGAAGACAAAAGGATACACTGGGTGTGTCGAGTGCTTGGACGAGACTGATGCTATACATCTACCAGAAAACAAGAAGATGGTCTATATGGGACACCATAGGTTCCTATGAAGGGATCACCCCTACCGCAGGAATAGAAAAGATTTTAATAGGACTACTGAGAAACGTGGACCTCTAAAGTATCGAGACGGGAAACAGATACTTAAACAAGTAAGCAAACTCACAGATGTTGTCCTTGGGAAGGGGGAAGGTGCAGTACCAGCGCCAGCCGGTAGTATCTGGAAGAAAAAATCAATCTTTTGGAAACTACCTTATTGGCCACTTTTGAGTGTATGTCACTGTCTTGATCCAATGCACATAACTAAAAACGTGTGCGGTAACACACTTAACATGTTGATGAACACCGGGGGAACAACAAAGGATTCTCTCGTGACACGCTTGGACATGCAACACCTGGGCCTCAGGAAGGAGTTGCACCCAATAACTCTTGAGGATGGCCACTTGAAACTTCCGGTGGCATCATGGACACTGAAAAAGGAAGAAAAGGCCATGCTTATTTCTTTCTTCAATGATCTCAAAGTGCCAACTGGCTACTGTGAGAACCCGAAGAGGCTAGTTAACATGAGAGAACTTAAGTTTAACTATGGTTGTATGAAGGCCCATGACTATCATGTCATTATGACTCAGCTGCTCCCAGTTGCCCTGCAAGGTATCCTCCCTAACAAGGTCCGTGCCCCAATCATAAAGTTGTGTTCGTTCTTCAACGCGATCTCTGAAAAGGTCATTGAAGGGGGCAAGCTAGACCAGCTAAAGCAGGAGATAACCGAGATTCTATGTAGGCTTGAGATGCATTTCCCACTGACTTACTTCGACATATCAGTGCATCTACTTGTTCATCTTGTGGACCAAATTAAAGCCCTTGGCCCAATGTACCTACACCAGATGTTTCCTTTCGAGAGGTTGATGAAAGTTTTCAGGCGGTATGTTAGGAATAGATTCAGACCAGAAGGGAGCATGGTAGAAGGATGGACAACGGAGGAGGCCATTGAGTTCTGCACATATTATATGGACATCAATCGGGTCAGAGTTCCAGTATCTCGTCACGATGGAAGACTAGGGGGCAAAGGAACGATAGGTGAGAAAGCTGTCAAAATAGTCGAAGTGGTTTCCTTCAGACAGGCACACTTCGCTGTTCTCCAGTAGGCCGACGGTGTGATGGCATACATTAATGAGCACAAGCAGTTACTGCAAAGTAAGCATATCGGTAGGTCACAGGCTTGGCTTGAGAAAAAACATAAGGAGGAATTCGGTGACTGGTTTCGATGCCACAGGCTAGGAATGGTGATGGGATGTCAGCTAGATCTCTTAGCTCCCGGACCTTCGACTACGGTGATGATGTACCAAGGTTATGATATAAATGGTTTTACATTTTACACAAAAAACAGGATGGAAAGAGCACCAACCAAAATAGTGTTGTTCATTTCGACGCCCACGATGAATACGGCACGGTGGAGGCAACATACTATGGTTTCATAGATGAGATATGGAAGCTAGACTATGGACGACAGTTGAAGGTCGCTCTTTTCCGTTGCCAGTGGGTCCGGCTAGATGAAATCAACACCGATAATGATGGGTTCACTACCGTTGATCTATCCAAGACCGCATACAGAGATTACCCCTTCGTCCTTGCAAAGGATGTTTTACAAATCTTCTATGCAAGGGATAACAATACAAAGGGAAGACTATAAGTAGTCATGCAAGGCAAAAGGAAGATTGTCGATGTTGAAGGAGTGACGGACGAAGAAGAGTACAAAGGTTATCAAGAAATGGCTCCTTTTGGGGCAAGCATTACCCTACCTATCCTTGAAGAGGGTGACGAACCTGCTTACCTCCGGAGTGATCACGATGAGGCCATCATAGTTAGAATATCATAAACTATGTAATCCTTAATGAAATGTTGTTTTAGTAATTTGCATCGAATTTGAGATCATATGGAGTTGCAGAGATTGATAAGTTCTACCACTATTATTTTGGAACTTTGTTGATATAACGGATGTCATGTTTCCATCAAAGTGACATAACTTTATGTGAGACAGAGCACTTTATGAGACATGCCTAATAAAACTTTCTCAAATTGAGAAATGACTAAAATAAAAGTTGTAGACATTCATGAGTTCCACAACTTTGTTGTTTACAACTTTTTTATTTGAGATCAATTGGGGACCCAAAATATTTAAAAATAATCAATATCACTGCCGGTTCTAATAACCACCCGGCAGTGATGTCCCATATCACTGTCGGGTGGTTATTAGAACCGGCAGTTATATGGGACATCACTGCCGGGTGGTTATTAGAACCGGCAGTGATATGGGACATCACTGCCGGTTCTAATAACCACCCGGCAGTGATGCGTGGGTTATATAAGGCGCTGGCGCGCTCTAAGACCAGTGCACGACATTTTACGCGCTCGACGCTGTTCGCCAGTGCACGCCGCCGTTGCCCGACGCGCACTACACGATGCCGCAGCCCGACACCGCCCTTCACGACGCCGTCCCCTACCGCTTCTTCAACGCCGCCGTCCCCTACAGCTACGCCGACGCCGCGAGGAGCTCCTCCACGTCGCTGTTGAGCGCGCCACCCCTGCTTACTCGGTGAGTGCCCATAAGGTGTTCGATAGAATGCCCACCTCAATGTTGCTTTCTGGGAGGGTGGCTGAATTGCTTGTTAGGTTCGTGATGCCTTTGATTGCTAATAAAACTTGTGTGCTTTGGGTTCTTCTTACCTGCTGAAGTGCTGACTGGCCTACTAACATGTATAACGAATTTGGATATGGCAACCTTCTTGCAGAATGCAGTTTCCCTTTTAGTGCTGAATCACATGTTGTCTAGAACTCAATATTTATGATATCAAATAAGTATTGTTAGATTTGTCATAAGATATATTTTTATAGTATACTTATTTGGTGTCATATATATTAATTTTTTTACCAATATATTTGGTCAAACTTTAGGCACTTTAACCAAAGAATGCATCAAGAATTGCATTCTTTTTGGGACGGAGGTAGTATGTTGCTCATGCCTAATTGTAAGCAGTACAGGGACACGCTGTGTTATGACTTTTGGTGATTTAGTTTGCTACTTGTAGTGAATCCTATAATTTTATTTGCACAACATGTTTGCCACTAAAATTGCCAATCAACTATACTACTATAGCATTAGAATATATATGTATTATATTCTGGGTGATTGTTAAAAGCCATCTAAAAATCAGTATCTGGTGGCATGAAAAGCAAGACGAGGTGGCAGCGTGTCGGCAGATGGAGAGGTATGGTGGGTGGTAAAATAGTTGATAGAAAAGTAGGTAGCCACATGTGGGAATAAATAAGTGAGGAGGGATTTGGAGGGTCTCTACTTCTGAGGGGTTGGATAGGAAGCGTTCAATAACTTGGGGCACATATTATCAAAAGATAACTCTATGTTTAATCTGGAATACCGTCAAATAATGAAAACTTATATCATGTTACTTCAATAATAGACTGCTAGTTTCTAACAAAAAAATGCAGTCCTTGAATAGATTGCCAGCAGGCTTACCATATGCCTACATGGAAGGACAGTAGTATCCCTCGGCTCTGAGAGGCAAATAAGGTTTCTATTTTTTTAATTGCCTGTCGAAATGCATGTCCAGAAACATGACTCGAAAGAGAAGACACCTCCTCATTCTCCCTCTCCTGCCTCGAAAGAGAAGACACCTCCTCCACCGCCAAAGGAGAAAACACCTCCTCTACCTCCTCCACCTCCTCCACAGCCAAAGGAGAAGACACCTCCTCCTCCTCCGTGAAAATCCAAAGTGCGATCAGGTTCGACCTCGCAACACAAGAGGTCATCAGTTTCGGTTGGTAATGCTCCCCAGACAAGTAAAAAGAAGGTGGATGCTAGCATTACGAGTAAGATGAAGGACCCGACTGTGGAGCCTCCAAGCAAGAAAGCCGTCGTTGCCTTCTTTAATCGAATAGCCAGTCTACCTAAGTGGAGACAACAGACCGAATTTGAAAGGCAACACAACAAAGAGAGTAATCAAATCAGAGCTAGAGAAATACATACCAAAGAATTGCTAGAGATACAGAACTTGGCCAGCAACATGGGCATATCCATGGAGAGGGCCACGGAGTTGTATTACGGAACGAGAGATTTTGAAAAAACCACGGTCGCATACAAGTATTCAAGAGGCAATCCTTTGGTCGCCACAGAACAAGAGTATAGAGATTTGCCAACATACATGCGACAATTGCATGATTATTACTCCCTGGATACTGCGAACGGAGACTGTGTCGGTTTTGAAGTTTGCATCCCTCCCGGACTGGTTTTTAATCATCCTAAAGAAACGGTGCATATTATTTATTATGAACACCTCTTTCAGCTCTTCCAACGGCGCTCGCTCGATACGCAGATTTTGATGATATGGTCTATGTAAGTACCCTACCCTCACAACGTTATAATAAACTACGTGATTTGCATTTGAATATATCATATGTTTATTATGCAGGTGTATGGCAAAATGGTGCCTAAAGAAGCAATTGAGCAATATAGACTTCTTGGATCCCATATTTGTAAATAAGACAACATGCACCTCCCCTGGTGAAGATGACTATGTACCAACAAGTTTGAAGATTGAGTTTGAAAGGATGTTCAGAAACAATAAAACAAACGTACTCCTACCCTACAACTGCGAGTATGTGTTCTTGACCCTTTATTTTAGTGTTTCTTTTCTTGATATGTCATTCAATAACATGGACTTTGTGATTGCAGCAACCATTTCATCCTCATAGATATCTATCTTGAAGATTCACATATCGAGGTGTGGGACTCAAAGAAAAAGCCACTTTCTCTTATCGACCCCCTAGTCAAAGTGTTGAATAAGTAAGTGAACCCAATATCATAACACTTTCTAATCACATAGGATATTGTAATGTCCTCGGTCTTCACACTTCATTTACAATGTAACATAGAATGAAGGCATTACCTAATTGGAAAAATCTCGATAGCAAGATGCAAAAGCAATGGAGTGCCCCATTCAGTGTAAAGTATATGGAGGATCTCAAGACCCTAGATCAACCGATGGGGAACAACGAATGCGGGTTCTATGTGATGTGGGCAATGCTAAAATACTTTGGCGCAAAAACAAATAAGGAAAATGACATGGTACATAGGCATCCCATTTCTATTGTTTTGTCTTACGTTTGTGCATCTCAATATCATCTTGCTTTAATTACAGCGCAAAGCAAACAATCACAACCAATTGCTAGATTTTGAGATGAGAGGAATTCAAGAGGAGATAGCAAGGTTTGTGATGGACGAGATATTGACCAAGAAAGGATCATTCTCCATTGCGAGGACTAAGAAGTACAAGGCGCAGTACGGAAGAGACCACATTGATAGGCTATTGTAATGCGACTCTTAATTCGATACTTAAAGTTTTTTTTTGAAACTTTTGTAATATAAATGTTGATGGGTTTGTATTGTCGCTGATCAACAACCACCTTCACATCGTTATCAAATTGATCGATAGCAACCACCTCCACCTCCCCGACCTCCCACCCCACCACCTCCCCTCGAAATGAAAGTAAACCAATTATTAAAATGCAAATTGTGAAAAGTATATCACTACCGGTTCAAAGAAAACCGGCAGTGATAATATAATCTACACAACCGGTTGGTTAAAACAACCGGCAGTGATGGCTCAAGTATCACTGCCGGTTTGTAACACGAACCGGCAGTGATACATGAGCTATCACTGTCGGTTTGGCATAACCGGCAGTGATGTGATCAGCTCATCACTGCCGAGTTGGTTATGGCGGTTCAAAATCCGCCAGTGAAGGGGGGTTTTGAACCGCCAGTGATGTCCTTCTCTGCTGTAGTGATAACAGAACCGCCACTGAAACGGTCAACTTAACAGGCCAAGCTTTGGAAGTACATTTCTGCAGGCGGTAGCTGGCCGACATTGTTAGGAACTGGGCCGGTCGATGGGCTTTCCATACTGGGCCATCGGATGGGCCTCCAAGCTACCTTGTCAAGACAGCAGCGTTGAGGATATATGGTCCAACCGGCATCTGGAAGGGGCATCGAACAGAAATCCGAATCTGAACTCGTCTTCTGCCTTCCGTCTGCTCCTCCCCAGAACTCTGTTCTTGCTCTTTACCTCCGATTCCTTGCTATTCCCGGTCTAGATTCCATCTAATTCTCCAGATATTGTATCCAGTTACCCTCGTAACCGTGATTGGTAGTCAAGGTTCGTTACAATTGGTTTTAAGAGCCTTCGATCTTGAGCCCTAAAATTTCTCCCAATTCGATTGAGCCCGATGGCTTCCATGGGAGGTGTTCTTCAGCGTCACCGTGAGCCACATGCCTTTGACCTTGCCGGATGAGGTTCTGCTCCAGGTCTTTGGACCATACGGCGCCAACAAGGTGTATGTTCTAGAGAGGACTAAGTTGTATGGTGGCGTACATCTTCTTCCTCCCAGACCATGATGCATCTAAAGCTCAACGGGCACTCCATGGACGCTGCATCTAAGGATGAAAACGGAACGGAAATATCCCGAAACGAACTGCATCGTTTTCTGTATTTTATTCGATCGAATTCGTATTTTTGTGTCTGACTTTACCGTTTTCGCTTTCATTTTCGTATTTGAAATGTAAAAGTAGAAAACGTTTTAGACATTTTCCGACCATTTTTCTACTTTTAATTCGGAATATCCCGAATTCAAAATTCAGTTTAAACCGAATTTTGTTGTCAATCATTACTGTCCAGGCAACTAGGCAAAGGCAAGTGTGGAGCACTGATGCCCATTGGCTGCATTATATAGGCAGCTCACCCCCATCGCGCCTCCCTCAGTCGTCGAGGTAGGACTAATCACCTCGCACGGTGCTATATGCTTGCATGGCTGGATCTGGCTTCACGCGGCGCTGTTATTGCATTGCATGTGACTGGGCCGACCAAAAGAGAGAGCTAGATGGGCTAAGCGAGAGAGCTAGATGGGCTAGGCGTTGTTGCTATCTTTTCTAGTCCAGTACCGATGTCATCTCAAATTTTCCTCTTTTTCCTTTTTTCTCTTGTCAAAGAAACCAAATTGATAAGTCTGCTCTCTTGCACTCGAAATTTGTCACGATGGCACTTGTTAATTGTTATGCATTGTGGATACCGACCGTGTTCGACATAATTTCGCTCGAATGGGTTCGTTTTCGAAATTCTCGATATTCCGTAAGTTCGCGTTCGTTTTCGTGTCTGGCTTTACCGTTTTCGTTTTTGTTTTCGTATTCAAATGTAAAAATAAAAAATAGTTGAGGAGTTTTCCGACCGTTTCCGACCGTTTCCGACTGTTTTCATCCTTTGCTGCATCTATCATAACTGCTGCTGGATGGATGTCCAGATGGTGTTGCGCCCTTCCACCTGCAGCAGCGGTGTGGAGGCCACCAAGACCGCCCCTGCAGCAGCGACGCCATCTATTCAGCCATCTTGCACGTCCTCGCCGTCCGCGACCTCCGCCCCGACGACGACGACGGTCACGACAGCAGCTGCGCCGCCCACACCAGCAGCGCCTTCGGGTCGCGTCCCTACATCAGCTCTGACCTCGACTCCATTCTCGACGTCCACGCCTGCAGCGCCCTTGGCCGCGGCCACGACTCCGTCACCGACGCGCACCTTCCTTCGCTTTCCGACGCCACCGTTTCTCGCAGCGACAAAGAAGATCATCAAGGCGTCGAGGCTGCGACACGCAAGAACGGCCGTCTCCGTGGTCGCGGGCGCCACGCAAGCCGCCGGCAGTGCCTGCATCACCGGGCGGGTTAGCGCTGTCAGGGCTCCGCAGCCTGTGCTTCCTCGACAAGACCCCCGGCCGAAAGGGAGGTCGGATGGCTGTCGACTGTCGCTTCGCCGACTTCGCCGCCCATCGCGCCATGCTCGCGGGGTACCCACGGGACGTCTGCGTCAAGCACGACCGAAGCGTGCTCATCTCCGTCGACCGCGATGGGGAGCCCGAGTGCCTCGCCCTCGGGTCCGGACTCGTCTCCGTGGACACTGCCGCGGAGATGGACCACTGCGCCCTCGACGAGATGGCAAGCGCGCTCCGGGCCACCATCGACGGCTGCCACCGCTACGACTACCTCGACGAGTCCGCCGTCGCGCACCTCACCCACTTCGTCGCATTTTTCATCAGGGACGACTTCACCTTCGAGTCCAGGGACTGGGCCGGAAGCATCAGCCTCGGAGACGTGCTCTGCGTCACGGGCATCATCGGTCGCGTCGGCGTCGTCATCATCTGCCTCGGCTTCGCGCGCAGCATTACCACCATGCGTTTTGAGGAGGGCTGCCACAGGGGACCCCGGGGCGTCATCCTCGTCATCGTCGCTGGGAGCTCTGTGTCCACTCCACGGAGCTGGCGTGCAGAGCTGTGCCGGTTTCAGTCGAGGGCGGCATGATGCACGGGGCTGCAGTTCGCCAACACCAGCTTCTTCCACTACTGCACGTTCGTCCTCCACGGCTACACCTACCGCGGCAAGGACTCCACCAACCCCCATGCCCCTCCAGTACAGGTCCTGGACGCTCGTTGCATCAGCTTGGAGCAAGCCTGCTGCTGTCTCCAGGGAGGCCTTGGAGGTGTTTGACGGAATGTCATGCAGGTATATCACCACTCTACAGCCATCTCAGTTGATTGAGGTTCTACTACTGGGCTGTGCCACCGATTTTCATGAGGCCCGCAAGCAATTTGAGGAAATGGTTGAGCCACTTGATCACTTTGTTTGGTCTGTTCCAACTTCTGAAATGTCAAGGCCTTTGATCTATTCAATGACTCAGTACATGATGAGATTTCTTTGTTGGGAGATCGGCAATGGCATTGTTGGATCCTGGTTTCAGCAAGCTCAGTTGACTGTAGGGTTTCTATTGGAAGCATCTCCATGGCTTGTTCTGAAATTGAGCCTTGCAGTATCCAAATTAACACACATACAGTCACAGTCTTGGTCAAGCTGGCTGCTTACTTATCCAAGGAGTATCTGCATTTCCTGTATCTTCAGTTTGGTGGGAGGACAAGCAAGCTTTTTCAGTCAATTGGCTACATGTTGGAGTTGGAAACCGATAATATTCAGTTGCAATTACTCTGTGATGGTTGTTGCAAGTTTCATGGTTGTCCACCTGCATTGGCCGAAGGAGGATCAGCTCAGGCCAACTCCATGGCCCTCTTTCAGTAAGGAGCATTTGCGCAGATTATTGTCAGTAGCCCGGGTTCCTTTCCCAATTGAAGTTTCCTTGCAGCAGTCCAATCTTGATTCGGTTCACTGGCACACCGGATCATCACCTCTGTATATTTTGGAGCTGAAGCCTTGGCCATCACCTGCAGCTTTCAGATCAATTAATACTTCCTGGAGCATGTTGTCTTTTGGTGCCTTTTGGTGTGTGCAGCTACTGGGAAACAATGTGAATTTGCAGGCTCTGGCAAGGCAAACCTGATGGTCAATACCAATACTTGCTGGATGGATTGGGTTGAACATGTCAATGCTATGATCACAGTGACTATTTCAGGTGTGCAGTTGTTCTTTCAGTTTGAGGAAACAGCAAGAAAAAATGAAGAAGTGTGCCTACAGATTCCGATGATATTGGGTCTTGTTACATGGTGCCAGTTCTCTGAAGTTGACTGTAACATCAACTGGGTCAGCCAGAGAAGGGCTGGTTTGAGAGTCGACAGGTCCAAGCATTCCACATCTGTCCAAGTGATTGGATTTCCTAGTGATTTGGCACATGGATTGCAGCATGGAGATTCTCACATGAGTGCTGATCACTATGGCTGTAGTTGGGTCCTAATCTTTGTTGATATGGGCGACCGGCATGAGAGGATTGTTGAAAAGGTTCAGTATAGACTTACAAAGGATCCAGGAGCAGCTTGGAGTGTTTCTTGGATATAGTTGCAAGTTCCGTTCTTCACCAAGTGCTATCAAGTGGATAAGATGATTACAACATAACCTTGGATGCTACATGGGAGCTACTATAAAATTCCTTCATCTACATATGCAAACTATCAAGTGATTTTAAGCTCAAATGGCATATAAATCAAAAATATCTACCATTATTCCCAATCTAGAAAACCAAAAATTTCTCTATTTCTAGACCATGAAATGAGGCAATGAAAGGTGCATACTAGTTTTGATGAATTACTATAAGCTTCCTTCATCTTCATATTCAAACTATCAAGTGATTTTGAGCTCAAATGGTATATAAATAAAAAAAAAATCTACCATCATTCCCAATCTAAAAAACCATAAATTTCTCTATTTCTAGACCACAAAATGAGCCATGCTAGTGATGAAACATGGGAGGATGAAATTGGTAACCTTTAGAACCGAAGAATGGATGGAGGAATGAAGTCTTCACCAATCCCGCAAGGATGAACTCCTTCCATGAGCAAGAAACAGAGAGTAGGCAGAGAGCTTGAAATGGCTCGGGCTAAGGAAGAAAGAAGGAGAAAGTATATAGTCTAGGACATGTGGTCCCGGTTTGTGGTATAAACCTGGACTACAGGTACAATTCTAGTCCCGATTGGAGCCACCAACCGGGATTAAAGGTTTAGTCTCGGTTGGTTGCTCCAACCGGGACTAATCCTGTCTTTAGTCCTGGGGCCAAAAATGGCCGAGACCAAAAATAACCGAGACTAAATCCTAAAGCCGAAAGTCTGTTCTGTACTAGTGTAACTCTAACCTAACCTTGGGCCTAATGACTACCCGAGCTAACAGCCTGATAACTATCCAGCTAGCTCTTGATCTCTAACCCAGCCCAAGCCTCTCTGTCTCTAATGCTTTCTTTCATCTCCCGTGAAGCCCAGCTCGGCCTTGACCAATCGAATCAACCCAAACCCTTCCTTTGCCTGGCGCTCACGCCCCTGGCTCCGTGGGCTGTAAGGGCCAGCGCGGCCGTGGCCAGCACCGTGCTCAAGTGTCTCTCTCCCCTCCCGTGGCCGTGAACTACTAGCGCGCCTACCAGGGGCACAGGTGCACGTCAACCGTTCGTTACGTTGATGAATAAGACGTGCTGTGGAATGCATGTGTGATGATAGAGTGATACTCGAGTGTTTGCTGTGGGAGTTACTGCAGAATCCAAATTGGTACTTGGATGATATACATATACGGATACGGAAGATCAATACTTCAATAGTGATATTTCGTGTTTGTATAACAAAAGTAAACTGCCAGTTGCTTTTTTGCAAAGATACCTGTAACAGTGAGTGTTTGAGCTGCAACACTAATATGGGCCGTCGTAGCCCAAGCGGGGGCCCTGGAAAGCCCATCACGCAACTGGTTCCAGTCGATAGGCCGACAGCAGTTGCTTTTTTGCAAAGATACCTGTAACAGTGAGTGTCTGTGATGTTCGATCGTTACTTTTAGTTAATAATTCTTTCATGCTGAGTTCGGTTTTTGGCTTATTGCCGTGCTTATAGGCCGTGGTGTTTCTGTTCTGGAACGGAATTTTGTAGATATCATAGAGTTAGGGTTCCATTCAAGAGATTCATTAGTGTATTATATCAAAATTAAGAGGGATCAGTTCTATCATGATGCCTCGAATGCCTCGAACGTAATCCTGCAGATACCATAGAATTATGTTTCAATTCAATAGATTAATTGGTGCATCATCTAAATTATGGCTAAATTATTACTATAGTGTTACCTCAGAAGTCAGAATGATGTCCTGTATATGTCAATCAGGTTTCAGTTCGATAGATTAATTAGTGTATTATCAATCTCAAAGTCAAGAAGTTCAAAGTTCAAACCATGCCTGCCATAGTGTCCTGCTGCCCCTAACACAATCCTGTAGGTATGGTTTGGTTTAATTTCAATCTGTTGATTAGCTTATGCTCAAAATTAAGATGATTTTTGCTTAAAAAAAATTAAGATCTTTATTACTTCAAAGAAATCAAGATGAATCTTGCCTTGAATCTTCCCTGCCTATTTTACCTTAGATCAATCCGTTTCTGATCACCTTAATCAAAAGGATATGTATAAGTTTTGGAAATACTGCTAAACTTATTTCTTGTCGATACACTTGCCACTTTTTATGATTATAAATGTTCAGGATCCTTACCCCCAGTCCAGATCGACTTCCCGGCCATCCAGGAAGGTGCCGGCGGAGGCGGCCCGGCAACTACGGCTGCTGATGGCGGTGCGCCTAACGCGACGGCCACAACATCGATCGAGGACTTCATTGCTACTTTCAAGAAGCCGCTCACACCGCCTGTATTGTCGTCACCGCCACGACTGCGGCGAACCCGGGCGGAGAGAGCGCGGGCGGGAGAGCTGGACGATTCGGAGCTCGTCCCCAAGAGGAGCGCTAGGCTTGCTGCCAAGAGCAAGCACAGGGAACAGAAGCCGGAGGCTCAAGCGCGGAAGGTGATGATGAAACGTCTGGGGCTTGAGGAGGTGGAGACCGAGCTACCTAACGAGGCCTCCTTTGAGGAATTCCAGACCGCTTTCGCCCTCCCCCTGTCGGCGTCGATGCGGGAAGCAATGCAGGTTCTCTTCCCGGCCAGGAGCTATCAGGCATAGTCGCTCGCTTTTGTCTTGTCGATTTGGTCATAAAGCTCCTTACCATGTAATCTTCTCTTAGTGAATCCAGTAGCTAGGTGGCTTGGTGTGCTTGTGTCACGGAGGCTCCTCGCTTGCGTGACCGCGCATGGTTTGTTCTGTTAACTATTTTACTATTAATGAAAAATGGGTGAATGGCCCGATCGAGAAAAAAAATTATAAATGTTCAATCCCGTCTCTATATTTTCTGCTTGTGTATGTTGAGTTGTCATCTAAATTAGAAATGTAACTAGAACATTGGCAGTTGGTATGCATGAGGTGGTGTTTGTTCTAATTCTCGTGGTTCATATATATAATCTATATGTTTGTGTTTTTTGTTTGTTGGTACCTCTGTTTCATAGTTGAGATTTGAATCATTCTTTTCTAAGCACTAGGTTCTCCTGCGCTTATCTCTTTATGGTAGCTTACCATGTGTTATTTGTCTCTGCAGATGCAGATCTTTGTGAAGACCCTCATGGGCAAGACCATCACCCTCGAGGTTGAGTCCTCGGACACAATTGTCAATGTCAAGGCAAAGATCCAGGACAAGGAGGGAATCCTGCCGGATCAGCAGCGCCTGATCTTTGCAGGCAAGCAGCTCGAGGATGGGCAGAAACTCACTAACTATAACATCCAGAAGGAGTCCACCCTCCACCTTGTGCTCAGGCTCAGGGGTGGGATGCAGATCTTTGTGAAGACCCTGACTGGAAAGACCATCACACTGGAGGTCAAGTCCTCAGACACGATTGACAACATGAAGGCCAAGATTCAAGACAAGGAGGGCATTCCCCCAGACCAGCAGCGCCTCATCTTTGCTGGGAAGCAGCTCGAGGATGGCCACACCTTGGCTGACTACAACATTCAGAAAGAGTCCACCCTTCACCTTGTGCTCAGGCTAAGGGGAGGCATGCAGATCTTTGTCAAGACTCTGACTGGGAAGACCATCACACTTGAAGTTGAGTCTTCTGATACGATCGATAATGTAAAGGCAAAAATTCAAGACAAGGAGGGCATCCCACCAGGCCAGTAGCGCCTCATCTTTGCTAGAAAGCAACTCGAGGATGGCCGCACTCTTGCTGACTACAACATTCAGAAGGAGTCGACCCTCCACTTGGTGCTCCGCCTCCGTGGTGGTATGCAGATTTTTGTGAAGACGCTGACTGAAGACAATCACCCTGGATGTTGAGTCGTCTGACACGATCGACAACGTGAAGGCAAAGATCCAGGATAAGGAGGGCATCCCACTGGACCAGCAGCGCCTGATCTTTGCTGGTAAGCAGCTTGAGGACGGCCGCACTCTGGCGGATTACAACATCCAGAAGGAGTCCACACTCCACCTGGTTCTGCGCCTCCGTGGTGGCCAGTAAAGGTCTGGGAGGGTTGGGTTACTGAGTGCAGTTTGTCGTGTCTTATGTGAGATCGAGTCTCTTGTGTCCAAGTTTCTGCTATGATCGAGTCCCATAGCATTCCAGAAAACATATGCTGCCTTGCTATGTAGCAGCTTCATTGCTGTAATGAATAAGTAAACATGGTTTTATTTTGGCGTACGTAATTTGTTTCTGTCATTTTGTGTTTTATATCTGATCTGCTGATCTAACTATGTTCATGGATTGTGTGTGTGTATATGCTGAGTGACAAAGGTTATCTGTCATTCGACAGGTAACACCAGAAATATGACCTTCAGGAAGTCTGAAATGGACACAAGAGTTCCACTTAGATGAATACTCTGTTTGAAATTAGTACCAATGCACAGCCATGTTTATGTAATATATCGTCTGATGAGTAAGCCAGCAGATTGTTTGAGAAACTATGGATGCACATCTGTATCTGAATCTCAGTGCAACTATATAGATGTTTCTGAACTTAATATGTTATATGATAGTCTAAATCCTAGTCCTCAGTCCTACACCGGAACAATTCCAGCTTCTTGAGATTATACAAATTAGTGAACCATTCCAACTGGGGTTGATTCCCTGCCCTCATTCCTAAACAACCGAACAAGCCCTTATGGGTTTTCCTTTTCGATATTATACTGTGCAAGCGTCCGTCCCGTCCGGACAGACCCGCACAGGAACGACTCGAGCGGCTGTGACCCCCTGCTCCCATCCAACCCGTGACCTCCAGCGGACGGGAACGGACGCACCCACTCGTTCTCCCCCGCTCTCTCACACGCACTCGTTCTCCTCCCGCTCCCCTGTAGGCATTCGCTCCCGCTCGCCCGAGCCGCTCTCTGGCCGCGCCTAGGGCTGGATATCGAGCCAACCGTAGTTTTTTCGAGCTTTTTTAGAAATTGGTATAATCTTATTCATCATTATTTCCTGCATTGTTTAAGACTCAACTTCACGACGAGCCTAACGAGCCGAGCCTAACGAGCCGAGCCAAAGTTGAAAGTCGTTCCAAATCAAGTCATTTTCATTTTAAAAGATAAATGAGTCCAATCAGAGCACTTTTGTACCGAGCCACCGAGCCAGCTTAACGAGCTTTTTGTCCAGCCCTGGCCGCGCCCTAGGACGGGATGCCACACCCGCGTGCGAGCTCGCTCCCCCCCACCGGAGACGAGGACGACGGCGGCGGCGGCTCCAACGATGTTGGTCGTTCCTCCTCTAGATCTGAGCTCTCATCCTCCTCTGGATCTGGATCTGGATCTGGATCTGAGGGACGGATGGTGGCTAGGGTTCCGGTGAGCTCTGTTGCAGTAGCCTTGTTTTGCTGTTGCGTTGCAACAAGTAATATTTCTTGTTGCATTAATTTCTTTTTTTTATGTTGCATTTCGCATTTTCACTTTTGTTTCTGTTGTTGCAGTAGCCTTGTTTTGCTGTTGCAACTAAAAAAATATTACTTTAGTTGCAACAAGTAATATTTTTTATTGTATTAGTCTCTTTTTTTATGTTGCATCTCACATTGCGCTTTGTTTCTGTTGTTGCAGTAACCTTGTTTTGCTGTTGCAATAAGTAATTTTTCTTTGTTACATTAGTCTTTTTTTCTGATGTTGCTTTCTCGCATTGCGTTTTGTTCTGTTTGTTGCAGTAGCCTTGTTCTGGTGTTGCAACGAGTAATATTTCTTTGTTGCATTAGTTCCTTTTTCTGATTTTGCATCACGCATTGCAGTAGCTTTGTCCTGTTATTACAGCCGCTTTGTTCTGATGTTGCAGTAGACTAGTTCTGATGTTGCAAACAAGTAATACTTCTGATGGGAGCATGTTGAGGATGCGACGCACCTAGCGGGGCACGGCGGGGGGATAGGCGGCACGACAGGATGGCAAGGGGACGGGCGGCGCAGCGGGATGGTGGGATGGCGGTGCGGCGGGAGGTCGGGCTGCGCGCGAGTGTGGGATTGAAATCCCAAGTTTGATTTTGGTAATTAATGACACCAAGTTGCTAATGTCATGTGTTAAGTGTTTTGAGTTAGGCATAAGCAACACATGTGATAAAGGTGTATGTGGCAAGGAGTGGTGGCCACAAGATCACAAAGAGATGGTGCATGGACATGAAATGATGATCATGGTGGAGATGCACATAAAAGGAAGGACATGATGATCAAGTGAAAGAGAAGGATCTAAGAGCGCAAGGCAAAGGTATAATCATAGGGGTTTTTCTTTTGCTGGTCTAAGATGAGTAGAGAAGTGATTGACCGAGTTTAGGATACATAGCCGACTATGAAGAGGGGCAATCACGGTTAGCTTGGAAATCAAGTGCCACTAGATCAATGTCTTGAGCATATGCATTAGGATCTAGTAAAGAGCTAACATAACGCCTTGGAAAATGATTGTGAAATGCTAACACACATGCACATGGAGGTTTACACTTGGTGGTGTTAAAACATTCGGCGCTTTTTGGAGAAGTGAAATGTCTATTTTCTATTGCGCCGGAAGTCGGAAAAGAAACAGAGGCGAATGGAGGTCACTGTGGTGACCGGACGCTGCACCGGACGCGGTCATGGTATGACCGGACGCGTCCGGTCAGTGTTCAGTGTCTGTGCGGTTTTTAGTTTGATGATCGGACGCGCAGCGCGTCCGGTCACTGTCGACCGGACGCGTCCGGTCATCTAGGGAGCTTACTGGACTCTAACCGGACATGGGCACTGTCGCGTCCGGTCATTGCGAGAGGCGCGTCCGGTCACTATCGACCGGACACGTCCGGTCATCTAGGGAGCTTACTAGACTCTAACCGGACGCGGGCACTATCGCGTCCGGTCATTGCGAGAGGCGCGTCCGGTCATTGTTTCGTTGTGCGCTACTCAAGTTGACCAGCGCGTCCGGTCAGTTGCGGGACCAGTGCGTCCGATCACACCCGGCGCGTCCGGTCAGTATGACCAGCGCGTCCGGTCGGTGTTTCAGAATTTAGCCGTTGCGCGACCGGCGCGTCCGGTCATTTTGACCAGCGCGTCCGGTCAGCGCGACTTCGGCTGGTTAAAGTTCCTAACGGCTATATTCGAAGGGGTACGCTATAAATAGAGGTTGGCCGGGGTTTGAGGGTAACTCTTGCACATTTTGAGACCTAGAGACATACTTTGAGCTAGAGAACAACCCCTCCACTCATCTCTTTGCATAGTTGCACATCTTGAGTGAGATTGAGTGAGATTCAAGTGCATTGCTTGAGAGTTGCATTCTAGAGGCACTTGATCTTCGAGTTGCTGCGGATTTCTTGTTACTCTTCCGTGTTTCCCAACACGGTAGACGGCTTGGAGCAGCGGAGGTGATTGAGCTCACAATTAGACATTGTTGGAGCCTTCACCAAGTGTTGTAAGGGGTTCTTGATCCTTCCCCGTGGGAGTTCATGAATTGGATACTCTAGTGGAGCTCGTGGCTTGGAGGATCCCCATCTTGTGCGTGGTTGTACGGCGCCCGCCGAGGGCTCGACTCTTGATAGTCGATTAGCTCGTGAACCGACAAGTGAGTGTATCGCCACAACGGGGAGTAGCTTGCCGGGAAGCAAGTGAACCTCGGGATAAATTCTTGTGTCATTCTCTTCCCGAGGATTTCTCTTGTGTTATTGATTGATTGGTACTTCTCATCTCTACACGGTGGTATAATCTCTTGAAGCTCTTCTCTCGTATTACTTCTTGTTTCTAGCTTGTAGTTGTTATTGTGTTTAGTGGATAGCCTTGTACTAGACTTGTGTAGGTGGCTTGCTTAATTAGTTAGAGCTAGTGCTTTTGCTTTGCCACCTTTCTTACTAACTTGTGGTTAAGTAATTCTTGTAGAAGTTTTAATTAGGCTATTCACCCCCCCTCTAGCCTATTTGGACCTTACAAGTGGTATCGGAGCCGAGGCACCGTTTATTTGAGGCTTAACAACCTACGGTGAAAAAGTAATGGCTCAATTAAGCTTGCACATCAACAACACCAAGAAGGCACCTCACTTTGATGGCACAAATTATGCATATTGGAAGGTTAAGATGACCGCACACCTAAAGTCAATCAATAGAGAAGTGTGGAAGGTCACCGAAACAAAATTTGAGGTTGCTAATCCGGAAGCACCTACACCGGTGGAAGAGAAGAAACTCCAATGCAATAACATTGCCATTAGTGCTCTTCATGAGGCATTAGATGACAAGACATTTGAGCAAGTAAAGAACATAGAGATTGCTCATGATGCTTGGGCCAAGCTAGAAGAAACATTTGAGGGAACTGAAGACACAAAGACCGCTAAAGCATATATCTTGCAAGAAAAATTTTCAAGCTTCAAGATGCAAGATGATGAGAGTGTACCGGAGATGTTTTATAGGTTGCAAGTCATTGTTAATGAGCTTAAGGCACTTGGTGAGGAGGTCAAGGATAATCAATTCTCAATGAAGTTCTTGAGAAGTCTACCCAAGAGATTTGATACATTGATCACCGTGCTAGTGAGGACTACATTGAAGGATTCAACTCCTCAACAAATATTCCAAGAAGTGATGACCGATGATTCATATAGAGAAGATGATGAGAAGGATGAGTTGGTCAAGAAGAAGAAGAAGGAAAATGAGAAGAAGGATGATGAGAAGAAGAAGAGTGTGGCATTCAAAGCCACCACATCCAAGGGCAAATCTAAGATTAAATCATCAAGTGATGAAGACTCAAGCTCTTGTGATAGTGATGACATTGATGAGAAGATGGCTCTCTTTGTCAAGAAATTTGGAAAATTCATGAAGAAGAAAGGCTTTCGTGCAAGAAGGAGGACCATCTCATTGCAAAATGTCCTTATGATAGTGATGATGAAGATGCTATCAAGAAGGAGAGAAAGAAGCAAAAGAAAAAGCAAGAGAAGAAGGAGAGCTCTTATAAGAAGAAGAATGATTCTCATGTTGCTACATGGGATAGTGATGATTCCTCAAGTGATGATGAGGATGACAACAAGAGTAAGAAGAAGGGACATGCTAGCATTACCATCCAAGAGAAGGTCTCCCTCTTCAACACTCCATCGTGCTTCATGGCAAAGGCCGCTAAGGTATCATCCGATGATGAGAGTGATCATAATAATGATAGTGATAGTGATAGTGATGAAGAAGAATTCACTAAAGATGAACTAATCACTATGCTAGAAGATTGCACTCAACATTTTAAAGAATCTAGAAAGGAGTGCAAGGGCTTGCTTAAAGAAAAGAAAAACCTTATGCAAGAACTTGATGAGCTTAGGGCATCTTATGAGAGTCTAAAGGTAGACCATAAGAAGCTTTAAAAGTCTCACACTAAGCTTGAAGAAGCTCATTCCTCTCTAGTTGAAAAATGTGAAAACATACCAACTAATGTTGAGAAAGCTAAAACTTACAACATAGGCATATCATGTGATATAATTGATAAAACTTTTCATAAGCCTATTATTATTGCTCCTACTAACCCTTTATGTAGCTCATCTACATCATCCTCATCTAGTAGTGATGGTTTCACTTGTGACTCCACACTTATAGTTGAGAATGAAAATCTCAAGAAGGAGGTAAAAGAGCTCAATCACACATTAGCTAAGGCTTATGGTGGTGAGGACCGCTTGCTTATGTGCTTGGGTAGCCAAAGAGCTTCTCTCTATAAAGAGGGATTGGGCTATAACCCCAAGAAAGGCAAGGCCATTTTTGCTCCTTACAAGACTTGTTTTGTGAAGAACAATGGTAGCTATTGTAAAAGTTGTAAGCAAGTTGGTCACATAGAGCAACAATGCATGAACAAGAAATCAAATGCTAATGTATCCTCAATTAAGTTTGATTCTTTCTATATGCTTACCAAGGGTACTAATGGTATTCATGCTAAGTTCATTGGTACACCATGGATGGGCTCAAAGAAGAAAGCCATTTGGGTACCAAAAAGCTTGGTCACTAACCTTGGAGGACCCGAACAAGTTTGGGTACCTAAAAAGAATTGATCTTGTCTTGTAGGTCAATTACAAAGCCGGAGGAAGGCATTGGGTGCTTGATAGTGGGTGCACTCAACATATGACCGGAGACTCTTGTATGTTCAATTCAATTGATACAAGTCAAAATGGTGGTTTTGATGCTATCACTTTTGGCAACAACAAGAAAGGAAGGTCAAGGGGCTTGGTAAAATTGCTATCTCAAATGACATGAGCATATCTAATGTGTTGCTAGTTGAGAGCTTGGATTTCAATCTTTTATCGGTGGCACAACTTTGTGATCTTGGCTTCAAGTGCATATTTGGTAGTGATGATGTTGAAGTCATAAGTGTTGATGGAACAAATTTGATATTCAAAGGATTTAGACATGGTAGCTTATACTTGGTTGACTTCAATGATAGTGAGACACAATTAACATCATGCTTGCTTAGTAAATCTAGTATGGGTTGGTTATGACATAGAAGGCTTGGTCATGTTAGAATGAAACAATTGAACAAACTTTTGAGGCATGACTTAGTTAGAGGCTTGAAAGATGTCATTTTTGAAAAGGATAAACTATGTAGTGCTTGTCAAGCCGGCAAACAAGTTGGAAATACACATCCTAGTAAGAGTGAAATGAGCACATCAAAGGCATTTGAGCTATTGCACATGGACTTGTTTGGGCCAACAACATACACTAGTATTGGTGGCAACAAGTATGGTTTTGTGATTGTTGATGACTACACTAGATATACTTGGGTGTTCTTTCTCTATGACAAGAGTGATGTTTATGATCTATTCAAGTCTTTTGTCAAGAGGGTGCAAAATGAGTTTGAAATCACCATCAAGAAGATTAGAAGTGACAATGGTAGTGAGTTTAAGAACACAAGGATTGAAGATTTGTGTGATGATCTTGGTATTGGACATCAATTCTCACCAACATATACTCCTCAATTAAATGGTGTAGTTGAAAGGAAAAATAGAACCTTGATTGATATGGCTAGATCAATGCTCAGTGAATACAATGTTAGTCATTCATTTTGGAGTGAAGCCATCAACACGGCTTGCTATTGTAGCAACCGTCTCTATTGCCATGGGAAGCTTGGAAAGACACCATATGAGCTATTGAATGGAAGAAAGCCCAACATTGCATACTTTAGAGTGTTTGGTTGCAAAAGCTATATTCTCAAGAAAGGCACTAGATTGAGCAAGTTTGAAAAGAAATGTGATGAAGGGTTCTTACTTGGTTATTCTACCACAAGCAAGGCATATAGAGTATGGAATCTCACTAATGGCACCTTGAAAGAAGTTCATGATGTTGAGTTTGATGAAACCCAAGGATCTCAAAATGAAGCTCAAAACCTTGATGATGTGAGAGGAGATCAATTGTCAAATGCAATAAAGAACATGGACATTGGTGATATAAGGCCGATGCAAGTTGATGATGATGATATTCATGTGATCAACCAAAGTGTGCAAATTGATACAAATCAAGCAAGCTCTAGTGGTTCTCATGATGAAGCTCAAGTTCAAGGTCAAACAAGTGAAAGCAATCAACTCCCAATACTCCAACCTACTAGCATTGCAAGAGATCATCCATTGGACCAAATCATTAGTGGAATTCAAAGTGGTGTTCAAACTAGATCAAGACTAGCATCCTTTTGTGAGCACTACTCATTTGTGTCACTTGAAGAACCTAAGAAATTAGAAGATGCTTTGAAGGATTCCGATTGGGTAAATGCCATGCATGAAGAACTAAACAACTTTGCTAGAAATCAAGTTTGGAAACTTGTTGAGAGGCCAAAGAACTACAATGTGATTGGTACTAAGTGGGTCTTTAGAAACAAGCAAGATCAAGATGGTGTAGTTGTGAGAAACAAAGCAAGATTGGTAGCACAAGGTTACACACAAGTTGAGGGTCTTGACTTTGGAGAGACATATGCACCCATTGCAAGATTAGAGGCTATTAGAATCTTATTAGCATATGCTTGTGCACACAACATCAAGCTCTATCAAATGGATGTCAAGAGTGCATTTCTCAATGGCTACATCAATGAAGAAGTTTATATTGAGCAACCTCCCGGTTTTGAAGATGACAAGAAGCCCGACCATGTTTACAAGCTAAAGAAGGCATTGTATGGTTTAAAGCAAGCACCTAGAGCATGGTATGAGAGGTTGAGGGACTTTCTCCTCTCTAAAGGGTTCAAGATGGGAAAGGTTGACACCACTCTCTTCACCAAGAAGCTTGGAAATGACTTGTTTGTGTTGCAAATCTATGTGGATGACATTATCTTTGGATCAACTAACCAAGACTTTTGTGAAGAGTTTAGAAATATGATGGCTAATGAGTTTAAGATGTCTATGATTGTAGTGCTTAGTTACTTCCTTGGACTTCAAATCAAGCAAATGAAGAATGGCACTTTTGTAAGTCAAGGCAAGTACATCAAGGACATGATCAAGAAGTTTGGATTGCAAGATGCTAAGCCAATGAGCACACCAATGGACACTAATGATCAATTGGGTATTGATGATAGTAGAAACATGGTAGATCAAAAGCAATACCGGTCCATGATTGGAAGTTTGCTCTATGTCACCGCTTCTAGGCCGGATGTGATGTTTAGTGTATGCAAGTGTGCAAGATATCAAGCTTCACCTAGAGAAAGTCACTTGAAAGCAACCAAGAGGATATTGAGATATCTAAAGGGCACTCATGATGTTGGATTATGGTATCCCAAGGGGTCTAACTTTAAGTTGATTGGATATTCGGATTCCGACTATGGTGGTTGCAAGATTGATAAAATGAGCACAAGTGGCACTTGTCAATTGCTTGGAAGGTCTCTTGTTTCATGGTCTTCAAAGAAACAAAATAGTGTTGCACTATCTACCGCTGAGGCCGAATACATTAGTGCCGGTAGTTGTTGTGCACAATTGCTTTGGATGAAGGCCACCTTGAATGATTTTGGAATCAAGTTCAAGAATGTACCATTGTTTTGTGACAATGAAAGTGCTATCAAGATGACTCAAAATCTGGTTCAACATTCAAGAACTAAGCACATTGACATAAGGCACCACTTCATAAGAGACCATCAACAAAAGGGTGATATTAGCATTGAGAGCATTGGCACCGAAGATCAACTAGCCGACATATTTACAAAGCCACTTGATGAAAAGAGATTTTACAAGTTGAAGAATGAATTGAACATACTTGATTTCTCCAACTTAAAATGAGTGCACTCCTACATTCTTATATGACATGCCTCTCCTCCAACATAGCAAGGTAAAGTTGGTTGGCATATCATTCATACTTTGCTAAGGACATGGTTAGAACATATAGACATATTTGCATGACAAATAGGCTCATTCATAAAAATCAAATGATTTTGATGTATATATGGTACCACTATTGCTTCTATGTTTGATTGATCTAAGTGGTAGCATATGACATGTTTGTGGGCTTGCAAACCTAGTGTTGAATCTAGAAAATAAGCTCATGTTGTGTAATTCAACATGGTCAAGATAACCCTTATACTTTATGAGGTGTGAAAAAGCTTGTCCTTGGATCAAACCGAATTACATATTCTAGGCAAGTAATCTAGATTGAACCATAATTTGGACTCCCACATATTTGATTGACTTAACTCTCACTAAAATTAGCACCTTTTTGGTGATTGTTGACAAAGGGGGAGAGAAAAGTCACAAAGATATTATAAAGAGGGAATAAGATATAATAAGGGGGAGAGAAAAGTCACATGGGAGAGAAAAGTCACAAAGATAAAAAGTTAAGTTACAAAGGGAGAGAAATCAAGAGATTAATTAAAATTGAGCACACAAGTAGGGGGAGCAAGCTCATGAATCATTTGTCGCATTTGTATGTGCATTAACATGATGAATTGTTGCATTGCAAAGCTTAAATTCATATTCTTGATTGAATGGTGATTGCTAGAAATAGAATTTGAATGATGATTTGTTGAGAGTAGCTTTACAAGCGGTATCTAGACACCTTTGCTCATAATGTTGATCTCACAGGGTATTTTAGTGTTTGTGATCGTTACAAGTGATGTATTTTAAGTGGTGTCTAGCTACATCGATGCTAAGGATGGTATATAAAGGCAACTCCGATTGGTATCACGCTTCAAAGGTCCATTCTATATACCTTAGCATCAATTTGATAGTAGTAACTCTCTCAAAATTCAAATCATTACATATGTGCAAAATTGAACCAAACTCATGGAAGCACATATGTAGGGGGAGCTAATACTATCGAAATTGAAAATTGATTTC
Source organism: Saccharum hybrid cultivar R570 (assembly GCA_038087645.1). NCBI lineage: Eukaryota > Viridiplantae > Streptophyta > Magnoliopsida > Poales > Poaceae > Saccharum > Saccharum hybrid cultivar. Next base: position 799,067 of record JAQSUU010000296.1, read on the forward strand.
ATTTCATATCTTTGTGATGGTTGTCATCAATTACCAAAAAGGGGGAGATTGAAAGCCCAAGTTTAATTTTGGTAATTAATGACACCAAGTTGCTAATGTCATGTGTTAAGTGTTTTGAGTTAGGCATAAGCAACACATGTGATGAAGGTGTATGTGGCAAGGAGTGGTGGCCACAAGATCACAAAGAGATGGTGCATCGACATGAAATGATGATCATGGTGGAGATGCACATAAAAGGAAGGACATGATGATCAAGTGAAAGAGAAGGATCTAAGAGCGCAAGGCAAAGGTATAATCATAGGGGTTTTTCTTTTGCCGGTCTAAGATGAGTAGAGAAGTGATTGACCGGTTTAGGATACATAGCCGACTATGAAGAGGAGCAATCACGGTTAGCTTGAAAATCAAGTGCCACTAGATCAATGTCTTGAGCATATGCATTAGGATCTAGTAAAGAGCTAACATAACGCCTTGGAAAATAATTGTGAAATGCTAACACACATGCACATGGTGGTTTACACTTGGTGGTGTTAGCACATTTACGAAGGCGGTGGAGTTCAAGCGGTAGAGAGGGGTTTGGGTTCCTCTCTCCCTCCCACCGAGCTTGCGAGGCGGGATTCGGCGCTTTTTGGAGAAGTGAAATGCCTATTTTCTATTGCGCCGGAAGTCGGAAAAGAAACGGAGGCGAATGGAGGTCACTGTGGTGACCGGACGCTGCACCGGACGTGGTCATGGTATGACCGGACGCGTCCGGTCAGTGTTCAGCGTCTGTGCGGTTTTTAGTTTGATGATCGGACGCACAGCGCGTCTGGTCACTGTCGACCGGACGTGTCCGGTCATCTAGGGAGCTTACTGGACTCTAACCGGACGCGGGCACTGTAGCGTCCGGTCATTGCGAGAGGCGCGTCCGGTCACTGTCGACCGGACGCGTCCGGTCATCTAGGGAGCTTACTAGACTCTAACCGGACGCGGGCACTGTCGCGTCCGGTCATTGCGAGAGGCGCGTCCGGTCATTGTTTCGTTGTGCGCTACTCAAGTTGACCAGCGCGTCCTGTCAGTTGCAGGACCAGTGCGTCCGATCACACCCGGCGCGTCCGGTCAGTACGACCAGCGCGTCCGGTCGGTGTTTCAGAATTTAGCCGTTGCGCGACCGGCGCGTCCGGTCATTTTGACCAGCGCGTCCGGTCATCGCGACTTCGGCTGGTTAAAGTTCCTAACGGCTATATTCGAAGGGGTACGCTATAAATAGAGGTTGGCCGGGGTTTGAGGGTAACTCTTGCACATTTTGAGACCTAGAGACATTATTTGAGCTAGAGAACAACCCCTCCACTCATCTCTTTGCATAGTTGCACATCTTGAGTGAGATTGAGTGAGATTCAAGTGCATTGCTTGAGAGTTGCATTCTAGAGGCACTTGATCTTCGAGTTGCTACGGATTTCTTGTTACTCTTCCGTGTTTCCCAACATGGTAGACGCCTTGGAGCAGCGGAGGTGATTGAGCTCACAATTGGAGATTGTTGGAGCCTTCACCAAGTGTTGTAAGGGGTTCTTGATCCTTCCCCACGGGAGTTCGTAAATTGGATACTCTAGTGGAGCTCGTGGCTTGGAGGATCCCTATCTTGTGTGCGGTTGTGCGGCGCCCGCCGAGGGCTCGACTCTTGATAGTCGATTAGCTCGCGAACCGACAAGTGAGTGTATCGCCACAACGGGGAGTAGCTTGCCGGGAAGCAAGTGAACCTCGGGATAAATTCTTGTGTCATTCTCTTCCCGAGGATTTCTCTTGTGTTATTGATTGATTGGTACTTCTCATCTCTACACGGCGGTATAATCTCTTGAAGCTCTTCTCTCGTATTACTTCTTGTTTATAGCTTGTAGTTGTTGTTGTGTTTAGTGGATAGCCTTGTACTAGACTTGTGTAGGTGGCTTGCTTAATTAGTTAGAGCTAGTGCTTTTGCTTCGCCACCTTTCTTACTAACTTGTGGTTAAGTAATTCTTGTAGAAGTTTTAATTAGGCTATTCACCCCCCCTCTAGCCTATTTGGACCTTACAGGGATGGGGCGCCGCGACTGACGAGTGACACCTGAGTCAGACGGACCCGAGGCGCTAGGTGCTCCGTTGTTTTGGTCGGGATCGAAACGAGTCATACTATTCTGTGCGGGGGGGACACTCGGATGGACCCGAGGTGCGTCCGGACGCGCCCCTGAAGTTGGGCGTTCAGGCGCTAGGTGCGCCGTTTCAAATCTGTATGTTCCTGGGCATCATGTGTTCTGTTTGTCTAGACGACTAGAACCATATAGTCCTCAAGTTCTGCCCATAATGTAATGATATAGTCAGTTGTCATATTTCAACAAGATCCTTGCAAAAATTATGTAGTGTTTGCTTGTGCCAACACCTCTGCTATTCGCTGCTTCTTGGAAGCTTGTTGTTATCTTGTTTCATATATTAAGATGGGCATTTTAGAAATGACTTGGAGGGATGAGCTTTCTCAGATCCATACTCCCATCCCGACGCTCTCCCGCCAAAAAAAAGAAACAAAAAAGAAAATGCCCGCTCGTTCCACTCCCGCTGTGCCTCCATCCCACTCATCCCCGGGACGTCTCCGCCCGCCACCAGTCGCTGCCCCTGCCGTCGGCCCCTTCTACCTATCCCTCGCCCGACCAGAGCTCCCCGCCGGCCCCTTCTTCCCGCCCCTGCCCGACCAGAGCTTGCCGACAGCTACCTATGCCTGCGGCCGGCCCCTACCTCTAGGCCTATCCCTGCCTTCTCCTCTGCCCGCCTGCGATGGCGGCAGCCTGCATCCTGATCAACACTCGTCGGTGGCCTTTCCTCGCCACCCCCTCTGCTCGCCTCCAAAAGGGGCCGTGACGGTGCTGCCCTTCGCCTGCCCATCCCCCGCTTGTGCTACGCCATATGGAAGAAGAAGGCTGAAAACATATTTTGCAAGCCTATGTTTCAGATGTTTCATAGACATGTTACAAATGTTTCATATGGATGTTGCATATGTTGCAATGGTTGTATATGTATATTTTAAGCTTCTGCTCCCAATGTTCTGTTTTTTTAGACGTATGTTGCAAGTGTGTTATTTTGGATGTTGTATATGTTTCATACATATGTTGCAAGCGTTTTATCTGGATGTTGGGTATGTTTTACAATGATTTTGAGGTGAGTGTTTCATATGCATGTTTCATGTGTTTCGTCTGTCTTGAGACGTATGATGCAAGTGTTGCATCTGGATGTTTCAAAAGTAGATTGAGTGTTGCATCTCACTCCCGCCTCGCCTTCGGCTGCCTCGTCTCAGTGTCTCCACCTTCTCTCGGCACTGGCTAGGCATCCTAACCAGAGGCGCAGGAGGGCGCCGCCCCCGTGGGATGTGGGCGCGATGGGGGACAGGCCGCCGCGAGTACACATGGGCGCGCACTCCTTCTGTTCCGTTATGCGGGGGAGGGATAGGTGCGCTTGTTTCTTATGTTTTATGCTGAGATCGGACGGCTCCTGTTCCTCGAATCGGATGGCCCAGAGCTGCGTCCGAATGCATCCTCGGGCCAGATGTCCGGTCGTTAGTCATCCCGTTTTCAGATAACTGCAGCCCAAGTATTAGTGAACTTTCAAGACTTGATAAACCCAAAACCTGAAGATATAAAGTTGTAGTTTTGAGGTTGTTTAAGTTGGTGAAAAGTTTTTGGAAAAAATGTCACATCGGATGTTTCGTGCGATGTCGGAAGGGGTTTTCGGATACTAATAAAAAAACTAATTACATAGCTTGCCTGAAAACTGCGAGACGAATTTATTAAGCCTAATTAATCCATCATTAACACATTTGTTACTGTAGCACTTTAGTGTCAAATCACAGACTAGGCTCAAAACGTTTGTCTCGCAATTTACACACAAACTATGCAATTAGTTTTTTATTCCGTCTATATTTAATACTTAATGCATGTGCCGCAAGATTCGTTACTGTAGTTTTTCGTGAAAAGTTTTGAGATCTAAACGAGGCCCGAGTTTTTTTTTTTGCACTCCTGCACACAATGTTCTATTTTCAAAGGAAATTATATCTTGTGACGTGCCTATATTGGCTACCAAAGGGGCCTCACCATCAATATTTGCAATATACAAAAATAACATGATGATTACTCAATAATAAATTATTAAGTCTTATTATCTATACCTATATATATATATACATATACACCTATTAATAAATCGTGAAAATTTCTGCACTCCTTTTTGTTTCCACCTCAAAATTTCTGTCCGCCAAGAATCCGAACAAAAAGAGAGGGAGAGGAGGTGTTGTCTTGAACTAAGAGTCTCCAAGATGTATTACACTTGGAGAGTCCGTTTCTGCGGTTCCCGTCTAGAATTCTGTTTTTTTTTTCTTTCCTCGTTGGTGTTCCTTTTTCCGTTTTGTGCCGTTAGCTCATGCCGTTCCTGTGGTGTTTTTTTATTTTCTGTTTTTCTTTTCCTTTCCTGTCCGCCTTTTTCCGTTTTGTCCCTTCAGCTCCTGCCATTCCTGTGGTATTTTTTTCTTTCCCTTTTTCTTTTCCTTTCTTGTCCGTGGTTTGTGCATCTTTCTTTTTCTTTTTCTTTTTAATTGTGTTTTTTCTCTTCATTCTTTCTCTGTCTATGCATTTTTGTTTGTTTCCTTCTTCCTCCATCTAGGTCTTTCTTAAATAATAAATATAATAATACATGTCTTTGAATTATTGACTTTTACCAAAAAAAAACTTAAAGATTTTTACCATCAAATTGATCCCGTTTTGATTAGGAAAAAAACAACTTTTAGAACTTGGATAGGCCGATGGTTTAGCTAATCAAACCATCAACTAAAATTTTGAGCACTTTGTTATTTAATATATAATCCAGTCTAAATAACTCTATTTTGCAACTCTATGATGATTAACAAACAGAACAATACAATCTATAAATATTTTATTCTAATTCAATATAGGTATAATAGGACATTTTGATATTATTGCCACTATTAACTTAGTATTATGTGTGTCTTGTCATCATAAAAAATTATAGAAAGAGTAAAATATAGATTAATATGTATTCATGTTTTTATTCCCATAAATATTTTATGGTATTTTTCTCCCGTTGCAACGCACGAGGCAAAATTTCTGCCATGTTTTTTTTCCGCCTCTCTCTCCGTATCCGTATCTGTTTCTTCCTTCCGGTATGGTTCGCTGGGTCATGTACGGCTTCCGTGTTCTCTTCTGTCCACGTTTTCTTTTTCATGGGAGTCCCAGGGAGCACCCTACGCTAAAAATAGAAGCCATGTATGAGCTTCTTCTTCTTTTTTTTTTTTGCTGAGACAAACAGATCTCCAATCTCCGTTAATAGAATAGCAAGTGCGGGCATTGCATATAATCTGCAGATATTATATATATAAACAAATATTATATATATAATGCCAAGGTTAGCTAGAAAAATTCACATCCGTGCATGGTAGATAGTCTCGTCCAAAATGAAATGAACTTGATGATGCATCCGTGCACTATATGGAGTCTGATTCTAAGGCAAAATATGTCCATACAAGTTAGATCAGTGTCATCATCCGGTATTGAGTCATATTCCAGAAATGAATTAGAATAGATGACACCACATCTCTCTAACTACTTAACAATGGAAAGTTTCTTCCGTCTCACTTACACCCTCCGTATCTTGTATGTGACATGTGACCCAGACTCATATGACTCGTATTCATATTACCGTGCTAGCTCATACGAGCTGGAAAAACTCACATCTAGCGATGATGGATACGAAGTCCCATTCGAAGACATACTAGGTCGCGCTCTCTGTATCTTATATGTGACTCGGACTCATGAGCCATGTTTACACGAGTTAGAACAACTTGCATCTATCGATGATATACAATTCGATTCTAATATGTATTTGGTTCCCCGTTACAACGCACGGGCACTTTTGCTATATCTTATATCTGACTTGGACTCATGAGCCATGTTCACACGAGTTAGAACAACTTGCGTCTATCGATGATACACAATTCGATTCTAATATGTATTTGGTTTCCCGTTGCAACGTACAGGCACTTTTGCTATAGATGACTAAATGAAAAATAACTGCACACGACATTATTAGACAATAAAAACATTATTTTCTCGCACCCGTCGTCTGAAGAATCCCACCACTCAAGGGATACGAGTGAAAGAAAAAACAGAGGAGAGGGCATCGCACATGCTATTTCGTATTGGGGATACAGAACTACACATACATATAACAACAAGAACTGTAATACTTGGAGTGAGGTCTCGATCTCCAGCTTAATACATTCCTCAGAAGCTCACTTCTTTGTAAGCAAACGTAGTTGAATTGGTTGATCAGTCATCACCAGGCCAGCAAGCCCACTTCTTAAATTTGCAAGCAAACGTATTGCGAGAGATTTCTGCCAGCAAATTCCTCAAAAGCACATGGCCAACTCATCTTGCATTGGGTCATCCTCATACGCCCACATCTCCTTCAAAAGCATAGGGCAATTTTTAGCCACAAGCTCGAGTATGTCATGGTCGGTCGCCATGACCGCCTCGAGTACAGGAGGATCTCCAAGAAACTCAATGCAGGCGTCCCTAAGCATATGGCAGTGGTGTTGTACAGCCAGTCCCAATGTCTTCGTGACAGTATTCACATTGATGTCACTGCTCAGTATCTCCTCGCAAATCATCTTGAGCTCCTGCATGTCGAACCTGTCCGCGGCTACCAGCAAATGCTCAGCCATGATCGACTCTTCTTCTGGCCCCGTCGTCATCTCCGGCAACGAATCTGTGTACACAAAATGTAGCACGCTCTTGAACACCTGAGGCAGCATATCGTCGATGTGTATGCAGCAAGCCCATGCTGCCAAGGTGCTCTCTCTTGCGAGCTCCGCCTCCAACACCGGCGACATGGAAGCAAGAACACACCTGTGGACGCTGAACGCCTCGGCGCCGACTTGGAACGTGACGTCGGGATCCAACGAGAGACGCTGCTGCAAGTCGTACGCCCTTTCGACGGAGACGACGCACTCGATAGTGAGGCGGTCGTCGACGAGATACTCCGACGCCTCCAAAGACTCCTTGTGGATGAAAAGATCGCAGCCGTACCAGTCAAGTTTAGAGTACTCCCATACGCCTGAGCAGGAGTGACCAGGCACGGGTTCCCCGGCACGATCGAGCAAAGTGAAACTAACTCGTGCCTTGACAGGTTCGTCGGTGACTGCTCTGCCGCCAGCGCCGGCAATGAAGATTGAGATGTAGTCTGCGCTGGAGGTGGAGCGGCCGTTGGGGTAGTAGTAGATGCACCAGGAGCAATCCCCAGCCTTGAAAGGGGGAAACGCGATCGGCTGCCCATTGCGGCACTGCTCCTTCATGAACCCGTAGTGATGTACCACGAGCCGGTAGCTCCTCGTCACCGGGCCAGGCGATGCAAAATCCAACGTCGTCGCCATGGCCGTGGCGGCGAGGGTTTTTGACGAGATTCGATTCGTTCGACGCAAACCACAGATGCGTGTCCGGGCTGGGCAGGTGGAGTTGTGGAGTTGCGGTCTCGCGGGGCGAGTTTTGGCGAACCAAGGATGGGGGCTTTTATACAACGCGTCGGTTGGCTCGAATTACCTCTGAACGACCGTCATCGGACTCGAATTCTTCTCGGAGTCGGCGGGGTTCTCAGAGCTGCGCATTGCTTCCCGCTCCTGAAGAGGCACACGGCACACCGCATCAGGGGCGGAGACAAGGCCAAGTCGATTCACCTCCTAAACTTCTCGCTGTCTCATCAGATACTTAGACTGCCTAGAGTATTAAATATAGACTAGTTACGAAACTAAATGCACAGATTGAGACTATTTTACGAGACGAATTTTTTAAACCTAATTAGTCCATGATTCGACAATGTGGTGTTATAGTAAACTTGTGTTGATGACGGATTAATTAGGCTTAATAAATTTGTCTCGCGGATTACTAGTGGATTCTGTAATTTATTTTTTATTAGTATTTGAACATCATATACGACACCCCCACGTGACACCTCCTAAACTTTAGTCCTGGATCCAAACACCACTCCGGATCCATTTTCTTTTTCTTTTCTTTCTTCCGAACCGGAATGTACCCTTTTCCATGAAAAACGGATTCTTTTTCAAAGAACGGCAAAAATCTTTGCCGAGATTTTTATTTGATGGAGACAAAAAAAAAATCTCTGCCAAATTGTTTAAGTGAAAAACTATGCCCAAAAGGCATACAACTAGGAGAGTGTGCCACTCCTCCCACACAACTCTAGAACAACGACCAAACAACTAACAACTTCATGACATTACTTACTCAACCTTGAGCCAACGTGATCAAAAGTTAAAACGACCCAACTAGCAACTCAACTCCACTGACATCTAGCTAACAACTAAAGCAACTCAGAACATCTCAACCCAAAACCGATTGGCAAACCAACTTACTCAGACAAACCAACATCGAGAACAACTAAAAAATTCAATGCGTTACCAAGCACCACCATCAACACAAGTTGGAGCACCGCCATGTCTAAACGACAGACAGTAGGAGTGAAAACAACAGAGTTAGAAGAGCCTAGCAACACCCTCAGAAAGGAAACGACGCTAAAGCAACCGATGATGCTAGCCCACTATGGAAAGGTTTTCATCTACAAATCCTAGCATCGTAAGAGAAGAGAAACTAAAAGGACATCTCCAACAAGGAACCCACATCTGCAAATGTCGTCGTCGAAGCTTTCGCCGTGACCTAAAGCTAGCAACCCACCCACCACGGCCCGCTAGAGCCCCCTACAAAGGATGCTTATCCCAAAGGAAAGCGCCAGTGATGGCATAGGGGCGTCCTCACTGACACTGGACACCACCACGCACACCGCGAGTGTCCCTGCCACACGCGCAACAATGGGAAGATGTCCTTGGCCCACCAAGGAGACGGGAAGCAGGGAGGTGAGGGTGGTGGCCGCTGTGTTGTAGTGCGGACCCACTGCCTTGAGAAGCTATAGACTGAAGACCGACCACCGCCCCGAGGAGGACAAGCGACGCACCAAAGACCCAAGCCAGCCAAGCAGAGTCCCCATGGCTATCTCAACCCCTAGCCACAGAGGGAACGCCCTAGAGCCACCACCAACGAGGGAACGCCGAATTCGACTGCGGAATTGACAGATCAGACCATGGACCTAGCAGATCTAGCCATAGATCTCATGGATCTGACCACCCTAGAGCCAACAAGGCCACCACCACTAAAACCAGGAGCAAGGACTGGTGACCACCAAAATGAGGATGCAAAGAGCACAATAGGGGAAGAGGAAAGGAATCCTAACCATCGCTGTCATCGCCACTACATGAAACCCCAAGCCAGCTGGCTCTGGCGGTGACAAAACGCAAGGACACGTTATCGGAGGGCGATGGCGTGGGCATCTCACGTCCACCCGAGCTGCCCAAGAGGAGGATGTGAGCATCGACAATCATTAAGAATGGAAATCAAGAACAAAGTTCAAGGGTATCGACCTAGGGGACGTATAAAAGGATTTACATCCACACTTGACTCATATGAACATCAGACCTAACCACTCACAACCACCTGGACCACAAAGCATCATGATGGTATTAACCAACATAGATCACAGTTCTTAGATGAAGCCTTGCAAAGACAAACAAAAAACAAAAGATATTTCATCCATTTCAGATCTCTTCAAGGTAGACACCATCACAATCAACCTTGAACAAATTTGAAATGCATGAAATATCTTTCGTTTTTGTTTATCTTTGCATGGCTCCATCTAAAAACTGTGATGTATGCTAGTTAGTACCATCATGATGCTCCGTGGTGCAATTGGTTGTGAGTGGTAGGTTTGATGTTCACATGAGTCAAGCGTGGATGTAAAGCCTTTTATACGTACCCTAAGTCGATATCGTTGAACTTTGTTCTTGATTTTCATTCTTAATGACTATCGACGCTTGCGTCATCCTCTCTGGCAGCTCGGGTGGACCCGAGATGCTTGCGCCATCGCCCTCCCCTCACGTGCCCTCACATCTTGTCGCCACCGGAGCTAGCTTCCAAGGTCTCGAGCTGCGACAATGACGGCATCGGTGAGGCTTCCTTTTCCCTTCACATGTGGTGTTCTTTCGCTTCCTCATTTTGGTGGTTGCTAGTATATGCTCCTTTGTTTCAGTGGTAGTGGCCTTGTTGGCTTCGGGGTGGTCAGATCCACAAGGTGCATGGCTAGTTTTGCTAGGTCCATGGCCGGATCTGTCGAATCTGAAGTTCCCTCATTGTTGGTGGATGCAATTGTGTGGCTGGCTCAAGTCTCCGGCACGTTGCCGGTCCTCCCCGGGTGGTGGTCGGCCTTTCTGTTGTAGCTTCTCGGGGCGGTGGGTCAGCACTATGACACTGTATCTTTGGTGGGGCCAAGGACATATTCCCATTGCTCCGCATGTGGTGGGGGCAACCACGGTGCATGTGGTGGTGGTATCCAGTATCAGCAGAGATGCCCGTATGCCATCATCAGCGCTTTCCTTTAGGACAACCATCCTTTGTAGGGGGCTCAGGGCAAAAGCTTGGACCACGGTGTCTGTGCACGCTGCTTCCTCATTAGAGACGTCCTTTTCGGACATCTCCTCCTACCGTGCTAGGATTTGCAAATGAAAACGTTCCCATGGTGAGCTAGCATCATCGGTGCCTTTAGTGTTGTTTCCTTCCTGAAGGTGTTGCTAGGCTCTTCCGGCTCTGTTGTTTCGCTACTACAGTCTGTCGTCTGGCCACGATGGTGCTCGAAGTTATGTTGGTGGTGGTGCTCGGCAACACATCGAGTGTGTTAGTTGTGCTCGGTGTTGGTTTATCTGAGTAAGTTGGTTTGATAGTTGGTTCCTAGGTTGAAATGTTCTGAGTTGCTTTAGTTGTTGCTATATGTCAGTGAGTTGAGTTGCTAGTTGGATCGTTTTGACCAAGTTGGTTTAAGGTTGAGTAAGTAGTGGCTTAAAGTTATTAGTTGTAGTTGTTTGGTCGTTGTACTGAAGATGTGTGGGATGAGTGGCACGCTCTCCTGGTTATGTGGTTTTTAGGTTTGGTTTTCATTCAAAAAAACTAGGCGAACTTTCTTTCTTTTTATTTCTCCGTCTAATAAAAACCGCAACAAAGCTTTTGTTGTCCTTAAAAATTCCGCTTTTAATGAAAAAGGGTATATTTCATCCGGAAGAAAGAAGAAAAGAAAATTAAGGAAACACTATACATGAGGTGCTTGTTTTTTTTCTTTTCATACCGGCGATAAATCAGGATTGTTGGATCTTGAACATGAGCGCTCGAGGCTGCAACGCTTGCCCCTGCCTCCCACTGGCCTGCCCCGTCCACGGCGACCTCCTGACCACTGCTGCTAGCTCCGCTATCCCCTGCCGCGCTAACCCGGCGTCACGGGGCCATACCTATGCCCCCCTGCCCCACCCTGGGCCAACCGCTGTCCACCACTGCTTCGGCCGCCGGTGACCCTACCGCCCGCCATCTCCGCCTTGCCGATCTACCACCCCCTCCCCCGAGCTCCTTTCTAAGGCCGCAGCAGGGTGCAGCACCTCTAACACCCAACGCGTTCAGTCTCGGTCGCCTGGAAGATGTTCAGTTTCCAGGCGACTAAACTGTAGGAGATGTGAAACAAAAGTTGGATCCGCAGTGGTGAATCTGGCCGAACTCGCTAGGCCTGTACTCGATTGTTGAAGGCATCATGATAGAAGATGAAAACCGGCAATCTGTACCGGGTCCAAGTTACTAATGAAATGCACAATCATTACAGCACTGTTTCTTGGCAACCTATTCACCGTTTGTGAAGTAAGTTACAGGATCTACAGATAAGTCGGTTTCTGCAGACAAATGTGAGATTTTTTTTTTTTGACAATTTTAGTTGTACTCTAGTCTAAACAGTTACAGGATCTGCAGAGGAGTGACCGCGACCGTCTTCCACCTGGCGCGCCAACTCTACCGTCCCAGCGCGTGCAGCTTTCCGTCTGCCGCCTGCCCGTCTCTCCGGCGTGGCGAGCATGCATCCGCCCCGCACCTGCTCTGCCGGGCCCGCAGCTCTCCTCTCGGATCCTTCTCTCCCTCGCTGCACAGGCTCCCACGGTCTGCACAACAGCACAAGGCTCCCCCAACAGCAGAAAAGGCAGCCAAGCCAAGCGGCCGAAGCTCTTATCCACCGCCCGGCGCCCGCGCTGACCGCTTGGCGAGACCAACCCTGCGGAAGAGCGATCGCGTCCACCTTGTTCGCCGCCGCTCGGCCAATGGCCAATGCTCAGCGCGCCGCCTCTTCTTTACCCTCCGCCGCACGGCTCCACCATGCCGCGCCATGACGCGCGGGACAACGGCGGCATCGGCCCCTGTTCCTCGACGCTCCCCACGAGCAAGGCGCACAAGGCCCCTTCCACGAGTCCGGTGGAACCTCCCGTCCCCGTCTGTAGGTTGTCCTCGCCGTGCCCCGACAAGACGTCGGAGCGAACACGCCTTCCTCCCCATCGTCGTCCGCACCGCGACCAAGGGCGCCGAGGGTGGGGGAGCGCTGTACGCCGAGGCTTCGCCGTGCAGCCCCGAGCCACACACGTCAGCACCAACCACCGGCCACCGTCATGGCTTCACCGCTCGGACACTCGCGCCCGCCGCCCAGGCAAAGGGTGTGGCCACCACCAACACCAATCGCGGCCCTCGCCAATCCACTCGTCCGCTCGTGTTTCGCTTAGGGTCTGCGACGCACGGACACGCACACCGACGCGCGCACTGGCCTCGCCCCGAGTCACCACGCGAGCACGGCGCACGCACCCACGCCCGTTGCTGCAATCAAGCACCGCGTCCACGAACAAATGAGCCATTCCCCAGTACTCAACCCAGTTGCTTAGCCCTCTTGAGTGCACCGCCATCGTCCGAAAAGCTAGCTAGGCCGCCGTGCCGCTCAGAGCGCGAACCGGCCGCCAACCATGCCTCGACCGACGACCAGCCATCTGCTTCTCTCTCCTATACTAGCTGCCACACGCCTCGGCACGAACGTGGTCCGCAGGCACATCGATATACCGTCGAACAGCTACCGAGCGTAACAAACAACGCCCCTGCTCACATAGCTCTGAACCGTTTGCGGCACCAAATCCACACCAAAGGCCAAAAACGGCCCAATAAGGAGGCCAAGATGAGAACCCAGCCAGCCAACTATAATATAAGCTTCAGAATTTGCACTTGGTCCTCCTCCCTCCGCCCCTCATTGCAGCAAATTAAGGAAGGTTCTCGACTTCGACCACCCCGTCGGCTCCCTCCTTCGTGAGAGGCCTCCAAGGCGTTCGCGACATGGGTGATCACACCCCCAAGGCTAAGGACGAGGCCTCGAGCGCCGGGAACACGGCGGCGGCGAGGAGGACCGGGGCGCAAGGCGGTGATGACAGCGCCAGCGGATGTTCCTCGCACGCCGAGAAGAAGGCGGCGAGGAGGACCGGGGTGTTCGACGGCGATGACGGCGTTCGCGGATTGTCTTCGCACGCAGGGAACAAGGCGGCGAGGCGGACCTTGGCGTACCGCGACGAGGAAAGCTACCGCCACGCGGCCGCGTCGGGGGCCCTGCCCAGCCGACGTGCAAGTGAAGATGCGGTTCCAGTGCCCGGCACCGATGAGCGAGGTCTATTTGGCGACGCAAAGAAGCTCAAGAAGGCCGACTCTACCGTCCCTGTCGTTCTTGGCGGAGGTGAGTAGGGGGGAAATTTGTTCTTCGTCTACGGTTTATGCTTCTTGAATCTTGATTCGGACATAACATTGGGTTGCAGGCATTTCAGGGTCTGGGGGCAGCGGCGGCTCTACCGTCCCCGTCGTTCTTGGCGGAGGTGCGTAAGGGGGAATTGTGCGCGCTGTTCTTGGTCAACGGTTTATGCTTCTTGAATCTTGATTCAGACATAACATTGGTTTGCAGGCATTTCAGGGTGTGCGGGCAGCGGCGGTCAGGTTCGCCCGGGAGCGCTTCACGAGGTTGGCACATTGGGGTCCGTGAGAGGTATTGGCCTATTGGGTCCGGTATTCGTTAGATCACCCGTTCTTGTTCTTTGTTCTTTGACGATGGTTCTTGTTCTTTGTTCTTCGATGATGGCCAGCCCAACAGTTTTTGTTACGTTCTTGCAGCCGGTGGTACAGAGGGAGGTCTGAAGCCTCAAAGCGCCGGCTTATCGACCTCTACGATATAGGGCGAATCAATAAGACTGCTCTAGCCGCTGTGGGAGGAGAGATGCCAGCTTTTCTTCGCGTCGCTGCTGAGAATGAGGCTATCAAGGCGGCCGCTCCGCGAATGGAAGCCATCGCCAGGAGCCTCCGGATGACAGGAGGCCTTCAAGCTCGAGCCCCAGTCCAGCGCCGGCAGCAGCCCCGGCTGCAGACCGACCCCGAGCCCCAGCCTGACCCTGAGCCCCAGCTCGAGCGGCGGCCGCTTCTCCAGCCGGACCGATCCTGTCCGCGCTGCCACATGAACAGCGGCACTGTCGGGCCGCACCACCTCTGCAAGTGCGTGCGCTGCTCCAAGAGTACAGACCTGTGTCCTTTCTGCTTCCTAGCTGCAATACCAAAGACCGAGTGCTCACGAGGCAGGTAGCAGGTACGCTGGTGCTTGATCACGTATGCTCATGTGACATTTGCCATGATTGTCCGAGGTGCGATTTAGAGAAGCTGCCGCGGCCATTACCACGCAGGGATGGCGCTTGTCCGTGTTGTTTAGAGAGTGCGGGTAATGCCTCAAGTCACTTATGTTTGTGTTTAGAGTGCAAGCTTCTGCCTGGCTCTGCTTGCCCATACTGCGCGCTCGCTGAAGTACCTTCCCCAATCAACCCCTTTGACCTCATTAGGGTAAGAGCTTATTCTCTGAAGTAAGACTTGGGCATCTAAGATTGTTTGTATGATGGATAATACAAGTGCAAGGCTTGGGCATCTAAGATTGTTTGTATGGTGCTATGCAAGGATAAGAGCTTATTTTCAGTAGCTGACTACCTGAAGGACAAATTCTGGTGATACTGATACCTGTCGTATGACAGATAACCCTTGTCACTCAGCATATAAAGAACACACACAATCCATGAACACAGTCAAAACAGCAGATCCAGATAAAACTCCAAATGATAGAAACAAATTATGTATGCCAAGACAACCATCAACCATGTTTACATTACAGTAATGAAGCTGCCACACAGCAAGGCATCATATGTTTTGAGGAACAACACTATGGGACTCGATCATAGCAGAAACTTGGACACAAGAGACTCGACCTTCCATCAGACACGGCAAACTGAACTCGGTACCCCAGCCCCTGTCCAAACCTTTAGTGGCCACCACGGAGACGTAGAACCAGGTGGAGTTTAGACTCCTTCTGGATGTTGTAGTCTGCCAATGTGCGGCCATCCTCAAGCTGCTTACCAGCAAAGATCAGGCGCTGCTGGTCCAGCGGGATGCCCTCCTTATCCTGGATCTTTGCCTTCACATTGTCGATCGTGTCAGAAGACTCGACCTCTAGGGTGATGGTCTTGCCAGTCAGTGTCTTCACAAAAATCTACATACCACCACGGAGGCGGAGCACTAAGTGGAGGGTAGACTCCTTCTGAATGTTGTAGTCGACAAGAGTGCGGCCATCCTCGAGTTGCTTTCCAGCAAAGATGAGGCGCTGCTGGTCTGGTGGGATGCCCTCCTTGTCTTGAATCTTTGCCTTTACATTATCAATCATATCAGAAGACTCAACTTCAAGTGTTATGGTCTTCCCAGTCAGAGTCTTGACAAAGATTTACCTGCCTCCCCTTAGCCCCCGACGCGGCCGTGTGGTGGACGATTTCCTCGTCGCCGTACGCCACGGTCCGCCTCGCCGCCATGTTCTCGGCGTACGACCAACATCCGCGGGCGCTGCGATCTGCGATGTGCACCCCGGTCCTACTCAACGCCGTGTTCCCTGCGTGCGACGACAATCCGCGGACCAATGTCAATCAAGATTCAAGAAGCATGAGCCGTAGACGAAGAACAGCGCGCACAATTTCCCCCTACTCACCTCCGCCAAGCACGACGGGGACGGTTGAGTCGGCCTTCTTGCGCTTCTTCGCGTCGCCGTCTAGACCTCGCTCATCACCGCCGTGCGCCGCGGTCCTCCTCGCCGCCGCCGTGTTCCCGGCGCTCGAGGCCTCGTGCTTAGCCTCAGGGGTGTGATCACCCATCTCGCGAACGCCTTGGAGGAACACCCTAGTCCTCGCCGCCTTCTTCTCGGTTTGCGACGAACATCCGCTGGCGCTGTGTTCGCCGCCGTACGCCGCGGTCCTCCTCGCCGCCGCCGTGTTCCCGGCGCTCGAGGCCTCGTGCTTAGCCTCGGGGGTGTGATCACCCATCTCGCGAACGCACCGAGAGAAAGGAAGGGAGCCAATGTGGTGGTCGAAGTCCAGAACCTTCTTGGCTGGCTGCAATGAGGAATGGAGGGAGGACCGAGTGCGAATTCTGAAGCTTATATTGGGCCGTGTTCGGCCTTTGCTGTGGATTTGGTGCGAAAAAAGTCCACCTTTTCTCTTTCAAATTTTGCGAAAGTCCGCTTTTCCTCCCTGAACTTCAAAACCGGGCAAACCACCTTCCTCAACTTTTGAAACCATGTGTTTTACCTCCCCGGCCCGGCTATAAGCGGTTTTGAAGGCGGTTTTGTTTTTTTCTTTTTTATTTATTTCGGCTGAATCTTTAAAAAATCATAGTAAATCACAAAAAAATCATAAAATGAAAAATCCAATCTTGTTGGACTCTACATGAGTAGATCTACACAGTGAACATATAATATGATATGCTTTAGTACAAAGTTATTGATGTAGATTTTGATCTATTCTTTTCTGTAATTAATTGGAATAATTCATAACTGTAGTTTCTATGGTTCAATTATGGTGAAATTTTTATGGTAGCCTAATTATTGTATGTTTAAACTATAGTAAAAATTTCATACTCATTTGATCATGTATAACTTAGTTATAGATTTATTTAGGGTTAAATCTAAATAATCTATAACTAAGTTATACATGATCCAATGAGTATAAAATTTTTACTACAGTTCAAGCATACAATAATTAGGTTAGTATAAAAATTTTACCATAATTGGATAATAGAAACTGCAGTTATGAATTATTCCAATTAATTACAGAAAAGAATAGATCAAAATCTACAGCAAAAACTTTATACTAAAGCATACCATATTATATGTTCACTGTGTAGATCTACTCATGTGGAGTCCAACAAAATTAGATTTTCTATTTTATGATTTTTTTGTGATTTACTATGATTTTTCAAATATTCAGCCGAAATAAATAAAAAAGAAAAAGACAAAACGGCCTTCAAAACTGCTTATAACCAGGTCAGGGAGGTAAAACGCACGGTTTCAAAAGTTGAGGGAGGTGGTTTGCCCGGTTTTAGAGTTCAGGGAGGAAAAACATACTTCCTCAAAAGTTAAGGGAGGAAAAGTGGACTTTTTCCATTTGGTGCCGCAAACGGTTATGTGAGCAGGGGCGTTGTTTGTTACGCTCGGTACCTGTTCGACGGTATATCACTGTGCCGTCGATGGCTAGCGTGTCACGTGCTGTGGACCGCGTTCGTGCCGATGCATGTCACAGCAGCGTGGCAGCGTAGTAGGAGAGAAGCAGATGGCTGGTCGTCTGTCAAGGCGTGATTGGTGGCCGGTTCGCGCTCTGAGCGGCACAGCGGCCTAGCTAGCTTTTCGGATGACGGCGGCGCGCGCAAGAGGGCAAAGCAACTGGGTTGAGTACTTTAGTGCCAAAATCCTAGGGAATGGTTCATTTGTTTGTGGACGCGGTGCTTGATTGCAGCAACAGGCGTGGGTGCGCCGAGCTCGCGCGGTGACTTGGGGCGAGGCCAGTGCGTGCGTCTATGCGTCGCAGACCCTAAGCGAACACGACCAGGCGCGTGAACTGGCGAGGGCCGCAATTGGTGTTGGTGGTGGCTACACCCATTGCCTGGACGGCAGGCACAAGTGTCCTAATGAGCAATGACGGTGTGTTAGCATAAACCACGTCATGTACGTGCATGACGTGTGTGTCAGGTTGAGTCGTCCATGACGCGCGTATTCAAGTTCATGTTGGAGTTCATTGACCGGGTCAAATCCGTCGTGTGGGTGGCGTGCGGATATAGAGTCAGTCCAAGTAAGAGTGCATGCTCTACATGGTCTAGTGCATGTGTGTGCATGCATTCTATTTTAGAATTGCATAGTCGGTTGTTGCTAGTCCAACAGCAGCATGTAGAGGTGTGTGGCTGTAAACACAGGAGACCGCTTCTTGGGATGCTATGCGTGGTGGCACCGGTGTCTCTCGAGTTCGTGGCTCGTAGAGAAGTGGACGGAGTGCATGCGTACGTGCAGGCGAGTTGTTGCTCGCTGGTGTGTTGCTGGGCTATAAAGCCGGCTTGTAAACATTGTGTGAGTTGAGCCGAGTCGTGTGTTTGAATAACAGAAGCTAAGATACAAGCGTTCGTTGCCGGCAAGTATATATCTATTGTTCATGTTCTCGTGATCGTCCGACGATCCTCGGTTCTAACAATTGGTATCAGAGCACCTTGGTTAGGGAGTGGAGAGCAACTTAAAGATGTCGACGTTGAAGGTCAGAGACTCGAGCTCCAACAGCCCCGACGATGGCGCACCATGTACGGTCATGGTGGAGCACGTCATCGACGGCATGGCAGAGATCCCAAAGCCTCGTCGTGGGATTTGTTCGTGCCGGTGGCAGCTGGCACGAGGTGGCAATCAACGACGGCGGCGTGCTGAGGCACCGCGCCGTGTGTCGGTTCGCAAGTGCGTGCCTGTGGTGGCATGAGGCACCATGGCAACGGTCCGTTCATCGGTACCTGCCTTGGTACGATTATGGCATGCTGGTGGTGGTGGCGTTCGCCAGCGGCTACGATGCGATGAAGCCCCGGGCCGTGTGTCGATCTATGGAGGTGCGGAGAGGCGGAATCAGAGTATCAACGTGTGTCGCCGGTCAGAGAAATGGTGTGTGTCACCGAGAAGAAGATTGTGGTGTTCGTGCGGAGATGGGGCATGCAGAGATAACCGTGTCAGGTCGGGAGGCCGTAGTGGCGGCCGTGGCGATGAAGACGATGGCAGCTGCAGAAACTCCGACAACACCAAGTTAAGATTAGGGGGAGGCATTGTTCGGTGCGGCTACCGATGAACCGATGCTCCTGTGTGGCGGGACGCACGGTGATGTCGTGGTTTAGGGGGAGATTGTTAGCATAAATCACGTTATGTATGTACATGGTGTGTGTCAGGTTGAGTCGTCGATGGCGTGCGTGTTCAAGCTCGCGTTGGAGTCCATTGACCGAGTCGAGTCCGTCGTGTGGGTGGCGTGCGGACATAGAGTCAGTCCAGGCAAGAGTGTGCGCTCTACATGGTCTAGCGCATGTGTGTGCATGCATTCTATTTTAGAATTGCATAGTCGGTTGTTGCTAAATTCAACAGCCGCATGCAGAGGTGTGTTGCTGTAAGCATAAGGGACCGCTTCTTAGGATGCTATGCGTGGTGGCGCTGGTGTCTCTCGAGTTCGTGGCTCATAGTGAAGTGGACAGAGTGCATGTGTACGTGCGAGTTGTTGCTCGCTGGTGTGTTGCTAGGCTATAAAGCCGGCTTGTAAACATTGTGTGAGTTAAGTCGAGTCGTGTGTTTGAATAATACTTCCTCCATCCCAAATTATAAGACATTTGACTTTTTTTATCCTAAGTTTGACCACTCGTCTTATTCAAAAAATATGTGCAGACATAGTCAAATTTAAGTCATTTCTGAAGAACTTTTATTAATAAACCAAGCCACGACAAAAGAAGTTATATTTTACATAAATTTTTAAATAAGACGAGTGGTCAAACTTAGTGTCAAAGAAGTCGAACATCTTATAATTTAGGATGGAGGAAGTAGAAGTCAAGATACAGGCGTTCGTCGCTGGCAAGTCAATATCTATTGTTCATGTTCTCGTGATCGTTCGTCGATCCTCGGTTCCAACATGGTGGCCGATGGTTGGTGCTGACGTGTGTGGCTCCCCACCCTCGGCGCCCTTGGTCGCGGTGCGGACGACGACGGAGAGGAAGGCGTGTTCGTGCCAACGTCTTGTCGCGGCGAGGACAGCCTACAACCGGGGACGGGACGACAGGTTCCACCGGACTCGTGGAAGGGGCCTTGTGCGCCTTGCTCGAGGGGAGCGTCGAGGAAGAGGGGCCGATGCCGCCGTTGTTCCGCGCGTCATGCGTCGCACGGCATGGTGGAGCCATGCGGTGGAGGGTAAATAAGAGGCGGCGCGCTGAGCAGAGGCCGAGCGGCGGCGAACAGGGTGGACGCGATCACTCTTCGGCGGGGTTGGTCTCGCCAAGCGGTGACCGCGGGCGCCAGGCGGTGGATAAGAGCTTCGTTTGGCCGCTTGGCTGCTTTTCTGCCGTCGGGGGAGCCTGCGCAGCGAGGGAGAGAAGGATCCGAGATTCCGAGGGGAGAGCTGCGGGCCCGGCAGAGCAGGTGCGGGGCGGATGCGTGCTCGCCACGCCGTGAAGACGGGCAGACGGCAGACGGAAAGCTGCACGCGCTGGGACGGATAGAGTTGACGCCAGATGTGGAAGGCGGTCGCGCGAGCTGGACGCCAGCGGGTCACTCCTCTGCAGATCCTGTAACTGTTTAGAGTATATACAAAACTGTCCAAAAAAAAGCGATCTCACGTTTGTCTGCAGAAGCAGAACCGACTATCTGCGTCAACAGTAACTTAGTTCACATATGGTGAATATGGCAATGTTTAGTTACTTCAAAATTTTAAAAATTTTACAAGATTTCCCGTCACATCAAATCTTTGGACACATGCATGGAGCATTAAATATAGGTAAAAAAAATAACTAATTGCACAGTTTGTCTGTAAATGTCGAGACGAATCTTTTGAGCCTAGTTAGTCCATGATTGGATAAATTTTACCAAATAACAACGAAAAGTGCTACATAAATTTTACACACACTTTACAACCATCTAAACACACCCTATGTTGCAAAGAAACAATGTTGTAATGATTGTGCATTTCATTTGTAACTTGGATCAGGTACAGATTGCTAATTTTCATCTTCTGTCATGGTGCCTTCAACAATCGAAGTACAGGCCTAGCGAGTTCGGCCAGATTCACTACTTCGGATCAAAGTTTTTTTTTTCTTTTTTTTCTTCTTTCAAACCGTAATAGATCTTTTTTTCACTAAAAACCGAATTTCTTTCGAGGGACAATAAAGTTCTACCGCGATTTGTATCGGACAGAGAAATAAAAAGGAAAAATAGCGGCCCCTTTTTCATGAAATCAGGCCTAAAAACCAGTTAAATAGGAGGAATGCCACTCATTCCCGCATAATTCCGGTAGAACAACCAATAGCTTCAAGCCACTACTTACTCAACGGAAACTCAGTCAAGGTTGAGTAAGTAATGACTTGAAGTTGTTAGTTGTTTGGTCATTATACCGGGATCATGCGGGAGGAGTGGCACACTGTCCTAGTTGTATGTTTTTTAAGGCTCGATTTTCACTTAAAAATTTTAGCTTGTATTTTTTATTTTTATTTCTCTATCTAATAACAATCTCGGCAAAGATTTTGCCGTTCTTCGAAACAAAAAATCCATTTTTAAAGGAAAAGACAAAATGGTATATTTCAGTTCCGAAGAGAGAATAAAAAAGAAAAGAAAAGAATCCGGAATAGTGAATCTGGCCGAACTCTCTATGTCCTATTTGGTAGGGCTCCATCTGATTCTGATTCTCTGTGGAATCTGATTCTTTGAGAGAAGTGATCCTGTGACTGAAAGTGATTTTTATTCTTTAGCATAAATAAACTCTCAAAATCATGATGAAGAATCACCTCACATAATCAGAAGAAATTACTTTTTCAGCTTTCAGCCTCTTAGTTTATTTCAGAGAATCACCTCACGAAATCAGCAGAGAATCACTTCTATCTGAAAAACTGTTTGGCAGAGCTCCCGATGAATTTAACAGATAATAGCTCTGCCACAAGGCCTGTACTCGATTGTTGAAGGCATCATGACAGAAGATGAAAATCAGAAATCTTCGGAGTGATGGGAGCAATGCAAGAGACAGGAAGTACTGTAGGGGACTCCGAGAAGATGTGGTTATGTGCCTGTTCAGGAGCGGGAAGCAAGGCGCAGCGCCGACTCCGAGAAGAATTCGAGTCCGATCACGGTTGTTCAGCGATGCGAGCCAACCGACGCGTTGTAAAGCTGCCATCCGTGGTTTGCGAAAACTCGCTCCGCAAGACCGCAAGTCCACAACTCCATATACGATACGATCCTCTGCCCCCAAACACGCGTGCTTGCGTGTCAGAGAAGCCCATCTAGATCCCGTCGCTATTTTGCATCTGTGGCTTGCGTCGAATCGAATCTCGTCAGCATCAAATCCTCGCCGCCATGGCCATGCCGACGACCTTGGATTTTGCATCGGCTGGTCCCGTGACCAGGACATCCCGGCTCGTGGTCGATCACTACTGGTTCAAGAAGGAGCAGTACCGCAACGGGCAGTGGATCAAGTCTACCCCCTTCAAGGCTGGGCATTGCTCCTGGTGCATCTACTACTACCCGAACGGCAGCTCCACCTCCAGCGCAGACTACGTCTCAATCTTCATTGCCCTCGCCGGCGCCGGCGGCAGAGCCACCGAAGAGCCTGTCAAGGCACGAGTTAGGTTCACTTTGCTTGATCGTGCCGGGGAACCTGTACCTGATCACTCCGTATGCTCAGGAGTATGGGAGTACCCCAGAGTCGGCCACGAGCAAGGCTGCAGTCGTTTCATCCGCAAGGAGTTTCTGGAGGCATCGGAGTACCTCGTCGACGACTGCTTCACCATCGAGTGCGTCGTCTCCGTCGACAGGGCGCACGACTTGCAGCGGCGTCTCTCGTTGGATCCCGACGTCACGTTCCAAGTCGGCGGCGAGGCGTTCAGCGTCCACAGGTGTGTTCTTTCAGCCAAGTCGCCGGTGTTTCAGGCAGAGCTCGCAAGAGCAGGGTGTTGTTGCATACAAATCGATGATATGCTGCCTCAGGTGTTCAAGAGCATGCTACATTTTGTGTACACAGATTCGTTGCCGGAGATGACGGGGCCAGAAGAGTCAATCATGGCTGAGCGTTTGCTGGTAGCCGCGGATAGGTTCGACATGCAGGAGCTCAAGCTGATTTGCGAGGAGATACTGAGCAGTGACATCAATGTGAATACTGTCACGAAGAAATTGAGACTGGCTGTACAACACCAGTGCCATACGCTTAGGGATGCCTGCATTGAGTTCCTTGAAGATCCTCCGGTTCTCGAAGCGGTCATGGCAATCGATGATGACATACTCGAGCTTGTGGCTAAAAATTGCCCTATGCTTTTGAAGGAGATGTGGGCGTATGAGGGTGACCCAATGCAAGACGAGTTGATCATGTGCTTTTGAGGAATTTGCTGGCAGAAATCTCTCGTAAAAGTACTATGTTCGTTTGCTTACAAATTTAAGAAGTGGGCTGCTGGCCGGGTGATGACTGATCAACCAATTCAGTTACGTTTGCTTGCAAAGAAGTGAGCTTCTGAGGAATGCATTACAGTTCTTGTTGTTATATGTATGGGTAGTTCTGTATCCTCAATACGAAATAGCATGTGCGATGCCCTTTCTATGTTTTGTTTTCTTTCATTACTCGTATCCCTTGAGTTGAGTGGTGGAGTTCTTCAGACGACAGGTGCAAGAAAGTAATCTTTTTATTTTCTAATGTCATGTGCAGTTATATTTCTCATTTACTCATCTATAATACTTAAGAATTTATTGTTGAGTAATCATCATGTCATTTGCGAAAACCCCTGAAAAAATTTGAAAACCATTGCAAACATATGCAACATCCAAATAAAACACTTGCAAACATACGTATGAAACACCTAAAAACACTTGAAACATATGTTTGCAACATGGATGTATATGCAACATCCAGATCTACTTTTGCAA
This sequence comes from Saccharum hybrid cultivar R570, assembly GCA_038087645.1. NCBI lineage: Eukaryota > Viridiplantae > Streptophyta > Magnoliopsida > Poales > Poaceae > Saccharum > Saccharum hybrid cultivar. The sequence continues at coordinate 823,033 of JAQSUU010000296.1, forward strand.
CATTGAGATAAAACACTTGCAACATACGTCTAGAACAAATGAAACATTTAGAACATACACTTGAAACATACGTGTATAGCCACTACAATATGTGCAATATCCCGATCTACCTTTGCAACATAAATATACAATATTTGCAGCATACTTCTAAAATATTTGAAACACTTGAAACATACTCTTGCAACATGCGGTTCTCAACCTTCTTCTTGTACGACGCAACACAGAGCGGGGGAACAGCCTATTCCGGCAAGCCAGCGGCCGTGGATGGTGGCGTGGCTTGGCAACGGCCAGCTGCGCCTGCCCTAAGCCCGGCTAGCGACAACAACCCCCTCTCCCGGTCACCTGGCCTAGGCGCGTGCGAAGGACGGAGCACGGCATGGGGCGGAGGCGGGGATGGGGTGCGCCGTGGGGGATGGCGGTGGCGGCACGCCGAAGTGGGCCGCGGCGCGGCAGAGTGGGGCGGGCGGCCTTGCTGTGCGGCCCAAAGTGGGGAGAGGAGCATGAAGCGGCGCGGGATGGGAGTGGATGCGGCACCGCTGCGCTGGAGAAGGCCACGGCGAGGAGCCTCGTGCTGGAGAAGGGAGCCACGCTGTCCTTTTTTTTTTTTTGAGAAGCGGACTGACGAGAGGCGCGGGATAAGACGGAGTGCGGTCTGGCCAGTTCGTCCGGACATCCTAGAGCATTACCGAGTTCAGAAACATAGAGCGAAGACAGGAATTCAACCTGATAAACTCATTTTAGGAGTGTCTGTATTTTCTTCACACATAAATAGTTCAACTGAGATTCAGATACAGATGTGCGTCCATAGGTTCTCAAACAAATCTGCTAGCTTACTCGTCAACCAGTATTACAGTGAAATGGCAGTGCATTGGTATTAATTTCAAATAGAGTATATAAGTATATTCATTGAAGTAGAACTCTTGTGTTCATTTCAGACTATCTGAAGGTCAAATTTCTGGCGATACTTGTCGTATGACAGATAACCCATGTCACTCAGCATATAAACACACACAATCAATGAATATAAGTTTACCAGGCAATTTTCCTCATAAAAAAAAGGTAGCAATCACAGTGAGATCAGCAGACCAGCTAAAACGCAAAATGACAGAAACAAATTCTGTATGCCAAGACAAAAACCATGTTCACTTATCCATTACGGTAATCAAGCTGCTACAAAGAAAGGCAGCATATGTTTTGCGGAGAAACTTGGACACAAGAGACTCTGACCTCACATCGGCGACAAACTGAACTCAGTAACTTGGACACAAGAGACTCGATCTCACATCAGACACGACAAACTGAACTCAGTAACCCAACCATCCCAGACCTTTAATGGCCACCACGGAGGCGCAGAACCAGGTGGAGTGTGGACTCCTTCTAGATGTTGTAATCCGCCAGGGTGCGGCCGTCCTCAAGCTGCTTACCAGCAAAGATCAGGCGCTGCTGGTCCGGCGGGATGCCCTCCTTATCCTGGATCTTTGCCTTCACGTTGTCGATCGTGTCAGACGACTCAACCTCCAGGGTGATTGTCTTGCCAGTCAGCGTCTTCACAAAGATCTGCATACCACCTCGGAGCCGGAGCACCAAGTGGAGGGTGGACTCCTTCTGAATGTTGTAGTCAGCAAGAGTGCGGCCATCCTCAAGTTGCTTTCCAGCAAAGATGAGGCGCTGCTGGTCTGGTGGGATGCCCTCCTTGTCTTGAATCTTTGCCTTTATGTTATCGATCGTATCAGAAGACTCAACTTCAAGTGTTATGGTCTTCCCAGTCAGAGTCTTGACAAAGATTTGCATGCCTCCCCTTAGCCTGAGCACAAGGTGAAGGGTGGACTCTTTCTGAATGTTGTAGTCAGCCAAGGTGCGGCCATCCTCAAGCTGCTTCCCGGCAAAGATGAGGCGCTGCTGGTCTGGTGGAATGCCCTCCTTGTCTTGAATCTTGGCCTTCACATTGTCAATCGTGTCTGAGGTCTCGACCTCCAGTGTGATGGTCTTTCCAGTAAGGGTCTTCACAAAGATCTGCATGCCACCCCTGAGCCTGAGCACAAGGTGGAGGGTAGACTCCTTCTGGATGTTATAGTCAGCGAGTGTCCGCCCATCTTCGAGCTGCTTGCCAGCAAAGATCAGACGCTGCTGATCCGGTGGGATTCCCTCCTTGTCCTGGATCTTTGCCTTGACATTGTCAATTGTGTCCGAGGACTCAACCTCGAGGGTGATGGTCTTGCCCGTGAGAGTCTTCACAAAGATCTGCATCTGCAGAGACAAAAATCACATGGTAAGCTACCATAAAGAGAAAGGCGCTGAAAAAACTAGTGCTTTGAAAAGAATGGTTCAAATCTCAACTATGAAACAGTGGTACCAACAAACGGAGAACACAAACATCTAGATTATATGAACCACGAATTAGAAGAAACAATAGCTCATGCATACCAACAGCCAGTGTGCTAGTTACATTGCTAATTTAGCAAGACAATTCAACATACACAAGCAGAAATATAGAGACAGGATTCAACATTTATAATATGGAAGTGGTCAGTGTATCAACAAGAAATAAGTTTAGCAGTACTTAAAAAAATTTATACATATCCTTCTGACTAAGGTGATAGAAAACAGAACAATCTAAGGTAAAATAGGCAGGGAAGATGCAAGGTCAGATTTAACCATCTCAATTTTCTTTGAAATAATAACCATCTTAATTTTTTTAAGGTAACAGCCATCTTAATTTTGAGCATATGCTAATCAATGAATTGAAATCAAATCATATCAACAGAATTGTGTCAGAGGCAACATGACAGTATGACAGGCATGGTTCAAACTTCTTAACTTTGGTAATTGATAACACACTAATTAATCTATCGAACTGAACTGAAACCTGATTGACACATACAGGACTGTGTTCTGAGGCAACACTACAGTAATGATTTAGCCATAATTTAGATGATACACCAAATAATCTATTGAATTAAAACATAATTCTATGATATCTGCAGGAATACGTTCTGAGGCAACATGATAGGAATGATTTAACCCTCTTAATTTTGATACAATACATTTTGAATCAAACCCAAACTATACGATATCTACAGGATGTCGTTCCAGAACAGAAATACCACGGCTTTTATGGACAGCAACAAGCCAAAAACTGAACGAAATAACTAAAAGTAACCATCGAATAAGATTATATGAATCATGAATTAGAAGAAACAACAACTCATGCATACCAACTGCCAATGTGCTAGTTACATTGCTAATTTAGCATGACAACTCAACATACCCAAGCAGAAAATATATAGACATTAGACAGGATTCAACATTTATAATCTGAAAGGGGTCAGTGTATCAACAAGAAATAAGTTTAGCACTACTTCCCAAAATCCATACATATCCTTCTGACTAAGGTGATCAGAAACGGATCAATGAAGTATGATAAGCAGGGAAGATGTGAGGCAACATTTAACCATCTTCATTTTCTTTTAAGTAACAACCATCTTTTTTTTTACATAATAAACATCTTAATTTTGAGCATACTCTAATCAACGAATTGAATTTGAACCAAACCATACCTACAGGACAGTATCAGAGGCAACATAACACTATGACAGGCATGGTTTATAAACTTATTAACTTTGATATTGACAACACACTAATTAATCTATCGAACTGAACTGAAACCTGATTGACATATACAGGACTGTGTTCTGAGGTAACACTATTACTATAGTAATGATTTCGCCATAATTTAGATGATACACCGATCAATCAATCTATTGAATTCAAACATAATTCTATGGTATATGCAAGATTACGTCCGAGGCATCAAGATAGGAATGATTTAGCCCTCTTAGCTTTGAGATAATACATCAATCGATCTTTTGAATCGAACCCTAATAAGTCTATAATATATATAGGATTTCGTTCAAGAACAGAAACACCACGGCCTATAAGCACGGCAACAAGCCAAAAACCGAACTCAGCATGAAAGAATTAACTAAAAGTAACGATCGGACATCACAGACCATGCGAGCAATTCATAAGGATCTTCGTACGGAAGGCGCAGTGGGGATTCGGCCATACACGACCCCACAAATCGAGAGAGAAGGGGGACGAATCGAAGCGGGGGCATACCTTGACGAGACGATCGGGAGGAGAGATCCTTGCTTCGTTGGCTTTCGCGGCGACGGTGCGGTGACTTCGCGATGGGGAATTTGGGATTGACGGAGACCCGGTTGGAGAAATCTGAGGCCGGAGGTGTGGACTTTATAGTGAGGGAACGGAGGGTCTAGTGACGCCACGGCTCACGGCAATGGAATCACACGTGAGCGAGAGGCCGTCGGCCCGTCGCGGAGTCCGCGGTCCGCCCGGCCTGCCCCGCAGGCCACAACAGCCTGACTGGAACCAGCTGCGTGATGGGCTTTCCAGGGCCCCCGCTTAGGCTACGACTGCCCACGTATTAGTGCAGCAGCTCAAACACTCACTGCCATCACGGTTATTTTTGCAAAAACGCAACTGACAGACAGTATTTTTTTTTGTTATACAAACACGATTACACGAAACATCACTATTGATCTTCTGTATCCGTATATCATCCAAGCACCAATTTTCTTTGGATTATGCAGGCACATACTTCCCACAGCAAACGCTCGAGTATCAGTACTGTATCACACATGCATTTCACACACGGTTACTGGTAAAGCACGCCTTATTCATCGACGTAACGACGCTTGAGCACAGCGCTGGCCACGGCCGCGCCGGCCCTTACGGGCCACGGAGGCACGGAACCGCGGGCGTGAGCGCCAGCAGGCACAGGCACGCGCCGAGGATCCACAAGAGGAAGCCGATGAACGCAGCAAGTGGGGTGTTGGCCGCAGCAGGGCTGTTGGCGTTGGCGGGAGCAAAATCAAATGCGGTTGGGATGGTGATGACGAGCGCGCCGCAAAGCAGGAGCGCGCGCCCGGCGTCGAGGCAGAGCTGCTGATGGTTGCGGCGCTCCGGGTCGGCGCCGGGGACGACGAAGACGTTGGCCGGCTGCTGGTTAATACGCGCCGCGCCTCCATACTCAGCCATTGCTGAAATATGCTGCTCAAGTGCACTTTGCCCGGCCTGCTTTAGCGCCTAGCCTCTGTCCTGTTTATATTAGCATAGCTGCATAAGCAAGGAGTTGGCTATGTTTCTCGCGTACATGGTCTGCACTGTGATACCTGTATCGGAAATCAGGTGTTTAAAAAACGGGTAAAGCTGTGCATTGTCCGGGACGAAGTACGAATGAACTAGATACGGCCGAAGAAGGAGAAGTTATCACAGGAAATATACTATACATACTTGATTGGTTGGGCGGGCAGCAGCCTCCAAATAGACAACTATATATAATTCATTGGATTAATCGTTTCATAAAAAAAAATCCTTGGATTAATCATCAGCGAAAAACAAACTTTGGTAGTGACAGGATTAACAAACTTTGGCACTCAAAAGTCTACGTACAAGGCCCAGAGTCAGTTTGCACAAAAAAAAAGTGCCACGCGGTTTGGCGTTAGCCACTCCTTATCCTCTTTTTCTCTGAGAATCAATCTCATTATTATTATTAGGCTCTAGCATGACAAAGTGGCACAGTGCTGTCCTGCATAGTGCAGACGGATTACACTAGTAAAGATGAATCTGAATGGGAGTACAACATGTTTCTTTTGTAGTAGGCAAACTAAAAAAAAGGAAACATCAGATTAGATTGAAGTACATTTTTCTTTTGAAATCTTTCCAGCCTAAACGATCTTAATATTGCAGTTACACAATTCAACTTTTTTTTGCGCAACAGGACAGAGCTCTATTTGATTACTCATGAAACATGTTACATTCTTTCGCAATCAACGACTCCACGCATTGGAGAACCTCTGCATGCCACACTGTAGACCCTTCAACTGTTCAAACAAGCTCACAAGAATCATCAACGAAAAGGCGATGGGCATAAACTCATCTAGCAAAAAATGGCAAACTAAACATTAAGCCTGTTAGAAGACAACGACCATCTATACTTGGCGAAGATTTCTGTTGCCTCGGTCTCCAACATTCAACGTGCCCATTTCATCATAAGTATGTCGTCCTCCATAGTACAGACCAGAAATGTATCTAGTAACTAGTAAGTAGTCCTGAAAATAACTTGTAGATAACAATATACAAAATTTTTTAAAAAAGAACACATCATTTCTAGTTAGCCATGTAGACCAAAAGCATCGATGTGTTCCCACGTGAACTTCAAATTGCAATTTTGGATCTAGTTGTTGTAACCAAACTCAAAAAAAAATGACCTACCTTGGTGGTTTCCTTGCTTACACGATTCTACAAGCAAATTTTGCATTGTGACAATCGAAAAATAAGTGTTGTATGGTTTCCTAGCTGTTGCAAAAACAACAATTATCATTACCACTCCAATTTATCCATTCTAGGATATTGTATTTTCGTTAAAATGACACCTCTATTAAGAACCAAACAAATTCTTAATTTTTAGAGATAATTTTAGTTTCCATAATGATTCGTTTAGAGGCATCACACTTCGGTTTAACAGAAGTTTATATTGATTACATATCCATCTCCACCCTAGGTCTCCAAAATTCAACGCTTGGTATTGTTGCCTGGCCCCAAACAGTTTTTGCCAGATCCAAATCAAACATGTCCTATATATTTTTTAGATCAAAGGCTCAGCCTACCAGTATTCACAACCAGAATATTAAATTTCTCCTAGTGAGGTGGAGTTCTCCTAGTGTTTTGGCATTAAAAGCTTAGTATAAATTTTCCATACCAAATGCTTCATAGTGAGATTCCCATGTGATATGACTACTGATAGTGTTTTACTGCTACTTAAAAACATTAGGAGAATTCTACCATTTTGGTAGTGATTAGAAAGTATAAGTTTGAACCCTCAATCACACACTGGGGCTACTAGTTTACACAGAGAGCATAAAACTAACAGCAGGCCACAGCGCCTGGATTCAAACGCCTCAAACTAGCACCAAACCGACCACCAAAGAAGCAAAGCAACCACCAAAACACAGAAAGTTCAAAGCTGAAACCATTCTACACACTAAAGTACTACAGTACTAAACCACTACTCTCTCAACCAGCTACCAATAATTACTGGTTACATGTGGTTATGGTCTAATTGTCCGGTCGTCTTCCAGTTCGCAAGTGGACACAGAAATTGCCACATTGGATCTTCCACAAATCTAAAATAGACATGTCCTATCCAACCTATGAGACTGACATTGGGGGACATATTTCTCGCGAGTTGCTTGACCCAAGTCTCAGTCTCTCAGGCCAGAAGAGTGAGTGGGTGCGTTATTCGGTGAAGAAAAAAAATTGAGACTCAAGGACCGAGTCTGAGTCGGTCATTAATTTTTTTAGATGACTTTATTCCATTAGTTGACTTGACTTGGCGACGACTTGGTATATACAAGTCCAGATCTATAACTCCTTGAGGCTCTCCACCCAAACAACCAGAGCAAACTGGCAAGCCTTTGATCGAATCCATGCATCCTTAGTTCCCTTCTGCGCTTCAGCAGCAACCTCAGTTTGCTGCTTGTGTTGTGCGAGCTCAGATAGCTCAGCTTGCTGTCCTCGCTCCATGGAGCCCTTCTGCTTCAGTTTGCAGGTCAGTCATCGTCCTACTACTGCTACATATCTGCCCTCCTCTGCCAGATTTTTTTTCTAGAAAGAAATGCATAATCAGTACTTATTGGTCTTCTATATTTTTCCTCTCTTTGCTTCCTCTAGATAAGTGGGTGTACGTTAATAGTGTCATTACTTATCATTTTGCAAGGCTTTGTAGGTTCTGTAGGATGTAAGTTGTCCGGGATTACCGTACAGGCATATACCGTCTCAGTAAAGACATGAATTTCAGCTTCCTGGCTGTAGCAACTGAGATGTACGTACGGGTTCTGAAAAGTCTTCAAACACTCTGACCATGGATGTTATTTAGCTACTTAGTCTTGTTTAAATCAAGGATGTAAAGTTTTGGGGTGTCACATCAGCTATTACAATGGGGTGTCACATGGGACTGTTCGGATAGTAATAATAAAACAAATTACAGAAGTCCTCAGTACTCCACGAGATGAATTTATTAAGACTAAGTAATCTGTCACCAGTATATGTTACTGTAGCTTTACTATAGCACCACATTGTCAAATCATGGCCTAATTAGACTTAAAAGATTCGTCTTGCAAATTAGACGCAATATGTGCAATTAGTTATTTTTTTAGTCTATATTTCACACTCCTTGCATGTGTCCAAACATCCGATGGGATATGGACTAAATTTTAGGGGGAGAAATTAACTAAACAAGGACTTAGGCTGAAAACATCATAATTATTCCTGTCACTTGTTTTTGAAAAATATTCCCTTCACAAATCACAATACTATAAATATTTAATGTCAAAAGTTGTGCTTTGAGCACTGAGCTGTTCAAAACGACAAGCACTTGATAAAGGTGAGTTCTCCCTCCACCTTTGATAACTTGTGAAACTCATTTTTTTTCGCGAACATGGGCCAGGGTGCAAGTTTTTTATTAAGAGGGAATAACTTGTGAAACTCTGACCATGAATGTTGGTTTAGATGTATATACATGCTGAAAGCTGCCAGATAATCAATTTCTATAATTTTTTCGAGAATTGTGCATTCACAATGTGCTAGGCATACTATATAATGGTGTGAAAAGTTGTGTTTTATTTGAAGGTGAGCTGTCCAAATCGTGTCTTCTCCCAAAAATTCAGTAAACGTTTCATTGTGGAATCTAATGGTAAAAATTCGAGTTTTGAAGACCGAGCTTTCAAGATTAACAAGCATTCCAAAATTTTGATTTCACAGTTCACCCAAAAGTTTTGCTCCGAACATTTTGTGCATTTGAACGGGTTTAGTAGAGACCAAAAAAAAACAATTATCGCCAGACCAGGAATTCGTGCCAAAGCCCAGCCTACTAAAGCTATAAGGCCTTTCCATACTCAGCATCAGCCTTCAAGCTTAGGAATTCAGTTGGGCCAGTCCAGGACGCAGGTTGGGCTTTTTTTATCAAATACTAAAGAGATACATATACAGGCCCAATTATGCACTGGTCCAAATCTGGCTCTCCCAGCTCAAATGCACGGTACCCCCATTTTGTTACTCTCTACACCAAAAAAAACAAAAAAAATCCTCAAAAAATTAAAAAAACTATGGCCTTTTGTATCTGCCTTTATATTAGATAATACCTATTGGGATCCTTGAAACACAATACTCTCTCTATACATAAATATATTTTAGGTCAAATTGAGGAGGCCAAAAAATGTTTAATGATCCTAGTTAAAGCAGCCAGGCTAGCTCTTGATTGGATACTAAAAATTTCTTATATTTGTGGAAAAAATTTAAACACCTCAAGTCCTTATATTTATCGATAGAGGGAGTAGCAGTTTGCAAGCCTTGAACAAGAATATAGTAGTATAGTAGGGCTGACTTAAATAAGTTGGTTGGAAACGACAAGCATTTCAGGCAAAAGGGATATTTTTTTTGTACTACTTGGCACTCAGCAATATGAAAAGAAATTTGTTTGTTTGTCCAGTTTAGTAGGTATATTAATTCTTCCGATCGAGCATGTTTGTCACTAGCTTGCAGTGTTTGACTTACTCCCTCCGTCACAGAATGAATAATTTATGTTTTAAGTTTGTCTTAAGTCAAATCATTTCAAGTTTAACTAAATTTATACAAAAAGTACTAATGTTTATAATAACAAATAAGTATTATTAGATTTATCATGAAATATATTTTCATATTATATCTATTTGGTGTTATAAATATTGATGTTCTTTTCTATAAATTTGGTCAAATTTTAAATAGTTTGACTTAAGACAAACCTAAAACATCATTTATTTTAGAATGAAGGGAGTACATAGCAGCCATCATACATTCATATCTCAACTCAATATTTAATTTCTTTTCATTATTTGAAATATATAAGGAGTATAAACGTACATGTTACGTGTGCATCCTCTCCCGTGCAGAAGAATTAACGGAAGGGGCAAACTCAAAAAGTTCGCGGGCTACTCGAGGGGGCTATTTGGTTCGCCTTCACGTCGCCTTACCAGGCATGCAGGAGCCAGGATCGTTGCCTGGAAACTGCCAAGCAAACAAGCCCTAATTAGGGACAGTACTGCGCCCCGGTTCAAAAAGAAGAAGAAGCCCTAATTAACCCCTAAAACCGGCCGGCCACGCTCGAAGTCGAAGCACACGCGTCAAAGCCAGCAGCTCGTGCGCTCAGAGGTACGGAACGGAATGCGTGGCTAACTTTGCTTGCTTTGGATTATGCTCCGGTCGCACTGTGACTTGCTTACCGGCGCTCAAACTGAGCGAAAGTGAAGAAAGCTAAGCATAAACGCCGATGTCGATCGTGACCGAGTGGGCTGTGTGCTTACTAGCTCGATCGCGGGGCGAGAGGAGAAAGATGCGCGCGCGGCCGGGGAATATAGTAATAGGCGAGGAAGAAACTAAGAAGCGCGGCCGCCGGCCATATGGATGCCCACCCACCACCGGCCTTGTTGCTTCGTCTCGAAGTATTGGAGTGGAAGTGGATAGGATCGGAGCTGAGGAGGGTGTAGGGTTCAGCGGAATTTTCCGTCTTCCCGCGAGGAAACTGGTTGAATCTCACCTACGCGGTTCGCAACCGCAAGTGAATTGCAAGAGCGGAGAGGCTTTGGTTGCGTGCCAGCATATATAATCGTCGAACAAAGAAGAATAAACTTGAAGATGAACATGCATGCTGGCAGTAAAAACTTCTCATGATTTGAGGAGTGAGGTCCGTATATAGCATAATATATGCATCAACGAACCGGGATTTGTCGACCGGCCTGCTAATCCATGTCAAATACAGCGAATCTTGTGAGTCCTGCTTAGAGATCGGCTATATTACATGCATGGCTCACGGTGAACTGAAATAAAAGGAGAGGGAGCGAGTAGACACAGGCGTCAGGCTAGCTAGATCGTGAACCCCGCCGGGCCGGGTTCATACTTCATTATTCCGGCCGCGTGGTCAACTTCTGTACATAGCTCAACCTGCTGATCTGAACCTGTGTGTCAGTTCATCCAGGAGTACAACATGTTCAGCCCGATGATCCACAGCGCAAAGGCCACGAAGAACCACGCGGCCGAATCGGGCGGCGCGGCGACAGCCTCGGCGAAGAGAAGGTACACGACGGCCACCATCATTACGACGACAGCTTCGGCCATGCGACGGAGTCGACGGGGCCAGAGGATCATCTGCCTTGTCTGCCCACCACGCCGGTGCCCACCGCCGTTGGCCTCCTCCTCGTGACCTGGCGGCGGCGGCGGGGCAGGAGGGCCGCGACCCGGACGCGGTCTGGCGCCGCCTTCCATCGTCGTCGATAGATATCTTTCTCGATCCCTTCTCTTCTTTCCTTGTCTTAAGGTGACAGGGGAGTAGGGGACTGGAGTGCTTGCAGTGGAAGCCTCTAACTCCAGTCACCGGCTCACCGTAGCGACGAGACCCTTTCTTTTCTATATATACATAACCGTCACAACACGGGTTGCGGGATTGAAGGTTCCTAGAAACCACAGGGAAGCGCGGCAGTCGTAAGCTACTTCTTGGAAGTTTCGGTTCACTTCCCTCACCCAACCCAAAATATTTCCTCTTCCACCTACCACATCAAATCTTTCGACGCATGCATAGAGCATTAAATGTAGGTAAAAAAGATAACTAATTGCATAGTTTGTCTGTAAATGTCGGGACGAATCTTTTGAGCCTAGTTAGTCCATAATTGAACAAATTTTGCCAAATAACAACGAAAGATGCTACAGTAACTTTCCAGCTACTTTTCGCGAAGTGAACACACCCGAACGTAAAGCTTTCTACTTGATCCACATTTCCTCGTATAAACGGGGCATCAGTGAAAGACGGTAGTCGGCAAGCAGCGGGCATGGTACGATGGACTAGTCACTAGTGTTTGGACGTATATGAGATTCATGCCAGTCAAACCTTCTTAAATTTGATTAGATTTATATAAAAATATTAGCAAAATTTATATCTTTAAATAATTTTTTATGAAAATATATTCAGTGATTTACCTAATAGTGCTAATTATGTATCATAAATATTAATACTTTCTTATATATATTTGGTCAAAGTTCCAAATGTTTGACTCACCAGAAAACGAGAATGACATTCTTTATAAGACAGAGGGACTACCTAGTATGCCTGATAGCATCTATACTTAACAGTATTAGTCCATCCAAGTTTGAACTTATTAAAATAACCTAGAATTGCAAGCGAATGCTAGACCAGTGAATTTGTTGGTCAGAGTTTGAACACCCTCGGGGTGGATTTGTTGGCCGGAGGAGGCGCAGTTTATCTGCGCATTGAAAAAATCCTCTCATCTGCCCCATCCCAAAGCACAGGTGTATGGTCAGTCCAGTCTTACAGAAGCTGCGGTGCCGCTGTGTATGGGTGGAACAGAGGTTCGGGGGTTTTCACGACCTGCGTGAGAAGGTCTTCTTCTTAAGCACAGTGCCCGGGGCTGTCTTACCCTGCGGGTGGAGTTTTTTTAAATAACCTAGAACTAGTTAGTAAAAAAAATTACTTGGACTCGACGTAACTTTTATGAGCGAGTGCATCTAACCAATTTATAATTTAAAATTGTATGTAAACGTCTCTGTTTGCGTATATATACTGTTCTATAAAAATATTATAATTTGAAATTCCATTCGATCTGTTCGGAGTAACATGTTTAATTGTATACATTGTTGTGAAACATCGTGTTGGAAACTACGTTTTATGATGTTCTTTATCTATTAACGATTGTCAACTGTGGAGTGTGGACAGGACATTATTCAGTTTTGATTGAAGACCACACAACAATGCAGCTGGGAACTCGATTTGAGTATGCAATTTCTGAAATCAGGACATCGAATCGGAATTCAAAACATGCACTCTGCTCCAAAACTAGAAACATGCATGGAGATCCTCACTTTAATTTGTTGCCCTACTATACATGCATGCATGTATGCATACATGGTCCATTCGCAACAGAAGTCACTTTCAGTTGTTTTGCAGGGGCAGATCGTTTTTAGTACTTTTGTACTGGCGTTGAGTGTTGGGTCTGCATGCTGCAGGTTGATCACCTGCGGGCAGCTGCTGCGACGGCGAGCGATCGAGACCGACCCAGCGTCAGCACATGCACATCTCCCCGGTCGTAGCAGCGAAGTCACCGGCCGGAGCATGAATGCATGATCAGAGCCAGACTCTCCGGGACTCCGCGTCCATTCCCGATGTCGGCGAGGCTGTCGTTCATTCGTGCAACCACCGATCGATGATGAGATCTCAGAGCGAGGTACGGTGCGAAAACTGTCGCTATCTTTGATATTCCTTCGAATTTTGTTTATCGCGTGTGCGAGCGAGATGCTGATATGCATGGTGACATGCATGCACCTCGGTCGTCTACTGGCTACTGCAGAGAAGCGAAACCACGCCGCCCGCCGACCGCCGTGTCCTGGGAGGACGACGACGACGCGGGTTGTTCATCGATCTCTCCGGCGATCTACGTGGCGGCCGGAGTGCAAAACGCGGTGTGTGTGTGTGACTGTGTCTGTGTGTAGATGCGCAACACACTGCCCGATGCCCGCCCGTGGTCACCACGCGGTCCTTCGTGCCGAAGCATTGGAGTGGTAGGGCCGCCTGGCTAGGAGACGGGGTCCAACGTCCAAGCCAAGCGGATGAGCAGCAGACAGAGCTAGGGTTTCAAGGAAATTACCACTCGTCCGCGACGAAACCAATTTCACGCGTTGCCTACGCGGTCTGGACGCTGATTGCAATCGATGACGGAGAGTTTATCTTTTGATAAGTAATCGCCGAAACAGATTCCTTAAACTGAATGAGATGAAGTCGCTGGAGCAAAATGAAATGGAAAAAAAATGGAATTGCCCTTGCATCCTTCTCGACCGATCGTGTTTTCTGCTCCATGCTCCAGCACATCTCTGAAGAATTTGAAGAGCTGGATCTGTTATAGCTAGTGTTCTACTCCTACCATATATGTCCATTGGAATGAAAACAGAAAATTTTTATTTGCTCGATCAAGTTGTACAAGCTTGCCAGCATCAGATAATGGAAGGATATATATACAAGATAGAGGATATATATACAAGATCGAGCAGTATATATGTACATAGAGACCAGGAATATACAATCTTATGGCGCCCGAACCCTTCGCCGGAGACGCTGCCGTTCGTGCGCGCGGTGCGGGCGCCGTGATCAGTTCATCAACGAAACGAGCATATTCAGTCCGATGATCCAGATAAGATACGCCACGAGCAACCAGGCGTCCGGCGGCGGCTCGGCGACGGCGTCAGCGAGGAGAAAGTAGACGGCCGCCGCGATCATCGCCACGAGAGCTACGACCGCGCGACGGCCACGCGGTCTAGAGTTGCAAGGACATGAAAAAAAATAAAAAAAAGTTGGACAGGGTTTTCATTGCAAAATGTACGAGATACAACAAAAGTATAAAAGTGGTTAGGGTGATTTAGAAATAGCTAGTCCGGAATTCCTGATGTAAAATTGTTTGCTACTCCCTCTATTTAAATTATAAATCATTTTAATTTGACTTTTTTCGGTACATCCATTTTGATGTGTATGTCGACAACTCTTGTATTATAAACTCTTTTTCTAATACAATGATATGCACACTCATATGTATTCAAGAAAAAAAATATGTATGTTGACATACGTTACCTCTAGCATAACTAAATTATAAGTCGAGGTAAGGGATGTCTGTGCCGCACGGCGGTGTTTGTTGTGATCTCTGGTGATCCATCAGCTCCCATCCGTCGTCAAACACGGCGTGACGGGAGAAAATAAACGCGTGTGTGATGTACGTAGGCCCCGCAATCGTGACGCACGCACGGTCCCACCATCTTCCTTGGCCTCGAAGTCGAAGGACTGGCAGAGACGACGGCGGGGAGGTGGACAAGCTGCACAAGCAAAAGACCAGATAGCTAGGGAGATCCGTTGTGTGCTCTGCCACAAATATCAATTCAAAAGAAATCGTAGCACTACTGTACTATAGGTATTTGCACTCTTCAATTCGCGCAAAGAACCGATGATGAAAAGATGAACAATAAGAGGCTAATAAAACTCAAGTGTGTACTCTATAGCGAGCTACACCTGATAACTCTAATTAAAGCAAGGAAAGAGTCTTTATTAACCTGTGCAAGGGGGAAAAAAGATACATTGATATACCGGCAATATATAGCTCTAGACAAGAGGAGGCCGATCGAGGAGGAAGAAGAGACGAGACCCCCAAAGGCCAGAGCTACACTTTGCTGTCGATCGCATCCGCCACTGCACGTACGTACGGCGGCAACCCTCCGGCATGCATGCACATGCACGCGCCAGAGATCTGCATCTGCCGCACGGGCGCGCGGGCGAGCATACACATACAGCCGTCGTGTATACGTCAGTTCATGAACGAAAGGAGGAGCAGCCCCTTCCCCATGATCCAGAGGACGAAGGCCGTGAAGATCCACGGAGCGGCCGAAGGCGGCGGCACGGCGAGGAGAGCCTCCGCGACGATAAGGCACGCGGCCGCGGCCATCATCAGTACGGCGAGAGCGCGGAGGCTCACCCGGCGGAGGCGGCGCGGCCTCCTCTGCCCTCGACGGTGCCCGCCGTTGAGCTCGCCGGAGATCGGCGGCGGCGGGGGAGGTGGGGGCGGGCGCCTTCTCCTCCGCGCCTCGAGCCGCTGGACGCAGTCTGGCGTCGTTCGAGCCTTCCATGGACGGAGGATCACCGGTACGGGTTCGAATTCTGGCAGTGGCAGGCTGGCAGCCCGCCGCCGGTGAGGCGGCTTGGGAGTGGGGTGTTGTTACACGGCCCACAGCCACAATGGAGCTAGCTAGGGCAGCTTTATGTTATGTGTGTGTGATAGTAGTAGTGAGCAAGTCGATCACGACATTGCGAAGGTTCCAAGAAGGCATGAAAGCACAGGCCACCACCGGTGGGTGGGACCGACCTCCACCGCGTTGGCCAATATTTAGGAGTATATATATTTGTGTTACGAAATTTCAGGAATACGTGGAGTAGTACATGGTTATTAGGAAACATATATATCGCGTCATATTATTTCGTCATGCGCGCGCTTACGTACGTGGAGGAAAGCACCGTTAACGTCACGAGTCCACCGGCCGGCGACGTACGTCGACGAAGCTTCCTCCGCACGCACGTCGCGCGGCGGCCGGCGTAGTACGCGCGCGTTCCTAGTCTTGCGCGCGCACTGTCACGCTGTGGTAGGTAGGATACGGAAAAGTACGTACAGATACATTGTACGAATAAAATCCATCCTTGGATGATGTGTCTACGGCATCGCCGCAGCCAATTCGGACCATCAGGATCAGGTACTCCGTATCTATACTATGGTCCCGTTCGACTGTGCTGATAAGTCGGCTGAAAAATATTGTTGGCTGATTTGTTGTGAGAGAAAAAATAATGTTTCGGCTGAAAAAACAAGCTGAAAAAGACGGATTATAAGCCGGATGAACGGACCCTATATACATAAGTTGGTGGCACTCCCCCACCTCACATATAACTGTTTATTACTGTTTTAAGAACAGTAACGGGTCTTATAAACAGTACTCATCTGTTATGTACAATATTGGGTTTCATGAACAGTGTCCCCACCCGTTTATGCACAGTACCGGTCCCCATGAATAGTCCCTACCAGGCATCATGAATAGTCCGCCCGTTATATACAGTACCAGGTCTTCATAACACAGTGCTGCCTCGTGCTTTGCACGGACCCCTGCTAGTTCAAGTACAGTAGTACGTGACAGCCGCGTCAGCAGAGACGATGTCGCTGCAGTAGCTAGCGTGCATACCATGCGCGAGTAGCGAACCTTTTGTCTCTGTGTTGCGGCTGCGGATACAAGAACATTCGGATCCATGTCGACCATTTTACTAAGATATGTCATTGATTGCGGCTATGAAAAAACACAAGAGGTTGACGGATAGGCTGAAGAAATTGAGGCACAAAAAAGTTAAAAAATTGCCGATATATGTAGCCGTGCCGTCCATCATCGGGCGACGTAGGGGCGACGCTTGATCCGTGGCGTGTGATCATGTCCTTGACGTTCTGCACCTACACGTCACTCGACAATAAGAAAAAAGACCGACGCCTATGCGGATCCTTTCGGCTCGAAATCTACCGAGTATTCACTTTACATTTTATTTTCTTTTGTATTCGCTTCACAGAATTTTATTAAAATGTATAAATATTTAGGACTCCAAATGAGTTTAAATAAAAAAGGTTTTGACGAAAAAGTTATAGATATCAGCATATCACCAAGTACTGTAACTTTGGTTTCGATCGTTTCTTCATCCAAAATCAAGTGAAAAAGAAAATTCAAAATGTGAGAAAGTCAAACATATTTTTTTTGAATACATGATTTTAATGAAAAGGTTGTTATATACAAAGTTCTTTTGACCTTCCAGATCTACCACTTTGTTTTTTTTTGTCATTTCTCCATCCGAGGTCATTTGAGAATTTTAAATTTCAAAATATGAGGACTTTAAAGTGAATTCTTAGACCATATATAGATTATTTCAAATGGAAAGGTTATCAACTGCAATATTTTAGATCTTCTCGAGATCTATAACTTTTGTTTTGGTCATTTCTACATCCAAGGTCATTTGAAAAGTTCAAAAAATTAAATTCCAAAATCTATGAACTTTAAACAGAATTTATGGGATCTAAACGGTTTCAAAAGAAAAAGTCGCTAGCTACAAAGTTGTAGATCTCTTCGAGCTACACTTACTTTTTGATACGGCTCTAGATCTAGTTGACTCTAAAGATAGAGGCATTTCTAGAGATGGGTCATTTTGAAAAACCATTTTTATAGGCAATTCTAGATAGAGCCATCTCTATAAAAAAATGGAGGTGTTTTTAAAAATCAATTATGTAGTAGTGTATATTAGGGCAGCCTTAGTAGTATGATATAGTTACTAATTCGATCTAAGACAACATTTTCAATGTTATTAATTAACTTTTAGCACATAACTCATAATCTAAATAGTCCAACGTGATAACCTTATATGATCTTAGAGTATGTGCATAATACTAGCTCTTCATCAAGAGATAATTTCTCTTAACTTCTTCGGTGGATCAATGGGCATGAAATGTTTGATCCAATGATTATGTTGTTTGGAAGAGCTGGCCATATGATAAGTTCGTTCGTTGGGTTCTGCCACCACCAAACCATCCAGAAATGACAAAGGACGAGAAGATTGATGCTAGTTTGAAACGTATAGCAATCCCTCCTCGTTGCCACTGTGAACTATCAGCGATACTGACTATTCCTAACCAAGTTGGTGCCTTTACTCGCTTCTTCTGATGTGGATTGCCATCTACTGCATGTTCTCATACAATGAATCCATTTAGAAGATCGTATGTTTTTAGCACATAAAACATTATACTTTGAATATTTGGTATTGCCATCTGATTTTGAGGAGTACATTCATGGCCCCAATTCTCCCTGGCTGTCAGAGTATGAAGTTCAAGAGTTTGAAGCAAGTATTAAGGAGTGGCCTTGCAAGAGGATGCCAGACCATAAGTGCAAGTGTGTATCAAGGCTCGTGAAGGAGTTGTTCCGTTTGAGCTAGGATACGGTTACTATTGTAGCAATTCTTATGGAGATTTTTGGGTAAGTTCATTGAATTGCTCTAGTTAATAAAGCAATAATGGCCATTGATAAAGCAACAACGGTTACTATTGCTTTAGTTCACTGAACAACTCCTAAATCTCCCGACATCGGCTAATTACCAAAAGTTGGAGATGTACTAAAGAACTCAACAACTTCATTCATTTTTTCAATCTTCCCATCTCCTTTCACTATCCCCCCATGAAACAGTCGAACTAAACGATCCATCTACAACTGTTCTGCCAAAATATCAATCCCAATCAACAACTACTTATATAAACTAAAAGCCGAAATGAAGAACAACATATACTACACATATGATGAAGACAAAGTTAACAACGGTCAGGCAATGAACAACACCATATACTACATATATCCAAACAATTAAACTACATTTACTAGTACATAAAAAGGTGAAGGACATTAACATATATGAAAAAGGAGAAGGACATTAGCATACATGAAAAATGGTACAAACACACCAACCCACATATACCAACTACCTAGGTTCATGCAACACATAGTTCATGTCCAATCCGTGAGCTAAGTCTACCCTAAACAAAATGTATGCATCCAATCATACGATTAAACACAAGCAAACATTCACCATAGCCACACATTCCTAACCCTAGGTATGAAACATGGACGATGAACCAAATCAACAAATCAAGGGGGAAAGGAGTGCTACCTAGACAACTAGAGGAGAGAGGCCAGCGTGGGGATGGGTGCCGTCGCCGTGCTGGCGATGGCGGTGCCGGCGGCTAAAGGCACCGGGCCAGGAGAAACGGTGGCAGTGGCGGCGCCTCACGGGAGCCCTGCACATGAGGAGTAAGAGAGGGAGAGAGAGAGAGAAAAGAAAATGGGCTAGACCCGTGACCTCTATATCTCCTTGTCACGCCATCGCTCACTTGCTGTGACAGTCCTATCATGCTCGATGCGGTGGCGCGACAAGGTGGGACCTATCATTGCCCACGTAGGATCGAGTCAACATTCCACACCACCGTGGCACCCCTATCACATTAGTGCGGCTGTTGTGATAGAGAGAAGGGGAGGGAGGGCCAATGAGTGAGAAGAGGAAGGAGACGGTGTCAAATCTTGATGCAGGACAAGAGGAGGGTCTGCGCGCGAACTCCTGCTGACAGAGAAGAGGATGGGGGCGCTGGGCGGCCAAGGATAGGGGGAGGCGAAGGGAATAGATTGTAGAGGGGAGGTAGTAGTGAAAGGTTGTAGAAGGAGATAGACTGTGGGACCCATGCTAGAACGATAATTTTAGAACAATAGTTTTAGTGGGATAAGATTTGAAGAGTAAAAGATGTTTTTTATGGGACAGGGAGTACGAACATACGACCTATGTACCCACAACGCGTGAAACAGAGAAAGCTATTGACTGTCTGCAGTGCTAGCAGCCACAACGCTTTCATGCGTTTTCTTGGGACATTCTAGAAAATGAATGCAAACCACAATACTGACATTTTTGACCTAGCTAGCTACCAGTATCAATTGTTTGGAATTTGGATATTTATGGTTCTAGCTAGCAGGGCAGTGAGCAAGTCATAGTCATACACTGCATTGAGGAACCCATCCCTGCCTATAGACCACACAAAACGGTTTAATACTACTACTAGAAATTTCCCCGGACCATATACGTTCTCGAGTCAAACATGCCAGATAAGGAGTCTCCTGCACGCACACCCACTATGCCAGAAAAGCTTATCAGTGACGCCTTGATTAGTGACTCAGAAACAAAACGCGTCACTAAAAGAATATCAGTGACGCAGGTTAACGAGACGCGTCACTGATTAGCTGTTGCCCATGCTCTAGGAACAAAATGCGTCACTAATAGCAATTTATCAGCGACCCTTGTAGACAAAATGCGTCACTGATAAAATCTGTGATGCGTATTGCTCAGACGCGTCATAGATATATGGCTGTATTGGTGACGCGGGTGAACAAGACGCGTCACCGATAAGGAAAGTGACGCGTTTTTCCTGAACGCGTCACTGATAGGAAATATTTTTTTGAGGGGACTGATACGAGGAAATGTCACTGATAACCCAATCCTTCCGACTAGTAAAAAAACGGTTCCACCTTATCTCTTCCCCGTCCTCCCCGGCTCCACCCGCAGGCGCAGCACGCCGCCGCCGCTCGCGCCCCCGCCCCCGGCCATGCCTCCCCTTTCTCTCCCTCTCTCCCGACATGCCGGCGCACCGGCTAGGCCCGAACGCAGCCGCCCCCACGCCCTGCATGCGGCCGGGTTAGCAGCGCCCCCGGTGTGCGGCGCGGCCGTATATACGGGCCCCGACGGTGGCTGCCTTCCGCCACGGCGCGGCGCGGGAGAGCCCCGCCGTTGGATGCGGGCGCCGCCACCATGCCCCCTCGCCCTCCCTCCCTGGCTCCTCGGCGCTGCCTCCTGCCGCCAATCCGCACGACCTCGACGAAACCCTAGCTGACTCTTCCTCGCCGGCCGCTTGGCGGCGGCCACATCTGCTGGTATGTCGCCCTCTTCTTCTCTTCCCTCATCTCATGGCTCCTCTCCCAGATCCTCTCTCCCTCGCGGACGCGCGATGGCCGTTGCCGACGTCCGGGACGCCGCTCGCGGTCTCTGACGCAGCGGCGCAACCGGGACCTGTCGATGGCCGCCGATGTGGGTACCCCTCGGTGCGGCCTGCTCCAGGCCACAAGCCTCAGGCCCAACTTCAAATCCAGCCAGTACCCACTTAGGTGCTGCCTCGCTCCTCTCCTCTTTGCTTTCAGTTCTATGTTAAGGTGGTGCAGCTGTTCATAGTAATTATCTCCTAATTTGTCATCCAAAAATTTATCATGAAATCCACCTAGGTAAATTAGAAGGTCTTGTTTGTGACTTCTTGTGAGTATATGATTGTCTTATATGATTGTTCTCATTGGGTCTTGGCCTCCTTATGTTTTACTGTTCTTTCTAATTCAGATGTTCAACACCTCTCAGATCTTTGTTCTTTGCCTCTCTTTTATATAAAAGCATGGGAGCTGCAGGACCTTAATTTGTCGATTTATGAGGCACCAAATATGCATGCTGAATTATTCCTCATGTTTACTTACTAATTGCGATCACATAGACATCACTTTCAAAATAATGGTAACTAAAATATTCTCAGTTTCTATGGTATTCTCACCCCGCGCATTGCGCGGAGGAACATGCTAGTGTGTGTGTGTGTATATATATATATGATCATTGTAGATGTATATAGGATCATCATTTTTTTTGTTTTTCTGAAATTGTTATCAGTGACGCGTATTGGCTGGACGCGTCGCTGATAGAGGGTTATCAGTGACGCGTATTGGCTGGACGTGTCGCTGATAGAAGGTTATCAGTGACGCGTATTGGCTAGACGCGTCGCTGATAGAGGGTTATCAGTGACACATTTTTACGCGTCACTGATTTGCCCTTATCACAGACACAAAAATAGTGACGCGTCTTTTACGCGTCACTGTTAAGCCTCTAGACGCGTCACTGATAAGGTTTTCTGGCATAGTGACCGTACGTAAACAGCACAGTCAAAATGTTACGGAAAGCTAGTTTCGGGATTCAAATTCCTAGGTTTTGTACAAACTTAAAACTATATATCCTTTCAAGCATGCTAGTGGCAATGGTGGCGTCATTCATACTTACACGTACAAGTACGGGCACTTATTAGAAGTCCAGACTAACAGCTTCATTTGTATATACCACTCACTATGGGAGACGACGTCTTCGCCGACAGCCCCAGATTTAGCCGACAGCCGGGCCACGGGCTGTCAGCGAAGAACTTCTTTGCCGACAGCTAAAGTATGCTGTCGGTAAATAAAGATTTACCGACAGCCTTACTGTATACAGTAGTCGGCGAAAAGGAGCTGTCGGCAAAGTGCTTATTTACCGACTATCGTACTATCGGCAAAGAAATCTTGTCGGGAAAGAACCTGCTAGTTCCAACGGCAAAGATCCTAACACGGCTGTCGGTAAAGCTCTCTCATTTTTTTTGAATTTTAGGTTCAAACTTTTTATGTTGCCTAACTATATTGTTTACAAGAACATGTTTCAATTTGGGCCCTTTTTATAATATTTTGCTATATTTCGTTAATTTTTTTGTTCACTTAAATTTTCCGGCATAATCCAAATTTGAAGTGCAGGTGCATGAAATAATGAAACTTAGCCATTCGAAAAATGATATTCATATTGGAGAGTGTATTTTGAGGCCGTGTTCGTAAACTCATCCAAAAGTTCAAAGTCATTGTCCACGTAACACGACCATCCAGGAGTGGTAGAAGTGTTTTTAAATTAGATAAAATCCATAAGAAGTCAGAAAATCACGAAACTTCGTGTGGAGATGTTTGAGTTTTGAGCATCCGACGCCGCAACTTGCTCCAAACTTTCTCAAAATTTTATCATAGCCTCCACATGCGATAACATGACACCCCGACAAGTTTCGTGATTGTCCGACTTCGTATGGATTTTATCTAATTTAAAAACACTTCTACCACTCCTCGATGGTCGTGTTACGTGGACAAGGACTTTGAACTTTTGGGTGAGTTTACGGACACGGCCTCAAAATACACTCTCCAACATGAATATCATTTTTTGAATGGCTAAGTTTTATTATTTCATGCACCTGCAGTTCCAATTTGGATTATGCCAGAAAATTCAAGTGAACGAAAAAAATTAACGAAATATAGAAAAGAAATCAAAACATCCCCAAATTTTGAAGTTGAGATGTAATTTAATGTAGGAATGACCTACAAAAAATGGGATGGAAAAACAAAAAAATAAATTCTTTGCCGACAGCCGTGTGTAGCAATCGGCAAACAATCCTTTGCCGACAGCTTGCCAGCGTGGCAGTCGGCAAAGGTTGTTGGCCTGCCAGCCACGTGGAAGGCCTTTGCCGACTGCCACGCTGGCATACTGTCGGCAAAGACTAAACCTAAAAATAGCCCAGCCCGGCCCACCAGGCCTTATCCCCTCTCCCGGCCTCTCCTACCCACGCCCGCGCCCGCGCCTCCCAGCTCGCCGCCGCCATTTCCGCCGCCACTGCACCCTCCTCGCGTCGCGTAGAGCCCCGCCCAGCGTGCCCGCTCTCGACCGAGCCCTCTACCTGCCCCGCTCACGCTGCCTCGCCCGCCATGCTCCGCTCCGCAGCCGCCGCCATCCGCCCCCGCCTCACCCGCCGCCCCACCCGCCTGCCACCGTCCACCCCCGCCTCACCCGCCGGCCCACCCGCTCACCACCCCAACCGCCCGCCGTCGCCGCCCCTCAGCAGCGGCCGCCCCGGCCTACCCGCGCTGTGGCCCGACCAACCAACGCTGAGGCCGCCCCGGCCAGCCAGCGCCCCTGCGGCCCTGGGCAGATAGGAGGAGAAGGGGCAAAGGAAGGAGAAGGAAAGGAGGAGAAGGGGGGAGGGAGGAGAAGGAGGGAGAAGGAAGAAGGAAGGAGGAGAAGGAAGAAGGAGAAGAAGGGAGAAGGAAGAAGGAGAGGGAAAAGGAAGAAGGAGAAGGGAGGAGAAGGAGGAAGCTTGGCCACCGGCCACTTCGGTCGCCGTTGTCCTGCCCTCGATGTTCACCCCATCGTCGTCCCTCGACTCGACTCCACTGCCATCCAAGGTATAACCCTTCCCGTCGGTTGTCGGCCTTCGTGCCATGTATGTCATTGATGACCTTCGTGTCATACGTGTTGTTGACGGCCTTCATGCCGGGTTTTGGATGTGTGGGCCATCATGCCCCAAATGTGGACGTCAGCCTTCGTGCCGACTTTTCTTGCAGGTTTTGGAAACCTCCCTGTACAGGGGAGGTTCTGCCGAATTTTTCAACTAATAGTGATGTGTTTCTTGTTTTGCAGAGCATGAAGTGTCGGAGGGGACTCGGAGCACCTTGGCGACCCTGATCGTGTTCGTGCACCGACTCGCCTCTGCGCCGCCACCCTAGGTATAAATCACCTCTCTTCCTTATAGTTGTTGTAAGTAGATTGCGTAACCGAGTTAGGCGTCTCCCATCCGAAAGTGATATGCGGTCGTTGGTATGCTAATCAGTGCATATCTGCGACGGTATCTCTTTCGGATTGTCCACATTTTTTGGACAACCCGAGGATGCGTAGATGGGTTAGCTTCCATGTTCCGCCCCCGTCCGAGTTAGAGTCTCGGCAACACCTCCCCGTTGTTCTCCGAATACGCACTCTCCCCGTCAGGACGTGTATCGGGAGAACAGCGGGGAGGTGCTGCCAAAATTCTGTCTCGGACGGGAGCGGAGCATGGAAGCTAACCTCATCTACACATCCTCGGGTGGGATTAGGACCTATCCTTCACCTATTAGATGGTAGCAACGCCTTGTAGATGCAGATGTTGGTTTTATTACTCGCTTACATTAGCGCATGGCAGAGGATGGCTGACCGTGAGTGGATGTACACTGGCTGGGCAAGTAAGACCTCTGAATGGGTTAGGGGGACCAATGCTTTCCTACAGCAGACATTTGGCCTAGCTGCTAAAGGGTCGATTCAGATGTCGTGTCCCTGCAGCACTTGTAAGAACAAGAAATGGAGACTAAAGCGTTAGGTGTACAAAGATCTTTTCAATAATGGATTCATTCTAAACTATACGTGCTGGGTCCACCATGGTGAACGCGATCGTATTAGGGAGGAGGTGGTGAGACCCCTCCTCGAGGAGTATGATGCAGATGCCAGGATGGTAGACATGATGGCAGACTTCCACGAAGGGTGGTTCGTTGAAGGAATGGAGGTGGAGGAGGATCCAGAGGAAACTGCAAAGGCGTTCTACACCATGATGGAAGCAGCACAGAAGCCCCTTCACGAGAAGACAATGGTTTCACAACTGGATGGCATTTCACGCCTAATAGCGTTGAAGTCGCAGCTGGGCATTAGTCAAGACGGCTTTGATCTTGTGTTGAAAGTTCTTGGCAAACTATTTCTGAAGGATCACATCCTGCCGAAGAACACGTACGAGTCACAGAGGCTCCTTCGTGCACTTAAGATGCCGTACGAGGCGATCCAAGCTTGTCCGAATGGGTGCGTCCTGTTTAGGGGAGACCACGAGGAAGCAACACACTGTCCAAAGTGCAAAGCCTCTAGGTTTGTGGAGGTAGAAGGCAGTGATGGCACCAAGAGACAGACTAAGATCCCAAGATGGTCGTACGACACCTTCCTTTCACACATAGGCTCCAATGGTTGTACATGATAGAGGAGACTGTGAAACAGATGACGTGGCACAAGAATAGCAAAAGGTACACTAACAAGATGGTACACCCAGTGGATGGTGATGCATGGAGACACTTCGATAACATGAATCATGAAAAGGCTCTGGAGGCTCAGAATGTACGCGTAGTGCTGGAAACAGATGGGTTCAACCCGTTTGGAATGATGGCGGCCCCGTACACTTGTTGGCCCGTGTTCGTGATCCCCCTCAATTTTCCCCCCGACGTCATGTTTGAACCCAGGAACATGTTCTTGATGTTGATAATACCTGGACACCCGGGCAACAATATGGGTGTGTTCATGCAACCAGTGTGGGATGAATTGCAACATGCTTGGGAAGAGGGGGTGCTGACGTACGACCGAGCTACAAAGAGGGACTTCATAATGCATGTGTGGTACCAGTATTCATTGCATGACTTCCTGGCATATGGCTTATTCAGCGCGTGGTGTGTTCATGGGAAGTTCCCTTGCCCAACATGCAAGGTAGATGTGATGTTCACCTGGCTGGCCAAGGGTGGCAAGTATTCCTCTTTTGACAAACATCGTCAATTCCTGCCCGAGAACCATGAATTGAGACAAGATGAAAAGCACTTCATGAAAGGTGTTCAAGTCACCGACCCCATTCCTAAGGTTAGGAGCACCGCCGACGTCCTTGCCAAGATACATGCTCTCCAAATTGATGAAGAGAATGGTGGTTTTATTGGATATGGTACCACCCACATGTGGACTCATATATCGGGCTTGCATAGGCTACCATACTTCAAGGACCTTCTTCCACACAACATCGATGTAATGCACACAGAAAAGAATGTCGCCAAGGCACTCTGGGCAACACTCATGGACATTGGTAAGAAGTCAAAGGACAACGTTAAGGCTAGACTAGACATTGAAACAATTTGTGATAGACCAAAGCTTGTGATGAAGACCCCTGCGCCAGGCAAGAGATGGAAAAGGGGCCTGGCCGATTACATCCTAAAAAGGCCAGATAGGAAGGAAGTACTGTAGTGGATCAAGACGCTACGATTCCCTAATGGGTATGTGGCGAATTTGAGTAGGGGAGTGAACGTGGACACTATAAAAGTCTTAGGGATGAAGAGTCATGACTTCCACATATGGATTCAGCGGATCCATCCCGCGATGACCCGGGGATACCTCCCCGAGCTAGTGTGGCGCATCCTGGCAGAGTTGAGCTTTTTCTTCTTCTAGCTTTATGCCAAGGAGTTATCTTGGGACATTTGTCTTGAATTGGAGAAGGCTGCACCTCTATTGCTCTGCAAGTTGGAGATGATATTTCCACCCGGCTTCTTCCTATCGATGTAGCATCTGATTTTGCAACTACCGCGCGAGGCACGACTGGGGGGCCCTGTGCAGGCTCGTTGGTGCTATCCAATCGAGAGGTGTCTAAAGCTTCTTCAGAAAAAGTATAGAAATAAAGCCAAAATTGAGGCTTCTGTGGCAGAGGCATTCGTTCTGGAGGAGGTTTCAACCTTCACACAAGTGTACTGTACTGAGAAACTTCCCAGCGTGCACAATCCACCCCCTCGTTACAACGTCGACGAGAACTCATCGAACCTCAGCCTTTTCAAAGGGGATCTCGGAAGAGGAAGCGCAGGTGCCAACAAGAACTTGACCCATGATGAGTGGAGCACTATCATGATCTACTTGTTGTTGAACCTTGATGAGTGCATTCCTTATCAGAAGTAAGTTCTCAGTCTACTTGTTGCATACGCCGTCACTATCCTCCACCTATCGATCCGACCCCCTTGTCTCTTGTTTTTCAGGGAATTTATTAATATTCACTGGAGAGGCAATACTGCTCCTACCGAGCAAGAAGAAGACCATCTTCTTAGACATGGGTCACATGGGAAGCCCAACTTCGTTTCCTAGTTCTGTTCAAAGGTACCATCCAAGTAACCTCGTTCCGACTTTGCGATTCCACTTTGCTCCTAGGAGCGAGTAATGTAACGATCGAACTGTCATAACCCTGCAGGCCCTGATGGATCTGGAAATGAGTGATGAATTGAGACAGGTGGGCGGTGGCTTCAACCGTAGGGTCAAGTCATTCACCGTTTATGATGTGAATGGCTATCGCTTTCGCACGAGAAGCTATGAGGAGAGCCAACCCCACCTAAAAACCACGTGCAGCGGAGTTCATACGCCCGACAATGATGACAAGGACTATTACGGCACAGTCAAAGAGATATACGAGCTCCAATTTAAGGGTGCCAAATCTTTTAAGCCAGTGGTATTCAAATGCCATTGGTTCGATCCTGATGTCACGAGAGAAGACCTTAAGATTGGGCTAACCAAAAATAGGATTCCAAATATAAAGGATATGATGTCTATATTATGGCTAACCGAGATGCCACGCAAGTTTATTACCTCCCATGGGCATGCCAAAAAGACGCAAGGCTTGCGGGTTGGAGCCTTGTGCACATGGTATCGCCGCATGGTAAAGCAGCTGTCCCAAACGATGATGATTACAACTTTGACCCACGAACATATGAGTTCTATCAACCTGAGGGGCTAGAATGGAGTTTCAAGATAGACATTTCTGCGCTGATGAGCATGGAAGAAGACAACGACATCGATGAGGACGAGGGTGATGACGTGCAGGATGCTAAGGACTTACTACTCCTTGAGCGATGGCAGAGGCAGCGTGATGGAGTTGTTGTGGACGATGATGATGACGATGGAGATGATGAGGACGATCGAGAGCTCGACAATATTGATAGTGATGATGAGGAAAGTGGTGACGACATCACACCAGCTGTATTGCCGTACGTGGAGATAATGTCGCCTCCAAGTAATACTATATTTTTATTATTATTACCTTGCAATTATGTTTCTTTATTTACAACTACTTCTCATTTAAATTGGAGCTCGACAATCTTTGTCATTGCAGGCACTCGACAAAATGCTGAGCGGAGGCGGAAGGAAGAGGCTGCTGCCATGGAACTGCCGCTCGCGCTTCGCCGTTCTTGCCGATGACCAGGAGGAGCGGGAGGGGGAGCAGTCAACTAGTAGGGTGGAGGAGCCCTCCAGCAGGCGTCCCTTGTTAATGAGGAGGCTGTAGTTTGACACATTGACGATGATGACCGGGGACGGCGGCAGCAGCGGCGGCGGCGACGGCGATGACGACGGGGGCCATGACAACGGGGGCGACACAGGGCCTTCCTCAGGTTTGAGGAAGCCCTACCAGTGCGGGCCCTCGATGCTCCCTGACCCATGGCCGCTCCCTGGCCACCGCACGGAGATTACACCCGTTAGAAAGACGTAAGTAACCATTGTTGATTTCACTACTTGTTCATATGACATGTTCAAAACCGAACCATAGACTAACAATTGTTGTTAATGACTCGTGCAGGAGCTGGAGGTATATGAACGGAGCGAGCGGTTCACGCCATATCAATGGCATCTAGGCCCTGCTGATTAAGGAGTACTACCCTGGCTTGGTCTTCCACAAGGGTGAAAGCCCAAGTTTAGTTTTGGTAATTAATGACACCAAGTTGCTAATGCCATGAGTTAAGTGTTTTGAGTTAGGCATAAGCAACATATGTGATAAAGGTGTATGTGGCAAGGAGTGGTGGTCACAAGATCACAAAGAGATGTTGCATGGACATGAAATGATGATCATGGTGGAGATGCACATAAAATGAAGGACATGATGATCAAGTGGAGGAGAAGGATCTAAGAGCGCAAGGCAAAGGTATAGCCATAGGGTTTTCCTTTTGCCGGTCTAAGATGAGTAGAGAAGTGATTGACCGGGTTTAGGATACATAGCCGACTATCAAGAGAGACAATCACGGTTAGCTCGGGAATCAAGTGCCACTAGATCAATGTCTTGAGCATATGCATTAGGATCTAGTAAAGAGCTAACATAACGCCTTGAAAATGTTTATGAAATGCTAACACACATGCACATGATGGTGTACACTAGGTGGTGTTAGCACATTTGCGAAGGCGGTGGAGTTTAAGCGGCAGAGAGGGGTTTGGATTCCTCTTTCCCTCCCGCCGAGCTTGCAAGGCGGGATTCAGTGCTTTTGGGGAAGTGAAACGCCTATTTTCTACTGCACCAGAGGAAGAGAAACGGAGGCGAAAGTCCAGAGTGTTTATCACTGAAAAACGTCAATCGGACGCTAGACCGGACACAGTCCAGGGTGGACCTGCGTGTCCGGTCAGCTCAAGTCGAGGGTAGAGGCGCAACACGCCTAGGGTTTGTGACCGGACGCTGGTCTAGCTTGACCAGCGCGTCCAGTCAGTTCACCTGGGCGTAGAGGAAAGGTGCACGCAGAACGCGTGACCGGCCCGTCCGTTGGTCCTCGGGACCGGAGCGTCCGATTAGTAACGCGACACGATTGGACGCGCAGCGTGTCTGGTCACTTGCGATCGGACGCGTCCGGTTGCAGTGGGAGCTTACTGGACTCCGACCGGACACTAGGTGCAGCGTGTCTGGTCAAACGCTAGAGCGCGTCCGGTCATGGCAACGGTAACTTCTGACGCGCACTGTTCACGCTTGTCCTGTAGTGACCGGACGCGTCCGGTCACCCTGACCGGTGCGTCCGGTCAGCACGTTTTGAACTGTGTCGTCCGGTAACGGCTAGCTGCTTATCCCTTTGCTATAAATAGAAGATGTCTGGGGTTTGAGGGTAACTCTTGCACATTTTGAGACCTAGAGACATCCTTTGAGCTAGAGAACAACCCGTCCACTCATCTCTTTGCTTAGTTGCACATCTTGAGTGAGATTGAGTGAGATTCAAGTGCATTGCTTAAGAGTTGCATTCTAGAGCCACTTGATCTTCGAGTTGCTATAGATTTTTTGTTACTCTTCCGTGTTTCCCAACATGGTAGACGGCTTGGAGCAGTGAAGGTGATTGAGATCACAATTGAAGATTGTTGGAGCCCTCACCAAGTGTTGTAAGGGGTTCTTGATTCTTCCCCGCGGGAGTTCGCAAATTAGATACTCTAGTGGAGCTCGTGGCTTGGAGGATCCCCATCTTGTGTGCGGTTGTGCGGCGCCCGCCAAGGGCTCGATTCTTGATAGTCAATTAGCTCGCGAACCGACAAGTGGGTGTATCGCCACAGCGAGGAGTAGCTTGCCGGGAAGCAAGTGAACCTCGGTAAAAATCTTGTGTCATCTCTTTACCGAGGATTTCTCTTGTGGTTGATCATTGTGATTGATTCTTCAAGTGCATTACTTCTCTACATCGTTGGTATAAGAATCAAGTGATGATGGCATCACTCCTTCACATACACACAATGATCCACTACTGGACATTCATGGTCCAATCACTAGAGCTCGCGCGCGTCAATTAAATTTAAAGGTGAGCTCGTTCCTAAGTAACTCCTTATATAATTTTGAGAATAGATTGCTACCTAATGATTATATTGTGCTTAGGAATGAAGGAGAGGTCCAGGAGACACATGGAGGAGGGCTTGGAGGCTTGGAGGACCAGCGAGGGCGCCCGGATAAAGATGGAGGATCAAACCAAGTTGAGTTCGAGTCTGCCTCGAAGTTCAGGACCAGTATACCTTGAACTGGTCACCCAGGACGCGTCCGGACTTCGTTTTCGATGATCCATATATGGATGGAAAGCTTATTTGATAAGGAAGCCAACCCAAGTGGTCCAACGTCAAAAGCTATTCAGAATCAACGGGAATCGTCAAAACAAGTCACCATCCAGAATCTATCAGGGCGCTGTGTCGCCGTCTTTTTGGCCGTTTGGGCCTTGTAACGTGTTGGCGCTCCCTAGGGACGCGAATAGGGGTCCTTGGACGTCCCTTAGGCTATATAATCAGTAGTCGCCGTCTACATTAGGGTTGGATTTTGCTTAGATTATTCTGTCAAGAAATAGTTTCGCCGTTCTTCGGTTTGTGAGACCCCAACTCGTGAGATTAATCATACATCTGCAATTTGGTTGCATTGCTTTGTGTTCTTGTGTGTGTTCTCGATTCGTAGGCAAGGACTTAGCCTTCTTGCCGAGGTCGATCGTGCAACGCCGGTCGATAACCAGAGGGGTCGTGGTGCTATGATTGCGAGGTTTTAGAGCTGAGTTGTTCGGAAGCCTGATCGAATTGTGTCGCGACTCCACCAAATCGAGAGTTATTAGAACCTTTTAGAAGATCGGGAACCCTAGTTCACATCATCAAGTCACTTGCTCTTTACTATCTTGTGCTAATCTTAGTGTAGCTTTTATCATATAGGAGTAAGTAGCTTAGTGACTTAGTCTTGTTGGTGTGTATTAGAGATCATAGCCTTGCTTCACTAGAATTGTATAGGTGGCTTGCATAGTATAGTTGAGCTAGTGCTAGAATAATCTTAGCCATCTTTTATACTAACGTAGTTGTTTAGTGAAGCTTGTAGATTTTTAAATAGGCTATTCACCCCCTCTTCTAGCCTTTTGGACCTTACAAGTGGTATCAGAGCCGAGGCACCGTTTATTTGTGGCTTAACAACCTACGGTGAAAAAGAAATGGCTCAATTAAGCTTGCACATCAACAACACCAAGAAGGCACCTCACTTTGATGGCATAAATTATGCATATTGAAAGGTTAAGATGACCGCACACCTCAAGTCAATCAATAGAGAAGTGTGGAAGGTCACCGAAACAAAATTTGAGGTTGCTAATCTGGAAGCACCTACACCGGTGGAAGAGAAGAAGCTCCAATGCAATGATATTGCCATTAGTGCTCTTCATGAGGCACTAGATGATAAGACCTTTGAGCAAGTGAAGAACATTGAGATTGCTCATGATGTTTGGGCCAAGCTAGAAGAAAATTTTGAGGGCACCGAAGGCACAAAGACCGCTAAAGCATATATCTTGCAAGAAAAGTTTTCTAGTTTTAAGATGCAAGAACATAAGAGTGTATCGGAAATGTTTCATAGATTGCAAGTTATTGTGAATGAACTCAAGGCACTTGGTGAGGAGGTCAAGGACAACCAATTCTCTATGAAGTTCTTGAGAAGCTTGCCCAAGAGATTTGATACATTGATCACCGTGCTAGTGAGGACTACATTAAAGGATTCAACTCCTCAACAAGTATTCTAAGAAATGATGACCGATGATTCATATAGAGAAGATAATGAGAAAGAGGAGTTGGTCAAAAAGAAGAAGAAAAGTGAGAAGAAGGATGATGAGAAGAAGAAGAGTGTGGCATTCAAAGCCACCACATCCAAGGGCAAATCTAAGATTGAATCATCAAGTGATGAAGACTCAAGCTCTTGTGATAGTGATGACATTGATGAGAAGATGGCTCTTTTTGTCAAGCAATTTGGAAAATTCATGAAGAAGAAGGGCTTTCATGCAAGAAGGAGGAAGAACTCATCCAAGAAGAATGAGCATACCATGAGATGTTTTAGATGCCATAACAAGGATCATCTTATTGCAAAGTGTCCTTATGATAGTGATGATGAAGATGCTATCAAGAAGGAGAGGAAGAAGCAAAAGAAGAAGCAAGAAAAGAAGGAGAGTTCTCATAAAAAGAAGAATGACTCTCATGTTGCTACATGGGATAGTGATGATTCCTCAAGTGACGATGAGGATGACAATAAGAGCAAGAAGAAGGGACATGCTAGTATTGCCATCCAAGAGAAGGTCTCCCTCTTCGACACTCCATCGTGCTTCATGGCTAAGGCCGCTAAGGTATCATCCGACGATGAGAGTGATCATGATAATACTAGTGATAGTGAAGTGATGAAAAAGAATTCACTAAATATGAACTAATCACTATACTAGAAGATTGCACTCAACATTTTAAAAAATCTAGAAAGGAGTGCAAGGGCTTGCTTAAGGAAAAGAAAAATCTTATGCAAGAACTTGATGAGCTTAGAGCATCTTATGAGAGTCTAAAGGTAGCCATAAGAAGCTTCAAAAGTCTCACACTAAGCTTGAAGAAGTTCATTCCTCTCTAGTTGAAAAATGTGAAAACATGCCAACTAATGTTGAGAAGGCTAAAACTTTCAACATAAGCATATCATGTGATATAATTCATGAATCTTTTCATAATCCTATTGTTATTGCTCCCACTAATCCTTCATGTAGCTCATCTACATCATCCTCATCTAGTAGTGATGGTTTCACTTGTGACTCCACACTAATAGTTGAGAATGAAAATCTCAAGAAGGAGGTAAAAGAGTTCAATCACACATTAGCTAAGGCTTATAGTGGTGAGGACCGCTTGCTTATGTGCTTGGGTAGCCAAAGGGCTTCTCTCTATAAAGAGGGATTGGGCTATAACCCCAAGAAAGGCAAGGTCACTTTTGCTCCTCATAAGACTCGTTTTGTGAAGAACAATGGTAGCTATTGCAAAAGTTGCAAGCAATTTAGTCACATGGAGCAACTTTGCATGAACAAGAAATCCAAAGCTAATGTATCCTCAATTAAGTCTGATTTCTTCTATATACTTACCAAGGGTATAAATGGTGTTCATGCTAAGTTCATTGGTGCACCATGGATGGGCTCAAAGAAGAAAGCCATTTGGGTACCAAAGAGCTTGGTCACTAACCTTGGAGGACACAAACAAGTTTGGGTACCTAAAAAGAATTGATCTTATCTTGTAGGTCAATTACAAAGCCGGAGGAAGGCATTGGGTGCTTGATAGTGGGTGCACTCAACATATGACCGGGGATTCTTGTATGTTCAAATCAATTAATACAAGTCAAAATGGTGGTTTTGATGCTATCACTTTCGGCAACAACAAGAAAGGCAAGGTCAAGGGGCTTGGTAAAATTGCTATCTCAAATGACATGAGCATATCTAATGTGTTGCTAGTTGAGAGCTTGGATTTTAATCTTTTATCGGTGGCAAAACTTTGTGATCTTGGCTTTAAGTGCATATTTGGTAGTGATGATGTTGAAGTCATAAGTGTTGATGGATCAAATTTGATATTCAAAGGATTTAGACATGGTAGCTTATACTTGGTTGACTTCAATGATAGTGAGACACAATTGCCATCATGCTTGCTTAGTAAATCTAGTATGGGATGGTTATGGCATAGAAGGCTTGGTCATATTGGAATGAAACAATTGAACAAACTTTTGAGGCATGACTTAGTTAGAGGCTTGAAGGATATCACCTTTGAGAAGGATAAACCTTGTAGTGCTTGTCAAGCCGGCAAACAAGTTGGAAATGCACATCCTAGTAAGAGAGAAATGAGCACATCAAAGGCATTTGAGTTATTGCACATGGACTTGTTTGGGCCAACAACATACACTAGCATTGGTGGCAACAAATATGGTTTTGTGATTGTTGATGACTACACTAGATACACTTGGGTGTTCTTTCTCTTTGACAAGAGTGATGTTTATGATCTATTCAAGTCTTTTGTCAAGAGAGTGCAAAATGAGTTTGAGACAATTATCAAGAAGATTAGAAGTGACAATGGTAGTAAGTTCAAGAACACAAGAATTGAAGATTTGTGTGATAATCTTGGTATTGGACATCAATTCTCACCAACCTACACTCCTCAATCCAATGGTGTAGTTGAAAGAAAGAATAGAACTTTGATTGACATGGCTAGATCAATGCTTAGTGAATACAATGTGAGTCATTCATTTTGGAGTGAAGCCATCAACACGGCTTGCTATTGTAGCAACCGTCTCTATTGCCATGGAAAGCTTGGGAAGACACCATATGAGATATTGAATGGAAGAAAGCCCAACATTGCATACTTTAGAGTGTTTGGTTGCAAATGCTATATTCTCAAGAAAGGCACTAGATTGAGCAAGTTTGAAAAGAAATGTGATGAAGGATTCTTACTTGGTTATTCTACCACAAGCAAAGCATATAGAGTTTGGAATCTCACAAATGGCACCTTGGAAGAAGTTCATGATGTTGAGTTTGATGAAACCCAAGGGTCTCAAAATGAAGCTCAAAACCTTGATGATGTGAGAGGAGACCAATTGGCAAATGCAATGAGAAACATGGATATTGGTGATGTTAGGCCAAGGCAAGTTGATGATGATGATGATACTCATGTGATCAACCAAAATGTGCAAATTGATACAAACCAAGCAAGCTCCAGTGGTTCTCATGATGAAGTGCAAGATCAAGGTCAAGCAAGTGGAAGCAATCAACTCCCAATACTCCAACCTACTAGCATTGCAAGTGATTATCTGTTGGATCAAATCATTGGTGAAATTCAAAGTGGTGTTCAAACTAGATCAAGGCTAGCATCCTTTTGTGAGTATTACTCATTTATGTCACTTGAAGAACCTAAGAAATTAGAAGATGCTTTGAAGGATTCCGATTGGGTAAATGCCATGCATGAAGAACTAAATAACTTTGCTAGAAATCAAGTTTGGAAACTTGTTGAGAGGCCAAAGAACTACAATATGATTAGTACTAAGTGGGTCTTTAGAAATAAGCAAGATCAAGATGGTATGGTTGTGAGGAACAAAGCAAGATTAGTAGCACAATGATACACTCAAGTTGAGGGTCTTGACTTTGGAGATACATATGCACCCGTTGCAAGATTAGAGGCTATTAGAATCTTATTAGCATATGCTTGTGCACACAATATCAAGCTCTATCAAATGGATATCAAGAGTGCATTTCTCAATGGCTACATCAATGGAGAAGTTTATGTTGAGCAACCTCCTGGTTTTGAAGATGACAATAAGCCCGACCATGTTTTCAAGCTAAAGAAGGCATTGTATGGTTTGAAGCAAGCACCTAGAGCATGGTATGAGAGATTGAGGGACTTTCTTCTCTCTAAAGGGTTCAAGATAGAAAAGGTTGACACCACTCTCTTCACCAAGAAGCTTGAAAATGACTTGTTTGTGTTGCAAATCTATATGGATGACATTATCTTTGGATCAACTAACCAAGACTTTTGTGAAGAGTTTGGAAATATGATGGCTAATGAGTTTGAGATGTCTATGATTGGAGAGCTTAGTTACTTCCTTGGACTTCAAATCAAGCAAATGAAGAATGACACTTTTGTAAGTCAAGGCAAGTACATCAAGGACATGATCAAGAAGTTTGGATTGCAAGATGCTAAGCAAATGAGTACACCAATGGGCACAAATGATCAATTGAGTGTTGATGCTAGTGGCAACATGGTTGATCAAAAGCAATACAGGTCTATGATTGGAAGTTTGCTCTATGTCACCGCTTCTAGGCCGGATGTAATTTTTAGTGTGTGCAAGTGTGCAAGATATCAAGCTTCACCTAGAGAAAGTCACTTCAAAGCAACCAAGAGGATATTGAGATATCTAAAGGGCACTCATGATGTTGGATTATGGTTTCCAAAGGGGTCTAATTTTGAGTTGATTGGATATTCGGACTCCGACTATGGTGGATGTAAGATTGATAGAATGAGCACAAGTGGCACTTGTCAATTGCTTGGAAGTTCTCTTGTTTTATGGTCATCAAAAAAATAAAATAGTGTTGCACTATCTACCGCCGAGGCCGAATACATTAGTGCCGGTAGTTGTTGTGCACAATTGCTTTGGATGAAAGCCACCTTGAATGACTTTAGAATAAAATTCAAGAATGTGACATTGTTTTGTGACAATGAAAGTGCTATCAAGATGACTCAAAATCCGGTTCAACATTCAAGAACCAAACATATTGACATAAGACATCACTTCATAAGAGACCATCAACAAAAGGCTGATATTTGTATATAAGGCATTGGCACCGAAGATCAACTAGCCGATATCTTTACAAAGCCACTTGATGAGAAGAGATTTTATAAGTTGAAGAATAAATTGAACATACTTGACTTCTCCAACTTGAAATGAGTGCACCCCCACATTCTTATATGACATGTCTCTCCTCCGACATAGCAAGGTAAAGTTGTTTGACATATCATCCATACTTTGCTAAGGATATGTTTAGAACATATAGACATATTTGCATGACAAATAGGGTCATTCATGAAAATCAAATGAGTTTAGTTGTATATATGGCACCACTATTGCTTCTATGTTTGATTGATCTAGTGGTAGTATATGACATGTTTGTGGGCTTGCAAACCAAGTGTTGAATCTAGAAAATGAGCTCATGATGTGTAATTTAACATGGTCAAGATAACCCTTATACTTTATGAGGTGTGAAGAAGCTTGTCCTTGGATCAAACCTAATTACATATTCTAGGCAAGTGATCTAGATTGAACCATAATTTGGACTCCCTCATGTTGATTAACTTGACTCTCACTAAAATTGACACCTTTTTTGGTAATTGTTGACAAAGGGGGAGAGAAAAGTCACAAAGATAAAAAGTTAAATTGTAAAGAGGGAGAAAGATAAAATAAGGGGGATAGAAATCAAGGGATCAATTAAAATTGAGCACACAAGTAGGGGGAGCAAGCTCATGAATGATTTGTTGCATTTGTATATGCATTAACATGATGAATTGTTGCATTGCAAAGCTTAAATTCATATTCATGATTGTATGGTGATTGCTAGAAATAGAACTTGAATGATGATTTGTTAAGAGTAGCTTTACAAGTGGTATATAGACACCTTTGCTTATAATGTTGATCTCACAGGGTATTTTAGTGTTTGTGATCTTTACAAGTGATGTATTACAAGTGGTGTCTAGCTACATCGATGCTAAGGATGGTATATAAAGGCAACTCCGATTGGTATCACGCTTCAAAGGTCCATTCTATATACCTTAGTATCAATTTGATAGTAGTAACTCTCCCAAAATTCAAATTCATACAAATGTGCACAATTGAACCAAACTCATGGAAGCACATATGTAGGGGGAGCTAATACTATCGAAATTGAAAATTGATTTCATTTCATATCTTTGTGATGGTTGTCATCAATTACCAAAAAGGGAGAGATTGAAATCCCAAGTTTGGTTTTGGTAATTAATGACACCAAGTTGCTAATGCCATGAGTTAAGTGTTTTGAGTTAGGCATAAGCAACATATGTGATGAAGGTGTATGTGGCAAGGAGTGGTGGTCACAAGATCACAAAGAGATGGTGCATGGACATGAAATGATGATCATGGTGGAGATGCACATAAAATGAAGGACATGATGATCAAGTGGAGGAGAAGGATCTAAGAGCGCAAGGCAAAGGTATAGCCATAGGGTTTTCCTTTTGCCGGTCTAAGATGAGTAGAGAAGTGATTGACCGGGTTTAGGATACATAGCCGACTATCAAGAGGGGCAATCACGGTTAGCTCGGGAATTAAGTGCCACTAGATCAATGTCTTAAGCATATGCATTAGGATCTAGTAAAGAGCTAACATAACGCCTTGAAAATGTTTATGAAATGCTAACACACATGCACTTGGTGGTGAACACTTGGAAGTGAAACGCCTATTTTCTACTGCGCCAGAGGTGGAGAAACAGAGGCGAAAGTCTAAAGTGTTTATCACCGAAAAACATCAACCGGACGCTGGACCGGACGTAGTCCAGGGTGGACCTGCGCGTCCGGTTAGCTCAAGTCGAGGGCAGAGGCGCAACGCGCCTAGGGTTTGTGACCGGGCGCTGGTCTGGCCTAACCAGCGCGTCGGGTCAGTTCACCTGGGCGCAGAGGAAAAGTGCACGCAGAACGCGCGACCGGCGCGTCCGTTGGTCCTCGGGACCGGAGCGTCCGGTTAGTAACGCGACACGATCGGACATGCAGCGCGTCTGGTCACGTGCCATCGGATGCGTCCGGTCGCAGTGGGAGCTTACTAGACTCCGACCAGACGCCAGGTGCAGCGCGTTCGGTCAAACGCTAGAGCGCGTCTGGTCACGGCAACGGTAACTTCTGACGCGCACTATTCATGCTTGTCCTATAGTGACCGGACGCGTCCGGTCACCCTGACCGGTGCATCCGGTCAGCACGTTTTGAACTGTGTCGTTCGGTAACGGCTAGCTGCATACCCCTTCGCTATAAATAGAAGATGTCCAGGGTTTGAGGGTAACTCTTGCACATTTTGAGACCTAGAGACATCATTTGAGCTAGAGAACAACCCCTCCACTCATCTCTTTGCTTAGTTGCACATCTTGAGTGAGATTCAAGTGCATTGCTTAAGAGTTGAATTCTAGAGGCACTTGATCTTCGAGTTGCTGCAGATTTCTTGTTACTCTTCCGTGTTTCCTGACACGGTAGACGGCTTGGAGCAGCGGAGGTGATTGAGCTCATAATTGAATATTGTTGGAGCCCTCACCAAGTGTTGTAAGGGGTTCTTGATCCTTCCTCGCAGGAGTTCGCAAATTGGATACTCTAGTGGAGCTCATGGCTTGGAGGATCCCCATCTTATGTGCGGTTGTGTGGCGCCCGCCGAGGGCTCGACTCTTGATAGTCGATTAGCTCGCGAGCCGACAAGTGGGTGTATCTCCATAACGAGGAGTAGCTTACTGGGAAGCAAGTGAACCTCGGTAAAAATCTTGTGTCATCTCTTTGCTGAGGATTTCTCTTGTGGTTGATCATTATGATTGATTCTTCAAGTGCATTACTTCTCTACATCGTTGGTATAAGAATCAAGTCACTTGCTCTTTACTTTCTTGTGCTAATCTTAGTGTAGCTTTTATCATATAGGAGTAAGTAGCTTAGTGACTTAGTCTTGTTGGTGTGTATTAGAGATCATAGCCTTGCTTCACTAGAATTGTATAGGTGGCTTGCATAGTGTAGTTGAGCTAGTGCTAGAATTAGCTTAGCCATCTTTTATACTAACATGGTTGTTTAGTGAATCTTGTAGATTTTTAAATAGGCTATTCACCCCCCCTCTAGCCATTTGGACCTTACAAAGGGTGAGTTACAGCCGCCCATGAAGTGGGAGCACTTCTACAGCGTCACCTTGAATGGAGAGACCCTTGCGGTGAAGATCAAGAGGGTGTTGTGGGTGAGTGTTTTCATTGCACTGCATTTCTCAATACTGCACATTCATTGGACGTTCTTAAAACAATGAAATAATACATGATGTCTGCGTGCAGGACTTCTTCAAGTGCGAGGAGGGGAAAGAGGAGCATGCGGCGCGAGTGCAGGAGGCGGTCTGCCACGCACGTCTTAAGGACTTGTACCACGAGGCGCACATCCAGTGCGTCATCACCCACTACGCCAACGTGCTTGGTGAGGTGATCAAGAAGGACCGAGTCAGGCTGATGCTACTCTAGAGGGAGACCGACCTCACCGAGGAGCAGTACTTGCAGGTAATTAAGTAGGAAACATTCGTTCTGATTCCTTCCATGAAACATTCAATTTATCTTCTAACATGTCAAATACTTGATGTTTCTTAGTTCATGCCGGGGTGGTGCGATAAGGACCCGGCATGCTGGTTGGCTATTGTGCGTCACTGGAGATCGGACACGGCGTACAAGGAGCGCAATGAGCATCGGGAGCACCGTAAGAAGATGCTAGGTGCACCACACCACCAAGAGAACCAGTCCCTCCCGCAGTACATGGACACATGGGTATGCTTCTGTTGATCTATTTATTCTAGCGCTCAATCTATTTACCTGTAACCATGTTTGTGTTTTCCTTGTAGTCCTAGGCGCATGGTGGGGAGGTCGTCAACAAGATGGTGGGGTACGCCCTTTCTCACAAGGGCAAAGCGACGGCGCCGGACAACAGATACGACCCAGAGGACGGGCCAGACGCATACACCAACGCGAACGTCCACCCCAAGCTCACCGAGTACACCACCGCATTTCGCTGGCGCCATGGGGAGGAGAAGGACCCCGCCACCGAGCCCCTAGACACGGACCTCATGGTGAGGTTGGGAGGAGAGAAGCAGCACGGCCAGTACTGGATGGCCAACAGCGCCATCGACCCGTTCTCTGCTCCCACACTGAGGGAGATTCGACGGGGCAGGTCCAGTAGCTCCTCTGACATCTCCATAGCGCCCCGATAGCCGAGCAGCGCGCAGATGTACTCACAGTTTCAGGTAAGTGCAGTTTCATTCGTCGTCCACTCATTTCACACATGATCAACCTTGCCTTCACATACCATCAACCATAAGGGTGTAATATTGCAGGCCAGGTTCGAAGAGATGCAGGCCAACCAGGCGGCCTAGGAGGCAAGGCAGGAGGCGCTGCGTCTGTAGTAGGAGGCGGCCCACCAGCAATAGATCGCGGCACTGACGCAGCACTACCAGCGTCAGTTGGCGGACCTAACAGGCTACTTCCGTTCCCAGATCCCAGGAACACAGGAGCCTCCTCCCTCACTCTTCGCTCCACCACCAATCCCAGTGCTTGCTCCTGTTCAAGCTCCAGTGAGTATATTGCCTGTTGCTTTAGCTTGTGCGGCCATCCTGCAGGTACTAATTACATCACTTGGCCTTTGTGCAGGCGTCGTCAGTGGGTTTGAACCCGACTCCAGGTACCAGCCCTCAACTGGGTCCTTCTCCACCCCACAGTTGGCCAGCCTACTCGACCTTCCCCACATAGCCGTACGTGTGGCCTCCTCCACAGTCGCAGGGCTACTCCTCATGGCCGCACGTGCAAACACAGCAGGGGCACTCTGGGTCGACGCAGCAGGGGCTTCGACCGCCCTACTGGACGTACGAGGCGGCGTCGCAGTCAGGCTAGTCTCCGTGGGAGCAAGGTGGGGGCTATAGGACCCTTGGGGACGATGCCTCGAGCTAGGTACCTTTACTTCCCTCTTCTGGACCAGTAGTGATGAACTTGTGACACCCTGGACATCTTATGTGTATGTTGGACATGTATGGACTCTTTTGGCGACGTTATGCGTATTGTGGACATGTATCGATGGATTTGAGGACCTTGATGTGTGGATTCATGTTGAGACTGAATTCAATGCTGAAATGTGGTTCATATGCTATATTGTTGTGAATATCTGTGATGAAATGTGGGTTCTATGATATATATGCGATAAATTGTGGTTTAAATGCAAGAAAACAGGAAAAAGAAAACAAAAAATGCTGCCTAGCTTTACCGACAACCAGCTATCGGTAAAGCTGGACAATTTTTTCAGCAGAGCCCAGCTTTGCCGATAGCAACGGCCTACTCTTTGCCGACAGCCTGCCATGTGGGCTATCGGTAAAGAATCTTCGCCAACTGGTATGCCGGCGGTCGGCGAAGACTTCACCGACAACCCTGGATTCAGCTGTCGGCGAAGGACTGACGACGCCGTCCTCTTTCGCCGACTAGGATGGGGCTGTCGGCTAAGCTTCACCGACAGGGTGCCACGTGGCTGTCGGCAAAGAGGTCTTTGCCGTCAAAAACGTTGCCGACAGGTCTTCGCCATCACGATTTCGGATATCCTGTCGGCGATGTCTTTGCTGACAGGATAAGACCCTTCACCGACTGCTTCAAGCAGTCGGCGAAGGCAGCGTTCCCAGCAGTGACTCCACTATCGCATACAATAGTAATTCAAAGGACTAAGACAAAATCTTGTATTTCCTAATGATTAATCTGCTGTCGCTTCCTCCTTAGTCCTTGGTCTCATCTTGCTTGCATTGACTAGTCAAGTGAAAGTGTACCGTGCCTTATATATATATATAGAACTATTAGTACGTAGCTAGCTACGCAATAACAAATTCTGTAGCCGAGTCCAACCCGCGTGTGCCATGGTGCACCAGGTAGTCAGGCTCCCCCAACAGGCAGTCCTGCTGGATCGGCTCCCACCCAGCCACTCACGCACAACAGCTCCGTCACCCGGCTCGGCTCTGTCCTCCACGCTCTCAAGCCATTGGAGAGCGCCGCAAATTTCTCTACCCGACCCATGAGGCCATGACCTCAAAAACTCCAAATCATATTCTTGTCCTTCGTTCGCCACTGGACGCGCCGCCGGAGAATATCCGTCTCGGTCAGATCGCAGCTTCAAATCGGACCTGGCCATCCATGCCCCATGGCGGCGGCCAGCTCCTCCTTCCAGCTGGTGATCACGGCTGCTCCTCCCCCGTGCCGCCCTCGCCTCGCTCGGATGCCGTCCAGCGTCGGCGCGGCTCGACCCGCGCGCACGAGGCTCCCCGGTGGCGATGCGGCCCGGCTCGCTCGGATGGCAGCCCCGGCATCCTCCTTCGTAGCGGCCCTCTCTCTGGTGGTGGCGGTGGCGCCCGCTCCATGGTGGTGCCGCCCTCCCCGCGGTGGCGCACAGGAAGCCCAAATTGCTTCCTTGTCGTTGGCTCATGCCCCAATCCGCCAACAAGGATGTCACGACTCGGTCAGTTCCCATGGTCGACCGATGCAAATCGTCTACTTTTTTTTGACAATAATAATGGGGTGTCATCGTTGCCATTGTGTGACCCTGTCATTCACTAGATCCAGCCCAGCGCCGGCCCCTGAGGTGAGCAATCAGAAATTAGTTCCTTGTGATTCAATGTCGTGCGAGAGAATCTAGGAGTTCGTGTTGTATTGATGTCTTGTCAATGATGCTTTTAACAATTGATTGCCTTGCTTTGTTTGATTTGATCCA
This sequence comes from Saccharum hybrid cultivar R570, assembly GCA_038087645.1. Classification (NCBI taxonomy): domain Eukaryota; kingdom Viridiplantae; phylum Streptophyta; class Magnoliopsida; order Poales; family Poaceae; genus Saccharum; species Saccharum hybrid cultivar. The sequence continues at coordinate 867,269 of JAQSUU010000296.1, forward strand.
TGTATGCAGAATTCTGAATTTCTGATTCCATTATGTTCTATCATTCTGCTTGATTTTATCCGGATATAAATACTAGTTGATCCTTCAGTTGTTCCCAATGGTTTATATGTTCCTTCTCTTGATTTGTTTGTGGATGAAACTAAGACCTTTTTGTTTGTAAATTTGATTTTAGTAATCGTACATGAAACTGTATGAAAAAACATGGTTATTCATGTAAATTATAGTAATTTACTATAATGAATATACACAATATAGTGAAAGTTCATGTTCTAATTTACTATAATGAATATGCAGATTATAGTAAAAGCATGCTCTTGAGCCATTTGAATATTGTAAATGTATATTATAGTAAATTGGCTTTGTCCTTGTAGTGATTGGTTGACGCCACATTATGGTAATTCCCATTCGAATATCGTAACTACTTTATAGTAAATTAGCCATGTTGCTATAGTGATTAATGCCAAATTTTGGTAACTCCCACTCTCTGTATCATCTTAAATCATTCTAATATAGATGTGTTCTACATAATACTATATTTTGTAGCCGAGCCCAATTGAACATACCGATGGAACCACCTGCCAGTTCTGCAGTTCCGCCCAGCCTGGAGCGTGCCCCATCCCCACCCTCCCGGCTCGTAAACCATATAGACCAATCATATAGTAACCAATTTCATTTTATGGTAACTGTGTTTGGTTAACCAAATTACTATCAAAATTCATTCTCGTAAATTAATTTTTGTGTGTTTCAATCCAATAGTTAATCAATTTTGTGTGTCTTCTGTTTGATTGAATATCAGTTTCCCCAAATTGTTTCAGATTAGCTGGTTAGTGGTCACTGTGGCATGCCTTGTCTCTGTGATATAATAAGCAAATTGGTATGCCCTGGTTTCACGTGTTATTATTTTTTTTTCTGTATCTTATAATACTGTCAATCTGTCATTGTAGTATGGTAATTTTGTGGTCATATTTTACCTATAGTATTGTAGAGTGCACACGAGCCTTCATCTTGCCAACAGCAGGTTGTGACAATCACCATCTGTCACAATTTTTAATTTTGTTATTAAGTTCTATCAGAATGGGATTTTCTCTCTATAGTGTCTTCCATCCTTAGCTGCCCATATTGGAAATCTGATATATCACTGAGCTACATGGGTGAAAACAATATAGTTTCAATGAAGCTTGATTCCTGTTTGATGACTGGATAGTTAATATTTACTCAGTGACTCAGTGTTGTTTATAACTGTGGATCTTTCTCTGTTTCTTTTTCTCCCAAATATACAGGAACTAAACCTTTCATAAACGAGATGAATCTTGTAGGATGATGCCCACTTATTGTATTTTTTAATCATGTCATAACCTAGACACATGCTTTCATTTTTAATCATGCCCACGTATCTATTTAATCATGTCTGAATTATACCATAACCTAGTGAGCTACTATAGGAATTCTACTCCTTAGAGCCACCATCCAATTCTTGTAATTTTCCTTCTATATAGTAAGTCTTATATATATATAATCTTCCTGTAATCTTGGGTGACATATGGTTACTGTGTAAGTGTGTATGGTTAACCAAATTTTTGAATGGCGACTCCTTACTATAAAAAAAAATCATTATATCCATGTTACATGTGTAGTATAAAAATTAATACCTGAATTATATTGTAACCTACATCTCTACTTTAGTAAGCTTACTCTTATATCCATCCTTGGATTATCATAAATTTTCCTTTGAGTAAATCTTATATATAAATCTTTCAGTAGATTAACTTATGGTAACTCCAAATGGTAAAGTGTTGTTGGTCTGGTTACCTGTCAGGATCTGGGAGTTCATGTTGTACTCATGTCAGTATTGCTTTTTACACCTGGTTGCGTTGCTTTGTTTGATTCTATCCATATTCTGGTTTTCTTTTCACAGCAAATGCAGGAAATTGTGTATCCGAACAACTCACAGCTCCTCTTCTATAGAATTTACCACCCAGTCTTCAGTATCACGAGGCTCCCTGTTGGACCTGAAGCACACATGCCTTGCTAATGATCTTCATGGCTGTCCTTATTGTCACTATGAATATGTACTCATATCAAGATGCCAGATTGTAGTACCTCAATTTCATTGTTACAGTCAACACTCATTCAGATTATAGTGAAGCTAAGACAAATCCGATAACACGTTGTAGACTACAGAAATAGATATTTTAGTAAATAATGCCTGATTTTATAGTAAGTGGTTCCTTGTACCATCTTGATGCAAAGTTGTAGGTACTCTACTTAATAATTATCACCTCAGATCATTTAAATTTATTGGAATTACTATATGGTCTTCTCATTATAGTAAGTTCTTCCAAAGAGCATCAGATTGTAGTACCTCACTTTCATTGTTACGGTCAAAGCGCATTCAGATTATAGTGAAACTACGACAAATCTGATAACACGTTGCAATTGACCATGGGATTTGTTACGGGAAATAAACCCAACAGAATTTTACGTTAATCCTCACTTGGAGTTACTACAATTTGCGAGCAAAGTTTGCTAAAGTTTGGAGTTACTGCAATTTAGCAAACCCATATAGAGTCCAGTAGATTCGTCTGATGGCCGCAACATAGAATTCTCGAAATCACCGTAACTAATTACTGTAATAATTACCAGCATTGATTAGTATATTAGTATATTCTGAAAAATTGGCTCCCTCAAATAGCCTGGATAGTTGCGGTCGGCTCGGCTCGGCTCATGCAGCTAGCGGACCCAGAAGTAAATCTCGGTCATTAAACGCTCGCGCCTATATATATATATATATATATATATATATATATATATATATATATATATATATATATATATATATGAGGAAAACTGGACAACGACAGGTCTTGGTCGTCTTCTTTTCTGGAACTCTGGAATACCTCCCGCAGAAAATCATACTGAATGTACTTCTTTGAAGCCTGCACCTTATAATTAAGCACAATTTCCATTTGTAATGATCCGTTTGAGCCGCTATTGTATTCCTTGTGACAGGAGCTTATTGCAAGTTGCCAAGTTGGTTACGAGTTGTACTTATTCATTATTGTATATAAGGCTTTTAAAAAGATGTTGGCATATCCCAAATATATATATATATATATATATATATATATATATATATATATATATATATATATATATATATATATATATATATATATATATATTTGCGAAATATGATACTACTTTCTTCCCAAAATATAGCTACTTCTAGGTTTGCCCATAAGATCTGTAGCCGGCCCCCCGGCCTTCTGTCCTAGTATACATAAAGCTATTGTAACAGTGATCTAGTTTATGGGACAAACTATTTAAGGCCTGTCTCTAAATAAGTGTTCTAAATTTTGATATTTTCTTCTATAAATTTGATCAAAAGTACTTTAGACAAATCTAGAAATAGGGAGAGTATATGTAACACCCCTGGTGTTACGATGTAATTAAAATCTTAATCATATTAATAATCATGAATTATAATCAAGCATTGTGGCATAAATGCACTTCATGTTTCGTTTATAGCATGTCTATGTTGCATATGTGGTGTTTCAAATGTTGCAAGTGTTATGTTCCATATGTTGCATATGTGATGATTTATAAGTTTCATGAAATGATGTTAATGATAGTAATTAAGTTCAATTTTTGATTAATTAATAAATAGATTTTCATGAATAAAAGTGGTCCAAATTTTTGTACTATGAAATGGTACGATGTTTGTTCTAACCAACAGTGCTATTGGTTGAATTGTTTGATGATTGTTTAGTACTTAATTAAATTGCCAAAGTTTGTTAATTAACTAAATTTCAAAACCCAAAAATTCAAATATCCCTTTCTTGCCCCAATTTCAAATTTCAAAATGGAGGCAAAATTTGAAGTTGGTCCCTAAAGCAAAGTTGTAGATCTTGGAAAGTTGAACAACTTTCATTTTTGGATATTTTGATGTTGCTACACAAATTTGGAAGTAATTTGAAGAAAACAGCAAGAGGGGGAGAGAGCTACAGTAACCCGGCCACTCTGGCTCTGCCACCGAGCTGCTTGCCGGCGAACCGCCGCCGCCCTTCTCGTCGCTTCCAGTCCAGGCCACGTAGCTGCTTCGCGCTAGCGCTCCTAAGCAGCTGCTGTCTCGCTCTCGTGCCTCGCCCTCGCCTTTATAGCACAGCGCCGCCGGCGGCCATCCTTTTCTTCTCCTGCCGCCACCGGTGAGCTTGGCCAGCCGCTCAAATTCGCCGTACTTGCTCACCGCTACCCGCTCCACTTCACGGTCAGCTCCGTCTGCTCTTTGCGTTTCTTCGCTGCTGCTCGCACCATGGCCGCCGAGCTCGTGCTCGCCGTGGCCAGCTCTCTATGATGCATTTCTCTCTTTTCTTTTGTGCGCATTAGCCATGGTCCCTTGATGCTCTTTGGCTCGCTCGCTGCTCCGTTCTTCCCCAGGTTTCGCCGAAGCGTGGCATGATGCAACATCGCCGCTGCAAGCACGGCGGCGCACGTGGGCAGCCTTCCACGACCCTCTCCGGTCGCAATTCACCCACCCACGGGTGCGCCCAAGATGGAGATACTCTATGCCTCTCTCCCTCGCCACCGACAATCATCAGCGAGCCAGAAATCGAGCTTCCCGTGCGCGTACTCTGCTCCAAATCACGACCAAGGACCTCGCACAGCAATAAAAACTTTTCTAGGGGCCTAAATGCACTAACCGTGACTTAGGTGAATAGTGCACTACATGGTTTTTCTTTTTTCTTTTTCCTGTTTTTGACTGAAATTTGTGAATTTCGTAACTAATTTTTGAAGCATGATAAAATTGTGAAGCTTTTTGTGTAGTCTTGTCATGATGTGAATGGTGAATAATATTAATTTTTGTATGCTTGAAAATTCAGTTAATAAATAGAAAAATGCTAGTTGCATGATTTTTGTAGGCTTAAATAATTATCCAATGTTCATGAAACTTTTGTGTGTGCTTAATATGCTTATGACTGCTTCCACAAAAAGTTTGAGATTAATTTGATGATGTTTAATTATATCTCTAATTATATGCTTAAATTATTAATTAATAATTGCCAAAATGATTAGCATAACTCATAATTTGAATTGAGTGTATTTTGGAATTGATTGTGGACCTTGGAACACCTTTACCTTTGCTGTTTCATGGCATATAATTTTTTATTTGGTATGCTCATGATCAATTGGAGATAATAGAAAACTAAAAATGCTTTTTAGTTTAATTAAGCTTTCCATTAGTCGATGCATGTATGTGATGTTGATTGCCCTTTTTGAATGCAACCTCTTGGGTAAAAAGATTAAGCTTTATATGTGTTTCCATGTCTAGGTCCTGATAATCCATGTTAGTGTATTTCCTTTGTGGTAATAAACTAAAGTGTTTTATGATAATTACTTGCTATTGCACCGTGAAGGAAAGTTGTACTCAAGTTAGTTAATCTTGTTATATATGCTTTCACCAATGCACTTTCATGCATCATATGATACATTCCATCATGCTAAAGCATGCATCATTTATCTACGTGTAGTGCATATGTGAGTGAGAAGGTTCGTGTTGATCAATCATCAGAGGAGGTTCATCCATCAGTGGTGATGATGTCAAGTCTAACTCTGTAGTGTCTCTGTGGAACTAACCTTCTCTGTAACGCAGGCAAGCCCCGAAGCATAAACCATCCTCTCTTTTACAAATAATTTATTACACCTTAAGTCTTGTGAAATGTGCATTAAGTAAGTAGGAGTTGCTCGAAACCATTTTCTGCATGATTACCTTGAATTCCAGATATTTCTAAATGATATCCCACTAGTATGAGTAGGTCAATCTATAAATGCTTACTAATGCTTAGACCTCGGGAGAAGTTGAATGATGGCTTCATCATTCACGAGAGACAGGTCTTATCTTTGTTCTTCTCGACTTTGTTTTTGGAAAGAGAGAACACCATGATGATGAATATGATTATATTAATGTGAGACCGAGCGGGTGGCTTGCATCGTGAAATGATCGGTGTAGTGCTCCACTTGTGTCGATTAAGGACCGTACCGATGTAGGCCTATGTGTGGTCGAGACTTTGCAGTACCGACCACATACTCCGCTAAACTTGATATCTCGGCTATTCTATTATGGGAAATGACAACCACACACTAGGAGTGGAGAGAGGGCGAGAGTAGCGTGTACCCACCCTACGGATCTGAGATGGACGGAAGCATCTAGGTTGGCAGTAGGGCGGTGGAGTACTATGCTCTCGGGTGGCGTGAACCCATTCCTGTTTTGGAGGATCTGAGTGAAGGTTGATATATGTAGGTCCGGGACCTGCATATGTCGTGTGGTTGGGAATCCCCAGCTGGGTTTTAATCGGTTCGAATCATCGTTGCTCCTCGGTTATGGAGACTCGACCCTCTGAACACTTATCATAGTTAACAATGGAACATGGTGACTATGGAAAAGAGATGTTGAGATGGAAATGAGATGTGATGCTTAAAGCAAGTGATTGAATTAGAACAGGTGCAAAGTGGATACTGATAATGGCTTAATGCACCGCTAAAACATTGAAAGTAAGGATCCACTTGTAGTATAAGCTTTTCTGCAAAATTTCTCTTTTCTAGCTCTACTACTTCCCTTAAGCCAGCATATCCGTAGAGTCTTTTCTTTTCATTGGGTAAGTCTTGCGGAGTACAATTGTGTACTCAGGGTTTGTTAACCCCTGTTGCAGGTGCTGACTCATACTGCTAACTGAGGTTATGTCGGTGGGCTCGACATGATGTGGTTGTCCTCTCTGACTTAGGTACTCTACCTAAGTTGTCTTCTGTAGCCCTACTCAGCTTCCACAATTTAAGTTAAGTTTACTTAAAAGTAACTTACTCATGTTTTATAAATTAATGTTATCATTTTTTTCGCACTCCGATGTATATTTTGTAACAAATGTTGTAATGTTGTGGTTACTCCTTTGTTGATCCTAGTATGAGTTGAAAAATGTGGATGATTCAGGGTTCTCCGAGGACACCCGATAGACTACCGGAATTATCTGGCTCTCCTGTGCATAAAAGGACCTAATTGGCCTAGACGGGGGGTGAATAGGCCTTTTTGCAAAACCTGAAACTCACAAACTCGAATTTGCGGAAGTTAAATACCAGACCGAAAGTTCTGGTGGTCTGGATCGGAAGTTCTAGTAAGAAGACCAGAATTTCCAGTGCAGACCTTCAGAACTTCTGGTGCCCTAAATGAGCTACGAAATCAAAGTGAATCGAGTTGGGATTTCAGATCCAAGTGTTACCGCACCCTTCTAGAGGTTGTTGATGAGTATTTTGAACTCCTCAAGGCTTAGCACCACACCAAACTATAGATCGGGACCTCCCACCTAAGAAGATGGGGGTAGAGAGGAAGAACAACAAGAACACAAGAACAAAGGGTAGTCGATGCTACCGCCACAGCAAGACAAGCTATTTTTACTAAGGTTTGACGATCCCCACTAAGGAGTTCCTACTTTCTCATTATTGAGGTGACCACGAAGGTCCGACCACTAAGGTCTCCTCCCTTAAGCAACCACGAAGGCTAGCTTGATATTTCCACTAAGGATCAAAGAGTGATACAAACACTTTGGGGGTGCCCTCACAAATGAATCAATACGGGCAACCACGAAGAACGCCTAGCCGGCTAGGGTTCCAAGAACCCAAGAGAAACAAACACAAATCAAGCCGGCAAAACGAGGAATCCAAGTGCTCAAGTCGAAGATCGATGCTCCCGCTCTCAAATCTCACGTCCCTAGCTCAAACAATCGAAGATTGAAGCTTGGAGGCAAAGAGGGAGAGAGAGTGGGTGAGTCACAGCTTGGAGAGAGTTGGGAGAGCAAAAATGAATGTGCAAAGCTCGGGCAACGGTTAGAAATGAGGTGAGTAGCTTATATACTCAGGCTCGGATGAGCCACCGGAAGTTCTGGTGGAAGCCACCGGAACTTCTAGTCAAATGAGATCAGACCATTGGGCTTGTCAGTCAACTCGGGTCCATCGGAACTTCCGGCACTAGGACCGGAACTTCCGGTCTGTATCGGAACCTCCGGACGGAACCTGGAACAATTCTCTCACACGTAAACACGCGCGCAAACTGCACCAACCGGAACTTCCGGTGCCTGACCAGAACTTCCGGATGGAGACCGGAACAAAATACTCGCACGCGGACGCGCGTGGGCAATAGCAATCGGAACTTCCGGTGTAGCTCACCAGAACTTCCGGTCCAGCTCACCAGAACTTCCGATCCAGCTCTCCAGCCTACTAAGCTTCGACAAGAGCACTTTTTATCCCCATTTTGCCAACTAGATTTGTATCCCTCTTGATAGTGCGGCGTTGCCTACGACTCAAATCAAAATAAACGGTGTTGAAGCCCTTGAGTCGAAGCGCCTTTTGTCCATCAAAATTTAGGGTGCTATTATTCACTAGATATTCTTTTTCAATTCCATCAATGGACTAACACCTGTAGATTACACTTGATAAATATGTTAGTCCCTAATTTGATTATCATTAATTATCCAAAACCCACATTGGGGGCAAATGCACTTACAAACTCCCCCTTTTTGGTAATTGATGACAACCAATTTAGGCTTACAATAGATAGAAAGAATTGAAGCTTTTGAATTCCAAAATTCAAGTTGAGCTCCCCCTTAATGTATGCATAGGATTTGAAATTTCAAATCTTGATTCAAGTTAGGATTGCATACATTAAGAATAAGCTCTCCCTAAATTTTGCAATCCGTGGGGTGCCTAAGTGTGTGTGAAACAATAAAACGGTGATGCATATGACAGGTTATATCACAAGAATAAATCAAGAGAACTTGAATGGTTATGCAAGAAAGAAAAGGACTGAAACTCAACATAACCATTCTTAAATAAACAACCATCATAAGCATCAACACAAAAGGCTAAACAAGCTAAGATAGACATTAAGCATAAATGTTTTAGCCTACACTCAACCATCACACACATATAGTTCAAGTTTACCACATGGTCCACCACACGAGATTAAGTTACTACATAACAAATTTTTTAACTACCCCTATTACATCAAGATAAAAGCCTAACACTCCCCCTTTGGCATCAAATGCCAAAAAGGGTAGGCTCCGAGAGGCTCCAAGGGGCAAAGCCCGCCTCCATAGGTGGGATCAATAGTAGCACGGAGCAAATTGTTGAGCACATAGGTGGGATCAATACCACCCATGCCACAAGCGGAAGTTCCGGTAGGGGCCATCGGAGGTTCCGATAGGCCAAAAACCAGCGAGAAACAACCCTAGAAGTGGTGAACAATATGATATACTCAAACCAACTCAAATATGTCTAGATTTCATGAAATCAGTACATAACTATGGACACATTGGAGCTATGAAAAATAGGTTTTGAAAGTTTCACACAACTTTTCACAAGTATTTTATCCAATTCTAAATCATACAAGTGTGCACAAGATGTCAAGCCACGTTACGATAATCAACGATATTTAGCTCACGCCTCAAAGCACAAAATCTTGACTCATCTGGAGGCTTTGTGAAGATATCAGCTAGCTAAAATTCGGTTCTCACATGTTGCACATCGATATCTTCTTTGGCTTGGTGGTCTCTCAAGAAGTGATGGCGAATATCTATGTGCTTTGTTCTTGAGTGGTTTATAGGATTGTCAGCTAGCTTGATTGCTCCCTCATTATCACATAAGAGAGGAATCTTACTTTGCTCACAACCAAAGTCTCTCAAGGTTTGCTTCATCCAAAGCAGTTGGGCATAGCAAGCGTCGGTCGCCACATACTCGGCCTCAGTGGTGGATAAGGCAATAGAGTTTTGCTTCTTAGAACTCCATGACACCAAATACCTACCAGATGTACTCTTTCGCTCTACCCTGCAACCGACATAATCCGAATCGGAATAGCCAAGTAGAGTGAAAGTAGAGCCCTTAGGATACCACAAGCCAAAATTAGGAGTGAGCACAAGATACCAAGAATTCTCTTAACGGCCATGAGATGACATTCTTTCGGATTGGCTTGAAATCTTGCACACATGCACACGCTAAGCATAATATCAGGCCTAGCTACACAAAGGTAAAGCAAGGATCCAATCATGGAGCGATCTACCTTTTGATCTACGGCCTTGCCGTCTCCATCAAGGTAGAGATGTCCGGTTGTAGGCATTGGGGTCTTAATAGACTTGGCCTTGTCCATGTCAAACTTCTTTAGCATGTCAGTGGTGTACTTGGTTTGACTTATGAACGTGCCTTCCTTGAGTTGCTTGATTTGAAATCCAAGAAAGTAAGTCAACTCCCCCATCATGGACATCTCAAACCTTTTTGTCATGATCCTACTAAATTGCTCACAAAAGCCGTATTAGTACTACCAAATATAATGTCATTGATATATATTTGGCAAATAAAGATATCATTATTGACTTTACGAGTAAATAAAGTAGGATCAGCCTTCCCAATCTCAAACCCTTTTTTGAGTAGGAAGTCCTTGAGACAATCATACCAAGCTCTAGGGGCTTGCTTAAGCCCATAGAGCACTTTGTCAAGCTTGTAGACGTGGTCAGGATGATGTGGATCTTCAAAACCTGGTGGTTGCTCCACAAACACGGTTTTGGAGAGGGGGCCATTGAGGAATGCACTTTCCACATCCATTTGAAACAACTTAAAATCACGGTGAGCAGCAAAGGCAAGTAATATGCGTATAGATTCAAGCCTAGCTACAGGTGCATAGGTCTCCCCAAAATCCAAACCTTCAGTTCAGTGAAACCTTTGGCTACCAACCGTGCCTTGTTCCTTGTGACCACGCCATACTCATCTTCTTTGTTGCGGAAGACCCACTTGGTACCTATCACATTTTCCTTGGGCCTTTCCACCAACGACCAGACTTTAATCCTAGTGAAGTTGTTCAACTCCTCTTGCATAGCCATCACCCAATCCAGGTCCTTCAAAGCATCCTCCACCTTTTCTGGCCATTTGGAAGAGACAAAAGAGTAACGCTCACAAAAAGCTACTAAACGAGAGCGTGTTGTTACCCCTAGTTATATGTCTCCCAATATGATGTCAACAGGATGGTCCCGTTGAATGGATTGATGAACTCTTGGGTGAAAGATGATTGTTCTTGTTTGGATTAGACCATCATCTTTATCTTCATTGTCTTGATTGATTGGAGGATCAAGATCTTGATTGTCTTGATCACCACCTTGGTTGTCTCCTTGAGCTTGTGGTGGATCTTGACTAGCTTGTTCTCTTGAGTCATGACCCCTTCTTGAGATGGAAGCATCACCATGGTTATTGGTTGACCCATGATGCATGTTTGGATCATGAGGAATTTGCACATGCACATCATCATCTTCATCGTCAATGGGTTTCACTTCACCGGTGGCAAGCTTCTTGATCACTTGATGAGATGGTTCTTCTTTACCTAAAATTTTAGCATTGACTTGCTCCTTTTGAGAGCCATCGCTTTCATCAAAATTCACGTCTACCGCTATTTCAATTTGGTCGGTGGCCTCATTTAAAACACGGTAGCCATGTTCGTTAGTAGCATAACCAAGTAAGAACCCCTAATTAACTTTTGGTGCAAACTTAGAGCTTTTGGATTTCTTATTAAGTATGAAACACTTGCATCCAAAAACTCTAAAGTAATCCACCTTAGGCTTTTTACCGATTAGAAGCTCGTAGACGGTCTTGTTCCTTATCTTATGGAGGTACAAGCGGTTGATGGCATGACATGCCGTGTTGACCGCTTCGGCCCAATAATCTTTCTCCAAAATCTTGTACTCATCCAACATTGCTCTTGCGGCTTCAATGAGCGTTCGGTTCTTCCTCTCCACAACACCATTTTATTGTGGAGTGTATGGAACCGAAAACTCATGCTTGATGCCTTCTTCATCAAGGAATGCTTCAATGTTGGTGTTCCTAAACTCCGTCCCGTTGTCACTTCTCACTTTCTTGATCTTCACTTCAAACTCATTTTGAGCTCTCCTTGCAAATTTCTTGAAGATCCCTTGGGTTTCGCTTTTATCTTTCAAAAAGAACACCCAAGTGAAGCGAGAAAAATCATCAATAATTACAAAACCATATTTGTTACCTCTAATGCTTATATAAGCATTGGGTCTGAATAGATCCATATGAAGTAACTCAAGTGGCCTTGTTGTAGTGACGATGTTCTTAGCGGGATGCTTGGCTCCAACTTGCTTACCCGCTTGACATGCACTGCAAATTCTTTCTCAAAAGAAACATTTGTTAGTCCAAGGATGTGTTCGCCTCTTTGAAGGTCGCCAAGTTCCTCATGCCAACATGCGCTAGTCGGCGATGCCATAACTAGCCCATGCAAGATTTTGCCACTAAACAAGTCTCGGACCCCCACTCTACTAGATGAGAAATCAACTAGGTAGAGCTTGCCCTTTAATTGACCCGTAAAAGCAATAGAGGAATCTGATCTTCTAAAGACTTCCACACCCTTATCCGTAAAGAGACAATTGTAACCCTTCTCACAAAGTTGTGAGACGGACAACAAATTATATCCCAATAAATCCCACAAGTAATACATTAGAAATAGAATTATCATTTGAGATGGCAATTTTACCCAAACCGAGAATGCCCCCCTTACTATTGTCACCAAAGACAATCCTTTCACTTGTGATTTGATTTGGTTGAAAGGAGGTGAACATGTTCTTCTCTCCGGTCATATGATTGGTGCATCCACTATCAAGCACCCAACTTGGCCCGCGGAGGAATATTCCTACAAAACAAGATTAAGCTTTTGGTTTAGGTCCCGAGATGGAACCTAGGGGGTTAGAAACATAAGACTTAGGCACCCAAACACTCCTCAAGATTTTTCTCTTCTTGAGGGCGCCCACATACTTCACAACAATATTGCCATCCTTGTCCCAACAACACATATAATCACAAATGTGATTGCGTGAAATAGGCACTTGTTGCTTAGACACCTCGACTTGCTTCTTCTTGTTGTTCTTGTTGTTGACAAGTGGAGTTGTAGGTGTAGCAACATTGTTCACCTTGTTGATAAGGTCAACAAGCGACACACTCTTGTTGAACTTCACACAAGTCACCCCATTAATCATTTTCTTCCATTGGTTTTGCCATCATACCTATTGTAACTAATGCCATCCTTAATCATGGGGTGCCTTGATGCCTTGAACACATTTGCCGGTTGCTTATCCTTGCACTTGCAACCATTCTTAACAACTATGTTCAACCTTTGGATCTCCTTATCCTTCTTGGCTAGCTCATCAAGGTTAGTAGCACAAGCATGCATATCAATATTTGAGCATCTTTCACAACCTTTACTAGTTGTAGCTTTGGCATCCTTGGAAACGGTAGAAGTGCTAGTCCAAAGTTTGTCATAGTTTAGTTCAAGCTCATGATATTTATTTGTCAAGCTTGTAAGGCTTTCTTGAGCCAAACTATGATCATTCTTTAGACTTGCCAAAGTGTAACACCCTAAAAATTTGAAAAGAAGAAAAATAGGAAAAATATGATTTTTGTATATTTTTGTGAGCATGAAAATTTAGAATAAGAATAATTTTTATAAATTTAAAATCAAATATAAGAGTAGAAACATGTTTGTGCACTCATGCTGTTGCATTCAAATTTTTGAGATGAGTGGTTTGATTTAAATTCAAATTTGGATTTGAATATCTTTTGAAAAATGGATTTGAAACAAATTAGGAAAAAGAAAAGGAATTCTTTCTGCTCTCGGGCCGCTTCTTACCGCAGCCCAACTCCCCGGCCTGCCTCGGTGGCCCACCTTTCCCTCCCCGTGCGCGGCCCGCTTCCTCACTCCTGCGCCCCGCTCCCGCATGGGCCAAGCCCAGCCGCGGCCAGCCGGCCCAACTCGCGCGCGGCCGCGTCTCGCGCCCAGCCGCCGCCCCGTTTTCCCTCTCCGAGTCGCCGACATGTGGGACCCGCCTGTCAGCGTCTCCTTCCACCTTCCTTTCTTCTTCCTCCGGCCGAACGCCGCCTTCCCTCTCTTCCCCGATCCGAATCGATCTCCAAATCTCCCTCCTTTCCATAACCGGAGATGCCCACGGGCTATAAAACGAGACCCTCACCTCTCCGCCCTCATCCCGTCTTATCGGTAGCCGCTTTGGTGCTCGGGAGCTAGGTCACCGTGAGCACGAGCTCCACCGTCCGCCCCTCCAAGCCGCACGCGCTCCTTGCTTCTTCCCCGGCCATGATTCCTGCCTTAGGTGAGTTTGCCATGCCATTCTCTCTCTTCCTGTGTTTTTCTTTCGCAAGCTCGTGCCTTGTAGCGCTAGGTAGCCAAGTCCCGGCCATGGCGCCGCCGCGGGACTCCGCCGTCGTGACCGTTTCCGGCCGAGCGCCGCCGCCGGCTGATTCCCGATCCAATCCGAACCGCCCAAAGCAGATCCAACGGCCAGGATTAGAAGTTACCGGTTCGGCCGGCGTTTTTGCTAAAGAGTCCCTGTAAGATTTAAGTTGTAAACCCGCAGTCCAAAACGTATTATCCCGCGTTCGTTTTGATCTGTTGAAAGCGTATTTTGTCTCGGTAATTGAAAAATACGTTTTCTGATATTTACAGTTTTGCCACTGAGTTTGTTTTAGTCATAAATTATCCGTTTTAACTCCGATTTGATCCATTCAAATTGCGTTAGATTCGTATTTTGCAAGCTCTACATGAGGATAAAACTGTACAGTAGGTTTGAGATAATTTATTTTCGAGTTTATATTAAAGTAATTATTTATCTATAGGAAATCTTAGAAAACTCATAACTTTTACGTTTTAAATCCAAATTTCGTGATCTTTATGTCTATGTGATCGTAGTAACGTGTAGAAGAGTTTTACAAACTTGTTATACTATTGGTGTTACTGTTGGTTAGGTTTTCTATTTTTAAGTTCCGACGTGAGATTTAATCTATTACTTTAATAAAGTAAATCTTGTTTAAATCATATCTTCTACGTTTTAGATCCGTTTTAGCTCATTTGAGTTGCGTTAGATTCATAGCAACGAGATTTACGCGTTAGTGACAGTGTTTACCATATTACTAATTCTGAAATTTTATTGTTTAAATCATATCTTGATTAATAATTATGTAACTGGGTTTTGTAAATAAAATATGATTTGTTTTACTTTAGTTTCATAATTTGAATCTAAATTTGACTTAATTCCATATATAGTATCTATAAAATATCTTATATATGTTATTATATAATTAAAACACATGAAGCTAATAGTTTTATATTTTCTACTATGAGCAAATCTTTCGGTAGATGTATCTTTTCAACCGTAGCTCTGATTAGTGTGCTTTTCGCGCCTGTGTGTTCATAGCAATGCGTAGAACCTCTTTAAAATCTTTTCACATATTGTTTCATATGTTTGGTGTACTGTTCTAATTTAGATCTATTGTTTGCTTCGTGTATGATTGTATCGATGTGTGTGTGGTGATTTATGATTTCGTCCAGTCGGTGAGATATACGTGGTTATCAAGAAGAAGAAGAAGAACGTTGAAGATTTAAAGCTTACCGAAGGATCGGTGTTTAAGGCAAGTATAGCATGGGATTATCCTTGTTTCCTATTCACTTTTAATACACTTAATTCATGTGCATGTGTCTACCTTGTTACCACTAAGGATATCCTAGCTTTTGTATCCTGTACCTTGACACCCATGGAACATTGCATTGGGTAGTATTTATGCTAGTGCTCAAGATAAATAACTATGATCTGTAACTTGACTAATGGTATATGCAATAAACGTTTAAAAGATGCTTTATAGCAACATGGCTCAAGGGGGCTAGAGCATGGGGTATTTTTGGTGCTCTAGTTTCTCTCCATAAGGACTTATCTGTAAGCGAACATCCGGGGACTTACAGTACAACTGTGAGGGCTATATGGCTCTGGCTTTAGTCAAGTATGAGGACCTTTTCTAGCTTGTTAGAGGTATTCCTTCATGGCGTAAGAACGGCTTGACGAATCGAGTATAGTGCGGCCTCTGTCCTTATGTGTATAGGCTGCGCGTTATTATGCCATTTGGAAGGGGGGCTCTACATCTGTTTGCCGAGTGAATCTAATGGCCCTAACTTGTTAGACGAACCTTTGAAAGACTTCATAGTGAACCCTGCCGACCTTCCTTGGAAGTGGGTCAAGAGATTAGCTACCTCGGGTGAAAGGGTAAATCACGACTCACAGTGAAAGTGTACAACCTCTGCAGAGTGTAAAACTGTTATAACAGCCGTGCTCACGGTCACGAGTGGCCTTGGACCCTTACAGAATAAATGATGAACACTGATGATAATGATAATACTGATGATATTGATGCTCACTAATGATTATTGTTTCTTGCTATACATTATTCTCGTTTACATGATCATGAGGTTATTTGGGTTTATGGTAAACTTGTTGCTACTCAATTGCTAAAAGATGACTTAATAAAAGCTATCGCAGTAAACCTGTGTCAAACCTTTTGAGCCGCATGAACCCCATGTTATATTTGTTGAGTTCGACATGGACTCACTCTTGCTATTTCCCCACATCTCAGGAAGGGTACCAAACTGTTAGATTCTGGAATTGTTAGGCTTGTGATCAACCAGTTAGTTTGATCCTGGAGTGAAGGTTGCACCCGGTGTTCGGAGTTGTCTTTCCGCTGTGTTACTCTTTAAGGTATACTTTATACTATTGAGTTATGTATATTAAGCATTTGTCTTTTGATATTACACTTATCTGTGGCTATATGTGAGATTTGTCTTCTTTATTTTACATATGGTGTATGTCTGGTTTTGTCCTTAAAACCGGGTGTGACAGATTGGTATCGGAGCAATGCTGACTGTAGGACGCAAGCCTAGTTAGAACTGGACGTTTAGCATGTTCTCATTGTTGCCTATTTCTTGCTTCTCTTTAACTTTGTTATTTTCTCAAAGTTATGCTTAATTCTATCCCCGTTCTGTTATAAAAACCTTGTCTCTATTTTGAACCTTTTCTCCTTGTCTATTAGACGGCTCGTGACGAGAAGACTGTGGATTTCAGAGGTTAAGAGGACTGAATTGTGTCGCTCTTGCTCACTTTTGACAAGAAACCATTAGCGATGCAAAACCAATTACTAGAAGAAATGGCTCAACATGGGAATTCTCAACGATGCTTATCTCAAGGTCAAGCCAACATATCCAAGGGGTCAGAGAAGATACAAGTAGTAGAAGCTTGGAAGAATATGAAATCCAATAAAGATGTTGATAGTAAGGCATTTGGAGAGCAGGAACAATGTCACTGCTGTAAGCATTATGGTTTTCCCTGTCTTCGAAACGAGTCTAATAAGGGGAAAGTCAAGGTGGATCCAAATTTTGAGAACAACATGGACAAGAAGAGAAAGGCAATCTCATTAGAACCACTAGTGGAAAGCAATGAGCAAGCGAGTTATACTACATTGTCACATGCAGCCCTGATCCCCTGTCAAACAAATCCAAACCCTGAAGAGTTAGAAGCCCCTCCCACTAAAACTACTCCCCATGAAGTAGTCATAGATGGGTGGACAATTACCTATAAGGAGTATCAACCTCGAAAGGCCAAACAAGCTAGGAAACAAGCCAAAGGGACGAAGGTGAACTTTTATGACCAGCAAGATAGCAGCATACCAAACAATAGTTCCTTGGAGTATGACATCACAAAAGATCCAGCTAAGAGAAAGTGTTATCATTTCCAGCAGGAAGGACATTATATCAAATCTTGCCCACAGAAGAATCAACAACAGCAAGACCTAGGACAGGATGTCCAAAAGGAGCATGTGCAGGGAAATAAATTAAAAAGAAATTACATCCATGGAAGGTTGAAACATGTGGATATTTCCACCATTCCTGGAGCTAAGGAGGTCGTGTTTGGATCAATTCCAGTAAGTTCAGGAAATGCCAAGGTTTTGTTTGACCCCAGTGCCTCACATTCGTTCATATCTAGACAATATGCAAAAGATCATAACATACTTATGCTTCCAAGGGGGAAAACAGTGATGATTAAAACTCCAAGAGGTGAAATAAAGGCAGACCGCGTATGCCCAAAAGTTAGTCTTGACATAAAGGGGGTAAATTTTAAGGTAAACCTCATTATTATGGAATTAATGGGCATTGATGTTATCCTTGGAATAGACTGGTTATCTACTTGTAAAGGAGTGATTGAGTATGCCCAATGTTCAATGTTTCTAACTACACTTTCAGGAGAAAGGATTGAGTATGAGGGTATTAAATCTATATCGGAGGGATACCAGGTTGACCCATCTTAAGGTATGAGTTATAAGAATGATAAAGAGAGATGCAAAAATTCAGATGTCCATATAAAGCAATAAGGAATGTAAGAGACGTTATCTACACTGGAAGCTGCTACAATCACACCATGTTTAAGGAATAGGAGTTATGTCCCGTGTAATAAAACCGTTAGTAGCCAAGTTGAGTCGTCTTAATGTGTGGCTAATGAACATTTAAGTGTTTAGTTGCTTTGTGCTTATGTTTATGCTTGAGTTGGAATTTTGTAATGAGTGGAATGATCTCGTGGGTTTTGACCATGATTTCATTTAGTTTATATGTATAAGGTATAAGGATTAATGAAATAAATAGCTAGGTTTTGGTTATCTCCTGCTTTCTATATCTTGTCTTTCGGAGCAGCCTGTCTTTATCAACTTATATCTCTGTTCTTGAAAGACCAAAAATCATGAGAAAATTCTGGACAAGAGTGGACTTCAACATCTCTCTCTAAATGCAAGAACCACCCTCATAGTTGTTTTGGTTTGGGAGATACAAAAAGCATAAGGCAATGTATATGTGCTGTCATAAACCTGAAACAGTTTCTGATAAGTACTGTTTTCGACCAAGTTAACTACAGAATCTGGAAGTGTGTTCTATAAGAAAGTTGCAGAGAATTTTATAAGCTTTCCATCGGTGTAAACTACAGCTTCATTGGATTAACAGAATGAGAGTTACAGCTGTTTTACTGCACTGCTGATTTTCTACTCGTGAGAAATTTCAGATTTCTTGTTCTTACCCATGCACAAGAGTATTATTGGGATGTCAGAACACTTTATGCTAAGTAGCTCATCTAGAAGAAGGGTTCAAGCTACCCTATTTGGTGTCCCTTATTTTAAGGGGGGTAGCCAATGTAAAGAAGGATTATTAGGATTGAACTCTTTAGTTGGAAGTATTGGTTAGTCTCCATGATTGAGTTGCCACTCTTGAGCAAAAATGTCCTGTGAACAAGGTTGATAATTTTGGGTCCATGGAGACGAGAGTTGTCCTTTTGGATAGTTCATGATTATGATCATCTATACTTGCTCGTGCTGCTGATGTTGGTCACTTGATGACAGGAAGTATAGTGTCTCATGACTCAGGAGCCCTATATGACGTCTCGCACTAATATGTGGGAAAAGATTGATGTTTCTGCCATTGAAGGATGTTATGGGTATGATGAAGCCGAGCACTATCAAAACAACAATGTTGAAGAGCAAGTTGGGAGTGAACTAAGTCAGAATCCACAACAACGAAAGCGAAAAAGGAAAGCCCTTAAGAAGCCTGTTCAAGGAAGCAAAACGCAGCAAAACTATGTCAATGGAAGACTAAGCAATGTGGATATGGATAAAATTCATGGAGTTACCAAAGTGGTGGGTGGTTATATTCAAGTAAGCTCAGTACAAGTTTTTGCTTTATTTGACCCTAGCGCTTCACATTCTTTCATTTCCGCCGACATGGTAGAGACGTGCAAGATGGTGAAGTGTCCAATGAGGAGGCCTTTGCTAGTTCAAACCCCAGTGGGAGAAATACAGACAAATCAGATATGCCCGAATGTCAGTCTTGTCATAAACAAGGAAAACTTCACCGCAACACTCATTGTGTTGGAATCACTTAAAATTCACGTGGTTCTTGGTAATGGATGGCTCTGTGCATACAAAGGAGTGATTCATGGTACTCGGTGCACCATGCTCTTAACAACACCGTCAGGGAAAAGAATTGAGTATCAAGGTGGTCGACTTTTACCTGAGGGAGATGAGAATGATCAATTAGAAGATAGGTACACCAAGGATAGCAAAGTGGACCATGAGTTTACTGAAGTCATAGCAGAGGAACAAATAACTTTGGAGAAGCTTTTAAGTTTGTTTAGATCAAGAGACCTCAGGCAAATGTTTGAAGGAGTCTAAGAAAAGGTTGAAGTAAAACCCAAGTATTAGCTTTGTCAGATCCAGACAAGAGCTTCATATCTACAATAATGCACCTTATCAAGATTTGGGATGTGTCCTTATGCAAGAAGAAAAATATAGTACCTTGTTCAGTAAGTCAACTAAGGAAGTGTGGGTTGAATTACCTAACGTGTTATCTGGAGTTTTCCACTATGGAGTACTGTCTTTTGGAAGGAAAGTGACATATAGGAGGGTCACAAGAATCTATAGGACATCTTCGCTAAGTTGGTCTTGAATTTGTGATATCCTCGTTGGAATGAAATGGATTAGGACTTGGAAAAGTGCTATTACTTGGAGAAGTAAAAGTCGCAGCCGATGCCCTTAGCAATGGAGAATAATGCTAAGAAGGTTCGGGTGACACCAAGGATTAAGAATCGTATTCCAAATTTGAGCAACTTGACCAGAATCATTAATGTTTTGAAGGTTGGTAGTAGAAATTCCTTCTGACTAAGAGATTCGTCAGGCTCTGTTGGAAGATAAGTATTTTAAGGAAGAAAATTCATATTATAGGAAAGGTGCCTAGTGATTGGAGATACCAGAGTATTGTTTGGAGCATTTGTCAAAAATCTTGGAATTAGTTACATGTATACAAAGTAAGACGGAATTCTTATCAAGACGATGGAACTATACGATGAAGTAAAGAACAATCTAGAGACGAACTATCCCTATTTCTTTTGTCATCATCTTCCGAATCTCGGGACGAGATTCATCTTAAGGGGGGTAGAATTGTAACACCCTAAAAATTTGAAAAGAAGAAAAATAGGAAAAATATGATTTTTGTATATTTTTGTGAGCATGAAAATTTAGAATAAGAATAATTTTTATAAATTTAAAATCAAATATAAGAGTAGAAACATGTTTGTGCACTCATGCTGTTGCATTCAAATTTTTGAGATGAGTGGTTTGATTTAAATTCAAATTTGGATTTGAATATCTTTTGAAAAATGGATTTGAAACAAATTAGGAAAAAGAAAAGGAATTCTTTCTGCTCTCGGGCCGCTTCTTACCGCAGCCCAACTCCCCGGCCTGCCTCGGCGGCCCACCTTTCCCTCCCCGTGCGCGGCCCGCTTCCTCACTCCTGCGCCCCGCTCCCGCATGGGCCAAGCCCAGCCGCGGCCAGCCGGCCCAACTCGCGCGCGGCCGCGTCTCGCGCCCAGCCGCCGCCCCGTTTTCCCTCTCCGAGTCACCGACATGTGGGACCCGCCTGTCAGCGTCTCCTTCCACCTTCCTTTCTTCTTCCTCCGGCCGAACGCCGCCTTCCCTCTCTTCCCCGATCCGAATCGATCTCCAAATCTCCCTCCTTTCCATAACCGGAGATGCCCACGGGCTATAAAACGAGACCCTCACCTCTCCGCCCTCATTCCGTCTTATCGGTAGCCGCTTTGGTGCTCGGGAGCTAGGTCACCGTGAGCACGAGCTCCACCGTCCGCCCCTCCAAGCCGCACGCGCTCCTTGCTTCTTCCCCGGCCATGATTCTGCCTTAGGTGAGTTCGCCATGCCATTCTCTCTCTTCCTGTGTTTTTCTTTCGCAAGCTCGTGCCTTGTAGCGCTAGGTAGCCAAGTCCGGCCATGGCGCCGCCGCGGGACTCGCCGTCGTGACCGTTTTCGGCCGAGCGCCGCCGCCGGCTGATTCCCGATCCAATCCGAACCGCCCAAAGCAGATCCAACGGCCAGGATTAGAAGTTACCGGTTCGGCCGGCGTTTTTGCTAAAGAGTCCCTGTAAGATTTAAGTTGTAAACCTGCAGTCCAAAACGTATTATCCCGCGTTCGTTTTGATCTGTTGAAAGCGTATTTTGTCTCGGTAATTGAAAAATACGTTTTCTGATATTTACAGTTTTGCCACTGAGTTTGTTTTAGTCATAAATTATCCGTTTTAACTCCGATTTGATCCATTCAAATTGCGTTAGATTCGTATTTTGCAAGCTCTACATGAGGATAAAACTGTACAGTAGGTTTGAGATAATTTATTTTCGAGTTTATATTAAAGTAATTATTTATCTATAGGAAATCTTAGAAAACTCATAACTTTTACGTTTTAAATCCAAATTTCGTGATCTTTATGTCTATGTGATCGTAGTAACGTGTAGAAGAGTTTTACAAACTTGTTATACTATTGGTGTTACTGTTGGTTAGGTTTTCTATTTTTAAGTTCCGACGTGAGATTTAATCTATTACTTTAATAAAGTAAATCTTGTTTAAATCATATCTTCTACGTTTTAGATCCGTTTTAGCTCATTTGAGTTGCGTTAGATTCATAGCAACGAGATTTACGCGTTAGTGACAGTGTTTACCATATTACTAATTCTGAAATTTTATTGTTTAAATCATATCTTGATTAATAATTATGTAACTGGGTTTTGTAAATAAAATATGATTTGTTTTACTTTAGTTTCATAATTTGAATCTAAATTTGACTTAATTCCATATATAGTATCTATAAAATATCTTATATATGTTATTATATAATTAAAACACATGAAGCTAATAGTTTTATATTTTCTACTATGAGCAAATCTTTCGGTAGATGTATCTTTTCAACCGTAGCTCTGATTAGTGTGCTTTTCGCGCCTGTGTGTTCATAGCAATGCGTAGAACCTCTTTAAAATCTTTTCACATATTGTTTCATATGTTTGGTGTACTGTTCTAATTTAGATCTATTGTTTGCTTCGTGTATGATTGTATCGATGTGTGTGTGGTGATTTATGATTTCGTCCAGTCGGTGAGATATACGTGGTTATCAAGAAGAAGAAGAAGAACGTTGAAGATTTAAAGCTTACCGAAGGATCGGTGTTTAAGGCAAGTATAGCATGGGATTATCCTTGTTTCCTATTCACTTTTAATACACTTAATTCATGTGCATGTGTCTACCTTGTTACCACTAAGGATATTCTAGCTTTTGTATCCTGTACCTTGACACCCATGGAACATTGCATTGGGTAGTATTTATGCTAGTGCTCAAGATAAATAACTATGATCTGTAACTTGACTAATGGTATATGCAATAAACGTTTAAAAGATGCTTTATAGCAACATGGCTCAAGGGGGCTAGAGCATGGGGTATTTTTGGTGCTCTAGTTTCTCTCCATAAGGACTTATCTGTAAGCGAACATCCGGGACTTACAGTACAACTGTGAGGGCTATATGGCTCTGGCTTTAGTCAAGTATGAGGACCTTTTCTAGCTTGTTAGAGGTATTCCTTCATGGCGTAAGAACGGCTTGACGAATCGGGTATAGTGCGGCCTCTGTCCTTATGTGTATAGGTTGCGCGTTATTGTGCCATTTGGAAGGGGGGCTCTACATCTGTTTGCCGAGTGAATCTAATGGCCCTAACTTGTTAGACGAACCTTTGAAAGACTTCATAGTGAACCCTGCCGACCTTCCTTGGAAGTGGGTCAAGAGATTAGCTACCTCGGGTGAAAGGGTAAATCACGACTCACAGTGAAAGTGTACAACCTCTGCAGAGTGTAAAACTGTTATAACAGCCGTGCTCACGGTCACGAGTGGCCTTGGACCCTTACAGAATAAATGATGAACACTGATGATAATGATAATACTGATGATATTGATGCTCACTAATGATTATTGTTTCTTGCTATACATTATTCTCGTTTATATGATCATGAGGTTATTTGGGTTTATGGTAAACTTGTTGCTACTCAATTGCTAAAAGATGACTTAATAAAAGCTATCGCAGTAAACCTGTGTCAAACCTTTTGAGCCGCATGAACCCCATGTTATATTTGTTGAGTTCGACATGGACTCACTCTTGCTATTTCCCCACATCTCAGGAAGGGTACCAAACTGTTAGATTCTGGAATTGTTAGGCTTGTGATCAACCAGTTAGTTTGATCCTGGAGTGAAGGTTGCACCCGGTGTTCGGAGTTGTCTTTCCGCTGTGTTACTCTTTAAGGTATACTTTATACTATTGAGTTATGTATATTAAGCATTTGTCTTTTGATATTACACTTATCTGTGGCTATATGTGAGATTTGTCTTCTTTATTTCACATATGGTGTATGTCTGGTTTTGTCCTTAAAACCGGGTGTGACACAAAGAGTCATTAAGTGAAGAATGTTCCTTAGCCAAGCGCTCATTAGCATCCTTGGCTAAAGACAATTCAACACTCAACTTCTCAACCTTATCCTTCTCCTTGGAGAGACAAGCCTCAAGTTCTTGGGTTTTCTCCCTTTCCTCTAGGAGCAATTCCCCTTGTGACTCAATGCATGACTCAAGCTTATCTTTGGCATATATTAGCTTCAAGATTTTAGTTGCAGCATCGTTACCATATCTTTTGATGAGATTATAAGCATAGTTTTCATCATTTTCATCATCACTGTCACATTCACTAGTGGTATGTGTAGGAGGATCAAGTTGTACCTTATCTCCTAATGCCATAAGGCAAGTAGGAGCATCATAGTCATCGTCGGAGAGGTTGGCGAAGATTCTAGGTGATGAAAAAGTGTTGGTGAAGAGAGATGTTGATGAAGCATTGTCGGTGAAGACCTTTGTTGAGGAAGAAGTTTCTTGTATAGCAATTGCGGCCACACTCTTCTTCTCATTGTCATTGTCATCATCACTATCACTATCCGATTGCCATTCTTGACCTAGATGTGCTTCACCTCTCTTCTTGTCCTTGTACTTCTTGTCATCTTGCTTGTTATATCTTGACTTCTTCACCTTGTTAGGACAATCGGCCGCAAGATGGCCGGTGTCACCACACTCATAGCAAAACCTCTTCTTGTATGGCTTGTTCCCTCCATATCTCATCATCTTTTCTTTCTTCATTCTCAAATACTTCTTGTAATTTCCCACTAGCAAAGCTTGCTTTTCGTCAAGGTCATCATCATCATTGTTATGCCTATGCTCACAACACCATTTGTTGCTTTTCCATGTGATGCAGTGAGGGCAATGCTCTTCTTTAGCACACTTGCTTCCTTGGCTTCATCATCAAGTACCTCATGATGCATCAACTTGGCGAGCATCTCTTGTGGTGTCATTGTGGTATAGTTGTCTCTCTCCATTATGACCGAAGCAAGCATGTTGTTCTTTTGTCTATACACTCTACATATCTTCCTTGCGGCGGAGTTGTCATCCCATCTTGTTTCCCCAAGTGCTCTAATTTTGTTGATCAAGGTCATGAACCTATCAAACATTACTTGAGTAGTTTCTCCTTCAATCATGGTAAAGTTCTCAATCTTTTTTTGCAAGAGCTCAATATTTCCAATTCTTACACTCTTGTCTCCTTCAAATGATACATTCAAAGTATCCCAAATTTGCTTTGCATTGACCATTCCATTAACCTTGTTGTTGTCTTCCGGAGTGAGGCATTGTAAAATCAAGGTAGCCGCCGTTGCATTGAGATGAAAGTCTCTCTCATCTTCGGGTGACCACTCACTAAGATTTTGAGGTGGCGTATTGACTCCAACATCCACTACTTCCCAACATCTTGCAGCTATAAGATGCAACTTCATCCTATGAGCCCAATCGGTGTACCTTATACCATCAAATGAAGGTGGCTTTCCGGGATTGATCATGGGCAAGGTAGGATTGTTATTCTTGCTTGATCCACCATAATCAAAACTGGCTCTATTGTAACTCTTCGGTGTCTTGCTTGCATCACCACCATCACTTGATGATTCTTGACTTTTCTTGTCTAGAAGTTGTTGCATCTTGTCTAGTTGCTCTTGCATCTTGGTCATTTGCTCTTGTTGTTGCAACTACAGGGATGCAGTGATTTGAGCTGTGATTTGATCAACAATTTGCTTTTGTGCTTCCGGATCCATCTTGGCCAATGTTACTCCTCATGCGGTGAAGCGTTTATCCGAGGGACCAAATCTCTGATACCAATTGAAAGGACCTAATTGGCCTAGAGGGGGGGTGAATAGGTCTTTTGCAAAACCTGAAACTCACAAACTTGAATTTGCGGAAGTTAAATACCAGACCGGAAGTTCTGGTGGTCTGGATCAGAAGTTCCGGTAAGGGAGACCAGAACTTCCGATGCAGACCTTCAGAACTTCTGATGCCCTAAATGAGCTACGAAATCAAAGTGAATCGAGTTGGGATTTCAGATCCAAGTGTTACCGCACCCTTCTAGAGGTTGTTGATGAGTATGTTGAACTCCTCAAGGCTTGGCACCACACCAAACCGTAGATCGGGACCTCCCACCTAAGAAGATGGGGGTAGAGAGGAAGAACAACAAGAACACAAGAACAAAGGGTAGTCGATGCTACCGCCACAGCAAGACAAGCTATTTTTACCGAGGTTCGGCAATCCCCACTAAGGAGTTCCTACTTCCTCGTTGTTGAGGTGACCACGAAGGTCCGACCACTAAGGTCTCCTCCCTCAAGCAACCACGAAGGCTAGTTTGATATTTCCACTAAGGATCAAAGAGTGATACAAACAC
This sequence comes from Saccharum hybrid cultivar R570, assembly GCA_038087645.1. Taxonomy (NCBI): domain Eukaryota; kingdom Viridiplantae; phylum Streptophyta; class Magnoliopsida; order Poales; family Poaceae; genus Saccharum; species Saccharum hybrid cultivar. The sequence continues at coordinate 893,848 of JAQSUU010000296.1, forward strand.
TTCGGGGTGCCCTCACAAATGAATCAATATGGGCAACCACGAAGAACGCCTAGCCGGCTAGGGTTCCAAGAACCCAAGAGAAACAAACACAAATCAAGCCGGCAAAACGAGGAATCCAAGTGCTCAAGTCGAAGATCGATGCTCCCGCTCTCAAATCTCACGTCCCTGGCTCAAACAATCGAAGATTGAAGCTTGGAGGCAAAGGAGGAGAGAGAGTGGGCGAGTCACAGCTTGGAGAGAGTTGGGAGAGCAGAAATGAATGTGCAAAGCTCGGGCAACGGTTAGAAATGAGGTGAGTAGCTTATATACTCGGGCTCGGATGAGCCACCGGAAGTTCTGGTGGAAGCCACCGGAACTTCCGGTCAAATGAGATCAGACCGTTGGGCTTGTCAGTCAACTCGGGTCTACCAGAACTTTCGGTGCCAGGACCGAAACTTCCGGTCCGTATCGGAACCTCCGAATGGAACCCGGAACAATTCTCTCACACGCGAACGCGTGCGCAAACTGCACCAACCGGAACTTCCGGTGCCTGACTGGAACTTTCGGACGGAGACCGGAACAAAATACTCGCACGCAGACGCGCGCGGGCAACAACGACCGGAACTTCGGTGCAGCTCACCAGAACTTCCGGTCCAGCTCACCAGAACTACCAGAACTTCCGGTCCAGCTCACCAGAACTTCCGGTCCAGCCTCCAGCCTACTAAGCTTCGACAAGAGCACTTTTTATCCTCATTTTGCCAACTAGATTTGTATCCCTCTTGATAGTGCGGCGTTGCCTACGACGAAGCCCTTGAGTCAAAGCGCCTTTTGTCCATCAAAATTTAGGGTGCTATTATTCACCAGGTATTCTTTTTTCAATTCCATCAATGGACTAACACCTCTAGATTACACTTGATAAATATCTTAGTCCCTAATTTGATTGTCATTAATTATCCAAAACCCACATCGGGGGCGAATGCACTTACAATGCAGCAGTCAGAGGTCTTTAGGACAATGACAGGTGCACGTGAGCCATATAATTTGGGTGGTTCTGCCACAGTATATTTCTCAAATAGAAGCGGTGCGATATCCTAAATTTAAAACACTTGCTGTTTGTAAACTTGCAAAAGTATAATATAATTCCTTGTGGAGCAAAACCAGACGAAATATATTGGTGTCATCAAGCATAGTTCGAAACTTCGAATAATCACAGTATATCGTTTGCCAGATACTCCCGAATAAACTACTGTCCGTAGCAAGTTTACAAGCAAATTAAATAAACAACCACCCAAGAGCCAAGGTGCTCTAGGAGTGGGCATTATTGATCGAGTAGTCCAAACATATGGTGCTACTATATTACACAAACACATGCATGCACTTTGGAGGACGCTTCCCATCTAATAAAAATCCGGCGAAGCAAAAACCTTTGCCGCCTTTCGAGAATAAAAACTTTGGAGGACGCGATACTACTAGGACTAGGGGTTCCATTCTGGATGACGATGCGAGGCATGAACACGATCGATGCGCTCTCCATCATATCTACTTCAGGGTGCGAAACACATAGAAGATCGCACACATGAACATCATGAAGATCACCATTACCTCCAGAGGGATCAGCTGGTATTTTGGGGCAGCTTGGATATGGTTGGTCAGAAACATCCCCACGGCAGTGACGATGAGCCAGCACCTGAGGGACTTATTTTTGCCAGGGTTCATGTTGGCAGCAATGACGCCCCCATCAGTAACCTGCTTATACAAATGGCAGGGACGCAAACATGTTATACATGGAATTTTCTCTATCATGCATGGTGCATTTATGTATACATAATAGGAAGGACCAATGTAGTATGGACTTGTATATCGATGACTTTTCATACCTTAAATTAAATAAAGGTAAATGCACCATTATTCATGGAAACCATCATAATTTCATTTTGGGGTGTATATATACAAATCGAAAAAGCTTATGTAATTTTGCTTCTATATATAGGTTAATCTGTTGCTCTCCTATTGTATACATGTAAACTCCCTTTTCAATATATTTTTTTACAGGAAGGGTTGTGTCCTATTGTTTTCACTCAAGAAATTGTTTAATTAGCAAAAAGGCATTCGTTTGTCATAAGAATCTTCATTCTGATCCTCCAAATTAAAAGTAGTGTATATTGTTACACACACCAGGCCAGCCCTATTCATGTAGTAGCACAAAAGGACATCTTACACTACTGGAATCAGCCGCTTTGCTGAGTGTCCAGGGCACTCGGCAAAGCCCTAAATACACTCGGCAAAGGCTTTGCCGAGTGCCACACTCGGCAAAGAGCACACGGCAAAAAAGTTATCGGTAAAGCGGCCTTTGCCGAGTGTCTTTTATCGGGCACTCGGCAAAGGCTTTGCCGAGTGCCCGACACTCGGCAAAGGCCGAACCGAAAAATTCTGAAAAAATAGGAAAAAAATTTTAAAATGTTTTTTTAATTAGAGGAGGGACCCCACCGGCCAGTCATATGACACCTGCTACCAAGTAACCAGCCAAAGCAATTTTTTGAAACTTTGCGCCCAGCGAGAATCGAACCTGCGACCTCTCACACACACGCGAGCTCCTCTACCACTACACCTCTCTTTCATTTGTGTCTATACTCCATTTCGGTTCCCTAAATATTATACCAAATCAAGTGTAAATTGATTGTTTGAGGCCCTAAACGAATTCAAATTAAAAAGTTGTCAACCATAAAGTTTCATAACTTTTTGAGATCTACAATTTTCATTTAGGAAGTTTCTCCATCCGAGGTCATTTGAAAAATTCGAATTTTAAAATTTTGAATTTCAAACGTAGTTTTGCATGACAAGATGATTTCAAATTAAAACGTTGTCAACTACAAAGTTTCATAACTTTTCGAGATCTTCAATTTTTATTTAGGAAGTTTCTCCATCCGAGGTCGTTTGAAAAATTCAAATTTTAAAATTTTAAATTTCAAACGTAGTTTTTGCATGACAAGATGATTTCAAATTTAAAAGTTGTCAACTACAAAGTTTCATAACTTTTCAAGATCTACAAAGTTTATTTTGGTTGTTTTTCCATCCGAGGTCTTTTAAAAAATTCGAATTTTAAATTTTTGAAATTCGGATGCAGTTTTGCATGACAACATGATTTCAAATTAAAAAGTTGTCAACTACAATGTTTCATAACTTTTCGAGATCTATAATTTTCATTTAGGAAGTTTTTCCATCTGAGATCGTGGTTCTAACATTATTCACAAATCTTATATATCTCTCTTGTAGTTTTATAAAACTATATGAGAGACGTGTAGATTTTATGAACAACGTTACTATCGCTTTGTCGAATGAAGAAATGACCAAAATAAACTTTATAGATCTTAAGAAGTTATGAAACTTTGTAGTTAAAAACTTTTTAATTTGAATTCATTTAGGGCTTCAAAATGTGTTTTGAAAAACTGCTTTGCCGAGTGCCAAAAAAAACACTCGGCAAAAACTTGCCGAGTGTTTTTTTTTTGCACTCGGCAAAGCAGCTTCTTTGCCGAGTGTTTTTTTTTGGCACTCGGCAAATAATGTCTTTGCCGAGTATTTTTTTGCACTCGGCAAAGCAGCTTCTTTGCCGAGTGTTTTTTTTTGCCGAGTGTTTTTTATTTAGCACTCGGCAAAGAGCTTATTTGCCGAGTGCTCGAAAAAAACACTCGGCAAACCACATGGCACTCGGCAAAGAACCGGATTCCGGTAGTGTTATTAACAAACAGAGAATGTGGCTTCAACTAACAATCCCCGCTAGGATTCCATAAAAAATGATCCATATATGGTTTGTGACTTTGTGTCGCATCTTTGATCAACTGAAGCACGCACTTGCACCACACACCCACACATGCACACATATACCTCAATGTCTGAATGATGTTTAACATATGCACAGGAAAGGTTGCTATAGGGTGTTCAACCACTGAAAAAACAATTTCCCTAGATCTCCAGCTGATGAGTTACAAAAATCATCATCATTTGTTGTGGAAATGGGAGATTAATTCTTTCTAGTTTCTACTACAAGATGATCAATTTCCTTTGGAGGGATATATAGATATGATATCATGCACAAGATGATCAACAACCCCACCAGCAAAGTGGATTAAGATTATCTATATATGCTAAACGAAAAGGCTTTAGTCTAACCTAGGTATAGTATATAGCTCATAAATAAATAAAATTACATGCAAGATTTAACATGCTCATGTGTGATGACACATGCATAAAGGGATGGTACGGTGATTATTGATTGACGGTCATGTACTTCTAAACACATAAAGGGATGCTCATGTACTTGTAAACAAAGAATTACAAATGGTAGTAGTAGTAGATGGTGCAAATCTGATCTTGTTAAGCTTGAACAATTTACCGAAAAGTTATTAAATGATCGCATTGAATTGATAAAATGAAGAGAGAAGGCTTGCTTTATTTTCATTTCTCCAGTTTTACAAGAGTGGATGAAGAGAAAAGAAAGAAAGAAAGAAAGAACCAATGTTTTCTAAAGAATGGAGACCAAGCATAAATTTTTTCCCATATAAACAAACCATATATGTTCTCCAGCGCTGATATTACATGCTTCCATCCAGGACTATCAAATTTAAACAAAATAAACTGAATTGACCTGGGAGGAAGAGAGAGAGAGAGAGAGAGAGAGAGAGAGAGAGAGAGAGAGAGAGAGAGAGTACATACCGCTGGGACGACACTCAGATCTGAAATCCGAAGCCCCTTTTCTTCTCCCCTGGCCATGACCGGAATTTGTTGAGCATCAGAAGCACCGATGGTGGCCTCCGTCTCGATCCCCTTCTCCAAGTCCGCCATAGCCTACTCCACCACCTCAGCATCAATCAAACAGAAGAAAAGAAAGAAAGGAAACGAAAGGGCACATGTACAAGTCTTGTGTAGCTACTAATAAGTTGGTATGCAAAATTCAGATGCTGGATCGATGGGACGTCTGTCTTTCTTACCTTGTGTCGGCGTCTCGATCGATCGATCACGCACGGTGCGCAGCGAAACGCCAAAACCCGTAGCTAGCTTCTTCAGCTCCCGATCGGGAGAGGCCGGGAAGAGAGGAGAGCAATACTTACTCACCACACACCCAAATGGATCGAATCCAGAATAGCTAGCGCAGGCGCGTAGTGGAGAGATGATCAGGCCGGAGGAGATCAGGCGCGTATATGTGTAATGTGCAGGTGCAACCGGCAGTAGCAGCTAGGGATCCCGAGGTAGCAGTAGCAAGCAGGCTGCGTGGGACGGACGCGGTGCTGGTCTGACACTAGGACTGCGACTGTGGGACACGGTAGTTGGCAGCCTTTTCTTTCGGCAACGGTACGGCTGTGCGCGTTGTCTTCGTGTTCGATTGGTCCACCGTACCCCCTGTTGTTGTCCACGTGTACGTGCCAAAAAGCCAGCTTTGAAATGCACCGTACGTACGTACCAGGCATGCAAGTTGCCTCAGCTCCATCATCTGATCTGAAACAAAACAAAAACGCAATCATAATTCATTCAGTGGATATCGTATAGAGACGGCGAGTGGAACTGCCTTTGAACGAACATTTGCCAAACTGTCGTGATGCCGTTAGCGATTCAGTTAACTAGTAGTAGCACGTTGTAATTGAGCTTGAAACTGCGCGGAGGCGATCTAGCTAGCTAGTTTCAACTTCAAGAATGGCAGACTGAAAAGAGATCGTCAGTTTCCTCAAGAGAAACTGAGAAAGAAGAGAGCACGCGAGAAAACAAAGCAACCCATGCATGGTTAGTCGTGTGTCGCTTTCCTCGGCTCACGCCGGGCGGCGTGGGTTCTCTGACTTTGTATTAAAGTCACAGGTGACTTTCCATCACCATCACCTGGATGCCATCTATTTCCCATCTAACAGTTAGAAAGCTGTTCACTTTATTAGTGCTAACAAGGATGCCATCTATTTCTCATGTTTGCGGACGGAGCAGGGATAGTTGGCAGATTTTTCTTTTTTCTGTGCGGCTTATCTTTTCAAAACTTTTACATATGAGCTTGGATAAATATAAAATTTATATGAAAATTGTAGTCTTAAAAATATATAACTATAGTATATGCATTTAAAATCATTTTATGTGAATAAATTGCCTCAAATCTCGGATGTAGATAAAATTTAAAATAATCCTACTTCTCAATAATATCTATAACCTTTCAGTTTCATAATATATTGATCTACAAATACTTTTGTAACATCCTGAAAAGTCAAATTCAAAATCACCCGTACTCAAAATTATTTCAAAAACTATAAATCATTTTAGCTCTATTTTAATCTTCTTTTCAACTCCTGTCTACCTCATATATCCGTCCCGGTCCTCTCACCCAGACATATATCCTGCACGTTGTAGCGACAGTACCCTACTTGTGGGAAAAGTGTACAACCTCTATAGAGTGTATAGTCTATCTAGATAGCCGTGTCCGCAGTCTCAGACGAGTTACGATTTGGTTTCAACAACTAGCTGAGTTTGTAGATGTTCTGTTGACTATAATTTTCTTATAAATTTTTATCTTTATTTCGGTACTAAGATAGATTTAAATAAAATATTGTGAACTAAAAGGGTGTAGATATCATTGAGAAATAGGATTATTTTACAAATTTTATCTTGACTAGCAAATATGCCCGTGCGTTGCAACGGAAGAAAAAATATATCAAATTTTAAGAGAAAATTAGGATGAGATATTATATATCTATTTATTTTTTATCCTTTCTGAAAAATTTAATAGCCATAATTTATTATATGATCACTATGGCAACCACAATATAAGGGCATGCACATTTGGTGCGGCTCTATGCCAAGTGTTGTGTGGTCGAGTCATAGCTTGAGTCGAAGGCCTACAGGCGGAGCCACTAAGACAACTTTGGCTCCATGTACGGAAGGACAGAAGCGCTCCTCCGTATGATCTTGTTTGATGTGGCTTCACTATAGCAACCACAATATAAGTGCATGCACATTTGGTGCGGCTCTGTGCCAAGTGTTGTGTGGTCGGAGTCAGAGCCTGAGTCGAAGGCCTATGGTCTAAATCTATAACTAAGTTATACATGATTCAATGAGTATAAAAATTTTACTACAGTTCAAACATACAATAATTAGGCTATCATAAAAATTTCACCATAATTGGACCATAGAAACTGCAGTTATGAATTATTCCATTTAATTACAGAAAAGAATATATCAAAATCTACAGCAATAACTTTATACTAAAGTATATTATATTATATATTCACTATGTAGATCTACTCATGTAGAGTCCAATAAAATTAGATTTTTCATTTTATGATTTTTCTGTGATTTACTATAATTTTTCAAAGATTCAGCCGAAATAAATAAATAAATAAGACAAAACCGCCTTCAAAACCGTTTATAACCGGGCTAGGGAGGTAAAACGCACGGTTTCAAAAGTTAAGAGAGGTGGTTTGCCCAATTTTAAAGTTTATGGAGAAAAAATATATTTTCGTAAAAGTTGAGGAAGGAAAAGTGGACTTTTTCCCCTTTTGCTGCAGCAAGTCAGAATCCGCAGGAGAGGAAGAAGGCGCAGCTGCCTGGAGCCCTCAAGGCCGCAATGGTATATACGCGGGCCTGGGCCTTTTGCCTAAAGTATTACGCGGGCTTCTCTGTAGTGAAGATGGGCCTTTGAAATATTTGGAAGACCGGCCATAGTTGACGTTGAAGATGGGCTTTTTGGGGGATGGGTTCCAGTTGTTCTATCGCTCCACCGGCACTGCACGGCTGCACGCACGCCTGCACGTGACACGACCACACCCACCCCCACTTCTTTCCTAGGGAAGACGGAAGACCAAACCACACCCACCGTTTGAGGCGTTGACATTGGATTTAGATCTATCTCCGGTCGTCTCAGCAATTCTACACGCTCTATTACTGATTAATCATCAATCTGTCTCTTCTTCCTTTCTGATAAGATTCGTCAAAAATCAATTTCTTGTCCAAGTGAGCTAGATATTACTTTTCTTTTCATGTTCTACTTTGTAATACTTAGGAAAAGCACTAGAAAGCTATACCCACACCTCCCTCTCCAGTCCCCACCGGATGAAGTAGGATCAGTTTCTAAAACTATGAAACCTCTATCGTATGCAAATCTAATAATTACAATTTAGGCATAGATTAATTAAGCTAATATAGTTATATATGAAATATATTTGTATATTTATTGTTAGGCATATAAGGTATACTTATATGTTGTATTTTTATTATAGGGAAGGGAGTTGAAGAGTGTGCTATAAGTTGAAGAATAGACTATAGAATCCATTTCCATCTCCCACCCTATGAATTTGAAATATTTTATTTATGAGCTTAGGAATGTTATGAAATGTCAAATTCCAAACCAAATAGCCTAATTCATTATGTATATTTCAATTCCTCTAAAATAAAGGAATCCAAACGGCCCTTAAGTAATAGTGTTGTGCGATACTTACCAGATTCATGCGCCTATCCACTAGAATCAGGGGATCTTGTTCTTCGCCTACGGTCATCACCTGAACTGGAGGAAGAGCATCCTTCCTGTCCTCAGTCACCTGCTTCTCCAAGTCTTTCATGCTCTCCTTCGCCTACGTGCGTGGAACAGCAAATAGAACAGAAATTAATCTTGTAAAAGGAAAAAAAAACAACCCATAAGGCATGTGTCTATATAGTTATAAGATGGTCACCATGCCGATGATGAGCTTCCTGATGAATCGGCGCTTCTGATTTGTGAATCACGTGCGCAGGTGTCCTTCTGTGACTCCTCTCTGGTCTGGTCTCTCCTATCTTGCTTCGTGCTCTCACTTTCAGCCGATCTCTGATTAGTTATAAGCAGACGCAAATTAGGTAGCAGATCGAGATCTAGTACTTGATCTAGGGTCCAGAGGAAGAGAAAGGGGAGGAAGAGGAAAAGCGAGGGCAATAAGATTGAAGGCAAAAATTCACCGGATCGATCGAATCGCGCAGCTAGCACGGACGAGAGCTGAAGGCAGACGATAAGGGGATTTGTGTTAGCATGCACGCTGCCTTGCTAAGGTCAGGAGGGCTAGCTCCTTGCAGTGGACCGGCCGCGGGTGCTATCTGCTGTGCTTGCGCGGGCAGGGGTACCAAGGCAAGAACAAGAACTAGGCTGGCGGCATGATGATGCCTTCCGCACGCGGTGGCGTCGACGCGGAGGCGGAGGTGTGTCGACATTAGAATTCAGAAATGGAAGCAAAATTGGTCAGAGGAAAAAAAAAAGATTTGAACCGTCGTCGTCGGCGTTTGGGCAGACAACGGCCAGAGAGGTATATGAGTCAAGTGTTGACTTGGCATCAGCATCTCCCTGCTGACAATTAACGCGCTTGACCTTTATGTTTTTTTTTCTCATTGAGAATATATATCCATTCTTTTTTTTTTAAGAAACAAGAGGGCCGGCCGAGCCCCTGCTGGAATTTATATTAAACCAAGGAGACAAAAAGGATAAACAAGACCCTGTTGTATGTATACAAGTACGTACTTGTGATCGTATAAGAAAGAGGGTTCTGACGTACGATGGACTACTGGTGGTACACCGTAACTTTTTTTTTTACTTTTTTTTAGGGAAACATTTTTTACTTTTCAGCGTAACGGACAAACGTTATCCCAATCCCCAATAGTTTTAATTTGATTCTTCGTCTAGGTTCCTCCTCTGTAGGTTCATTGTCCTTTAATGGGTGCAATATATTGACTGGACCAGTTGAAAACAAAGATAGCGTGTGCACTGTGCACTCGATCAAGTGGAACAAAAATCCAAAATAGTCTTTGATTCCTTTACCCAGCTATGTTATTCTTATCAGCCCGGAGCTTTATATGTGTTCTAGAAGAACAAGAGGCGGGCGGGTAGTCAAAAGTTAAAGTCCAAAAAGGAAGAAGAACTTTTACTTCAAAAAAAAAGGAAGAAGAACTGAAGAAGAAACAAAAAGGCAGCAGCTGACCAAGCAATAATCGAAATATAATCATTGCCATCTGTCTCTAAGAGAAAAGCATGCATGCATGCATGCATCGTGTTATATCAGAAATTAAATCTGAACTTCGCTAGTATTCCAAACATTTGTTTCTGTTGATAAGCTTTTCATTTCAAGTTTTTTAGTATCCCAAACATTTGTTTTAAAATTCACATATTTTGAGATTCAATTTTTTAAATTTTCAAACAATTTCGGATGGAGATACATCCTATACCAAAGTTGTACTGCTTGACAAGATCTAAAACTTTACGGTTGAAATTTTTTCATTTAAGTTCATTTAATAGCCAAAGTATTCAATACAACATTACAAAATATTTATAAAAAAGATAGAATCCTATATATCCTTTTTTTGAGGGGTAATCCTATATATGGTAAGGAGGTGAATGACTATTATAACAGTAATTTGAAACAAACAGGTCTAGCTTATCAAAACATGAGGCTGACAGTAGATTGTAGTTTTTTTTTTTGAAAGGCACAGTAGATTGTAGTTGGTCATTCAATTATTCAGCACTAAACTAAACCGTATGCTCAGTCACTTATGTGAGATGACAAATAAAATAATCCTACTCTCAATCACTCAATATGGTCCTTTCTCCTTTCTATCTTTTTTTACTCAGTGAAATCACTTGCAAAATATCCATTTTAATCTTGGTGGTGTAAACATGTTTAAACTAAACACGTGTTATTGCACTTCGATGCGTGTCTCCGATTTCAGAGACATGCAATCCTCCATGCATTGCTGAGCATACAACTTGTCGCATGCACGGAAGCCATGCCATATCTCAAGTTGGAGCCCTTTTTGTGTATGATATGATCGATCTCATTAGAGCTAGAGGAGTTTTGTGGGTAACATGTCGATCAAACCAGGGTTTGGATTTCAATTTCTGTCTTTCTCCCCTTGCTTTACCGGCAAAACAAATAAAGAAAAAAAACATCAATTTGGTCGAATTAAAACTTTGAATCGGTTACAATACACTGTTATTTGTTGATTACATATTCTGAACCTTGACACAATGCTTAGCATGATAATGGCTATCCATGCAACAAGTACAAAGTTATAAGACAAACAGTAGAAAGGTGAGTCTATAATAAAATATTAAGATGCTTGCAACAAAGCACGTACATGAAACAAGCTAACACCCAATTTCCTGAAAGTTCAGTGAATTTTTGGTCCCACAATCAAACTGCAACAAACATATATTTGTGCTAAAAAACACTTACTTGCTGCATCTGGTGGAAGTCCTGCCTGTGCCCAACTTACGTGGTAAGCGAATACACAATGCAACATTTGACTAACCTGCAATGAACACATCATGTGGTCAATATGCAAATTTCATAGACTCAACTGTGTGGGCAAGCTAGCATGCTTAAGATATTCCCTAAGAAACCATCCTTAAGATGACGAATGAATTTAAAACCCTAGAAGCAATTTGGTTCATTTAATTTCTATAACAACAACGATGAATGTGAATACAAATTCAACTTTTCTACAGCCTTGATATACACTGGCGGAGCTCAGTGGTGGCCCAACCTGGGCACTGCGCCACACCAACCCCTGTGTAAATCTTTGAGGACCCTAGATGTAGGACGTACGACAGCATGCATGCCATTGTAGTAATCACAGAAATAACACTCAAGAGCTATACTATGTATCCGTCCCAATTAACCACTGCTACCAACAATATAGCTGCAGCAGCTAGAAAGTGAACCGGCCACCCAGTCACTAGGTCATATATATTAGCTTGTACCTCGCCAAAAAAAATATACATATATATTAGCTTGTACTAAACCTCAAGATCTACGGTACAATTAGCCCCCCCCCCCCCTTGACCCGTGGTCCGCCACTGTTGATATATGTTTACAGCAAAAGAAAAGGTACTACCACCAAGGTGCAGCCATGGACGAAGCCAGCGGGGGGGCTGGGGGGGCTCCAGCCCCCCCTACTGCTGCTAAGCTAGTGGAACTTCTAGTGCTCTTCTTCTAATTTTAGACGCAGATGTATAAGGTAGGGTGGGCTAAGACATTTATTTTTTAGATGTATTTTGTGAATTTCATTGTTAATTGACGTTTTAAATATAAGACTACTTCAAGCTATTATACTTTTTCTATTACGAGGGATTAAAGTAGAGCTAAGTCACTGTAGCACTTTTGTTTAGCCCCCCCTAAATTTTTTTCTGGCTTCGTCCCTGGGTGCAGCCATGGTAGTATTGTTAACATATAATAGACTAACACTGAATTTTACAAGATAAATAGGGTTGGGCCTAACTTCAGTCCCAGGAAGCCATATCAAGGCAAATTTGGGTGCCTACTATTTTCTTCTACTTATATAAAGCCACCTAATTCCTCCTAGGTTTGTCTACTTTTGTTTTTTATATACTTTAAATGATGTTTTCAGTTCATATACATCTTGCTTTATGGCTATGTGCATCTTATGATGCATCATCCTTGGATGCGATTTGCATGAAACTTAGTACCAGGAAATTACGATAATTTTTAATAACTTGGTTCCAAGATTATATTTTGGCAGCAGATCGCATTGCAGTACTTGAACTGCCAAGTACTGAGTTACATCCATGCTCTATGCATCTAGGATGATGCATCTCATCTATCTCCATTGGTCCAACCAAACACTACCTAAGTGTACGACGAGTTTACCGCAAACTAAACCTAAAAGGTTCGTCTCAAACTTGGTATTCTCCAATAAATTCAACTTTCAAACGAGATGCCAGATAATATGGTCAAAATGTAACATGTATAGTATTGCTAAGCTAGGTTGAGCATGTGGTGGCAACTTATTACACTTCATTTTAGCACTTAGTTGCAGGTTGGGACCTTAGTTGCATGCTGAGACATGTTTATTAGCACATAACACTTAGTTGCATGCATGTTACAATAATAGCAAGGTGCTATACTACCAGGCATTATATATGGAACCTTAGTTGCATGCGGAGACATGTTTATAAGCTACCACCTATGGCAAGAGAAAGAACTTGATGTAATCACATTAATTGCCTAGTACTGTTGCGCAAATCCATTTGGATCAGGTCCTTGTGCAATACTGCGCATGCGGAAGCTGGTTTATTTATGTCTGTTTTTGTTGCTTTAATATATCTATCTACAGTAGGGGGCTCAAAACCCCTCCTGTTTCCTTTTAAAAAAATAGAGTTACTTACAAGTAATCATTCACATATATGCTGCCCCATGCATGCATCTCATCGGAGTTTGCATGCAGCACCTTTATCACCCCTTATCTGCACAAAAACTGTTTGTTTTTGGGACACAACAGATACATGAAAACTCACTTCACTGTCGTGAGCAGTGGAATCACCAAACGGACTGAAATTTAATGACATAAAAAAATCTGGACCATGCGGCGATTATATATATAAAACAATAGAAAAATTACAACATTGTTCAATGTGTGACAAAATAACAAAAATTACAAATTAGTGACTAGCTCACATTCGCCATTCCTCTCCGTTGTTACAGCATACTGATCAATAAGCATCGATGAGCTTATTGGTTGAGTATAATCAAAATGGAGGTCAGTGGTAGATAGATACCAGAAGGGAAAGAGTCCATGGGCAGCATTATATTTTATTCACAGGGGAACTGGGATTACAACATCACCAAGACACAATTACACGCTGGTTGGTCATTCGATCGGTAAGTGCGTGGCATGGCACATGATCAAACACCACTAGAATGCCCAAACTCTAGAAATCAACCCAGAAATGAAGAGGAAACACACAGAAGCACCATCCCCTATGCAGCTGCGCATGAGCGGATCTCGTCTAGAAGAACAATCCCCTCAGGAATCTCTCCGCACGAGCTGCGGCCCGCCCTGCATCTGCCCCGGCGAGCGTGAGAAGAGCGAGCCAGGCGCCGATTGTGAGGACGACGAAGCCCAGGAATTTGTGCTCGACGTTGGCGGTGGGGTTCATGACCGTGGCGTTGGTTAGCATGCAGCAGCCCCAGACAAGGAAGAAGCTCGCGGCCTGCAGGCGTCGGTCGCCGAGGTCGACGAGCTCCTGCACGGCGCCGTGGAGGCCTTCGCCTCCTTCGTCCCCGGCCGCGGCCGCGGCCTGGAGACGGCCGTCCTCGTGATCGATGAGCTGTTGCGTGGCGCCCAGCAGGCTGCCATCGCCTCCGCCGCTGTCAGCGACGGCGGCGGCCGTGGCTGGGGCTTCCTCGCCGCGGATCTCGTGCTTCTCCATGGATCTGGCTCGCTCGTGGATTTGTGTGGGCGGTGGGTTTAGGAGCAAGCGGATTAGGGTTCTCCTTCCCCCAAACCTCTCCTTGGTGTTGCTTTTTGTTTCTCTTTTCTTTTCTTTTTGGAGTACGGGGTGGCGGCCTGAGGGCTGAGGCTGCCGCTCATTTCAGAGTTTCAGACTGGGGGACGGTAACCTGTGTGGGTTTCTTCAGCTGAAGATTACTTGGTTTCCTTTCCTTTAGCGGATGGAGGTGTTATTAGCAAAGGTTTAACCTTGATGGGCCTAAACAATTACATGTGCGCCCAGTTTCTCACTCTCAATCTCGGGTGCCTCTGCTTTTCAGATGGGCCGACTTTTTAACCTTTCGTAAAAAAAAAGAAGATGGATCCATGGCCATCCCTTGGGCCTTGGCTCGAGCTCCCCAAGCCTAAGACGTGACCCCAGTTACCCACCGTTGATTAGAAAGACTAGCACGTTGGGCGTGCTGCCGCCGCGCCGTCAGTGAAGAAATTATTTTAAATTTGCTGAAGGAAAAAAAAAGAAAAGTAAACAGTAAATATCGATGTCATATCATAAACAGTGTCAGATGTCGCATCATAAACAGTGTTAAATAGTACCAGAGGCGCTGTCCGCTCTCAAAAAAAAAATTCTGGTTGAGGGATACTTATATTCACATCTGAACATGGTGGCACTTGGTTAGCAAAGGCGATATGGATTCAGCAATTATACACTGCCAGGCATCGTTTATTTTTGACGAAAGTCGGTTCAATCTGCAGAACGAGCGTTGTTCACATCCCGACGCCCATAACTAATTGAAACGATAAAATGATTATCTCCACATCTTACAGAGAAAAAAAAGGGTTGCAGAGAGAGTTTAAAGGGCAAACTATGCGACCTGATCTATATCACCCATATACATGGCTTGAGGGAAAAGTAAAATTTAGCCAGGGAACGGCTGCATATATGCGGCTAGCAGCATCAGTCGTACTGCAGCTACTGATAAAGGACATGGACATATCCGTTCTACTCTAGTTGTGCCGATCTGGAAAGCAAGGCAATTAATGAGGAGGAGCTCCTTCAAATCATCTTCTACCTCTAGCATACGAGTAGCTCCTTCAAACCATCTTCTATCTCTAGCATACATATACCACCGTACCGGAAATTGTTGGCATAAACGAATTGTAGAGAAGAGATACGTACATGAATGCTTGGAGAACGATGTATATACCGCCGGCCGCCGCAGGCTCGGCGCCGGCGCCGGCGCGGTGAGCGAGCATGGTTAGAGCGCGGCGGCGACCGGACGAGTTGACCTGAGGAGGTAGCATATGGCGCGCGCGGCCAGGGCCATAGGAGATGAATGGTGGAGCTAGCAGGTATGCACTACCCACTATAGGTAGCGCTGATGATAGATAGATATCGACGTGCATTCTGCACCACTAGTAGCTAGCTAGGAACGAAGTAGTTTAGTCACGGTACGTACGAGGGAGGGCCGGGTCCCGGCTGTGGTGTGTCTGCTAGCTGGAGAATTTAAAATTTGCAAGGGAGGGCCGGGTCCCGGGTGTGGTGTGTCTGCTAGCTGGAGAATTTAAAATTTGCACCACTCAGCTACGCGGATCTAGTCGTCGAACAACAAGTGGTCCTTGAATTTTATTGTTTCGATTTGAACACTCGCCTCGTTTAGTTCGGTGAATTGGGGAGAAAAACACTGTATCAGAATTCCTGTATCATTTCGTTTGTATTTGGTAAAAATTATCCAAATTTTGACTAACTAGGCTTAAAATGTTTGTCTCGCAAAGTACAACAAAACTGTGCAATTAGTTTTTGATTTCATCAACATTTAGTACTCCATGCATTTGCCAACATTTTGATGTGACGGGGAATCTTCTTTTTGCATAGTGAAATTTGGGGAGAATTGGGAGAACTAAACAAGGGCTACGAATAAGCTGCTGTTAACAGTGACTCGCTTTCCAATAGCGCTGCATCTTTTTTGCAGACAAAATATAATATAAATAACTTTTTGTCTAGAAAAATTCTAGTAGTTCAATATGCCATAATGTACGTCGTTTCTTTTTTTTTTTCGAGCACCATGTCGTTTCTACCTGGCACGGGAAGCATTGTACGTACCCCCCATCGAGCCTAAGCTTGTGTTGGGCCAGGGAAGCTGAGACGGATGCAATTGACGGGCTGAAATGGGGAGGGCGGCATCGGTCTCGAAATCTATTGAATTGAGTTATTACCAAATAAACATGCATGTCCATACTTGCAGTAACAGCGACCGATGTCTCAAAACTTAGCAACAACCAAATTAAAAGAGCGAGTTCAACAGTCGAACATACCCTGGAATTATATTGTTACATACAGTCTGAAACACAGTTCAATCGTGCATATGAATTTAACTGCTGAAACCGTTCGAGCATTATATTGTGCTTGTGCAGCTAGCGCCAAACACAACAGGCGCTCGACAGCACGGGGAATGTGGTACCATGACCCGCGTTCCACGCTCTCGAGGTGATAAGGACACCTGAACAAGACGACCTATCTTGCTCACATCATCAGCTTAACATGGTGGCAAAATGAAGCGATGCATGGCACAAAGGAACTACACGACCAAGGCCGCTACCTCTGGAAGCATCAGGTGGTACTTTGGGGCGGCGTGGATCATAACGATGATAACGGAACCTGCGATGATATGATCCCATATCCCTTACATATATGTGGGAGCTGCCACATCAGCGAAGGCCTCTTCAGCCTGCATATGCAAAAGGTGGACAAAACCAGGAACATGTCGATCATCCTCATAATCTCACTATCATGCATGGTGCATATATATCAATATATGTTGGAAGGGAAACATGCAATGGAGTTTGAACTTGTATATATATATATATATATTATGGTTTATGAACATCTTCAAAGTATCAGAAAGTACATATATAAACCTGTGCCGATTATTCATTCAAAAACACTATGTCTAACCATGCAGAATGAAAACTTGTATACACCTTGATGTATCTAGATCACCCAAATAACTCGTGGTTTTCACCATTCAAGTCCAAACCATTCGCTAGCCTTTTAGGAAGAACTTGTTATTATCCAACATTCATGCATGCAAAAGCTAGCTTTATCATTTGGGAGATCTAGAAGGAGACAATCACAAGGGTTTTTGCTAAGCGCGAATCAAGCCCTCTGTCACTTTTTGCACAGATAAAACGGAAGCGACGGCTGGGTTACAGCGGGCGCAAAAAGTTTAGCCGTTTTATTTGTTAGCAAGAAAATAGGCTTTCAGTTTTGGCCCTACCTCTTTTCGTTTATTTCTTGCCCCTTCTAAGGCCTTGTTTGTTTGATCCCAAATTCAAAGGGATTGGAAGGGATTGAAGTTATATCTTCCTCTCCTATATATGTCAACAAATTGGCACATCCTCATGTCCGTTCGTTTACAAAGTAGCTAGCTAGCTTATAGTGCAGACAATATAATCATGGAAATATACAACTTTATATATACTCTCTTTGTCTAAAAATACATAATGCATGTTTTTTACTTTTAGACATCTTGTTTGACTGTTTATCTTAATTAAAATTTTTGTATAAGTATTATTTATTTTTGTTATGACATTTTATCATAAGATACTTTAATAACGACTTATTTATTTTATTATTTGCACAAAAAGAACTGAAAAAGACAAATGGTCAAATATAATATATAAAAGTCAAAAGTGTCATCTATTTTGGGGTACAGGGAGTAGTAACTTTTCTTCTGTCATATAAATTGCCTTTTTTAGTATACTTTTACAGTAAGATCATGTCCTACTGTTCCACTAAAAAGGTAACTAATGTCAATCTTTTTAATTAGTATGTGGGTATTTAATTATTTGTAAAAAGAAGAATGCTCACCGAGATCATTCTAAATTAAAAGTAAGTAGTATTTGTCACTAACACATAATGAGAAGCATGATAATTAATCAAACTCTAGTTAATCATATAAAGCTGTCTCAATGTCCTATGTCTTTTTGAAGAGAATGTTGTGACTAAAAAAGTCTTCAAGTTCATTCTTTGACCATCAATTATCTCCTATAATACATCATCAACTACAACAAAATAAATGTGTATCAAAATATCTGTGGAATATGAATCTATACAACTTTTGTACACTAAATACACATATTTGACTTTCTGGAGTCCTAATATGCCCGAACAGATAGGTGCAATATTTAATTACATGCAACAGTGTACCCAATTTTGCAATATATTGAATCAGAGAGTGTATATAAGACATCTATTGACTTAATTATTTGTTCCTAATTTTGAAACAGTGTACCCTTCACATGACCACTTTGAAAAACATTGATTGCACAATAATATATACACCATCAAGTTGATAACAATTCATCTGGCTTTTGCATCCTCGGTTCCTGTTTATTTGTTTCCATTTCCTTGCCCAACTGCAAGAATGGCCAAAAGGAGGAGGGTTGAAAGGGGTGACACTAGGTCTTTTTTATTTCAACCTCTCCTATCTCAAGTAAATACCAAAACCTTGTATTAAAACAAACCACTGGTTCATAACTCATAAGCACAAGGCATGCGGATTTCTTTGTCTACTTATCACACCCATCTATATATATGTAGACTTATATATATCCCAACATTTAGCATTGAAAGCATACTTCACCACAATTGAGATTATTTCACTGCCTAAAAAGAAATGGGGAATCATCTCTGCTACATTATAGAATTTAACTCTATGATCATGCTAAGGAATGATATATTAATTATAGTTTAACACATGGCGATGCACATTATTTGCCATTTCTGACTGGCACCTCATGATTTCCATACACATGGATCAGGGTCTGCCATGCCAATGAGTAGTGTGAATCCTAGATTTCCATGCACATTATTCCCATACACAATGGGTGCGGTTGACCTAGGCGGTCCTGGCCCCCTCTTGGACCCTCCATTAGGCATGTGACACTAATTTTTCAATATTTGGAATCAGAGATGGGATCTATACATGACATTTATTAACTTATTTGTTCCCAATTTTGCAACAGGGCACCCTTCATCTGACCACTTTGAAAAAAGATTGATTGCACAGTAATAAACACCATCAAGTTCATAACAATTCATCACTTTTGCATCCTCATACCCTCATCGGATATGCTTATTTGTTTTCATTGCCTCGTGCAACTGGAAGAATGGCCAAAAGGAGGAGGGTTGAAAGGGGTGGCACTATGTCTCTTTTTTATTTCAATATCCTATCTCAATTAGTCACCAAAACCTTGTATTAAAACAAACCCTCGGTTCATAACTCATAAGCACAAGGGATTGGAGTTCTTTAATTTGTCTACTTATCACATTTGTCTATATGTAGACTTATATATATCCCAACATCTAGCACTTAAAGCATATGTACTTCACCAAATTTGAGATTATTATTTCACTTTTGTGCCAAAATTTCTCTGCCTAAAAAGAAATGGGGGAATCATCTCTGCCACAGTATAGATTTTAACTCTATGCACATGCTAAGGAATGATATTATATTTTAACACATTGATGCACACTATTTGACATCTATGACTGGCACCTCAGGATTTGCCACTCCATACACATGGATCAGGGTGCCATGCCAATGAGTAGCGAGAATCCTAGATTATGTTTTTATAGCATGATATCCTCAACGACTTTAGGAAAATAACTTACAAATAAGCATCACCATCTCGATGCTCCACTTATCATATATGATCATCATATGCTGTCACTCATGGTTAAAATATTCTGCCAAATTAAAATATGATGCATCAAGTTGAAACTCCTAAATTATTGAGGCTAAATTGATAACAATACTTGGTAAGTAGCTACATAGCGGTGCAACTTGACAAGTAGCTAGATGCTACTGTTGGTAATTGTTACCATGCATATATGCATCGGAGCACAAAGCCATATATAGTTTAGAAATGCTTGCTAGCTATGCATCCTGCGAGCAGCCTCTAGAGTCTAGACTCCGGTCACATATGTGGATCCATGGCCTATATACCACATACCTTGTGTGATGATGCAGAGGCAGTTTGTTGTGAGGCTATGATCACTTGATCAGTGATTAGTCAAAATTTGTTTTGCTGCCCTGTAGACCTGCCCTCTACGTCTCATCGAATCCAGTATATGCACCCTGTCTATCGTGCCACCATCTCAGCAAGTGTTTGTTTTAGGTGCATAAAAACAATAAATCAAACCCATCTCTTTGTTGTGATGAGAATAAAATATATATATATAAATCAGAAAGGGACATAATTGATAGTTTACGCATGCAAGACAGGCAACATTTTGTATGGGTTTGCTGTGATACCTCCAAATAACTGTGAGTCATCCATTTAATTAGATCGGATGACTAAAATCATATATTACTTCATAAGAGGTAATAGCTGAAATATATTAGATCGGATCAAAATGGAGGCATGAGTGCACCAACAATTTGTGGACATTATGCTAAGGAGAACTTAATTAATTACAACAAAAATTTGGCCACTCGGAAACTGACAGCATGTCATATATGCATATGCTGATATGCATGTAACATATGTCTCGTACACAAACATAGAAAAAGCACATCTTCTCAAAGTACAAATACACATCGTCAGCCCAGGTGGTAGAACTAGAAGTACGTATATATTAACACTCAATGGATCGAGGGGAATACACACGCATCGTCGGTTTCTCGCTGCGGATCTAGCCAGAGCCAGCTACGACTGGCTACTGGAAGAATCCCCTGAGCACTTCCTCGACGCGATACGCAGCGCGCCCGAGCCTGTCAGATCCACTGAGCGTGAGGAACCCGAGCCCGGCGCCGATGGTGAAAAGCCCATATCCAACCAGGACATGCTCCGGATTATCCGCCGCGCGGTTGAGCACGGTGCCATGGAGCACCACGGAGGCCCCACAGGCGAAGAAGAAGGCCGAAGCCTGGATGCGGCGGTCCTTGAGCTCGAGCAGCTCCCGCAGGGTGGCGACGAAGCCTCCCCGGCCCCCGGCGGCGGCGGGGGCGGCGGGTTCCTCGTGGATAACAAGCGTCGGCATCGGAGTCTCCATCTATCGAATCGAGCTAGCTCGATCGGCGGCGGCGGCGGCGGCGGCGGCGGTGTTGGGCTGCTGGCTCAGGTTGAGTTCTCGTGTGGATCTAGGTCTAGGGTTTCGGTTCCTCTCACTTGCCACGCTGTGACACACTGACACTGGCTCGTGTTCTAGGGTACCCTTCTTGTAGAGGAGAGAGGGCCTTCGGCTTTAGGGGCTGGGGCCTAGCTGCGTGGACGCGGCAGGAGGCAGGAGTCTTGGACCGCACGGCATGTTCGCGGGCTTGGGCTTCACTACAGTTAGATCAATGTCATGGGCCTGAGATACTACGCGGGCCTTCATCTACTTTGGTTTGAGATGTTCACGGGCTTTCTAGGTGTGCTGTCCCTTTGAGCTTTGAAAGCCTCCCACACGTCTGTAGCCTCAGCACGACCGCACCTACCGTTGACCAAGGCGTAGATCTGCATCTTGTGCTAGCATGGCAAGAAAAACAGAAGTTCTGATTTATGCACGCCTTAATCTGTCTATCTATGCTTGTCCTTCTTCATCCTATTTTTTACGAGATTAATTGAACGATCAATTCCTGAACAACTATATGGATCCTATACGACATCCGTCAGTCTACATATTTTCAGCCCGACGCAAAACGGAACAAGTAGCACCGTGCACCGTGCAGGTGCAGGCGCACCGACGGATCATCGGAGCTTACTTTAGAGGACCTCTCAGCACTCAGCAGGCATCTTCTCATATATGCATCATAGAGGCAGCAGGCATGTCATGCACAGGAGACACACCTTGCATAGATTAGGCAAAGGCCAGCAGGTGAAATAAAAAGGTAGCAAAGCGTGTAAAATAGCTAGTGAAGTTTCGTTGCAGGGGATGAAAAAGAATCTCCCAGGGAAAAAAAAACAAGAGGGGATGAGAAAGAAGAAGACGCTATCTGCAACACACTGAATAAGTTTCAAAGCAACGAGCAAAAGAGAAGAGCGACGTACATGTACATGAAGCAGCATACCTAGCATGATCACGATACAAATCATAGCGGACGGGCGGCGCGGCGGCAGAGCACAGGCCGCCGGCGTGCTGACTTGGTGAGCGATCGAGGGGATGGAGATTGGAGCTATGTAGGGGAAGCATGGTGGGTGGTGGTGACCATGGACCATGAATGGTAGCCAGCACTGATTAGTAGGTTTGATATATACATGGACCAGTTTGATATTATCATCAGTCGCCGTCGATAGCTGGTGTGTGTGGCTGCTGGAAAATAATTTCCGATACACCACTCATCTTGCAGATCTCGTCGTCAGCTGCGGAATACGATGAAGGCAAGGCCAAAATAGTATTATAGTGACTGGCCAGCCAATATAGGGAGGGAGGCGGCGTCTCACGCTCCAACGTTGATGGGTCTGCTCGGCAAATTAGGATGGGCCTATGTTTTCTTAAAAAAAAGGATGAGCCTTAATATGCACAGGCCTGTTCTCCTGCTAACGCCTGACCGGGCCTCAGCTAGCCTGAATTGATTGGGCTGGCATATACTATAATGGTACATCCCGTTTAAGATTAACACGTACAGATCGACAGGGGCACAGCAATTTGATCACTCACGCTACAAGTTTACTAATAACACTTATATAGAGAGTATTGTTACATTATTATACGTCGGACATGATAGATCCATATTGACCAACATAATAAAGCACACTGAAACGTACCACCACCAGCTGCTCACTTCCCATGCGCGCAGGATAGCGGAGCTAGTTCCATGGGATGAAGAAGCGCCTGAGGACGGCGCCGGCGCTGGCGATGGCAGCGCCGACCAAACGATCAGCTTCTGGGAACCGACCTGCCAATGGCACCATGGAAAGGAGGCACACGCCCAGCAGCCAGGTGACGAAACCGAGGACAAGGAACACACGCGCAGCGTCAGCGTCGGGGTTGAAGTTGCAGTCGCACACGGACACGGTTGAGGTTGAGACGGCGGCGGCTGCTCCTAGCAGCATCAGCGCGCGTGCGGCGTCGAGGAGGTTGTCGCGCCCGATGTGCTGCGGCATCGCCGGGTGATTAGGCCGCTCTCCTTGGTTTGCCATTTGGTGCGGGCCCCTGGCCCTGGGGGGCGGTGCGGGGGGGCTGGATGTGTTCCGGCAGATGTGGCAAAAGAAGGCAGGCTCGACATCATTTTATACTGGGAGAGAGGTGGTGCTTATATGATGTGAGTTCGTCATCCGGACAGGTCACTGACTCGCTGCGATGTGCGTTCGTGACCCGGAGTATTCCGGACAAGGGGGTGACGAGATCGACGCGACGACTCGGCTGCAACATGCAGCCACGGTCTTTCATCATCAGCAGCTAAAATTGTTGACCGCCAGAATTGCGCGCTGACTCTTCACGTAGCCGCTGCCATCGTGGTTGGAAAGGTTAGATAGAGGGTGCTTGCAATGTGAGGTCATAAACGGCCCGATAGTGAATGAAGGAAAAAAAAAATATTATGCGATCTGTGCGACGTCCTGTAACAAGTTGACACGTGTCCTCCATGGCCTGCTGTGTTCGTTTTTCTCCTGCAGGAAACCAAAGCCGATATCCTCCGTGCTGCTGTCAGTTACGGGTGCCGCACGCGATTTTATGCGACGGTGTCGATAGTGATAGGCTTCTACGTAAGGGCGTCCCCAACCAGTCGATTTGAGCTGACGATTTAACTGCTGACAAGGACGTGGAGGAGAGAGGATGAAAGAAAATCAACTCTCTAGCTATTCTGAGAACTGAGCCGTAGCTCAGTTGGCAAGGAAAGCCGGTGACCGTCCTGCCCGCCTGCGTTCGAAGACCGGCTTCGACCCTGGTGTCTCACTCGACAATAGTACAATAGTAGTTCTTGAATAATTTTAGTTGTTGTCTCACGTGGATGCGTCATAATAGTCAGGATGACGTACCCATCATACGTGAAGCCTCGAAGACTTCGGATAAGACCGGCTTCAAATAATTTTAGTTGTTGTGTCACACGTGGATGTGTTATAATAGTCAGAATGACGTACCCATCATATATGAAGCCTCGAAGACTTCGAATATCTCTCAGCCACGTACAAGTCTCTTCGTATAGGTGTAGATCTAACTTATGCAGTAAGACGTGCGTGTGTAAGTTTTTATATGTGATGGTACGAATTAATGCGTGAGTTTAGATTGTACGACTTGTATTTGAAGAGTCGAGGCTTAAAAAAACTCTCTAGCTATTCCTTCGGCGCTAGCGCGGACGGTGTGAACGCAGAAATTTGGTGAGCCGACGCTATTCTTTTGTCCTGCAACCAGTGAGAACTGAGAAGAGAGCACGGGTAAAAGTAACCAGGGCCCGTTCACTTATCAAAATATTTCCTCTGTCACCTGTCACATCGAATCTTAGACATATATATGGAACATTAAATGTAGGTAAAAAATAACTAATTATACAATTTGTCTGTGAATGTCGAGATGAATCTTTTGAGCCTAGTTAATTCATGGTTGAATAAATTTTGCTAAATAACAACGAAAGTGCTACATGAATTTTCCCCCTAAATATTTCGGATCTGAACACAGCCTAGCATTAAATAATAGGCTGTACCGTATCTCCTCCACGTCGGTGTTGAAATCGACAGGTTATCCATACTTTTCATACTCTAAATTCATCCTTTAAAAAAATATTTTATTCTGATCATCAAGATTCTCTTCTCTATATCTAATTTTCTCGCATTCATCCATCCTCTATATCCCATCCTCATGTCATGAGTCCCACATATCATACACCATGGATGTCAGAGCCATGCATGCTCTCTCTCCCGCCTCCCGCGCATGCTCTCTCTCCCGCACGTGGTGGGGCCACAGGCATAGCGGATGCCCTGTTGACCGCTATATTTGGCGTACGCGCGGTTTGTCCGGGACAATAGCGCGGCCATAGCGGACAGCGGTGCAGGCATTCGGTACTCTGTATCATCCTGCAGGATGGTTTACAGTACAGCAGTACAGTCAGTCTAAGCCTCGAAGGAATATCATCGTAATTTGGAAATCACAGAGGTTGGAAAAAAGCACGCGACTTTCCTTCCTTTATTGTTGGTCCATCGACGCGGATTTAGAAAAATAATCTGCACGTAGCCTTCACATCTGTGTCACCGGTCCCGGTCACTTTCAATATGAAGGTACATCTCAATTCTTCGGCAGGGCCACTAATTAAATAGCAAACGTTCATTGGATTATAAGCAGCGAACGAACTTTCGATAACATTTTCTTTTTCAAATTAAGAAACTTGCGGGAACGACCACATTTCTTTTTTGGATTCCGCATCGGCACGTCCTACGATAAAGTGCTTAATTCGTTTCATTCTCTTCTGTCTTCTCCTGTTGCGTGCTGGTTGCGATTCCACCAGCACAGCAAGCTTTTTTGGGAAA
This sequence comes from Saccharum hybrid cultivar R570, assembly GCA_038087645.1. Taxonomy (NCBI): domain Eukaryota; kingdom Viridiplantae; phylum Streptophyta; class Magnoliopsida; order Poales; family Poaceae; genus Saccharum; species Saccharum hybrid cultivar. The sequence goes on from JAQSUU010000296.1 coordinate 919,501, forward strand.
AAAATTTCCGTAACTTTCTTTTTTGGCAAAATTTATGTATATCTTTTTTGCAAAATTTAGGTATAAATATAACTTTTATGTATAAATTTTTGTGCAAAATTTAGGTATAACTTTTTGTTTAAAATTTAGGTATAACTTGTACGTATAACTTTTTGTGCAAAATTTATCACCATATTTTTTTAGAAACTTGTAAAGCTATGCACATATGTATAACTTGTATGCATAACTTTTTACGTAACAACTTATCGTCATAAGTTTTAATTTTTTTTGGAAAAAATATTTCCATAACTTTTCATCGTTGGAAAGGCACAAGTTGTACAAATAAATTATGTGCATAACGTTTTACAGAACAATTTATCATCACAACTTATATACATAAACTTTTTAGGTGAAAAATTATCATCACAAATTGTCATTATAACTTTTGTAGCTTTGTGGTCATAAGATTCAATTAAATAGGAAGAAGAGAAAAAGTGAAAGAAGAGATAAAAATGGTGGAAAAGAAAATAAATTGGTTAATGTATAAAAAATAAAAAGATAAAGCAAAAAGTAGAAAAGAAAAAAGCACGCATCCGACTCAAACGAGGCAAGGGGCAGACGTGATGCACCTGCGGCAGCGCGCGTTTGACTCGAACAGGGCGAATGAGAAGCGTGACGCACCTGCGGCAGCACGCGTCCGACTCAGGATGGTTCGCTCAATCGGAAAGAAGTGAACGCTCGCGGGAATGGATTTGTGATTGTTTGAGGGTGTTTGGATCATGACTAAATTTTAGTCCCGGTCACATCAGATATTCAGATATCAATTAGAAGACTAAACATAAGCTAATTATATATAAAACTAATTGCATAAGCTGTGACTAATTCGCGAGACGAATTTATTAAACCTAATTAATTCATGATTAGCATATATTTACTGTAACATCACATTCGCTAATCATAGACTAATTAGACTTAATAGATTCGTCTCACAACTTAGCATTCATTTATATAATTAGTTTTATAATTAGTAAATATTTAATACTTCTAATCAGTATCAATGAGCCGGGACTAAAATTTACAGTAGTCAACCCCCGGCCCTCGACAATTTGCTCAGACCTTCACGTAGTGCAAAATGCTGTTGGGCGGCCCTGCCAGTAGTTTACTGTACCGGCGTTTTAAAAATATCGATGGTCAAACAGGAACATCGTGTATCATATAATTTACCGGTGACACAAAAAAAATTGAACAAAATTTATACAAAATGGTTTATTTGTCCAGGGATTCACATACTTCTTCCGTCCCAAAATAAAAGTCGTTAACTCGTTATGATGTGTGCAAGTCAAACTTTCTCAACTTTGACTAGATTTGTAGAAAATACGTGCAATATCTATATCTTCAAATAAGTTTATTATGAAAGTATAATCAACAATCTATGTAATAACACTAATTATGTATTATAAATATTAATATTTTTTTATATATTTGGTCAAAGTGAAAAGTGTTTGACTTCTCGGAAAGTGAGAATGACATCTATTTTGGAACAGATGGAGCACTTCATCCGTCCCAAAATAAATGTCATTCTACAGTGCTCACAAAATCCCATTGAGGGACATGTAGGACGACAACAAGGGGTTGGATGAAATAACGGGTAAAAAGTTGTTAAATTGGTAATAAAAGATCGATTGTGTAATTGGATAAGTCAATCGGTTGGAGGTGGTTTTATCTAGTTAGAAAATCAATATGATACAATTTCATTTTGTTTTGTAGAGTTTTTTTGGATTGGAGCCTAGCTCGGGTGGCAAGTGCCCAGGTGCCGGGGCTTGGCGGCCGGAGTTCGATCCCCCCGTGGAGCAGAATTTTCGGTCTCGCACCCAAAAAAAACTCTTCGCTGTGCACGCGAGCCTAGTGACTGCGTCGGCAACGGTGCGCCTCTGGAAACGCCAACCTGATGATCTATCCCGGTTCACTCGGCCCTTTGAGGCATGTGCCAGGGTTGGGGGGTTTTCTCGACTAGGGTCATACGGTCCCTTCGTATGACAATGCCGTGAGGATGGTTCTTCCCTCACCGGTCGAGTTTTTTTTAAACTGGCATGGTCTCGCCATTGGGCTTTTTTTCGTTTTCTGTGAATATTTTTTTTATTGACAGGCGAGGCTTAACAGAGACCTTGACTCAATACAAAAAATGGCATCAAGCTTTTAAATTTTTGTTACGCAATGTAATGTCATCCTAGTTTACTTGTTTCTTTGTGGTGGGCCAACTTGCATTGGAATTAATCTCGCTGTATTGCAACTGGAACAATAAATTTTCAGAAATGGAACAAGTGTAGTATATGATATGCACACTACGCTATATTCTCACATTAGAAACGGGGGGCATTTTTACTGTAGGGGCGGCTAGGGTTGGGGACGCCTCTACAGTGGATGTCCTTGGGCCCCAGCAGCCTAGCCGCCCCTACAGATAGCACTATAGGGGCGGCTGGTAACCTGAGCCTCCCCTACAGTTGGGGCTGATCTGTAGGGGCGGCTCAATCACCAGCCCCCCTGCAGTGCCCATTTATAGTGACGGCCGCCCCTGCTGTCCGACTGTAGGAGCGGCTGAATCACCAGCCATCCCTACTGGTGGTGCACAAATAAATAGCAGCTACCACCTTCTTCCACCTCGGAACACACTCTTCTATATAAAAAAGATTGGGAGGCCTTGGGCTTCTCCTAAAAATTACTCTACTAAGGGGGAGGTTTTGATCTCAAATCCTTTGGTGGAGAGGCTCTAAAAGGTAAGGAAATTCTTCTCCAACTCTTTATTTGAAGTTTAATTGGTTGGTTAGTGAGTAATTTAATTTTTGGTTTTCTCTCTCTTTCATGGAGCTTGAGCTAGTTATGAGTGAAATTGGACCCTAATTTTCACTATACTAGGGTAAATTAGGCAGGGAAGTAAGATTGCACCCTTTGTTAGTACATCTTTGTTGATTTTAGTGTAGTATTAGTGAAGTTTGGTGCATGTGTCATGCAACCCTATATCTAGATCTAGATCTAGAATTTTGTTTTTTTTCTTTTTCAAATTTTTTTTCTTTATGTGACTAGGGTTTGCATGTAGGTGAATGTGTAAGATTTTAATTATTGCTAATGTATAAAATATCCTCTACCATGGCTACTAATTATCATTTAATATTTATTTTGATTCCTTTCTATAATGTGTGTTTTTAATTAGTTATGGATAAATAGGCCATTAATTAATTATCCTCTTCCATAAAATTGGAATGGAGTTTGGATGAAAGGTAGTGGATGAAATATTAAATGTTGCTAATTGTTTTCTTTGAAATTGTTTATTTGAACCAATTAATTTATATTTTAAAATATTTATGCATTAATAGTCAATTAATTAACTATCCTCTACTACCATAGTGCGTGTCTCAGGAATATGCAATTATTCTTGAGTAATATTCTTTCTTTGGTTGTTTTGTTTCTATAAGATGGACTACAGGAACCCTTGGATGTATGGTTCGTTAGGACACGACGCTCTTTTCTGTGATGAGGTGAACAAATTCATCAAAGCCGCAGAGAAGCATGCAGCGACGTTGAAAGAGAATAGTGACATGATTATTTGTTCCTACAAAGATTGCAAGAACCTTATTGCATTTCGAGATGTGAGTGCCATCAAAGAACATTTGATTAGGAGAGGATTTGTTCCGAACTATACAGTGTGGATTCATCATGGTGAAACAGTGGTTGTTGATGACAACGATGATGGTCTAGCTGATGAAGCTGAAACCCAAGCATACTTGTCCCGATTCGCAGACGATCTTGAGCAACAAATGGATCGTGACTATGACAATGAACAAGGTGGTGGCTTTGGCAATGAACAAGGTGGTGATGATGCTGGTGGTGCCAGCAATGATGGCAAAGCACATAAGGGGGATGCAGATGACAGTGACAACTTAGACAAAATGTTTTGGGCCTTTGGACCAGAAATATTAGAAAAGAGCAAGAAAGGTCTAGAAAATCTTGAGAGGGTGACAAAAGCATCGAAGGAGAGTGTGTATGATGCTGAGAAGGGCTGTCCGACATACTTCACACTGCAACATTTTGTGCTTGAGCTACTCATCCTGAAGGCTAAGTACGGCTGGTCGGACTGCAGTTTTGATGATCTATTGTGCCTCATGTCACGGTTGCTCCCACAGCCGAACACAGTTCCCGCCAACACATACCAAGCGAAGAAGGTTATAAGTCCACTCACATTGGGGGTTGAAAAAAATTCATGCATGCCCCAACCACTGTATCCTTTTTCGGTGTGGCACATCGTTCAAGACTTTAGATACATATCCTAGGTGTGGTGCTAGTCGATACAAGAACAATGACCTTCAAAGTGGGGTGGAAGCCTCCACAGGAAAGAGGAAGAAGGGTGGGAAGAAGGTGGTGCAAGAATCTCAGCCCCCAGAGGAAACTCCATTAGGCAATGATGCAAATAAGAGAAGAATTCCTGCCCTGGTGAAAGCTCTATGTTTGGTGTTGGTAATTAGTGATAATGCCTAAGTACTAATCCTATGCCTAAGTTGTATGTAGCATATGAGGATTAGTACATTCCAAGGTTGGTGGCAAGATGGACATGATGATCATGATGGTCACACTTGGATTTGGACGCAACCCTACGTGATCAAGGCAAAGGTATATGCTTAAGGGTTGTGTTTTAGTAACCAAGACGCCTAGTGGGTGTGGTTACATTATAGGATAGATAGCCGTACTATAAAGAGGGGAATGACGCGGCTATTGAACTCCTAAGTGCCTCTAGGTGTGCATTTCATAATCATATGCATTTGGATAGAACTAATAAGGCCTCGAAAAATAATTGTGAAAATGCTAACACACTCGCACATGACATGATCACTTGGTGGTGTTAGCACATTTGCGATGGCGTTGGAGTTTGAGCGGTAGAGAGGGTTTTGGGTCCTCTCTCCCTCCTACCGAGCTTGTGAGGCGGGATTCAGGCGTTTTCGAGGAGTTGAAACGACTATTTTCCACTACGCCGGAAGTCAGAAAAGAAACGGAGGCGAACGGAGGTCACAGGAGTGACCGGACGCTGGACCGGACGCGGTCACTGTTTGACCGGACGCGTCCGGTCAGCGTTCAGCGTCTGCGCGAGTTTCAGTTTGTCGATCGGACGCGCGGTGCGTCTGGTCATGGTCGACCGGACGCGTCCGGTCGTCCAGGGAGCTTACTGGAGTCCAACCGGACGCGGGCACTGTGGCGTCCGGTCAGTTCTCCAGCGCGTCCGGTCGCTGTTTCGTTCGAGCGCTGCTTTGGGTTGACCAGCGCGTCCGGTCAGTTACGGGACCAGCGCGTCCAGTCGAGACCAGCGCGTCCGGTCGTTGCGACCAGCGCGTCCAGTCGGTGTTTCGTGGAAATAGCCGTTGTGTGATTGGCACGTCCGGTCGTTGCGACCAGCGCGTCCTGTCGGTGTTTCGCGAAAGAGCCGTTGTCTGATCGGCGCGTCCGGTCAGTGCGACTTCAGCTGTTTTAAGTTTCTAACGGATATATTCGAAGGGGTACGTCTATAAATACTCGTTGGCCGGCTCAAGGCACTTACTCTTGGATTTTTTTGACATACTTGTGAGCACTTTGAGCTAAGCAACTCCCCTCTCACTCATCTCTCTTGCTTCTTTGCATATTCGAAGTGAGATTGAGTGATCCAAGTGCATTTGCATTGTGAGATAGCATCTAGTTGGCACTTGGTGGTTGATTTGCTGCGGGATTCTTGCTTCTCTTGGTGGTTGCCGCCACCTAGACGGCTTGGAGCAGCTTGGAGGCGTTGGCAAGAGTTGGTGTTTGTTCTTGGCCACCTCCGGTGTTTGTAAGGGGTTTGTGCCTACCTCGGCGAAGCGCCAAAGGCAACATTAGTGAATTGCTCGTGTCATTTGCAACCTTTTGCCAGTTGGTAGGTTCTTGTGGTGCCTTTTTGAGAGGCTCAGTGTGAGACCGATTAGCCACCAAACCACGTGGTGAAGAGGGACACAACGGGGGCTAGAGTGCCGGCAAACACGTGAACCTCGGGATAAATCTTTGTGTCATCATTCTTATTGTGATTGATCAATCCCGGTGGTTGTGTATTGTGGAATTCATCTCTTGATCATATTGTTTGGTTGGCCCAATACTTCACCCCTCGGTGATACCCTTCTAACTCTCTCTTGTATTATTTTCTTAGTTACTTTGCTAGAGTAGCTCTTTTGTGTAGCTTGCTAGTTGTAGTTTCCTTCTCGGTTTGACTTGTGTGTTTGAGTGCAATTATACTAGAATTGGGAATTGGATAGGTGGCTTGCAAACACCCCGTAGGCTAAGCAAAACTCGCATCTCGCTATTTGTTGTATTGATAAACTTATTTAGCTTGTCTTTGTAGAATTTTTAAAAGGCTATTCACCCCCCTCTAGCCATCAAGACCTTTCAAGTGGTATCGGAGCCGTGGTCACCATTTGCAAGGCTTAACAACCTCGGTGCAAGATGGCTCAAGTTATATTCAACCATGTTAATGGCAAGCCTCCATTCTTTGATGGCGTCTCTTCCTTTGATCATTAGAAAAGGAAGATGAAGCAATATCTAGGCAATATACATGAGAAGGTTTGGGATGTGACCAAAGAAGGATACATCATTCTTGATGAAGAAAATCTCACTCCAAATGACCGCATCAACAAACAATGCAACACGGCGGCACTTGACACAATCTACCGTGCCATTGATGACAAAGTATTTGAGCAAATCAAAGATCTTGAAAAGGCAAATGAGCTTTGGATAAGGCTTGAAGAAACATATGAAGGCACTTCAAAGGTAAAAAGTGCCAAGCTATATATGCTCAAGGACAAGTTCTCCACTTTCAAGATGAAGGATGACGAATCTATCCCGGAGATGTTCTATAGGCTCCAAGTCATTGTCAATGATCTCAAGGGGCTTGGAGAGAAGGTTGAGGACAAGGACTTCTCACACAAGTTCTTAATGTGCTTACCCAAGAAGTTTGCCACCTTGAGAAGAATGATCTTTAGAGAGGGATTGGACAAGGTCAAACCAACCGATGTGCTTGGAGATATAATGACCGATGCCCAATACAATGATGATGAAGATGAGGTAGAAGAGAAGAAGGAGACCAAGGTCAAGCAAGAGAAGCCCATTGCATTCAAGGCTTCTTCTTCTAAGGGCAAGAGGAAGGTGGAGAGCGATGATGATGATCCATTCGATGATGAGACCATGGCCCTCCTAGTGCACAAGATGGGGAGGTTCATGAAGAAGAAAGGATATGGGGCAAGGAAGAGAAGGGTCTTCATGAAGGCAAGGGAGGTGCTTTGCTACAATTGCAATAGCCCCGATCATGTAGTGGCAAAGTGCCCCTATGAAGACAAAAGATATCATGATGGGGAGTTGAAGTTGAAGAAGAACAAGAAGGACAAGAAGGAGAAGAAAGAGAAGAAGAGCTTCACTATCAACAAGAAGAAGAAGGGTGGTGGTTATGTGGTCACTTGGGATAGTGACAACTCCGATAGTGATGATGATGAAAGCTCTAGTGATGATGAGAGGACCACTCGGCGAGCCATTGCAAGCATCGCCCTCTCCAATAAGTCATCCATCTTCGACACTACATCAACATGCCTTATGGCCAAGCCTACCAAGGTAAAATATGATGATAGTGATGATGATTCTTGTGCTAGTGGTGGTTGTAGGAGTGATGATGAGGAGGATGAGGACTACTCCAAGGATGATCTATTAGGCATAATAGATCAAATGAGCAAGGGCTACAAGAGAACAACCAAGAAATATAAAATCTTAGAACAAGAGCTCATTGCCAAGAGCAATGAAAATGATGCCTTGATGGAGGAGCTTGTTGCTCTCAAAAAGAGTAATGAGTGCAAAGGAATTGAACAAGAGCTTAAAGCTCTTAGAAAATCCTTTGATGAGCTAGAGGCCTCTCTTGAGTGTCTAAAGGAAGACCACGAGGACCTTGAAGTTGCGCACACTAGGCTTAAGGAAGCCCACTCCACTCTACTTGAACTCATCAAGGAAAAGGACCTCAAGTTAGAGAAATTCATGAAGGAAGCTAAGGAAGAGCAAGTGATTGTCACTTGTGATATTGGACTAACATGTGATATTATTGATGATTCTTTATTTGTTGGTCCTACTAATGCTTCATGTAACTCATCATCATCCACCACAATCAACTCTATCTCCACTACTAGTGATTCATCACTTGTGGTTGAGAATGATACTCTCAAGAGAGAGGTGGATGATCTCACCCGCGCATTAGGCAATGCCTATGGTGGGGATGCCCGCTTGCTAAAATGCTTGGGTAGCCAAAGGTTCTCTCTTAACAAAGAGGGTTTGGGCTATACTCCCAAGAAGGGCAAGGCGGCCTTTGTTACTCTAAAGTCTCGCTTTGTGAAGAGCAATGGTCGTTATTGCAATAGATGCAAACAAGTTGGGCATCTAGAGATTAATTATAATAAAATGAACAAGAACAACAAGTTTCATGCTAAAATGGATTACATTCCTTTTGATTCTTGTTATGTGCTTACCAAGGGTGAGAAAGGTGTGCATGCTAGGTTTGTTGGTACACCAATTATGGGTCCAAAGAAGAAGGCCATTTGGGTACCAAAGAGCTTAGTTACTAACCTCCAAGGACCCAAACAAGTATGGGTACCTAAGAAACATTAATTTATCTTGTAGGTAAATTATAAGGCCGGAGGAACACATTGGGTGCTTGATAGTGGGTGCTCTCAACATATGACCGGTGATTCAAGAATGTTCAACTCTCTCAAATCAAATGATAGTGGCATTGATAGTATCACATTTGGTGACAATAGCAAGGGTGATGTGAAGGCTCTTGGAAGGATTGCAATCTCAAATGATCATAGTATTTTCAATGTGCTCCTAGTTGAAAAGTTGAACTTCAATCTTCTCTCGGTTGCTCAATTGTGTGATCTAGGTTTCAAGTGCATATTTGGTGTTGATGATGTGGAGATAGTTAGTGTTGATGGCTCCAATTTGATCTTCAAGGGCTTTAGATATGAGAATCTATACTTGGTCGATTTCAATGCTAGTGACACTCAACTTTCAACATGCTTGCTCACCAAATCAAGTATGGGTTGGTTATGGCATAGAAGACTTGGTCATGTTGGCATGAAGCAATTGAACAAGTTAGTGAAGCATGACTTAGTTAGAGGCTTGAAGGATGTCACATTTGAGAAAGATAAGCTATGTAGTGCTTGTCAAGCTGGAAAGCAAGTAGGCAACACTCATCCATTGAAAAGCATTATGAGTACTTCTAAGGCATTTGAGTTGTTGCACATGGATTTATTTGGGCCAACTACATACACAAGCATTGGTGGCAATAAGTATGGCTTTGTGATTGTGGATGATTTCACTAGATACACATGGGTGTTCTTTCTTGTGGACAAGAGTGATGTATTTGACATATTCAAGAAGTTCATCAAGAGAGTGCAAAATGAGTTTGAGACCACAATCAAGAAAGTAAGAAGTGACAATAGAAGTGAGTTTAGAAACACAAGAATTGATGAGCTATGTGAGGAGCTTGGAATCAAACATCAATTTTCGGCCAAGTATACACCTCAATCTAATGGCCTAGTTGAGAGGAAGAATAGAACCCTAATTGATATGGCAAGATCAATGTTGAATGATTATAATGTGAGTCATTCATTTTGGGCTAAAGCAATCAACACGGCTTGCTTCTATAGCAACCGTCTCTATTGCCACAAGTTCCTAGAGAAAACACCATATGAGATCTTGAATGGAAGAAAGCCCAACATTGCATACTTTCGAGTATTTGGTTGCAAATGCTACATCTTGAAGAAGGGCACTAGATTGAGCAAGTTTGAGAAGAAATGTGATGAAGGATTCTTACTTGGTTACTCCACTACTAGCAAAGCTTATAGAGTTTGGAATTTAGCTAGTGGTCTACTTGAGGAAGTTCATGATGTTGAGTTTGATGAAACAAATGGCTCTCAAGATGAGGAAAATAACTTAGATGATGTGAGAGGAACTCAATTGACCAATGCTATGAAAGAAATGGACATTGGTGATATTAGGCCAAAGCAAGTGATTGATGTGGATGACAACAAAGATCAAGTGCCCCAAAGTCTAATTACACAAGCTAGTGGGTCTCTAATGCAAAATCAAGCTAGTACATCATCTCAAGTGCAACAAGATCAACAAGTGGCTAGTTCATCATCTCCAACTCATGATCAACATCAACATCCAAGCAATCAAGTCCAAGTGCTTCAACCAACTAACATTGCAAGAGACCATCCATTGGATTCCATCATTGGTGACATACAAAGGGGAGTTTAAACTAGATCAAGATTGGCATCATTTTGTGCTCACTCTTCTTTTGTGTCAATGGAAGAACCCAAGGACATTGATAAAGCATTGAGAGATCCGGATTGGGTAAATGCAATGCATGAAGAGCTCAACAACTTCAAGAGAAACGAAGTATGGGAACTAGTTGAGAGGCCTAGGGATCACAATGTCATTGGAATAAGATGGGTCTTTTGCAACAAGCAAGATCAAGATGGAATAGTAGTAAGGAACAAAGCATGACTAGTGGCTCAAGGTTACACACAAATAGAAGGTCTTGACTTTGGTGAAACTTATGCCCCGGTTGCAAGATTGGAAGCAATTAGGATCTTACTTGCCTATGCTTGTGCTCATAATATCAAGTTATATCAAATGGATGTGAAGAGTGCATTTCTCAACGGGTACATTCAAGAGGAGGTATATGTGGAGCAACCTCCCGGTTTTGAAGATGACAAGAAACCCAACCATGTATATAAGTTAAGGAAAGCTTTGTATGGATTGAAGCAAGCACCTAGAGCATGGTATGAAAGATTGAGGGACTTCTTGCTATCTAAAGGATTTGTCATGGGCAAAGTTGATACAACACTATTCACCAAGAAGATTGGAAAAGACTTGTTTGTGTTGCAAATATATGTTGATCATATCATCTTTGGTTCAACCAATCAAGATTATTGTGATAAGTTTGGGAAAATGATGGCAAAGGAATTTGAAATGTCAATGATTGGTGAACTTAGTTTCTTTCTTGGACTTCAAATCAAACAAATGAAGGAAGGAACATTTGTGAGCCAAACCAAGTACATCAAAGATATGCTCAAGAAGTTTGGCATGGAAGATTCAAAGGGCATTACAACTCCAATGGGCACTAGTGGAAGCTTGGATAGTGATAAGAGTGGCAACATGGTGGATCAAAAGCTTTATAGATCAATGATTGGTAGTCTACTCTATGTGACGGCATCAAGGCCCGATGTGATGTTTAGTGTATGCATGCGTGCAAGATTTCAAGCCTCACCAAGAGAAAGTCATTTGAAGGCAACAAAGAGAATATTGAGGTACTTAAATCATACACAAGATGTTGGATTGTGGTATCCCAAGGGTGCAAGTTTTGAGCTAGTTGGATATTTGGATTCTGACTATGTGGTGACAAAGTTGAGAGAAAGAGCACCACCGAGACTTGTCAATTATTGGGAAGATCACTTGTCTCATGGTCATCCAAGAAGCAAAATAGTATTGCACTATCTACCGCCGAGGCCGAATACATCACCGCGGGTAGTTGTTGTGCACAAATCTTGTGGATGAAGGCAACATTGAAGGATTTTGGAATCAATTTCAAGAATGTGCCATTGCTATGTGACAATGAAAGTGCCATGAAGCTAACCAACAATCCGGTTCAACATCAAAGAACAAAGCATATTGATGTTCGTCATCATTTTATTAGAGATCATCAACAAAAGGGTGACATTGCTATTGAGAGTGTGGGCACCGAAGATCAATTAGCCGATCTATTCACCAAGCCACTTGACGAGAAGAGATTTCACAAGCTAAAGAATGAGTTGAACATAATTGACTTCTCCAACATGAGTTGATGCACCCCATATATGACATGCCTCTCCTTCGAGCACCAAGGTACAATTGATTGACATGTCATACATACTATACTAAGGACATGTTTAGTGCATCTAGTCATGATTTCTTATGTTCTAGGCTCATTCATGAAAATCAAATGAATTTGAAGTTTATATGGTGCCACTATTGTTTCCATGACTTGTATGATCTAGTGGTAGCATATAACTTATTTGAGTAGCTTGTGATCCTAAGTGTTTAATCTAGATCACTTGTCTAAATACTTGCTTCAACATGGTGCATGATAACCCTTCTAGTGAGGTGTGAAGAAGCTTGCCCTTGGATCAAACCAAAACATTTTATTTATGCAAACAATCTAGGTTGAATCACAAACTTGATCCTCACCCCATAATTCAACATGATATTCTATCTAAAATTGGTCCCTTGTGGTCATTGGTGCCAAAGGGGGAGAAAATATTGTTCACAAAGATAGAACTCAATATTTTCACAAAGATAGAACTCAAAGGGGGAGAAAATGTTGTTCACAAGATAGATTCTAAAAGGGGAGAAAACCTAAAGGGGAGATTTGATAAAAGAAGGGGATCAACTAAAATTTTGAGCACACAAGTAGGGGGAGCAAGCTCTTAAACATGATTGTTGCATTTCCTGGCGCACTTCATATGTATGATGCATAGTTATGCATTTCTTTTTCTCCGATACTTTGCTTGTGTGGTGTTTTGCTAGTATACAATTGAATGGTGTATTGAAGTACTAGCATGAATAGGAAGTAGTTAGATTTCTCTTGCTTCATGTTTTTCAAAGTGGTACTAGAATCTTGCTTATAATGTTGATCTCACGAGGTTTCTAGTTTTGTTTATGCTTTTCCAAGTGGTATCTAACTACACAAGGTGCTAAGATGGTGTTTATCGCAACTCCGAAGGTATCACGCTTCAAAGGTCTATAATCTAAAACACTTAGCACCTATTGGTAGTCAATGCTCCAACATTTACCTATCTAAACATGTATGTTTCCAAAATCCAAACATATAGCATACATGTAGGGGGAGCCATTGCTATCAATTTGAATTCATGATCACTTGTCCATACTTCTTACACATGGTAATATACTTGGACAATGTGACATGGGTTCAATCAAAATTTTATTATAATATCTTTGTGAAAGGGTTGTCACCAATTACCAACAAGGGGGAGATTGAAAGCTCTATGTTTGGTGTTGGTAATTAGTGACAATGCCTAAGTACTAATCCTATGCCTAAGTTGTATGTAGCATATGAGGATTAGTACATTCCAAGGTTGGTGGCAAGATGGACATGGTGATCATGATGGCCACACTTGGATTTGGAAGCAACCCTACGTGATCAAGGCAAAGGTATATGCTTAAGGGTTGTGTTTTAGTAACCAAGACACCTAGTGGGTGTGGTTACATTATAGGATAGATAGCCGTACTATAAAGAGGGGAATGATGCGGCTATTGAACTCCTAAGTGCCTCTAGGTGTGCATTTCATAATAATATGCATTTGGATAGAACTAATAACGCCTCGAAAAATGATTGTGAGGCAGGATTCATGCGTTTTCGAGGAGTTGAAACGACTATTTTCCACTACACCGGAAGTCAGAAAAGAAACGGAGGCAAACGGAGATCACAGGAGTGACCGGCGCTGGACCGGACGCGGTCACTGTTTGACCAGACGCGTCCGGTCAGCGTTCAGCGTCTGCGCGAGTTTTAGTTTGTCGATCGGACGCGCGGTGCGTCCGGTCATGGTCGACCGGACGCGTCCGGTCTTCCAGGGAGCTTACTAGACTCTAACCGGACGCGGGCACTGTGGCGTCCGGTCAGTTCTCCAGCGCGTCCGATCGCTGTTTCGTTCGAGCGCTGCTCTGGGTTGACTAGCGCGTCCGGTCAGTTACGGGACTAGCGCGTCCGGTCGTTGCGACCAGCACATCCGGTCGGTGTTTCACGGAAATAGCCGTTGTGTGATCGGCGCGTCCGGTCATTGCGACCAGCGCGTCCGGTCAGTGCGACTTTGGCTGTTTTAAGTTTCTAACGGCTATATTCGAAGGGGTACGTCTATAAATACTCGTTGGTCGGCTCAAGGCTCTTACTCTTGGATTTTTTGACATACTTGTGAGCACTTTGAGCTAAGCAACTCCCCTCCCACTCATCTCTCTTGCTTCTTTGCATATTCGAAGTGAGATTGAGTGATCCAAGTGCATTTGCATTGTGAGATAGCATCTAGTTGGCACTTGGTGGTTGATTTGCTGCGGGATTCTTGTTTCTCTTGGTGGTTGCCGCCACCTAGACGGCTTGGAGCAGCTTGGAGGCGTTGGCAAGAGTTGGTGTTTGTTCTTAGCCACCTCCGGTGTTTGTAAGGGGTTTGTGCCTACCTCGGCGAAGCGCTAAAGGCAACATTAGTGAATTGCTCGTGTCATTTGCAACCTTTTGCCAGTTGGTAGGTTCTTGTGGCGCCTTTTTGAGAGGCTCGGTGTGAGACCGATTAGCCACCGAACCACGTGGTAAAGAGGGACACAACGGGGACTAGCGTGCTGGCAAACACGTGAACCTCAGGATAAATCTTTGTGTCATCATTCTTATTGTGATTGATCAATCCTGGTGGTTGTGTATTGTGGAATTCATCTCTTGATCATATTGTTTGGTTGGCCCAATACTTCGCCCCTCGGTGATACCCTTCTAACTCTCTCTTGTATTATTTTCTTAGTTACTTTGCTAGAGTAGCTCTTTTGTGTAGCTTGCTAGTTGTAGTTTCCTTCTCGGTTTGACTTGTGCGTTTAAGTGCAATTATACTAGAATTGGGAATTGGATAGGTGGCTTGTAAACACCCCGTAGGCTAAGCAAAACTCGCATCTCGCTATTTGTTGTATTGATAAACTTGTTTAGCTTGTGTTTGTAGAATTTTTAAAAGGCTATTCACCCCCCTCTAGCCATCAAGACCTTTCACCTGGTTATGTGGTACTTGCCAGTGACCGACCGCTTGAGGCGTATGTTCCTAAACCCTAAGGAAGCCGCACTGATGACATGGTGGGATGATGAGCGCAAGGTGGATGATGATACGATCGCACACCTGGCCGATTGTAGCCAGTGGCAAGCGTTCGATGCCAAGTACAAAGCAGAATTCAGTGATGACCCATAGAATATATGGTTCGGCTTAAGCATCGATGGAATGAATCCCTTTAATGAGAGGATGACCGACCACAGCACATGGCCAGTCATCTTGACCATGTACAACCCCCAACGTATTTGTGTCAAAAGTGGAAGTACCTTCTCCTCATCATTCTTATCTCCAGCCCTAAACAACCAGGCATTGATATAGACGTGTTCTTGGAGCCTTTGATGCAAGAAATGGAGAGGCTATGGAGGTATGGGGAGCCGATGTATGATGTGTTCCGGCGGGAGGACTTCATATGCAAAGCAATAATATTTGTTACTACCAATAATTACCCCGCGTTGTTTGCCCTGTCTGGACAGTTCAAATGCAAGACTGGATGCTTAGTCTATTTGGATGGTACTAAATGGGTGTTCCTAGATGGATCCAGGAAGATAGTTTACATAAGGAACCGACGCTTCTTAAAGACAGGACACAAGTACCGTGGAGAATTGTACCTAAGATAGTATGGCAACATCTCGGAGGATGAACCCCCTCCGGAGAGACGTCGTAATGGAGAAGATGTGTTCAGAATGGTCCAAAACATACACGTCGTCTATGGAAAGAAGAATCGGGATGGAACGATCAGAGATAGAAGCACACCTCACATCGAAGGCGTACCATTCAAGAAGCAATCAATCTTCTTTCAGTACCTGCCTTATTGGCTAGACTTGGAGGTCTCCCATGCCATTGATGCGATGCACATGCAAAAAAATATCTTTGAGAGTCTCATGGCTACCTTGATGGACACGGGCAAGTCAAAGGATGGTCTCAGATCACGGAAAGATGTGGTGCAGCTGAACGTGATGCGGGAGCTTTGGCCGGTATAGCAGGATAATGGCAGGTACAGTCTTTTCGTGGCTAGCTTCAACCTAACCCTAGAGGAGAGGAGAGCTATATGCAATTTCCTAAGGGGGTCAGAGTGCCGACTGGGTTTTCGGTGAACCCGAAGAAGCTAGTGTTGATGAAGGACCTGTCATTAACATACTACAAGGCTCATGATTGTCATGTGATGCTGACAGTGTCCCTACCAATTACAATCAAGGCTATAAAGCCAGAGTTCCTAAAGATGGCCATCACCCGCAGGTGCTACTTCTTTTCAAAGATCTCACAGAAGACGATTCGCAGGCAAGAGCTGAGTGACCTACATAAATTCATGGTGGAGACCTAGAACTAGCTAGAGATGTGTTTACCTCCCGTTTTTTATATAATGGTACATCTCATGATTCACCTAGTTCATCAGATCGAGGTGTTGGGCCCTAGCTTCTTGCATGAAATGTGGTCCCATGAGCGGTTCATGTCGGTTCTAAGTCGATACGTGCATAATCGAACACACCCAGAGGGCTCCATGATAGAGGGTTACAATTTCGAAGAAGTCGTCGAGTGTTGCCAAGAGTGACAAAAAGTATAGAGAGGGATTGGTAATCCCGATTCTCATCACAAGGGAAGGCTGGCTGGGAAGGGCACAAGTGGTAGGAAAGTGTTCCTCGACAATGATTACAGAGAGGTGAGTCAGGCGCATTATAGTGTCTTGCAGAGTATGGCAGTGATGCAACCGTACATTGATGAACACATGGCTATCATTATGGCCGAGAGGAATGGCCGTTCAGATGATTGGGACATGGAACAGCACAAACAACGCCTGACATCATGGTTGAAGGACTAGAACATACAACAAGATAATGTAAGTGTGTCAGTGTTCATAAGACTACATTCATGTATGTGTGTGTGAGACTACATTTATGTATGTGTGTGTGAGACTACATTCATGTATTTGTGTGTGAGATTACATTAATGTATATGAGACTACATTTATGTATGTGTGTTTGAAACTATATTTATGTGTGTGTGTTTGAGACTACATTCACGTATGTTTGTGTGAACAATGTGTACTAAGAATTTGTCAAATGATGAAACTACTAAAATAAAAGTGGTAGATCTCCATGAGTTATTCAACATTGGTATTCATTACTTTTTCAGTTGAAATAATTTGGGGTCCAAATTATGGTTTGAACTTGTCGTTTTTCAAATTTTAAAATTTGAACTCATAAAATTTGATCAAATGATAAGATGACCTAAATAAAAGTTGTAGATCTTGATGAGTTGAACAACTTTGGTATTCATTACTTTTTATGTTGAAATAATTTTGGATCTCAAAATTTGGTTTGAACTTGTCAATTTTAAAATTTGAAAGGTTCAAATTTAGTCAAATGAAGAAATGACCAAAATAAAAGTTGTAGATCTTGATGAGTTAAACAACTTTTGTATTCATCACTTTTACAGCTGAAATAATTTAGGGTTTCAAATTTTGGTTTGAACTTGTCAAATTTCAAAGTTCAAAATTGGAAATGTGTAAAACATTGTCACATCCAAGTTTGATCAAACTTAAATGCTGAAACATGATTTTAGAATTTTTTAGAAAAAAATCATCACATTTGGTGGTAGAATGAGGGAGAACAACTTGTTACAAAGTTTACCCATAGATTAAAAAGAGAAATCACACTGTTCTAGATGATCATTACATGATCATAGTGAATAGTGTGATTTTTTTTAATCTGTAGGTCAACTTTGTAACTAGTTTTTCTTCCTCATACTAACGCCAAATATGATGGTTTTTTCGTAAAATTATCTAAAATCATTCTCTATCAATTTATTGTGTTGGTTTTGTCAATATATACATATGAAAAGTTTGACCAATTCAAATCTTGAATTTAAAAAAAAGGCAACTTCGGACAAGATTTTGGTACCCCAAATGATTTCAGCTAAAAAAGTGATGAATACCAAAGTTGAATGACTCATCAAGATCTACAAATTTTGTATTGGTCATTTCTTCATACGACAAAGTTGTAATGAAATTTTTCACAAATGTGACACATCTCTCATAAGGTTTTATAAACTATATATGAGACATGTGTAAGATTAGTGAACAATATATACTAAGAATTTGTCAAATGAAGAAATGACCAACATAAAAGTTGTAGATATTCATGAGATGAACAACTTTGGTATTCATCACTTTTTATGTTAAAATCATTTTGGGTCTCAAATTTTGGTTCGAACTTCTCGTTTTTCAAAATTGTAAATTTGAAAGGTTCAAATTTTATCAAATGACAATATGACCAAAATCAAAGTCGTGGATATTCATGAGTTTAACAACTTTAGTATTCATCACTTTTTATGTTGAAATCATTTTGGATCTCAAATTTTGGTTCGAACTTGTTATTTTTCAAAATTTCAAATTTGAAAGGTTCAAATTTTGTCAAATGACAATATGACCAAGATATTTATGAGTTTAACAACTTTGGTATTTATCACTTTTATGTTGAAATCATTTGGGGGTTTGGAATTTGGTTTGAACTTGTAATTTTTTAAATTTCAAAATTTTAACTAATAAAATTATTCAAATGAAGAAATTACCAACATCAATGTTGTAGAGCTTCATGAGTTCTACAACTTTTATGTTGGTCATTTTTCCTTTGAGGTCATCTGGTGTCTTAAAATATTTTTAATTTTTTTGAATTTAAATTTATCATAATTTAAAATATTTTTTGTTTATGCAAAATTTATAATATTATATTTTATATATAAAAAAATGTACATATAGATATACTTTTATATATAGAATAATAAAAAAATATGAATAAAAAAAATCTACACTGCATTCTGAAAAAATACACCGTATATAAGTTAAAAAAATTGAAAAATATATTGTAGGGGCGGCTTGATCAGGAGCCGCTCGTAATGATACATCTGTAGAGACGGGCGGGGTTTCAAGCTGCCCCTACAACGATGCCTTGGTATATAGTCTTAGGCCGCGGGGAGGGCGAAATTTTAAGTATTGGGCGCTCTCCTCCTCTTCGACGCCGGTAGGCTGCCCAAATTTCCTCCTCCGCCGTCGCCGCCTCGGTGCCCTAGCGTCGCCACCTCAGTGCCCTTTCTCCGCCCCCGGTCCGTCTCTGCGACCTCGTCCCCTCCTTCCGCAACCACGGTGCCCTAGCATCACTGCCTCGGGTGCCCTAGCGCCGCCGCCTCGGTGCCCTTCCTCCACCTCTGGTCTGTCTCCGCGACCTCGTCCCCTCCTTTCGCGACCTCGGTGCCCTAGCGCCACCCCCGGTGACCTCGTCCGCTCCTTTCGCGAGCTCGGTGACTTCCGTGACCTCGCCGTATGTGCGCGCTCTCCCTCTGCCCGTGACCTCGTGGCCTCCTTCCGTGAGCCCGACGACCTCTCTCACCACGTGGGTCACTCTCCTTTCTCCTCCTCCAAGGTACCTCCCTCTTCCTCGCTCCTTCCTCCTGCCTGTGGAATGCCATGTTGCTGATTCTAGCACATAACTAGTTTAATTAAGAAAATATGGCTACATGCTCATGATTTAGGTGTGTTGTTTTCAGTTCTGTCATGGTTAAGTAGTCAACCTTTCTTTCTGAATTGATTGCATCATTGTGCAGTGCTATACTGCTCATGCATTTCTGTCATTTTGTTTCCTATCAAGCAGTTCAACATGTCCAGCATCTTGTAGAGCTGATGTCTTCTAGTTTCTAGTTCTCTATTTTCTCTTGGGTAAGTTTCAGTGGGAAACTACTAGTTATGTTAGTCACTAGTGGTTTGCTCATTGAATTTTCTGCACATGGCTGAAAACTAAGCTTCATTTAAAAAATAGTTTGTCGCAATCAAGAGATAGCCTAATAATGTGTGTAGTACGGCCACTTGGCTACTGAAGATATGTTGTCTTCTAGAAAATTAAATCCATGTCTCAGTTTTAGTTCGATTTGAACAGGGTTCCCCAAGTAGTTCATGTTAGCTAATTTGTTAATTTTGAATGGATCATGATCTTGATTTGATGACTGTCTTGTATTTCTTTTGGGGGCTTAGTTGAGCTATTGTTCTATGTGCCTCTATTGTTTTCCTGTTTGACCTGTGAACAAGAAACAGTGGATTCAGCATTTTTGTCACACTGTTGGAACTTCCCATTAGCCTTGTTAGTCTATACTCAAAGTGTGCCCTGATGCTTGATCTGTATTATGAAATGACAAGCTTGCAGTGCTGATATGATCTTGGTATTGTCAAGTGTTCTAGAGCAATATAACCATGTATGCAGGTCTTAACAAGATGTAAAAAAAGTAACATGATAACTCCTTTGTGGATCTTTTTGTTTGTAATTCTTGTGATGTGAGGTGCTTCTTTGTATAATCACTAATCAGCCTAAATGTTATTAATGCAGTACCAAGCAATGTTTGATTTATATCAACTATATAGTTGAGCGTTTCAAAAATAACATGCTACATTTTTTAGAAAATACAAAAGAAATGTCCATGTCATTCCACTTAGGAAAAAGAGGCGCTAATCTGCCATTCCATTTGTAGTTTCTGTGAACCATGGAGACATGTTTACTTTTTTAATGTCTATACCTACTGAAAGAGAAGTACGAGTATTGTGTATCATACTTTGACTACCAATGATTCATTAGGAAGATTTTGGTGCCCCTGATCTCAAATGCAATTGGGCATTCTTAAATATAAAACTTGTTCATTTCAAATGCACAATAATAACATTTAGCTGTCCTTGTCATAGTAAAGTAACTAGGCATTCTTAGTTGCATTTGACTTTATCCATTTATCTGAATCATAGATATATTTATAGAGAACTCTGTAATTCTATGTTATGTAGATTATAATAAGCTGGACTAAACATAGATTATTTTTCTGGATAAGGTATTTATTATTTGGAACATACATATACATTCCAGATGTACTGTCTTCGGCCCCTAGTTTTTTATTCTTCTGAATATCACATAGTTTACTACAAGGGATGTTGACAACTTGACATGTACCTTTCTCACTGATTTGGTTGTTGGGATTCCAACTGATGTTCTGGAGTTTTCATGAACAGTCCACAAGACCTGCTCTTGTAGGTAGAAATTTTAGGCTTTTGAGCTACCGGCATTTTCTAGCCTTTGCAGTGAATGCAAAAGAATAACTAGTGGTTCCATAGTCCTGTCTTGCTTTCCAGTTACCTACTTTGAGTTCTCACACTATTACCGACTTGCAATCTGCCAGCACTACATAGGTAATTGGGGGTACAGGTAGCTCTAGTGGGTTTTCTTTTTATATATAAGGCTAGTGGGTTAATGGTGTGTTGCATATCTATGATTCAGGTTTAGATACATTTGGCTATGATCTAAACTTACTGAATCGCCATGATATATTCATTTGGGCAGGCAGTGGGCAGACATTGGCTTATTTTGACACATTTTCCACTTTATGTTTGGGGTAAACAGCTGCTGCCTATTATGCCAACTCTCCCCTCTCCTCTCTACTCTACTACTCCTACTCTCCCCTCTCCTCTCCTCTCCTCTCCTTTTTTTTTGCCAATGATGATGAAATTGTCTAGTCCATACATTATATGGAATAACAGCTGATGATCAAGAACTTGTGAGGAACTAGGCTTCATTACCAGCCGCTCCTACATTACCTTCTCCTCTCTTCTCTGTTATGATGAATTGATGCTCCAAGTTCATTATCAAATGATGAGTGACATTATTCTGAGGCCCCTACCATATGAACAGTGCCATTGATCTTGTGAGGTACTGGAGCATTGTTGCCTATACCGAGGCCTTTTTTATTCTGCTGCTATACTACTCCTACTCCACTCTTCTTCTCTCTACTCTACTACTCCTACTCCTACTCCTCTCTTCTCCCTTCTCTCTACTCTACTACTCCTACTCCTCTCTTCTCCTTTGTACTTTGTTTTGATTATTGTTTGGTGTTTACTGGTCTTTTTCTAGGGGGGAGGCCTATGATGCAAAAAAGAATGAGGTGGTTGCCTAGATTCATGGACATGGAAGTTTATGTGGCACGCTAGTACTACTAGTACTACTACTTATACTACTTTATTTTTTGTGTCTCTTAGAACAAGGCACGAAATGTCACGAACATCAAAGAGTGCACCCCGATGCCCCATGAATGATGATCATCCATCCCATGGAGAGCAAGAACTAGAGGACCAGCTTACTCAGGAGCAGTTCGATAATGAGTTAGAAAAGGGTCTAGAAGTGATGCTTACTCAGGAGGAGCTTGTCGAGGATGAGGATCCAGTAGGGGGAGCCTAGGGAAGAGAAGGCGGAGAGGATGCCCAAGGTGAAGAAGGGGATGATGATGAGGATGACGATAGCTCATCAAGGGGATATGTAAGTCCCGGGGATCCTTTCCCACGAGAACCCAGACGGAGGCCAACAGAGGACGAGTTGGACAAGGATTTTGAGCTGAACGATGAGGTACGGATAAAGCCTTAGTAGCTTGTAAATTTGGCTAATGCTATGGCTATATGTTACCTCTACTAACACTTTTGACCTGCCATATACATAGGTCATCCCTACTCAACCTCAGAAAAGACGATGTCGGCCTTCGGCTCGTCTTACCGGACAATACGTCGCCAAGCAAAGGAGATCAGAGGAAGGAGCCACAAAGACTCACAATGAGGCCTCCGCTTCACAACCTCAGGACACAACCACAGGCGAGACTACCCAGCCAAAGAGGAAACGAGGGATTAGAAAGCCAAACCAATATCATGAGAAGGCATGCTTTGTGATAACGGAGGTCAGGCCAGACGGGCAGATCCTTGAGCCACATACATACAAGGAGAAATTCCGTAATGACATTGGGTTTCTAGTTAGAGATAAGTTGAACCCAGCTATATGTGGCTAGAATCTTGTACCTATGAGCAAAAAGGTAGAGCTGTGGGACAAGCTGTAGCTGAACTTTAGGTTTCCAAAGGGAACACACGAGCTAGTACAAGATAATGCTTTTAAGATAATAGGGTAGAGCTTCTGACATTGGCGGTCAGATCTGAACAAGAAGTATATACAATAGAAGTTAACTCCCTTCCACGAGTTTGGCAACATAACTCCTAGTCAATGGGAGGAGCTCGTGGCTGAGAAGACTTCAGAGGTAGCATTGGCCTTCAGTGCCCGTAACAGCGCGCAGGCGAAGAAGAACCAACACCACCCTTGTCTAGTTCCCGGTGGCTACGCTGGCAAGTAAGAGGTGTTTAGGAAGATGGACGCAGAGGCCGAAGCTTCTAGGAATACGGAAGTGACAAAGTTGAGACCATGCCTCAAATAGTGGATATACACGAGGAGTGTGGATTCATCTGGTAGCAGCCTCAAGTTTGCTAAACCAGAGACTGGATAGGTAGTATCAAAGATACTGAAACTTGCTGAAGACAAGGAGAAGGGTGCATTCGCCCCTTCCAGAGAGAAGGACGAGCTTATCGTTGCCTTGGGAAACCCCGAGCACATATGACGCACCAGGGGGCTAGGGAAGATGACATCCTAGAAGCATGGATTCATAGAGGACAGACACAAGTACAAGAAACATGGCAGAGACTAAGAGTCTAATCTTATGTCTAAGTGAAGGCTCTAGTTGAAAAGGCGTTGGTGGAGAAAGGACCATCTACGATGGAGCCACGGACAATAATGGGGCCGCTAGGAGAACGGGCGGTAGTTGGCAGCCCTCCAGATGTTCATAGCAGTCAAGGTTCCACTGCAACCAGAATCGCCATCGATCGCATACGGGCACCAACCAGTTGCACCTTGGTGGTTCCGATGGGTAGGCAAAACATGATCATTGAGGTGGCAACGGGTGTGGCACATCCTCCGGGCGGCACGAGGCACAATAGGGACATCCCATAGGGCTACACTCGAGTCGAGGTGCATACCGTGAAGCCCGAGTTCATGACTTGGAAGACAGAACACCCTACTCCCAAGGGGCTTGTGTTACTCGGAGACATCATGAACCAGTTCATCCTCTGGCATAAATGGGACATCGTATTGACCGAGTCTTCGCCAACTTCGACTGAAGTTCATCCTCTAGAGTTCCCATCGAGGATGGGGAGGTATACTCACCGGCCCATGACCATGACCACCACACGCTAGAGACTTCTCCACCTCGTACCGAGCATGGGCATGATGACATGCCTCGTCCTTCTCCACCTCGTACCAAGCATGGGCATGATGACATGCCACATCCTTCTCCACCTCGTACCGAGCAAGGGCATGATGAGATGCCGCATCCTTCTCAAGAAGCGTAGCTAATACATGAACAACAAGTGCCTCATGAACAACAATTGCCTCATGAACAGCCGATACATGAAGAACAAGTGGCCCCTAGAGCAGGTGATGCACAAGTAGATGAGGACGTGCCTGAATGGGAAGCTTGAAACAAAATCCCAATCAAGTTAAGGCCATCATATGTGGGCATTAATGACATCTCATTGGTGCACAAGTGGATGGCCCATGACCAGTTCAAGACTAAGAACCAAGTAAAAGAATTCAAAGCACCAGCTTCTGAGGAGGGCGCCACTAGCAAACTGCATAAAGGGTTTAACAAGTATCCAGCTGTTGATAACCTCAAATGGTCAACTGATTGCCTAGATATATATAAAAAAGGCAAGAACTTCCTACAAAATTGAGTCCTACAGTGCTTGCACGTGGAATGAGAAAGTTCCACGATTGGTACTTGCGTCCTCAGATAACAGAACTAGAAATCTTACAAGCATGGATCCCTATCGGCACATTTGGAGCCCTAGGTGGGCAAATTGTGGTTGAGTTCAAGGATATCTAGGCATGTTTCCACCTCAGACAAATGGAAATGAATCTAATTCACATGTGGTGCTTGTAAGTCTTTGCCCTCTCGATATGATATGAATGTAATCTTTCGATTTTGTTGTAACTAACCCGCGCCGTGATTTGTAGAATGCAAGCGCACTTTGTGAGAAAGAGGCCAGCTCTGAAAGACGCGTATATAGACCCTTCACCTGTAGCATCAACAAATTTTAGTTATCCCAAACAGTGGAAACTAGGTTGCAAAGAACTAGATGCTAGAAAGACACTTAAGGAGAAAGAGGACATCCGGGATAAGAAAATATTGACAGAGTCCCTCAAGGTTGCGGCATACATTGCCCTATGTTTGAAAAATCTCCAACAACATGATTCTATATGGATACCGTACCACTTCAAGTAAGTTCGACTGTATACTTAAAGCTTTGTTCAATATACTTTGTTCGATGCAAAAGATCTTATGTGTTCCTTCTATGGCTAAATTCATGCAGCGACCACTGGATTTGCATAGGCGTCTCATTCAAACTGAGCATGGCATGGGTCTTTGATTTAGCGGATTTTCTAGTCGAGATATACAAAGACTTCATAGCAATTGTCAAGACGTATACATATTGACAATCCTCATTTTAGCTACTATGTTTGTATACATACTTGTAAGGTTCAATTTGGGATACTAACAAGTTGCATTTGCTAAAATTATTGGAATAGGGCATTCATGCACTATGTCATGGAACATAAGGGAAGGCATCATCCAACAAGGAAGAAAAGTTGTATGTCAAAACTCTATGTGCGGTAAGTGTCATTTACTTTGGTACTCCATATATTACGTGACTGTTAATAGCATTACTTAACATCTCCATATGTGAAACACACAGTGCCCCAAGCAGAAGCCTAGAAGTCTACATTGTGGATACTACACATGTATTATGAAGAGTACCATCGGTGGCTACAACAGAAACCCCAATCTGATAAGTTTGAACCTCTTTGCTCGTAGTATGAAAAGTTCACATATGTTGTGAGATAGTAAACCTAAACTTGTTCTCTTGTAGTTGGAGAAAGATAAAGATATGAGAAGGAACCCATTCAAGGATGACAAGCTCTTAGAGATGGCCGGCGACCTTTGCAACTTCATAATGGACGAGATTGTGTACTACAAAGGCACTTACCATCACCTTCTTTTTGACTTAGGTAGTAATTCTCTATACCAACACCTTCGTGAGACTGACAGGCTAGCCCTAGGCCATTGATGATAATGTGGACTTGTGGTATGGTTTGGATCGGACTTTGGAATAGTTTGGACTTTGCTTTGCATGTGGACTTGTGGATTTCTTAATGAACTATGTTGTAATGATGGACTTCATAATGGACTATGTTGTAATGATGGACTTTTGTGAATTATGACTTGTGATGATGTTCTAAATAATGGTCTTGTGTTTGTGGATGTATATATGTGTATATGTGGTGGTTAGATTCAAATTTGAATTATATATGTGGTCAGATTTGAATTTGAATTATTTATTTTTTTGATGGAAAATCCACTGTAGGGGCGGTTCTTGATTGAACCGCCCTTACAAATAAACACAGTAGGGGTGGCTTGTTATACAACCACCCTTACAGATACAAACAGTAGGGGTGGCTGACATTACCAGCTGTCCTTACAAACTCCACTGTAGGGGTGGCTAAAAACAACAGCTGCCCCTATAGATGGCATTGCAGGGGCAGTCAAGGAGCCGCCTCTATAGATGCACCATCTGTAGAAACACCCTGGAGAGGGCGGCTGGCGCAGCCGCCCCTACAGAGACTCTTTAGCCTGCCCTACAGTCAACATTTGTAGTAGTGATGGAACATCATACGAAATAATTTAGCATCATCGTATATATATGAAATCGTGCCTCGTGCAGTCATGCTCTAGTCTGCAATGGCTAGGCTTTTGTTTACACAGGCTGTGTGCTACTAATACCGGACCGGGACTCACCTTGCCTGGAGGGGAATGCAATCGAGGCCTGGAATGAAGAAGCACTAGCCAAGCAGCCGTACAGAAGAAGCAAATAGCTCCTCCGCTTCGTGCTTGATCATGGATGAATCTATCTCTCTCTGTGTGTGTATATATATCTTATATTTCTAAATCTCACTATAAGTTTTATCTCAACTTGCAAACTATCTGCATCATTTCTCATTGGCTATTTACATCATCTCCCATTAGTGTCATGTCATCCCCCTAACTTTTAACATATCAATGCAAGCTATCCACATCACCTTCACTAAGTACAAAGTACTATTTCAATATATATAATATAAAGTTAAACGCACCGGTGGCCCTCGAACTTGTAAGCGTGTGTTATATAGATCTATGAACTTTGAAAATACATTTCTGGACCGCTAAACTTGTTAACTAGTGCACCATAGGTCTATGCTAGCCATGTGGTATCTTTTTGCTGATGCAACATGCTAGTATGGCATGCATTTTTCATTTAACCCCTCACATTTATTTTTCTCATAAAAATAGACCTGAACCTTCTCTCTCATTTGGGTCGCAGAGCATTGCTAGGCGCGAGCGGTGGCCATAGAGTTCGGTGTGGTTGCGCCTGCTGTCAGACAGTGGCAAACGCCGCGGACGCAGGAGCGTCACCTCCTCCTCCTCATCCTCCTTGAGGTCCCTGTTCCGCTCCATCGAGGACTCGGGGTGTGGTTCAACTCTCACTCTCCGCTGCGTCATCGTCGTTTGTGTCCACATCCATGAAACAGAGCAGGGGACATCGCATCGGTGGATGATGTCGAGGCCAAGAAGCCGCCTTGCAGCCCCTTCGTGCCCTCACTCTTCGGTTACTTGATGATGGTGAACTGACCGTGATCACGGTCCACCGCTAGTGATCCAACCACTGAGCTACTTCCCTAAACTTGAGTATTGGTATTGTGATACGTATCGGATATGCCGATACGCCGCCGATATGCTATCGGCGAAGTATCAGAAAAATACAGCAATAAAAATAAATAAATTAAATTCTAATACTTAGCCAATACTTGACAGATACTTGTCCGATACTTCGCAGCCCATGACCCCTCAAATTGAAGTCCATCATCTCAGAAGCCCACTTTGGTGGCCCATTTACACAACCCTCAAACCCTATAGTCACACATTCAACAAGACAACTATCGAGCGAGGAGAGACGGGCAACCAGCCACCATCACGGCATCGCTCGCTCTTGCTGCCGCTGACACTGCCCACTCCTATGCCCACCATCGATGCTCGCCCTAGTTGCGGCCGTTGACACGCACAGGCCGCAGGTTGCCGCCTCAGGTCGCAGGTTGCCGTCATCTTCTGCTTCATGTGAAAGGAATAGGAGTACATATGGCCTGTGTCTCTTGTATCCTAATATTATTTGTTGATTGTTCTGCTAGAGTTAAAATTGTTCTGAGTAGGTGTATTCTGATTTTTTGGTATATTTATATACATGCCATATCGGCGTATCCTTTTTTTTCGAAAATGTCATGCCATAGTATCGCCACATTGGTATCGACGTATCAGTACCCCGTATCGATGCAACATAAGTGTGAAAGCTCTATGTTTAGTGTTGGTAATTAGTGACAATGCCTAAGTACTAATCCTATGCCTAAGTTGTATGTAGCATATGAGGATTAGTACATTCCAAGGTTGGTGGCAAGATGGACATGGTGATCATGATGGCCACACTTGGATTTAGACGCAACCCTACATGATCAAGGCAAAGGTATATGCTTAAGGGTTGTGTTTTAGTAACCAAGACACCTAGTGGGTGTGGTTACATTATAGGATAGATAGCCGTACTATAAAGAGGGGAATGACGCGGCTATTGAACTCCTAAGTGCCTCTACATGTGCATTTCATAATCATATGCATTTGGATAGAACTAATAACGCCTCAAAAAATGATTGTGAAAAAGCTAACACACACTCGCACATGACGTGATCACTTGGTGATGTTAGCACATTTGTGAAGGCGGTGGAGTTTGAGCGGTAGAGAGGGTTTGGGGTTTTCGAGGAGTTGAAACGACTATTTTCCACTACGCCGGAAGTCGGAAATCGAACGGAGGTCATAGTGGTGACCAGACGCGTCTGGTCAGCGTTCAGCGTCTTCGCGTGTTTCGGTTTGTTGATCGGACACGGTGGCGCGTCCGGTCACAGTCGACCGGACGCGTCCGGTCGATCAAGGAGCTTACTAGACTCCAACCGGACGCTGGCAATGTGGCGTCCGGTCAGTTCTCCAGTGCGTCCGGTCGCTGTTTCGTTGTGCGCTGCTCAGGCTTGACCAACGCGTCTGGTCCGTCACGGGACCAGCGCGTCCGGTCGAGCTTCGCGCGTCCGATCGTTGCGTGCAGCGCGTCCGGTCGGTGGTTCGCAAAAGTAGCCGTTGTGCGATCGGCGCATCCGGTCAGTTTGACCAGCGCGTCCGGTCAGCGCGACTTCGGCTGTTTCAAGTGCGTAACGGCTATATTCGAAGGGGTACATCTATAAATACTCATTGGCCGGCTCAAAGCTCTCTCTCTTGGACATTTGACATACTTGTGAGCACTTTGAGCTAAGCAACTCCCCTCCCACTCATCTCTCTTGCTTCTTTGCATATTCGAAGTGAGATTGAGTGATCCAAGTGCATTTGCATTGTGAGATAGCATCTAGTTGGCACTTGGTGGTTGATTTGCTACAGGATTCTTGTTTCTCTTGGTGGTTGTCGCCACCTAGATGGCTTGGAGCAGCTTGGAGGCATTGGCAAGAGTTGGTGATTGTTCTTGGCCACCTCCGGTGATTGTGAGGGGTTTGTGCCTACCTCGGCGAAGCGCCAAAGGCAACTTTAGTAAATTGCTTGTGTCATTACAACCTTTTGCCATTTAGTAGCTTCTTGTGGCGCCTTTTGAGAGGCTCGGTGTGAGACCGATTAGCCACCAAACCACATGGTGAAGAGGGACACAACGGGGACTAGCGTGCCGGCAAGCACGTGAACCTCGGGATAAATCTTCGTGTCATCACTTTCATATTGTGATTGATTGATCCCGGTATTCGGTTGTCTTGGTATTCATTGTTGATCATATTAGTTGGCTCAATACTTCACCCCTCGGTGAAACTCTCCTAACTCAACTCCGCATTACTTTCTTAGTTATCTTTGCTAGCTAGTTAGCTTTGCTAGAGTAGCTCTTTTGTATAGCTTGCTAGTTGTAGTTGTAGTTACCTTCTCGGTTTGACTTGTGTGGTTGAGTGCCATTATACTAGAATTGTGAATTGGATAGGTGGCTTGCAAATACCCCATAGGCTAAGCAAAACTCGCATCTCGCTATTTGTTGTGTTGATAAACTTGTTTAGCTTGTCTTTGTAGAAAATTTTAAAAGGCTATTCACCCCCCCTCTAGCCATCATGACCTTTCAAGTGGTATCGGAGCCGTGGTCACCGTTTGCAAGGCTTAACAAC
Organism: Saccharum hybrid cultivar R570; assembly: GCA_038087645.1. NCBI lineage: Eukaryota > Viridiplantae > Streptophyta > Magnoliopsida > Poales > Poaceae > Saccharum > Saccharum hybrid cultivar. The sequence goes on from JAQSUU010000296.1 coordinate 949,616, forward strand.
CTCGGTGCAAGATGGCTCAAGTTATGTTCAATCATGTTAATGTCAAGCCTCCATTCTTAGATGGCGTCTCTTCCTTTGATCATTGAAAAAGGAAGATGAAGCAATATCTAAGCAATATACATGAGAAGGTTTGGGATGTGACCAAAGAAGGATACATCATTCTTGATGAAGAAAATCTCACTCCAAATGACCGCATCAACAAACAATGCAACACGGCGGCACTTGACACAATCTACCGTGCCATTGATGACAAAGTATTTGAGCAAATCAAAGATCTTGAAAAGGCAAATGAGCTTAGGATAAGGCTTGAAGAAACATATGAAGGCACTTCAACAGTAAAAAGTGCCAAGCTATATATGCTCAAGGACAAGTTCTCCACTTTCAAGATGAAGGATGATGAATCTATCCCGGAGATGTTCTATAGGCTCCAAGTCATTGTCAATGATCTCAAGGGGCTTGGAGAGAAGGTAGAGGACAAGGACTTCTCACACAAGTTCTTGATGTGCTTACCCAAGAAGTTTGCCACCTTGAGAAGAATGATCTTTAGAGAGGGATTGGACAAGGTCAAACCAACCGATGTGCTTGGAGATATAATGACCGATGCCCAATACAATGATGATGAAGATGAGGTAGAAGAGAAGAAGAAGGCCAAGGTCAAGCAAGAAAAGCCCATTGCATTCAAGGCTTCATCTTCTAAGGACAAGAGTAAGGTGGAGAGTGATGATGATGATCCATTCGATGATGAGTCCATGGCCCTCCTAGTGCACAAGATGGGGAGGTTCATGAAGAAGAAAGGATATGGGGTAAGGAAGAGAAGGGACTTCATGAAGGCAAAGGAGGTGCTTTGCTACAATTGCAATAGCCCTGATCACGTAGTGGCAAAGTGCCCCTATGAAGACAAAAGATATCATGATGGGGAGTTGAAGTTGAAGAAGAACAAGAAGGACAAGAAGGAGAAGAAAGAGAAGAAGAGCTTCACTATCAACAAGAAGAAGAAGGGTGGTGGTTATGTGGTCACTTGGGATAGTGACAACTCCGATAGTGATGATGATGAAAGCTCTAGTGATGATGAGAGGACCACTCGGCGAGCCATTGCAAGCATCGCCCTCTCCAACAAGTCATCCATCTTTGACACTACATCGACATGTCTTATGGCTAAGCCTACCAAGGTAAAATATGATGATAGTGATGATGATTCTTGTGCTAGTGATGGTTGTAGGAGTGATGATAAGAAGGATGAGGACTACTCCAAGGATGATCTATTGGGCATAATAGATCAAATGAGCAAGGGCTACAAGAGGACAACCAAGAAATACAAAATCTTGGAACAAGAGCTCATTGCCAAGAGCAATGAAAATGATGCCTTGATGGAGGAGCTTGTTGCTCTCAAAAAGAGTAAGGAGTGTAAAGGAATTGAACAAGAGCTCAAAGCTCTTAGGAAATCCTTTGATGAGCTAGAGGCCTCTCGTGAGTATCTAAAGGAAGACCACGAGGACCTTGAAGTTGCTCACACTAGGCTTAAGGAAGCCCACTCCACTCTACTTGAGCTCATCAAGGAAAATGACCTCAAGTTGGAGAAGTTCATGAAGGAATCTAAGGAGGAGAAAGTGATTGTCACTTGTGATATTGAACTAACATGTGATATTATTGATGATTCTTTATTTGTTAGTCCTACTAATGCTTCATGTAGCTCATCATCATCCACTATAACCAACTCTATCTCTACTACTAGTGATTCATCACTTGCGGTTGAGAATGAGACTCTTAAGAGAGAGGTGGATGATCTCACCCGCGCATTAGGCAATGCTTATGGTGGGGATGCCCGCTTGCTAAAATGCTTGGATAGCCAAAGGTTCTCTCTTAACAAAGAGGGTTTGGGCTATACTCCTAAGAAGGGCAATGCGGCATTTGCTACTCCAAAGTTTCGCTTTGTGAAGAGCAATGATCATTATTGCAATAGATGCAAGCAAGTTGGGCATCTAGAGATTAATTGTAATAAAATGAACAAGAACAACAATAAGTTTCATGCTAAAATGGAGTACATTCCTTTTGATTCTTGTTATGTGCTTACTAAGGGTGAGAAAGGTGTGCATGCTAGGTTTGTTGGTACACCAATTGTGGGTCCAAAGAAGAAGGCCATTTGGGTACCAAAGAGCTTAGTTACTAACCTCCAAGGACCCAAGCAAGTATGGGTACCTAAGAAACATTAATTTATTTTGTAGGTAAATTACAAGGCCGGAGGAAGGCATTGGGTGCTTGATAGTGGGTGCTCTCAACATATGACCGGTGATTCAAGAATGTTCAACTCTCTCAAATCAAATGATAGTGGCATTGATAGTATCACATTTGGTGACAATAGCAAGGGTGATGTGAAGGCTCTTGGAAGGATTACAATCTCAAATGATCATAGCATTTCTAATGTGCTCCTAGTTGAAAAGTTGAACTTCAATCTTCTCTCGGTTGCGCAATTGTGTGATCTAGGTTTCAAGTGCATATTTGGTGTTGATGATGTGGAGATAGTTAGTGTTGATGGCTCCAATTTGATCTTCAAGGGTTTTAGATATGAGAATCTATACTTGGTTAATTTCGATGCTAGTGACACTCAACTTTCAACATGCTTGCTCACCAAATCAAGTATGGGTTGGTTATGGCATAGAAGACTTGGTCATGTTGGCATGAAGCAATTAAACAAGTTAGTGAAGCATGACTTAGTTAGAGGCTTGAAGGATGTCACATTTGAGAAAGATAAGCTATGTAGTGCATGTCAAGCCGGAAAGCAAGTGGGCAACACTCATCCATTGAAGAGCATTATTCCAAGGCATTTGAGTTGTTGCACATGGATCTATTTGGGCCAACTACATACACAAGCATTGGTGGCAATAAGTATGGCTTTGTGATTGTGGATGATTTCACTAGATATACATGTGTATTCTTTCTTGTAGACAAAAGTGATGTATTTGACATATTCAAGAAGTTCATCAAGAGAGTGCAAAATGAGTTTGAGACCACAATCAAGAAAGTAAGAAGTGACAATGGAAGTGAGTTTAGAAATACAAGAATTGACGAGCTATGTGATGAGCTTGGAATCAAACATCAATTCTCGGCTAAGTATACACCTCAATCCAATGGCCTAGTTGAGAGGAAGAATAGAACCCTAATTGATATGGCAAGATATATATTGAATGAGTATAATGTGAGTCATTCATTTTGGGCCGAAGCAATCAACACGGCTTGCTTCTATAGCAACCGCCTCTATTACCACAAGTTCTTAGAGAAGACACCATATGAGATCTTAAATAGAAGAAAGCCCAACATTGCATACTTTCGGGTATTTGGTTACAAATGCTACATCTTGAAGAAGGGCACTAGATTGAGCAAGTTTGAGAAGAAATGTGATGAAGGATTCTTACTTGGTTACTCCACTACTAGCAAAGCTTATAGAGTTTGGAATTTGGCTAGTGGTTTACTTGAGGAAGTTCATGATGTTGAGTTTGATAAAACAAATGGCTCTCAAGATGAGGAAAATAACTTGGATGATATGAGAGAAACTCAATTGACCAATGCTATGAAAGAAATGGATATTAGTGATATTAGGCCAAAGCAAGTGATTGATGTGGATGACAACAAAGATCAAGTGCTCCAAAGTCCAATTACACAAGCTAGTGGGTCTCTAATGCAAAATCAGGCTTGTACATCATCTCAAGTGCAACAAGATCAACAAGTGGCTAGTTCATCATCTCCAACTCATAATCAACATCAACATCCAAGCAATCAAGTGCAAGTGCTTCAACCAACCAACATTGCTAGAGACCATCCATTAGATTCCATCATTGGTGACATACAAAGAGGAGTTCAAACTAGATCAAGATTAACATCATTTTGTGCTCACTCTTCTTTTATGTCAATGGAAGAACCCAAGGACATTGATAAAGCATTGAGAGATCCGAATTGGGTAAATGCAATGCATGAAGAGCTCAACAACTTCAAGAGAAATAAAGTATGGGAACTAGTTGAGAGGCCTAAGGATCACAATGTCATTGGAACAAGATGGGTCTTTCGCAATAAGCAAGATCAAGATGAAATAGTAGTAAGAAATAAAGCAAGACTAGTGGCTCAAGGTTACACACAAATAGAGGGTCTTGGCTTTGGTGAAACATATGCCCCGGTTGCAAGATTGGAAGCAATTAGGATCTTACTTGCCTATGCTTGTGCTCATAATATCAAGCTATATCAAATGGATGTGAAGAGTGCATTTCTCAACGGGTACATTCAAGAGGAGGTGTATGTGGAGCAACCTTCTGGTTTTGAAGATGACAAGAAACCCAATCATGTCTACAAATTGAGAAAAGCTTTGTATGGATTGAAGCAAGCATCTAGAGCATGGTATGAAAGATTGAGGGACTTTTTTCTAACCAAAGGATTTGTCATGGGCAAAGTGGATACTACTCTCTTCACCAAGAAGATTGGGAAAGACTTGTTTGTATTGCAAATATATGTTGATGATATAATCTTCAGTTCAACTAATCAAGATTATTGTGATGAGTTTGGGAAAATGATGGCAAAGGAATTTGAAATATCAATGATCGGTGAACTTAGTTTCTTTCTTGGACTTCAAATCAAACAAATGAAGGAAGGAACATTTGTGAGCCAAACCAAGTACATCAAAGATGTGCTCAAGAAGTTTGGCATGGAAGATGCAAAGGGCATTACAACCCCAATGGGCACTAGTGGAAGTTTGGATAGTGACAAGAGTGACAACATGGTGGATCAAAAGGTTTATAGATCAATGATTGGTAGCCTACTCTATGTGACAGCATCAAGACCCGATGTGATGTTTAGTGTATGCATGTGTGCAAGATTTCAAGCCTCACCAAGAGAAAGTCATTTGAAGGCAACAAAGAGAATATTGAGGTATTTGAAGCATACACAAGATGTTGGATTATGGTATCCCAAAGGTGCAAGCTTTGAGCTAGTTGGATATTCGGATTCCGACTATGCTGGTGACAAAGTAGAGAGAAAGAGCACTTCCGGGACTTATCAATTGTTGGAAAGATCACTTGTCTCATGGTCATCCAAGAAGCAAAATAGTATTGCACTATCTACCGCCGAAGCCGAATACATCGCTGCGGGTAGTTGTTGTGCACAAATCTTGTGGATGAAGGCAACATTGAAGGATTTTGAATCAATTTCAAGAATGTGCCATTGCTATATGACAATGAAAGTGACATGAAGCTAACCAACAATCCGGTTCAACATCAAAGAACAAAGCATATTGATGTTTGCCATCACTTCATTAGAGATCATCAATAAAAGGGTGACATTGCAATTGAAAGTGTGGGCACCAAAGATCAATTAGCTGATCTATTCACCAAGCCACTTGATGAGAAGAGATTTCACAAGCTAAAGAATGAGTTGAACATACTTGATTTCTCCAACATGAGTTGATGCACCCCAATGTTATGACACGCCTCTCCTTCGAGCCCCAAGGTACAATTGGTTGACATGTCATACATTCTATGCTAAGGACTTGTTTAGTGCATCTAGTCATAATTTACATGTTCTAGGCTCATTCATGAATATCAAATGACTTTGAAGTTTATATGGTGCCACTATTGTTTCCATGTCTTATATGATCTAGTGGTAGCATATAACTTGTTTAAGTAGCTTGTGATCCTAAGTATTTAATCTAGATCACTTGTCTAAATATTTGCTTCAACATGGTGCATGATAACCCTTCTAGTGAGGTGTGAAGAAGCTTACCCTTGGATCAAATCAAAGCATTTTATTTATGCAAGCAATCTAGGTTAAATCACAAACTTGATCCTCACCCCATAATTCAACATGATAATCTATCTAAAATTAGTCCCTTGTGGTCATTGGTGCCAAAGGGGGAGAAAATGTTGTTCACAAAGATAGATTCTAAAAGGGGAGAAAACCTAAAGGGGAGAATTGATAAAAGAAGGGGAGAATTGATAAAAGAAGGGGATCAACTAAAATTTTGAGCACACAAGTAGGGAGAGCAAGCTCTTAAACATGAATGTTGCATTTCCATGTGCACTTCATATGTATGATGCATAGTTATGCATTTCGTTTTCTCCGATACATTGCGTGTGTGGTGACTTGCTAGTATAATTTGAATGTTGAATTGAAGTACTAGCATGAATAGGAAGTAGTTAGATTTCTCTTGCTTCATGTTTTCCAAAGTGGTACTAGAGCCTTGCTTATAATGTTGATCTCACGAGGTTTCTAGTTATGTTTGTGCTTTTCCAAGTGGAATCTAACTACACAAGGTGCTAAGATGGTATTTTTTGCTACTCCGATGGTATCACGCTTCAAAGGTCTCTAATCTAGAACACTTAGCACCTATTGGTAGTCAATGCTCCTAATCTTTCCTATCTAACATGTATGCTTCCTAAATCCAAACATATAGCATACATGTAGGGGGAGCCATTGCTATCAATTTGAATTCATGGTCACATGTCCATACTTCTTACACATGGTAATATACTTGGACAATGTGACATGGGTTCAATCAAAATTTTATCATATTATCTTTGTGAAAGGGTTGTCACCAATTACCAACAAGGGGGAGATTGAAAGCTCTATGTTTAGTGTTGGTAATTAGTGACAATGCCTAAGTACTAATCCTATGCCTAAGTTGTATGTAGCATATGAGGATTAGTACATTCCAAGGTTGGTGGCAAGATGGACATGGTGATCATGATGGCCACACTTGGATTTGGACGCAACCCTACGTGATCAAGGCAAAGGTATATGCTTAAGGGTTGTGTTTTAGTAACCAAGACACCTAGTGGATGTGGTTACATTATAGGATAGATAGTCATACTATAAAGAGGGGAATGATGTGGCTATTGAACTCCTAAGTGCCTCTACATGTGCATTTCATAATTATATGCATTTGGATAGAACTAATAACGCCTCAAAAAATGATTGTGAAAAAGCTAACACACACTTGCACATGACGTGATCACTTGGTGATGTTAGCACATTTTGCGAAGGCAGTGGAGTTTGAGTGGTAGAGAGGGTTTGGGGTCCTCTCTCCCTCCCGCCGAGCTTGCGAGGCGGGATTCAGACGTTTTCGAGGAGTTAAAACGACTATTTTCCACTACGCCGGAAGTCGGAAATCGAACGGAGGTCAGTGGTGACCGGACGCGTCCGGTCAGCGTTCAGCGTCTTCGCGTGTTTCGGTTTGTTGATCGGACACGGTGGCGCGTCCGATCACAGTTGATCGGACGCGTCCGGTCGATCAGGGAGCTTACTGGACTCCAACCGGACGCTGGCACTGTGGCGTCCGATCAGTTCTCCAGCGCGTCCGGTCGCTGTTTCGTTGTGCGCTGCTCAGGCTTGACCAGCGCGTCTGGTCCGTCACGGGACCAGCGCGTCCGGTCGAGCTTCGCGCGTCCGGTCGTTGCGTGCAGCGCGTCCGGTCGGTGGTTCGCGAAAGTAGCCGTTGTGTGATCGGCGCGTCCGGTCAGTTTGACCAGCGCGTCTGGTCAGCGCGACTTCGGCTGTTTCAAGTGCGTAACGGCTATATTCGAAGGGGTACATCTATAAATACTCGTTGGCCGGCTCAAAGCTCTCTCTCTTGGACATTTGACATACTTGTGAGCACTTTGAGCTAAGCAACTCCCCTCCCACTTATCTCTCTTGCTTCTTTGCATATTCAAAGTGAGATTGAGTGATCCAAGTGTATTTGCATTGTGAGATAGCATCTAGTTGGCACTTGGTGGTTGATTTGCTGTGGGATTCTTGTTTCTCTTGGTGGTTGCCGCCACCTAGACGGCTTGGAGCAGCTTGGAGGTGTTGGCAAGAGTTGGTGATTGTTCTTGGCCACCTCCGGTGATTGTGAGGGGTTTGTGCCTACCTCGGCGAAGCGCCAAAGGCAACTTTAGTAAATTGCTCGTGTCATTGCAAACTTTTGCCATTTGGTAGGTTCTTGTGGCGCCTTTTGAGAGGCTTGGTGTGAGACCGATTAGCCACCGAACCACATGGTGAAGAGGGACACAACGGGGACTAGCGTGCCGGCAAGCACGTGAACCTCGGGATAAATCTTCGTGTCATCACTTTCATATTATGATTGATTGATCCCGGTGTTCGGTTGTCTTGGTATTCATTGTTGATCATATTGGTTGGCTCAATACTTCGCCCCTCGGTGAAACTCTCCTAACTCAACTCCGCATTACTTTCTTAGTTATCTTTGCTAGCTAGTTAGCTTTGCTAGAGTAGCTCTTTTGTGTAGCTTGCTAGTTGTAGTTGTAGTTACCTTCTCGGTTTGACTTGTGCGGTTGAGTGCCATTATACTAGAATTGTGAATTGGATAGGTGGCTTGCAAATACCCCGTAGGCTAAGCAAAACTCGCATCTCGCTATTTGTTGTATTGATAAACTTGTTTAGCTTGTCTTTGTAGAAAATTTTAAAAGGCTATTCACCCCCCTCTAGCCATCAAGACCTTTCAAGGTGCCAGGAACCGAAAATCGAAGATCACCTGCGTTGAGCACAGCAGCAACGACCACGGGTCACGTCAAATGGCCATGGATGATGGATGGAGCAGATGGTGAGGGAACATCACGGGGACATGTACCCTCTCGATGGTGGTCTTGACGACAGTGGACTTGGTGGTGGGCATGACGACATGGCCGTTGGGCCCACCCACGATCCCGTTGCCACAGCCATGCTAGGACGCCGCTGCCACCTCACCGGACGGTGCGAAGGAGGCCACCGAGGCGACGGCCACGAGCCATGGCGTGAGTATCCAGGACCTCACCATGGTCGTTGGATGGCTATGTCACCGGTGCTGCACTGGTGAATTAGCCTGGAGCAAAGGAGCGTCCTAAAGTTGACAAACCTAATGATGGTCGAGACGAAGGCAGAAATCCAAAAGAGGCTTCTAAGCTGGAGCTGGCGGGAAATGGGCGGGCGACGCGAATCAGGAGGAAGAACCGGTGCATCACTGGGCTAGATTGGGTCAACTAAGTGCGAAGCCTAGTAGGCCTTGCGTGGCCCATGTTGGAGGTGGCTCCCTGCCTCTTCTTTTAATGGCCTCGACAAAGGCAAATGGGACTTGGTCACAATTCTGAATCGAGCCTTGTTGGCTGCGGCAGCGGCGAGCACGACGATCGTCATTGTTTGAGACCTTGTTCCAAACTCTACCAGTTATATCTATCGTAGATCGTTGCTAGTTGGTAACATTTGGTTTCAGAGCCAATTTGAGCCTCAATCGTCAATTTCTTCATTCCATCTTTTGATTCTGCAAACGCTTTGGGTTGGATCGAGATCTTTGGAGCCAGTGAGCTGCTATCGCTGGAGGTTTCTCCATAAGCACCACGAGTCAATTTGTGGGGAGAATCATGATTCTGGCATCTCATCATCCGTACCTCACACGCCGACAGATGGCCATGGCCACACCTGAGGAGCAGTTGGGGCAGATCCTGGCAGTGTTGAGCGAGAATTCGAAGGGGATCAACGAGCTCAAGAGCTCGATGTTGGAGATGAGGACATTGAAGACAGAGTTACTCACCTGGAAGCCCGAGGTCGATAACCGCATCCACGAGTTGGAGCACGCGGTGTTGGAGCTTAGCGAACGAGTCGAGAAGGCTCTGGGATCCCGTCTTCCACAAGCATAACCGATTGATCCATCCGTGGTGGAGCAGTCAGGGGTCGTCACCGTCGTTCAAGATCCACTCACCGCGGCGATTCGGGAGGACTACTTCACCTCTCCGAGCACCAAGGGGCCGAGTTCCGAGCAGCTAGAGCTTCACCCACCAAGGGCGGCACCCGGGTCATTAGACCACGGCAAGGGAAACACTCACTGGGGTGCTAATTTTGGGGCAGTGTATATCATCGCCCTGGAAACGGCTCCAGTCACAAGTGCAACACCTCCCCTCAAATCTGCTCCTACTACATTTCATATTGATGATTCGGGGCACCGTGATCGGCGATACTACCCTCTATACCCACCCTACCCACCTTTTACCCCTTTTCCTGAAGTGGAGTTTCACAAGTTCGATGGCTCAAATCCTAGACTATGGATTAAGCGTTGTGAGACTTGCTTTGATGTCTACCAGACTGAACCAAGCTTATGGGTCCGTTTGGCCTCCATGCATCTTACTGGTTTGCAGCCCTTTGGTTTCAAACCCTACATGATCCTGTCAACACTATGACCTAGGATTCCTTTGTTTCGGCAGTCTGTAGTAGATTCAACAAAGATGAACACAACCACCTGCTTCACCATTTTTTCCACATAAAACAAACCACTACCATCACTAAATATGTCGAACAATTCAGTGACATTATCCATCATTTACTCACCCATGACAAATCCTTTTCACCATCAGCCATTACCAACCGTTTCATTGATGGCTTAAAGAAAGATATAAGAGCTGTTGTTATGATGCATAGGCCCCAGGATCTAGATACTACTAGTTCTTTGGCTCTTTTGCAGGAAGAGGTGACTCAAGATCAACCCACAAGGAGATTTGAATGTAGCAGTTATTCTAAGAAGAACTCTAAAGAAGCTCATAAACCAAGTTTTACTCCAACTGTTGGTGCTTAGAAGACTGTGGAAGAAAAAAGACTATTGCAACTCCAGTGGCCAAGTCTGGTGATGAAAAGCTATCTGCCTTGAAAAATTTTAGGAGAGGCAAGGGTCTTTGCTTCAAATGTGGAGAAAAGTGGGGACCACAACATAAGTGCCCTCCCACAATCTCTCTTCATGCTATGGAAGAATTATGGAAATGTGTCACTGAAGGTGAAGAACTTGTGTTCACTTCAGTAGAGGAGGATACTAATATAGATGATGAACTTATGGCTATATCTGTACAAGCTCTAACTGGCACTAAAGGTTCCAAGACCATCAGGCTCAGAGGTCATCTTCAAGAAGAGAAGTATTTATGTTGGTTGACTCTGGTAGCTCTCACAGCTTCATAAGTGACTAGCTGGTTCCACATTTGGATTCTGGACAACCTTTGAAACATCTAGTAAAAGTTCAAGTGGCTAATGGGGAGGTCTTACTCTACACACATCAGCTTACTCAGTAGCTCTAGGCAATTCAAGGCCATTTATTCCACACCACTCTAAAGATCATACCACTCAAGGGTTATGATGTGATTCTTGGTATGGATTGGTTAGAGCTCTACAGTCTTATGGAAGTTCATTGGGCTGACAAGTGGTTATAGTTCACATATCTGTAGAAAACCATTAAGCTTTAAGGCATTCTTCCTATTGCTAATCTTGGGGCACCTGTCTCTCAGTACCAGCTTCAGGCATTGAGCAAGACTAATTCTATATTATATGTTGTGCAGCTTCAAGCTATGGAAGATCAGAATCTAGCTACAACTCCACTACCCCCTGAACTACAACATATCTTAAATGAGTTTGATACTGTGTTTGCACCTCCTACTGAATTGCCACCTGAGAGAGCTAGAGATCATAAAATTCCTTTGCTTGATGGGGCTCAACCCTTTTGTCTTAGGCCCTACAGGTACAATCCTGCATAGAAAATAGAAATTGAAAACCAGATTAAGGAAATGTTGGAGAAGGGTTGGATTCAAGTAGGCACTAGCCCATTTTCTTCTCCTGCATTACTGGTGAGGAAGAAAACAGGTGATTGGAGGCTATGTGTGGATTATAGGCAACTAAATGCCTTAACCACTAAGAGCAAATATCCTTTACCACTCATAGAAGATTTGTTGGATGAGTTACATGGAGCTCAATGGTTTACTTCTTTGGACCTATGTTCTGGCTTCCATCAGATCAGAATGGCATACGGGGATGAGTTTAAAATAGTTTTCTAGACTCATAATGGGCACTATGAGTATAAGGTTATGCCTTATGGGGTCATAGGAGGACCAGCCACATTCCAAATAGTAATGAATGTCATTCTGGAGCCCCTACTCAGGAAGTGTGCAGTGGTGTTTATAGATGACATATTAATCTATAGCAAGTCCTGGGAGGAGCACCTTCAACACATTCGACAAGTCCTTACTATCCTTCAACAAAACCACTTCCATGTGAAGCTCACCAAGTGCTCTTTTGCCAAATAGCAACTAACCTATTTAGGACATATTGTTAGTGTCCAAGGTGTTGCTACTAACCCTTCCAAGATCAAGACAGTCAAAGAATGGCCACAACCACAGAATGTTAAGGACCTCAGAAGCTTTTTGGGAATGGTTGGTTACTATAGAAAATTTGTACCTCAATTTGGCCTCCTTAGCAAACCTCTGACAGACCTCTTGAGGAAGGGTACAGTCTTTGTATGGACATCAGCTACTGAAGCCTCTTTTCAAGCACTAAAAAAGGCACTCATGACTGCACCTATGTTAGTTATGCCTAATTTTTCTTTACCTTTCATCATTGAGACTGATGCATCATCTAAAGGGGTGGGACTGTGCTTCAACAACAGGGACACCCAATTGCCTTTGTCAGTAAGGCACTAGGAGTCAAAGCACAAGGACTACCCACTTATGAGAAGGAATATCTAGCTATTATTATGGTTGTTGATCATTCGTGTCACTACCTTCAGACATCCCCTTTCATTATTCTGATAGATCAAAAGAGCCTCACCCACATTGAAGATCAGAGGCTCTCCACACCTTGGCAGCATAAGGCACTGACCAAGCTTATGGGGCTATCATACAAAATTATTTATAAGGGATTAGATAACAAGGTGGCAGATGCATTATCTAGGGTTTCTTCAGCTGATCCTTATGAGATCTCTGCTTTGTCAATGGTCAAACCAGTGTGGCTTCAAGACATTCAATTGGGATATCAACAGGACAGTCAAGCTCAACAACTTTTGATAGAATTGTCTGTCCAGTCTCTTATGGGTCATTTTTCACTCTAGGATGGTTTAATTAGGTACAAGGGTAGGGTTTGGATTGGTGCCAACTCTGCCTTACAAGCTAAAATCTTATCCTCTTTACATAACAGTACTGTAGGGGGTCATTCTGGTCTAGAAGTCACATATCATAGAATCAAACCTCCTTTTGCATGGCCAAAACTCAAACAATGTGTTAAAACCTTTGTAGCCCAATGCTCAATTTGTCAACAAGCAAAAACTAAAAGAGTAGCCTACCTAGGTCTCTTAGCTCCTTTACCCATCCCTGATGGTGCTTGGCAAATGGTGACCTTGGATTTCATTGAAGGGTTACCCAGATATGCTGGCTATAATTGTATCTTAGTAGTTGTTGATAAATTTTCTAAGTACTCTCATTTCTTAGCTTTGTCCCATCCTTTTACTGCACTCCAAGTAGCACAACTCTTCATGAACAACATTTTTAAATTACATGGCCTCCCAAATGCTAGTGTCAGATAGGGACAAAGTTTTTATCAGCCACCTTTGGCAAGAATTATTCATACTCCTTGGCATAGAACTCCACATGAGCAGTGCATATCACCCACAGACCGATGGTCAGACAGAGTGGGTCAACCAATGCTTAGAAACCTACCTTCGATGTTTTGTGCATACTTGCCCCACAAGATGGTCTCATTGGTTAGCTATGGCAGAGTACTGGTACAATACATCATTCCATTCCTCACTTGGTCGAAGCCCATTTCTAGTTTTGTATGGTCATGAACCACGGCACTTTGGTATTGATATATCTCTGTCTAGTCTGATAGCTGATCTGAACAACTGGCTATCAGAATAGGAGCTTATGCAGCATGTTGTCAGGCAACACTTGGTCAGGGCTCAGAACAAGATGAAGTCTCAAGCCGATAAACATCGTTCTGACCGTGTCTTTCAACCTGGTGATACCATTTACCTCAAAGCTCAACCATATGTCCAGACTTCTTTGGCTACTCGTTCTTCCAACAAGTTAGCTTTTCGGTTCTTCGGGCCATATCAGATCTTGGAAAAGATCAGTACATCTGCCTACAAGCTGGAACTTCCACAGAATTGCCAAGTGCATCCAGTTTTTCATGTTTCACAACTAAAGAAAGTTGTTCCCCAGACCACCGTGGTAAGTCTTGAGTTGCCTGATCATACTAATCAGTTGCAGGTGCCCATCACTATCTTTGATCGTCGTCTGCATCAACAAAATGACGCTGTCATTCCTCAAGTACTGGTGCAGTGGTCATTTCTACCATCGTCACTGTACACTTGGGAAGATGAAGAGCTGCTACGTCAACAATTCCCACGCGCACCAGCTTGGGGACAAACTGGTTCTCAAGGAAGGAGGAATGTCACCGGTGCTGCACTGATGAATCAGCCTGGAGCAGAGGAGCGCCCTGAAGCTGACGAACCTGATGAAGGTCGAGACGAAGGCGGAAATCCAGAAGACGCTTCTGAGCTGGAGCTGGCGGGAAATGGGCGGGCGACGCGAATCAAGAAGAAGAACCGACACATCATTGGGCCGGATTGGGTCAACTAAGTGTGAAGCCCAGTAGGCCCTGCGTGGCCCATGTTGAAGGCGGCTCCCTGCCCCTTCTTGTAACGGCCTCGACAAAGGCAAACGGGACTTGGTCACTATTTTGAACCGAGCCTTGTTGGCTACAGCGGCGGCGAGCACGGCGATCACCGTTGTTCGAGACCTTGTTCCAAACTCTACCAGTTATATCTATCGTAGATCGTTGCTAGTTGGTAACAACTGGTTTACTGGAATCAGCGGCGAAGCTAGAGCATCGAGGACCCGAGTGCACACTTCATAAGCATAATGATTATCTCTGCACAGTGACGGTACATAAACAGTAGAATTGCAGAAATTCTTACCAAAATGATGGATCTGAGATATTAATAGTTAATTCAGACAAACACCCAAAATTTACATGGTCTGCATGAGCTCCGGCGACTTAGTGATGAGCCGAGCGACTTGGCGATGAGCTCCGGCAGTCCTGCCGCTGCGGCCGCGCAGCAATCCGGTGGCTGTGATCCGTAAGCCGTGAGCGGCGTTTTTTCCCCTCACGATAGTCGCAATTTTTGGCAGGAGAAGCGACAGCCTCGCCCTCTCCGGCTCTCCGCTTTGTGGTAGTCGTAGAGTTACAGTCGCGGTCAAAGTTTGTACGCGAAGGAACGTTGCGTCATTGCGTTCAGCATTTAGTCTATTTCCCATGCATCCTAGCTGGACCAGCCGCACGTCAAGATTGGCCTGCTTGTGGCCTGTAAACGCATCACATATGGACTCACGATGGTGCACATGCTTGACCTAAGGTGGTGCACAAGAGGTAGAATTTACTTCCTGTTAACTTGAACGTCGATTTTACCCTGGTGCCTTTGCACTCGGGTCAGCTCACGTAGCGTCGCCCCTGACTGGAATACTCTAAAAGGTTCTGGATACACGGATCAAGGGTAGAAGAAAAACAGGAGTAAAAACTCTAGCCGCAACTAGCCTCGAGCAGTCGAGCCGCAGCCCGCCGTCGTCGGTCCTGGTCCTTCGACGCCTCTTCTCACTGCCTCGTGTTCAGTTTTGTATGCTGGTCTGATTGCTACCTTCTTGGGTCCAAAGTGGCCTCGTACTCCAGCCCAAATATCCTTTCATCAGCCCAGCCCATAAGGATCATGACAGACTGGCGCGGCGCAGCCGCGCAGCAACAGGAGCGCCATCGGCTGGCTTTGTTTGGTGCTTGCTGTGCTCTGCGCAGGTGTGCGCGCACGAGAGGCTTAGCGGCTGCCGCGGGCCCGACGTGCGGTGCCAGTGCTTGCGCGATGCTCCGGCCTCCGGGCGGGCTGGGACTTGGGAGTGGAGCGAGCGATGATCTGAAGGAGAGGTGGGCAGAAGGGGAGGCTGGGACTCGGCAGTCCCACTCCCTCTGTTGCCTGTTGGTTTGTTCTGGTTTCACTGTTCCAGTGCGTGGAGCACGAGCACCGGTGCCGTGAAGCACGACACGACGGTGTACTGGAGCTGGAGGGGTAGCTACTCAAATCCACACCGAACGCGAAGAGGTGTGTGCGTGATGGCGTGAGGAGCGGATCACGACTCGCGAGTCTGTATTGTGCTTGGAGTTGGTGCTGCCGTGCTGGGAAGAGCGCGTGTGCGGCGTTCCATTGGATCGGTGAGGAAAGGTGGGAGGTGAGAGAGAAGGGTCTATCTTTATAAGAAAAATAAATTTGAGGGGTTAAATAAAAAATACAAGCCATGCAGCATGCCATGTCAGCAAAAGATGTCACATGGCTGTCATGAGCCTGTGGTAAACAAGTTAACAAGTTTAGGGGTATAGAAATCAGTTCGCAATCCGATACATAATGGCCCATCAATTGGAGCAAAAGAAATGCCGAAGCTGATGTCTCCAGGGTCTGACGAGCCTTGTAGGTGTATTCTTTTTTTTTTCTTCACTTCGCTGCAACTGACCCAAAACCGGAACCAATGTATTCCCTGAATAAGATCTACAAAAATACACTTATTAAAAACACTATTATTTCTAGTGAGCCATACGGACCAACAGAAGGTAGCCGCCCCTGTTAATAATATCAAGCTTTAATCTTTTCCACACTGCTTATACCAATTCCAAAAAGGTCTGCAATAATATGTAGTGCGGTAATACCAAACACCATATGTAAGGCATGCCAAAAAAAATTAGCATATTTACACTTAGAAAACAATTGTTGAATAGTCTCAAAATTACTGCACAAGCAGCAATATTTGCTTCCTTGCCAATTTCTTTTAGCCAAATTGTCTTTAGTTAGTATTATGCCTTTTTTTAGGAACCAACGAAATATCTTAATTTTAAGTGGTAGCTTTACATGCCATATTTCTTATTTATCTTGATGTCATTAGTAATTAGGTATATGTATATCGACCTAACCATAAAACTACAACTTTTACTTAAGGTCTATACGATAGTATCTTCCCTGCTTGTAGGTTTACAATAGCGCGTGCTTTTTCTTAGGAATACAGAAAGCAGGGAGAGACATCGTAACAGATACGATTACAGTACACGAAGAAAACGCAGGGTGCATGGGGATCCTTATTGGCAACATAAAGCACACCATATCTGCGCAACTGCGCGCGAGATGGATCTAGTTCCACGGGTTGAACAGGTGCCTGAGGACGGCGCGGACGCTGGCGATGGCAGCACCAGCCAGACGATCAGCTTGCGGGAACCGGCCTGCCACTGGTATGAGCGAAAGGAGGCACACGCCAAGCAGCCAGCAGGTGAAGAAAGTGAGGAAGACCTGCGCGGCGTTAGTGTCCGGGTTGCCCACGGTTGAGATGGCTGTGACTGCTCCTAACAGCCTAACAGCATGAGCGAGCGCGCGGCGTCGAGGAGGTGGTGGCCACGGTGACCTGCAGGGACGTCGCCCTGCCCGACGATGTTCTGCACCGGGTGATTAGGCAGCTCTCCCTGGTTCGCCATTTGCTGCGGGGGACACCTCTCGCGCTCGAACCTGTTATCGAAACTGTTGGCCAACGGGGCGCGCTGCTGGGGGCCGGGCGATCCGCGAAGACCGGGTTGGGTTGTGGTTGCGCTGGATGTGTCCTGGGTTACTGGCAGTTGTGGTAATAAAAGAAGAAAGGATTGCCGCTGTTTTATAGTACTTGGAGTTGGGGATGGTCAATGCGGTCCACCGCTGCACCACCCCGTGGAGTATGTATGTCGGCACGCGCGCGCGTCGATCGGCAACCCTGGTGGCAACGTGCCAACGTGATTATTGCCGGGGTGCAGTTTGCCGTCACTGGTCAGGACGATACCAAAGGTGTCAATTGTCATCATCATCATCAGATAAAATAATTGACCATGCATATTGCAGTCCTATTCTCATCTCATTGGTGCACGTACACTAATTGTTTTATATTGCGTTCGTGTATGGGCCCGTTTGGTCCGGCTTCGATAGCTCTGGCTCCTCTATGTTTTACTGTAGCTAACTTCACAGTGGTGAAGCTAACTTCACCTGCTCCTGATGTCGTTGTGAGAGGGAGGGGGAGGAGAGAGAAAATCAGCTTTGATAAACAGTGTCACTACCGTAAAATCACAGGAGGAGTGGAGCTGCCAAAGCTGCACCAAACGGGCCCTATATACCGATCCGCAGGGAAGGCGTTTGACCAGGATAATAAAGGGTGTGTTCAGTTGGGGAAAAGTGGGAGAAAAGTTACTGTAGCATCTTTCTTTGTTATTTGACAAAATTTGTCCAACCATGGACTAACTAGGCTCAAAAGATTCGTCTCAACATTTACAGATAAACTATGTAATTAGTTATCTTTTTTTACCTATATTTAATGCTTCATACATGCATTCAAAGATTCGATGTGATGGGTGGAAGAGGAAATATTTTGAGTTTACATGAAAAATGAACACGCCCAAAGTTTCCACCAGCTGCAGTCAGCCCACCATGCCGGTGACCCGACGGCGCCAGCTCATGTTCGGCTGTGCTAAAGTAGCTGCTACTGCTACTATAGTATTTTGTGAGAGGACTCGCAGTAGTAGCTGCTAACGTAGCTCAAATGCGGTTGAAGATCCACGAACTAGCTTATTTCCCCTCGCAGACAATTCTCTAAAACTTGATATGAGTCTGTTGATCAATCCGGTATAAATAAAAAATGTTAATGACTTCGAACCAGCCTTGGGTTTTTTCGGCGCACCGCACGGCCACCTCGCCCATCTCCCCTTCCCCAACCTCGACGCCCGCGCCCGTGCCTGACGGCATATTCCCCATCTCGGCTACCGTGCCCATGCCCGATGCATCTTCCCCAACTCTGACGGCCTTCTCACCTCTCTCTCTCTCCCTCTCTTCTCCCCAATTCTGACGGGCTTAGAAGAGAAGGGGCACAGGAGAAGCAAGCCGCCCAGATGGTGGGGACCGCGGAAGGGCGGCTTTAGGGTCCTAGCGGCGGTGGAGGCGGCCGGCTAGGTCGAGGCGGGGGTGCCATGGCCATGGCGGTGGCAGGTGGGAGGGGAACGAGGAGGCTGCCGCAGGCGCGCTACGGTTTCACCAGACCTCGGCGGCCACGGAGCTCCGGCGAAACCCTAGCACGTCGCGGTGGGGACGAGGGGTGCCAGAGAGGAGGAGGGCGGGGTCGAGGGAGCCGCTGGCCAGAGGCAAGGAATTGCTGCACGCCTGGGAGGAAGAAGGGCGCAGGCTAAATCGGAGCGGCCATGCAGCTGGCCTAACACACGACGTTAGAAGTGTCCATAAAAAATGGTCTATGAGAGCATCTCCAAGAGTATTTCTAAATCTTACTCCCTATATCATTATTTGAAGAGTCATTTGCATAAAAATCGTTTTCTACATCTTTTCACTCTCCAACGATTTTTCAATGTCTTGTTTGCACTCTAGAGAACCCTTCTCGTTTTCTATTTTTCGATAACGAGAAGACTGAAATAGAGATGTCTATATTTGGATAACCAAATAAAGAAGTTGTTGATGATTATTTTTCACTAAAATCTCTATTTGTAACGATTAGGATTGATATAGAGAGTCTTTGGGAGTTGCGCTGATAAAATTAGCATTTGCAAAGTCACTAGCGTAATTGCACATGGTCATGTCTAGGTGTCGCTAACGTGTGGATATCAGGATAAAGTTATGCTCATAGTAGCATGGTGATTGGATATATACACCTGTGGTTAAACTGTTTTATTATAGGCATAATACGATTACGTGGTTGGATTATTAGGCAATTGTAGGAATATATTTTGAATATTATTGAACTAGCAAGGTTGCCTAGCTTTCTTCTTTACAACATTTGGACTTTTCTTACCTGAAAATAATTTATGTAAATAGTTTGGTTTCTTTGTTGAGAAAATTTCTTTTATGCCATTACAAGCTATACTCATCCCTTATATGCCATACAAAATCAGAAGTTTTCTTATGTGTCACTGATTTTATGTTTTATTCCCCTACATGTCACTGCCGTGAATTTTTAAGGGAGGTCAACAATTACAGTCTAGAATGGCATCAGTATTTATTTAAAAAAAAATACCGATGTTGCCATGCCCGTCGCTTATCCAAAACTCACCACCCGCTGTTGTTTCTTGTTCTTCATCCCCCATCTGCTGTTGGGGGTCTAGTCACAGAGATGAGGTTTCTTAATAGCGCAGAGCTCACATCTTGTAATATTAGCGTGTGCAAAGGAGAATGTAATCAGGTGGCTCATGCTTTAGCCGCTGTTGGGTGTAAGTTTTCTAGTGGACATTGTACCACTTGGGAAGATGTACCTCAAGAGATTGAGGGTTTGGTAACTAGATTTGGCTGATGTTGATGAGTAATAAAACACCAGGAGTTTGCATAAAAAAACTAAGATAAAAAAAGATGTAAAAAAGACTAAGATAAAAAAATCCATCCCAATCCAAAGCCTACTTTCTACCGACCCCACGTCCCCACTTGTGAGCACGCGCGGCCTCTGAAGACACCGATGGCCGCGCCGCCAGTCAAGGCCGCCTGCCGCGGCCCTCCTCGTCTGCGCATTCGCCACACGGTCAAGGCCGCTGCATCGCGCACTCGTCTCGCTGGAGCTGGCCCGCATCACGCGCGCCCACCACGCCCTCCTTAGTCCTGTTCTGGGCTCGCCTAAAGCTGTGGCCCATTTAACGGCCCAGTCCATACAATAGCTAGATCAACATAGGACAAAATATAAACCAATGGCATAGAAGGAAACTTGTATTTTACAATGGCACATTAAGAGATAAGTATAAGTTTTTATGGCGTATATAATTAAGGAATTAACTCTTCTTTGTTAGACAGTATTGGTCATCTGTTGTTCATGTGTTTCCATCCGCACGAATTCCTTGATTTGTATCCATTTGGCTTAAAGCTATTATCTTCTATATTTATATATTTTTAGCCTCATATTCCATAACTATGAATTTCTGTCGATGGCAGATCAAAGTATCCTAGCTCTAGTTCCTTTTGACGAGGTTGCCTATATATTCAAAAAAAAAACCATTGTCCAAGTCTTCCGCAACTTGGTCAGTGTTCTTTGGCCTCTTATGATTTTTGAGTCATCGTGTGTCTTTTCTCATTCCGTCTTGTGGATCTGTAGATGACTTTTTTTTTTCCTAAAACATGATTGTTGGTCGGCTTCATCATCGTGCCAGCATCCATCTAAATTGTAATCACTAAAAAAAAATTTAAGACACTACCCAAACATTAACCGAGACACTCTCAAAAATCATCCGCCTCGTAAAATACCCAATGATTAACGGAGGCGGTCGTTTTATTTACCGAGGCACCCAAATATGACTGCCTCGCAAATTTGAATTACGGTATTTATGGAGGCGTTTACAATTGTCTGCTGTAGAAGAACCGCCTAATCTAACACACTTCTAAGAGTACTTGTCTTCCACTAGACACTAAGTACCTCGAAAGTGAGCTAAATCAAACAGTTCCGTTGAGCGCACCTCAAGAGAGAACTCGAAAATCCACATTGAAATAAAACTTACAACATTCTTAGTCATTTCTTACATCTCGTTTTAATACAACATCAGGGTAATAGATCAGTTGAATGCAACAGAGGAATTAAACTAGTTTGCATGTAAAAGAGTTTATACAATTCAGGTTCATAACTTTTATCTTTTATCTTGTAGCGGAAAATAAACATATGATCAGAGTTATAGCGGAAATAAAGATTTATTTAACGACATGGTTAAGCATTAACATGGTGAACATTTATATCCAAGATATGATAGCAGATTATACAACTTTTTCTTCATAAAATATTTGGTGAGGGTTTTATATAAACACTACAATCCCAACGGGAAGGGAATCCTCTCTGAGCCCACCAGAAGGTTTCCACACACAAGTGTCAGCTCCTCATGTTTCTGTCACCTGCAATAGGGTAGAACAAACCCTGAGTACTCAATTATACTCCACAAGACTTATCCGTCAGGAGGAAAGAAAAAGACTCCAAGGATATGCAAGGCTTTCTAGTTTGTGGGGTATTGCATCGGCAGGAAGCATTACTAAACATAAATCCTTATATTCAACTTTTATTAATGGTCATAATTAGTTCATTAACTAACCATTCTATATAAACACCTATGCTACTTTTAAGCAAGAGTTGAGCAATCAAAATCATTTTATTATCTTTCATGTTCCAGTTCTTACTACGGTGTTAGACCATAGCTAAGTCGTACCATCATGTAGAAACGGCGATTCGCGAATCAATATATCACAGCTGGGTACCCTGACACACATGCCTCATTTGTACCCTAGGCACAAATAAGACCAACCCGTTCCACTCCTGTCAAGGGGTCCAGGTCTCCGTCCAAACTGGGACTCCAAGCCCCCAACACCTGAGGCCTGGCCTCAGTGCGGTGCTTAGACCTCCACCCAATAATCCACCCTTAACAGTTGGTCTAGAAAGAGCCAGAACTCATGACAAGAGAGTAACAAGTCTTCCCACTCTCATAAGCAAGTATGTGCTCAGGATAATAAATCTGTGATCTGACTATCATCCACAGCAACGGACAATCCTCAATCGACACAGGCGGGACAAATGCAACCAAAGCCTCGCTCGGATTGCCCAACCAAGACCACATCCAATTCCAAGTACCGGCCCGCCTAGTCTCCAGTTATTATTCACATATATTCCATGTGATAGTAACAATGATGTATTTACTATCTTTTGCGAGTGACAGGTAATCACTTGACTTCTACCGGAATCCTATAGCATAGCAAGCTACACCATTCTATCATACTAGTAAGACTCATATATATATATATCCTTGAAACTTAATACATAAGCATAAAATTACATGCATAATAATAGGGGTTATGCACCGGGGATTTCCTAGGTATGATTTAACCAAAGTTAGCATTTCATTGTGTGACACGATCATCAAAGAACCATTGTTCCCGCTATTCCGGTCAGCTCCACGATCCATCATTGTTCCCTATATGATTTTTGCGGATGCACGTAGAAACGTGAATAATCAACGATAACCGCATCTCGTAAATACGATTACGACTCTCAAGTTACCGAGCTAGCTCTACGGCTAACGCACTAAGCTACGTATCCTTGTTGTCTAATACGACGTTATCTCCCGACAAGTATTTTAGTTATACAAACCCAGGTGTTGCTTTATTCATCTTATTGATTAAACACATATATTCAAAGTAGGGCTCGTTAGCTACCCTAACAAATTAATTATTATGGATCTATAAAATTTACAGTGAGCAGATATTAATGTTAGGAATTTGCTGTAAAATTTTTAGCGTCAACACTATCACCATTTTCTCACAAGAATTTCCACAAGTTTATATCTTAATGGCATTAAGCATTCCAAACTAACTAAAGCTACCTTGGAAATATTCAGAACAAGATGAACCAAATATACTAACAACTAGATCACGATTTTAGGAACCTAACAAAATTAGTTTCACAATTTTTGGATAACACAAATTTATATTGAATTTGCAAGTTTATTTCAGAAATAAATTAGAAAATGTTTTCAGAAAAAGGAAAAGGGCAGTCGGCATCCATTCGGCCCAACGCTCCCTGCGGCTCGCGCGGAGGTGGCCACGCGCATAGTAGGCCGACCCAGCAAGCGGCCCGTGGCGGGGAGCCCACGCGTGTGCCTGCTCTTTTGCAAAAGAGGGTTTGCACTTTTAGCAAATCAAGTGACTCAGCGTAGCACTATTTTAGTAGACTAAGACTTTGCAACAAACACCCCGCGAAGTGCTGTCTTCGCAACAGGGCGGTCCACGATGGCCCTGCGCACGTTGGCTGACACTACGCCTCTACTCTGACCAAATAAGCGAGGGACCGGCCAAACTAATAGGCCGACGAGCATCGAGGAACACAAATGGAACGCTAGGCGGCATGTAGAAGTTAAACGGTGGCTCCCATCAAGCAGTCCACAATGGCGGACCACCCGTCAAGGTGGCGCATCCGTTCTGACGAGCCTACGGCTAGCGAGACAGTAGAGACTGAGCAGGAGTGGCTTACCATGAGGATGGCCGTGCAACTGGTTGAGGTGGAGGAAGGCCGAGGAACTCCGGCCACATGTGCCCGCACCGCGCAGCGGCGCCCTGAGCCGGGCATCCTCACGTCGCCTCGTCACCGACGGCTAGCCTGGTCAAGATAACGCGAGCATCGGAAAGAGGAGGTCGCGATGAGTTCAAGGGCACAAGCAATCCAATTGCTATCGACCACCCAGGCCATACCTCCCAACCAACCAACCAACCAATGTGGCAGCACACGTGACTGACGGCGAGGAGCATGCGAAATAGGCGGCCGGTAATGCTAGGCCAAGCTTGAGGCGAACAAGGCACCTAGCCAACTATCTATACCACCCACTGGCGCGACGAATCGCGCTGTGAAGCACGAATTGGTGATTAGGGAGGGGAGGGTCGGTGGCTCTACGCGGTGCGGGTGGGGGAGGTCACGCGATGAGTCGAACAATTAAGGTGGGGCGGCACCGACTGATAACGGCAACATGAACACGCGCATAGCTGACGTGGCAATGGGGGCCTTGGCGGGACACGCTTGACTCGCCATGGCTAGCCCAAGCGGGGGTCACTAGGTCGGCTACTGGGAACAAGCAGGGCAGGGTGGCAACCCATCAACGCTGTGCCCGAGTCAACGACTAACACGGCGACAGCGGCATACGCCAAGGCTTAACGCGGTAGGTGGGATGGATCGAGTGGTCGAGCGAGCGCCATGATGGCCACACAGCGGCGGCCGCGGCCTTCGCGCAGCCCAGCGCGCGGCACAGCAGCCAGCGGCACGCGTGCAGCAGCGGGGCTAGGCCAACGCAAGGTTAAGGCAATGCGTGGCCCCGACCGACGTGCGGGCTAGCCTGCAGCAACAGCTCGGCCACGGCCTGTGGTCGGCGCCAGCAGCGCCAGCGCGCGTGGTGACCGTGAACTCAGGCCGAACTAGCCAAATGATGATGCGCACGAGTTTTAAAGCAAAACAAAAGTTGCTAACGGTCACAACTGAGATTCAACTAATTCCACTACTGTAAAGTCAACGTTATCAACTTCTTAACAGAGCAATCCGCATGCCGAACGGGCAACCCGAGAGGAAGATAGAAATCTACTAAAATGAGCTCGTCGCTGGAGTTCTGGTTCGTGAACAGAGCGCCAAGACATGGTTCTAGTGCGTTCAAACTAAGTTCGAGAAATTTTAAGATGAACAACAGGGCAACCAACCCGACCACAACTACACCATGCCCAAATACTCACTTTGATGCAACCCACTATGCAAAAACATGGATATAGTGCTTAATCATATTTGTTGGAATTTAAATGCCAAAATGGCATCATCTGTTATCCTTTCCGACTTAGGAATTTCAAGAGCTTGGTTATAACTAACAGCCATTAACACTTTTTTTCTTAATTTTTAAAAGGTCTAAACCTTGTTAATCCCAACTGACCGATAACTTAAGTAATAGCATATACTAACTCATAGTGACAAAACATGTAAGCACTATTTAACTATTTTGCACAAGATAATTCTCAAGAATGACACTTTTTAGTCATAAGCTATGTTACACTTTGGTCCATAGAATTGTTTTTCTTGCCAAACAATTAAAACAATTTATCCTATTTTACATATTAGGACTTCGCAAGCATGTTTACACATTAATTAGATTAACTCACAATATCCATTTGATTCCTCTCCTCCTTAAAGATGAGACATACAATTTGATTATATCACGTGAGTTTTAAAATTTTTAAAACTCAAAATCTTGGTTTGTTAATTTCTTTTAGGCCTTAACCAAGGTGCTAAGCGAGCTCGTAACACCAGTGGTGTTACACCTACCTCGCAAAATCAATTTATGGAGGCATTTAATGTGGTCGAGCCCATTAGAAGCCTATCTTGGCCCGAGAACACGAACTAAAACCCTAGCCCATCTCTCAGTTATTTCTCTCCCTTTCTCCTCTGTGCAGCGCATCTCTCCCTTTCTCCCTCTCTTCTCTACTCTCTCTCTTCCCCTCCTGGCGCACTCCCAATCTCTCTTTCCCTCTTTCTCTCTCTTCCTCTCTCTCCGGTGGCGCCAGCACGGATGCACGAGCCCAGCGTGTGGGCCTAGGAGCATGGTGGTCGGTGATGTCATCACGTAGGCCTAGCGTGGCCCCAGCGAGCGGCCACAAGGGACACAGTGGCGCGGCCCTAGCAAGCTATGGCACGGAAGTGTGGGCTTGGTGCACACACCGAGGATGCCGGTGGCTGTGCGTATCTTCATCTCCTCTTATGACAACCCACACTGCTCCTTGGGCTAGATCAGGTGGCGGGCAATGGTGGAGGGCGGCACCACCTCCTCCTTGGGCCAGATCCGGTGGAGGGTGGCCAAACACGGTGGAGGCGACTAGATCTAGGGGAGCGCTTCATGTGGCAACTCACGCTCCCTGACATTCACGTGGCGCAGATGTCACAGAACCTCCTAAATTATGATGGCCCACATGTACCTGTCATTGTCATTATGACCTTTGACAGCCATACTTATGTACCTCATAACCTAAAAGGCCTATTTTCCTCCAAACAGGATTCAATTACAGGAGTATTGCAATATTACAACAGTTTATTCAAAATAACATCAGAGTAAAAGAGTGAAAGTCTTACATAACTTAAGTTTACAAACCACAGTTTTCAAATCTCAAACCATAAGTAGCATTATTACAAACCAGTAGTAGTAGAGTATCGGTAGTAGCTTTATTACATGTAGCAGAACCTCCTAAATTATATGGCCCACATGCACCTGTCATTGTCCATAAGACCTCTGACGACTATGCATGTACACCAGATAACCTAAGAAGATCTGTCGGGTGCCCTCACAAGACCCCGATTCAACTACATTTGACAACTCATACCAGGATCAACAAAGGAGTAACTACAACATTACAACATTTGTTACAAAACTTTACATCAGAGTGCAGAAAAATAACAATAATAAATTTACAAATTATGATTAAGTTAACTTTTTACAAACTTAACTTGTATTGCGGAAGTAGAGTAGAACTATAGAAGACAAACTTAGGTAGAGCACCTAAGTTAGTTGACGACCATCAGATCATGTCGAGCCCACCGACATGACCTAATTAGTAGCACCAGTTAGCACCTGCAACAGGGGTTAACAAACCCTGAGTACTCAATTTTACTCCGCAAGACTTACCCGACGAAAAGAAAAGACTCCAAGGATATGCTGGCTTAAGGGAAGTAGTGAAGCTAGAAAAGAGAAGTTTTGCAGAAAAGCTTACTACCAGTGCATCCTTGCTTTTAAACTTTTAATTAAGTTTTGGCTTCAGTTTTAGTATAGCCTAAATATAAGCATTACACTAGTTATTCAATTCTTTTCCATCTCAAGTCCAACAGTAACCATGTTCCAGTTGTTGCTACGATGTTGGTGAACAGTCAAGACTCCTTTCTCGTGGAGCAACGATGATTCGAACCGTTTCATTTACCCAGCTGGGGCTTCCTAACCACACGACATATGCAAGTCCTTGACCTGCATATATCAACGCTTACATGGGTCACCCAAAACCAGAACGTGTCCATCGCCACCCAAGAGCACAGTACTCCTCGAACCTGGCCCGATTCTAGCCCCGAGGGTACACGCTACTCTCGCCATCTCTCCACTCCCAGTGCGAGGTTAGACGTTCTCGTGATGGAATAGCCGAAGTAAGGCTTACCCGCCATTGGGTATGTGACTAGTACTATCCAAAACTCCTCGACTCGAGCGCCAACAACGAACGGTCCTTAACCGACACAGACGGGACCAACCACCAAAGACGATTCCCATGCCCTGTCCGGTCTCAAGTTCATTCTCATATTCATTTCACATGCTCTCATGACCTGTCATTAGGTCAGGAGAAGCAAGTAATAAACCTGTTCTGGTGATCAAAGAAATATTATTCGACTCCTACCGAAGTCTAAGCATTACTAAGCATAAGAGATCGACCTATATATACTTGTGGGATATCATCTGGATATAAATGTAGATCAAGGTAATCATGCAGCAACGGTATCAACCAACTCCTACTAACATAATGCACATTACACTAGACTTAAGGTGAAAATAAAGCATTTATAAAACAGAAGGGCGGTTATATGTCCGGGGCTTGCCTGCGTTGCAGCGGTGGTTAGTTCTCGTAGAAGTCAAGTTTAACGCCAACATCACGGTGGATGACACCTTTCCGAAGATTGATCAACACCAACCTTGTCATCACTTGTTCACCACAAATCTTCTCACTCTCGTAGGCACTACACGTATATAAATGATGCGATGCTTAACATGATGAAATGCATGCCATGATGCATGATAATGAGTAAGGCATAGCATAAAAGGAATATTTAGAAAGGATAAACATTAGTTATCTACTTGAGTACAACTTTCCTTCGCAGTACAGTTGCAAGCTAACAAGGTTAATTTAAAAGTTAACTAACCGCAACTTTGTTTTTACCCAAGAGGTTGCATCTAATAACAAGTAATTCTACCACAAGACCACTAAGTATTAACATAAGTAAGTCATTAACTACTAATGACATAAGTTAATGACACTAACTATCATTAACAAATTCTAGTTAACAAGTCAATCATAACTTAAGCAATTAATTAAAGTGCCAAGGGTCATTACATGTTAATGACCCAAGGTCATCACTCAATCCCAAAAGAGCACACAACACTTAAAGTTATTGATTTAACATTTAATTACTATTTAATTAATTAGGGCATAATTAATAGTTGATCAAACTTTACCTAAACAAGCTCAAACTTTTTCTATATATTAAGAATGACTTAAAACAGTGTCACAATAAATTTCATCATTTTTGGATTAATAAATTAATTATTAAAATTCATGGAAGTTGCATTTAATCTTTATTGGAACTAATTAAATCAACTACACAAAGTAATCAAATTTAGGGTTTAACATTTTTCCTAGATAGTTTGCACATTGAGAAGCTTACCCAAAAATTTTTAGAAATTTTGGAACTCTACACAATTTTTAATGAAATAAACAAATAGTATCACTATTCAAAATTTTGAAAAAGAAAAACAAAAACCCAACTCGGGCCGATCCTTCTCTCCTTCCGGCTCGGCCCACTGAGCGGCCCGCTCACGCACGCCCGTGCGCTCGTGCTCGCACTCGCCCGAGCAGCCCAGCACCGCGGCCCAGCCCGCGCGCACCCGCTCTCCCGTTCTCTCTCGCTGACAGGCCGACCCCGCCTATCATCGCCTACCTCCCGTGTCTCGCTCACTCCCGCGTGCTCACCCACCTACGCGTGGTGTCCGACCAGTGACCGGGGCTTCGATCGACCAACTGACCCGACCAACACCAACTACATCTTCCCATGACTCCGTTTTACTAATTTGCCCCACGGTTCGAGCTCCGGTGACACTTCACCGACGACGGTGGCGGCTCGGCAACTACGGTGACCGACGACTCGACGACACAAAGGTGCAAAGCTTAAACTAACTAGCCAGGGAGCATCAGGGGCGTACCACGATCACAGAGGCGTGATCGGTTGAAGCAGAGAGGCACTGGAGGCGGCTGGCCACGGTGGCGGGGCTCAACCGGGACGGCGGCGACCCGAGGTGGAAGACGACGGTTCCCCGGCGATCCTAAGCGGTAGCATCTACACCAAGAGGCGCAACAGGTTCGCAAGGTGATGGCGGAGTGATTGGCGAGATGGAGATGGATGCGGTGGAGCAAGGAGGGCGAATTTGGCCGGAGAAATGAGGACGGTGGCGGCGGCGATGGTGAAACCGAAAAACGTCACTGTGACCTCGACGTATTTATAGACGACGGTCGCGGCTACAGAGCTGCACTGCTCGCGTCGTCGCGCTGGCGTTCTCGACCATGCGCGAAGGCCGTGGAAGCTAGCCGAAGCCGTCCGGCGTCTCGCCGGCGCCCAAGCCGGCCGGTGGCCGTCGGTGATTGGCCCGACACTGTAGCTCCCCCCAAACTCTGAATTTCAAACTGATTTTTCAAATTACTTTCAAATTCATGTAACAACTTGAAAAACTTCCAATCTATGAAATCTTCAGAATTTCTAGCTCTACAAGTTTTGTATTGAACACTTTTTCAAATTCTAACTGGATTTTGAAATTTGAGTTTAAATTCAAAAGGGGACACATTTTGGGGATTTGGTAATTTAGAAATTACTTTGGATTTTATATTGGGACTTCAAAATCTCCAAACACCAAAGTTGTACATCTTGACAAGACCTACAACGTTTCTGTTCAAAACATTTTCAAATTCTGCCTCCATTTTGAAATCTTAGTTTGGGGACAAAAATGAATTAAATCTGAAATTTGTTTATTTTCAAAATTGCTCCATATTTTACACTAAAACTTTGAAAACTCAAAACACCAAAGTTGTAGCCCTTGAAAAGTTCTACAAACTTGGTTTTGAACTTTTTCCCAAATTGTGCTTAGATTTTGAATTATTTCAAAAGGGGTAAAACAGGGTTTTGAAATTGAGGGTTTTGAATTCAATTGATTATTCTTTTTAACTAAACATGATTAATTATTTAACACTAATAAAACATTATTTCATGTGATAAGAAACATGGCATTATTAATTTATTAAGCATACTAATAAAAATAACATATCACATCACTATTGAAACATGTAAAACACGTATATAAAACATGAAACATTCTATTGCAACATATGAAACACTACCAAGCAACACATGAAACATCACTATGCAACAGAGACCTGATATATGAAACATTGCTTATGCAACATGAAATGCATCTTATGCCTTGATGTATGCATGATCAGTACTTAATCAAGTTTTAACTGCTTTTTAACATTTGTGATGTTACAACCTATCCCCCTTAAAGAAATCTCGTCCCGAGATTTTGGAACGACTTAACCCGTGGGGTAAGTAATGGAAAAGGAAATGTGTCAAACACATTAACCTTGAGAAAGTTCACAAAGTAACAAGGATTAGTTCGAGAATTACAACCGATTTCATAATGATGGTTGTAATTAACAAGGTATTTAGAGAAATCTTAAAGACATGGATTATTTCAAAAAGAAAGTCCAAGAGAGTCGTAAGTACGTCAATTGCGGACTATAATGAATCATGGTCATAGACCTTGCTATAGCAAATACCCCGTATTCCCATACAGTGATCAGCCATAGGGATTTCCACGATACTTGCTATACCATTGTTACTGATCATGGTACCACTATAGTGCACAATTAGAGCAACTTTCAAGAAAGTAGGGTCTTCTGTTGAAACAAAAATATTCACAGAAGAAATCAAGATTACAACCGCGATTTGATAATGGTTCCAACATCAAGGAGTAAGATAATTCAAAAGAAGTAGGGGGCATGAATTCCCAAGACATATTGCAAATAGTGAGGGCATATTAGTCATGAGACTATAATGGATCACGACCACAGACCTTGATACCTGCGTGCACCTAGCAGAAACCTGTGTGATCCGGACACACAAGAGACCCTAGGTTCCGACGCGGCACCATGGTCACGAAACGTGGCACCACTATAGGGCACAACAGCGATAACCCTCGTCTCACAATATTGAGAATATAACCGAGATCAGAAGTCGGTCACAATCACAAGGCGTCTAGGGACTTAAAAAGACAACTTTGAATCCCTAAGGAGCGTCCAGAGAATGAAAACATCCTAATTGTGGACTATAAGGAATCATGATCATAGACCCTGATAACAGCAAGTGTCCGGTATTTCCTTATGGTAGCAAGTCACAAGAAACTCCAGGATACAACACTGTTCCATTGTCACTGATCATGGTACCAGCATAGGGCACAACTGCAGTAACTCATTTGACAATGTCAGTATTATAACCAAGATCAGAGATTGGTTATAATAACAAAGGATCTGGAGAGGTTAGAATTCTCCGATGAATGTCCAACGAGTGAAAACACATTAATTGTGAGCTATAATGGTTTAGGAGCACCGACTACGGTACCAGTGCATATTCTGGTGGAACTCATGTGGTCATGAATCACAGAGTATTCCAGGTTTAACACAGCACCATAGTCATGGGTCGAGACACCACTATAGAGCACAACTAAAGTAACTCTCGTCAAACACATGTAAATGATCAATATCAAAGTAATAGCATGTGTCAGGATGGAAGAAATCAAAACATGACACATGCATACATTGAGAAGTCAATGTAAGGAATAGTCCCAGGTTTTACATGGAGTCGACATGGTAAATAAAGTGCATCCAGAAGTCCCCCAAGAATTAGGAACTTGTGGAGCAGTGATCATCAAAGGACTAATAGAACCTGGTACAGGACGAGATTCATCAATAGAACAGTTATAACGAATAATAACTGCTCCTCGAATATTAAGGCAGGAAATTTTAATCATTATTTTATTATCATTTTATGCATGATATGAAATATGCTCGTCCTATACGTCTTCTCAACGTTAGGAGTACTTCATCTTCATCATGTTAGTAGATACCAATTAGTATATAGGGCAAAACTTTATATACTATCTTCACTGGTCAAGACGAACTATTGAGAGATACTTTGGTAGAACTTTATTGTTGAAGTTAACTCTTCTTTTGACCTTCCAAAGACGAGTTGACAAACTTCTTGAAGCCTTTGTACTTGAGCCATCGAAAAATCTTCATTAAGTCTTCCAGCAAGCAAGAGAGATAGAAGTCCATTTTTAACTTGTTATCCTCAAAAACTTTTATATTGTAAATTTATTTTGAAGTTTTCAAATGTAATGTTGTAGCTGATCCATTGTATGAGCTCTGATACCACCTGTAGCAGAACCTCCTAAATTATATGGCCCACATGCACCTGTCATTGTCCCTAAGACCTCTGACGGCTATGCATGTACACCAGATAACCTAAGAAGATCTGTCGGGTGCCCTCACAGGACCCCGATTCAACTACATTTGACAACTCATACCAGGATCAACAAAGGAGTAACTACAACATTACAACATTTGTTACAAAACTTTGCATCAGAGTGCGGAAAAATAACAACAATAAATTTACAAATTATGATTAAGTTAACTTTTTACAAACTTAACTTGTATTGCGGAAGTGGAGTAGAACTATAGAAGACAAACTTAGGTAGAGCACCTAAGTTAGGGGAGGACCATCAGATCATGTCGAGCCCACCGACATGACCTAATTAGCAGCACCAGTTAGCACCTGCAACAGGGGTTAACAAACCCTGAGTACTCAATTGTACTCCGTAAGACTTACCCGACGAAAAGAAAAGACTCCAAGGATATGCTGGCTTAAGGGAAGTAGTGAAGCAAGAAAAGAGAAATTTTGCAGAAAAGCTTACTACCAGTGCATCCTTGCTTTCAAACTTTTAATTAAGTTTTGGCTCCAGTTTTAGTATAGCCTAATTATAGCTAACTTTTGCACCTGTATCTATCTCAATCATAAATATAAGCATTACACTAGTTATTCAATTCTTTTCCATCTCAACTCCAACAGTAACCATGTTCTAGTTGTTGCTACGATGTTGGTGAACAGTCAAGACTCCTTTCTCGTGGAGCAACGACAATTCGAACCGCTTCATTTACCCAGCTGGGGCTTCCTAACCACATGACATATGCAAGTCCTTGACCTGCATATATCAACACTTACTTGGGTCACCCAAAACCAGAACGTGTCCATCGCCACCCGAGAGCACAGTACTCCTCGAACCCGGCCCGATTCTAGCCCCGAGGGTACACGCTACTCTCGCCATCTCTCCACTCCCAGTGCGAGGTTAGACGTTCTCGTGATGGAATAGCCAAAGTAAGGCTTACTCGCCATTGGGTATGTGACTAGTACTATCCAAAACTCCTCGACTCGAGCGCCAACAACGAACGGTCCTTAACCGACACAGACGGGACCAACCACCAAAGATGATTCCCATGCCCCGTCCGGTCTCAAGTTCATTCTCATATTCATTTCACATGCTCTCATGACCTGTCATTAGGTCAGGAGAAGCAAGTAATAAACCTGTTCTGGTGATCAAAGAAATATTATTCGACTCCTACCGAAGTCTAAGCATTACTAAGCATAAGAGATCGACCTATATATACTTGTGGGATATCATCTGGATATAAATGTAGATCAAGGTAATCATGCAGCAACGGTATCAACCAACTCCTACTAACATAATGCACATTACACTAGACTTAAGGTGAAAATAAAGCATTTATAAAACAGAAGGGCGGTTATATGTCCGGGGCTTGCCTGCATTGCAGCGGTGGTTAGTTCTCGTAGAAGTCAAGTTTAACGCCAACATCACGGTGGATGACACCTTTCCGAAGATTGATCAACACCAACCTCGTCATCACTTGTTCACCACGAATCTTCTCACTCTCGTAGGCACTACACGTATATAAATGATGCGATGCTTAACATGATGAAATGCATGCCATGATGCATGATAATGAATAAGGCATAGCATAAAAGGAACATTTAGAAAGGATAAACATTAGTTATCTACTTGAGTACAACTTTCCTTCGCGGTACAGTTGCAAGCTAACAAGATTAATTTAAAAGTTAACTAACCACAACTTTGTTTTTACCCAAGAGGTTGCATCTAATAACAAGTAATTTTACCACAAGACCACTAAGTATTAACATAAGTAAGTCATTAACTACTAATGACATAAGTTAATGACACTAACTATCATTAACAAATTCTAGTTAACAAGTCAATCATAACTTAAGCAATTAATTAAAGTGCCAAGGGTCATTACATGTTAATGACCCAAGGTCATCACTCAATCCCAAAAGAGCACACAACACTTAAAGTTATTGATTTAACATTTAATTACTATTTAATTAATTAGGGCATAATTAATAGTTGATCAAACTTTACCTAAACAAGCTCAAACTTTTTCTATATATTAAGAATGACTTAAAACAGTGTCACAATAAATTTCATCATTTTTGGATTAATAAATTAATTATTAAAATTCATGGAAGTTGCATTTAATCTTTATTGGAACTAATTAAATCTACAGCACAAATAATCAAATTTAGGGTTTAACATTTTTCCTAGATAGTTTGCACATTGAGAAGCTTACCCAAAAATTTTTAGAAATTTTGGAACTCTACACAATTTTTAATGAAATAAACAAATAGTATCACTATTCAAAATTTTGAAAAAGAAAAACAAAAACCCAACTCGGGCCGATCCTTCTCTCCTTCCGGCTCGGCCCACTGAGCGGCCGCTTGCGCGCGCCCGCGCGCTCGCGCCCGCACTCGCCCGAGCGGCCCAGCACCGCGGCCCAGCCCGCGCGCGCTCGCTCTCCCGTTCTCTCTCACTGACAGGCCGACCCCGCCTGTCATCGCCTACCTCCCGTGTCTTGCTCACTCCCGCGTGCTCACCCACCTCCGCGCGGTGGTAGGCTGGTGACCGGGGCTTTGGTCGACCAACTGACCCGACCAACACCAACTACACCTTCCCACGACTCCGTTTTACTAATTTGCCCCACGGTTCGAGCTCCGGTGACACTTCACCGACGATGGTGGCGGCTCGGCAACTACGGTGACCGACGACTCGACGACACAAAGGTGCAAAGCTTAAACTAACTAGCCAGGGAGCATCAGGGGCGTACCACGATCACAGAGGCGTGATCGGTTGAAGCAGAGAGGCACTGGAGGCGGCTGGCCATGGTGGCGGGGCTCAACCGGGACGGCGGCGACCCGAGGTGAAAGACGACGGTTCCCCGACGATCCTAAGCGGTAGCATCTACACCAAGAGGCGCAACAGGTTCGCAAGGTGATGGCGGAGTGATTGGTGAGATGGAGATGGATGCGGTGGAGCAGGGAGGGCGAATTTGGCCGGAGAAATGAGGACGGTGGCGGCGGCGATGGTGAAACCGGAAAACGTCACTGTGACCTCGACGTATTTATAGACGACGGTCGCGGCT
Organism: Saccharum hybrid cultivar R570; assembly: GCA_038087645.1. Lineage (NCBI taxonomy): Eukaryota > Viridiplantae > Streptophyta > Magnoliopsida > Poales > Poaceae > Saccharum > Saccharum hybrid cultivar. Next base: position 985,365 of record JAQSUU010000296.1, read on the forward strand.
ACAGAGCTGCACTGCTCGCGTCGTCGCGCTGGCGTTCTCGACCATGCGTGAAGGCCGTGGAAGCTGGCCGAAGCCGTCCGGCGTCTCGCCGGCGCCCATGCCGGCCGGTGGCCGTCGGTGATTGGCCCGACACTGTAGCTCCCCCCAAACTCTGAATTTCAAACTGATTTTTCAAATTACTTTCAAATTCATGTAACAACTTGAAAAACTTCCAATCTATGAAATCTTTAGAATTTCAAGCTCTACAAGTTTTGTATTGAACACTTTTTCAAATTCTAACTGGATTTTGAAATTTGAGTTTAAATTCAAAAGGGGACACATTTTGGGGATTTGGTAATTTAGAAATTACTTTGGATTTTATATTGGGACTTCAAAATCTCCAAACACCAAAGTTGTACATCTTGACAAGACCTACAACTTTGCTGTTCAAAACATTTTCAAATTCTGCATCCATTTTGAAATCTTAGTTTGGGGACAAAAATGAATTAAATCTGAAATTTGTTTATTTTCAAAATTGCTCCACATTTTACACTAAAACTTTGAAAACTCAAAACACCAAAGTTGTAGCCCTTGAAAAGTTCTACAAACTTGGTTTTGAACTTTTTCCCAAATTTTGCTTAGATTTTGAATTATTTCAAAAGGGGTAAAACAGGGTTTTGAAATTGAGGGTTTTGAATTCAATTGATTATTCTTTTTAACTAAACATGATTAATTATTTAACACTAATAAAATATTATTTCATGTGATAAGAAACATGGCGTTATTAATGTATTAAGCATACTAATAAAAATAACATATCACATCACTATTGAAACATGTAAAACACGTATATAAAACATGAAACATTCTATTGCAACATATGAAACACTACCAAGCAACACATGAAACATCACTATGCAACAGATACCTGATATATGAAACATTGCTTATGCAACATGAAATGCATCTTATGCCTTGATGTATGCATGATCAGTACTTAATCAAGTTTTAACTGCTTTTTAACATCTGTGATGTTACATTACAACACTCAAACGAGGTGCCTTGCACAGAGGCCACACAGCCTACTCGTCATCACTTTCTTCAACAACAACGGTCATGCAGCAAGACTCAAAGCAGGCTTGCTCATGAACCGCACTTGCAACAAGGGTTTAACAAACCTTTAGTACTGAGGGTACTCAATAAGACTTACCCGATGTTGACGGTAGATAAGTATCAATTTTAACCATCAACATAACATGAAAAAGGACTAAACAATAATTACCACTTAGATATATGAGGTTTACTGACATAATTCCATGAGTTTTGGTGAATGTCTGTTTCTGCAGGGTGTCAGCTGAAAAGAACCAAGGAAGGCCCACATGTTAGGTTTACATAGAGAGAAAAGGGCTATGCATAAATTTTCTATAATCTAGAAGGTAAGAGAAGACTCTAGAAACAAACAGGAGGTGAAACAGCCCCGGAAGTGGGGCGCCCGACCCCTCCTTGGGCGCCCGCCCTAGTGGCTCAGCCAATCAGGCTCCACCTCCTGGATCATGCCTCCACCGCCTTTGAGGATCAATAATAATCATAGATCAAGATCGGTTTGATCTGAGGGTTGTGGTTCTTCCTAGAGGGCTATATAAGCAAGGCCCCTGGCCCCTAGAGGAGGCAATCCCTAGAAACCCTAATTCATTATTTCCTATGAGAATCAGCAGGGAGGGGTCCCTTGAATGGATCTGTCTCTTAGGGCACATATAAGAGAGATTAGCTTTGTAGTCTCTATGTATGATTATGGTTCTTCTTCTAGATTGAGAGAGTTAGAGTGGAGGGATGAGTTGGAGGAAGCCCAGCATGTCAGTGTCTCCTCTCCGGCTTGTACCTGCGGGATCAAGTCTTCTAACCTGAGGCTTGGTTCTAGGATTCTTCGGTAATTCAACTTCAAATACTAAGTAAGTACGTTGTTATTATTGTTCTATGGTTTATGAGTTTACTTTATTCTCTTCCATGGTAGAGGGTAGGGTAATCGTCTGTAGCATAAGCGTGGTGCTTAGGCTAGAGATACTCGTGGATATCTCCTATCTGGCCGGATCTGTGGTAGTAGCGCGGGACGTGACAATCCCGTTGCTTCCTTTGTACCCCACATTCTGTTAGAAGGATTGGTAGGATTAAGTGCCCTAGTTAAGCATCCTCTATGGTGTCTCTTTTCCATCGGTATGTCCCCATAGACCAATAGTTTCATAGCTTACCATAGGTTGAAACCAGACTATCATCATAGTCTTCTCTAATCGCTTATATCTTCGCTACCTTGTAGTGCAGGCCAGGGGTTGAGTATAGATTTAGGTTAGTCATCACACGCTTTCTCCTTGCGGATAAACAAATACGATACTCTAAAAATATATCTCGGGTGAAATGCACATCGATATCCATGCGCTTGCGGATCCTTTTCTGTGTGCGTTAACAAATATCAACACCCGATGAATGAAAAGACTCCAAAGACATGCTAGTTTTAGGAGATCAAGGTACGGGTGTTCAAGAATCAAAATGTTTTTTTGCGGAAAAGCTTACTAAAGTAAGTCCTTACTTTCAACCTTTTATTTTCATCATTGATGGTTCATTAACCAATTCTAAGTGATCCTAACCTAGATCCAAGTAATTCTCATCAAGATCATTTCCTTATTCTTTCTTCCAATTCCAGTTCTTAATTACGATGCATATCAGGCGATCGAGTCTCCATAACCAAGGAGCAACGACGATTCAAACCGATTATACCCAGCTGGGGATCTCTAACCTCACGACATATGTAGACCCAAATCTTACATATGCCAACCCTCATTTAGATCTCTCAAAATCAGAACGTGTCCATTGCCACCCGAGAGTACAATACTGCTCGAACCCGGCCCAATTCTAGCCCCGAGGGTACACACTACTTCCGCCATCTCTCCACTCCCAGTACGAGGTTAGTCGTTCTAGAAATGGAATCACTAATATCTTGGGCTTACCCAAGGCATGAGGCTAGTTGCAAAGTCTCGAAACACAAGCGGCCTACAACGAACGGTCCTTAATTGACAAGGCGGAAACACTACATTGAGACTCCTTTCCCAATGCAAGTTAGCAGTGGCCAAACCACCCGCCCGATCTTCAAGTTCATTCTTAAATTTCATTATTCATCAAGTATACCATCGTGGCCATATAAGCATTTCTTTTAAAAGCCTAACTCGTTAAGCAATAGCGAAGCATAACTACACATTTTCAATAAAACAGGTACCAAGGGTGATATCGCAATAATCAAGGATGATAATGCAGCAATTGGGTTATCACTCAACTCCTAATTAATTAATGCAATAAACCATAGTACCAGTGATAAAGATTTGTAAAACTCAAGGAAGGGTTTAAATGTACCGGGGCTTACCTTGCTCAGACAAGACGACTGGTTCAGGCTCAACAACTCCGACGTCTGGTCCAAAACCCACGGAAGACAGCTCTTCTTCGGAGGCTTGCTCGACAACGCTTACTTCCTCGAAGCGAGAACTACACGAGAGTATGACATGCTTCAACATGATGCGGTGATAAACATGATGCTTGATGATGATATGCTAAGATTAATGATTTGAGTACAACTTTCCTTCACGGTACAGTTGTAAACCAACAGAACTCACTAACTAACCACAAATATATTAAGCAACAATATTACTTCTTAAAGAACATGTTAATCAAGAGCTCAACCAAGTAATGAAGGTGCCAAGGATCATTAAGGGTTAATGACCCAAGGTCATCACCCAATCAAAAGAGCACACAACACTTAAAGTTATCATTTAAACATTTATTTAATTACTTAAATAATTAAGGTAGAAATTAAGAATAAATTAAACTTCATCCAATTAAGGTCAAACTTTTTATATAGATTGATCATAGTCTAAAACAGTGTCAAAATAAATTTCATGATTTTTTGGATTAATATTTTAATTACTAAAATTCTTGGAAGTCGCATTTAATATTTAATTGAGCTAATTAAATAACTTGCAGAAAGTAATCAAAATTGGCATTTGATATTTTTCCTAGATAGTTTACACCTTGAGAAGCTTACTAAAAAATTTTCACTATTTTTGGAGCTCTACAAAAATTCTAGTGAAATAAACAAAAACTACCACTATTTACATTTTTAAAACGAAAAACAACAATTGCAGCGCGGGCCGACTCTCCTCTTTTGTCTCGGCTCGGCCCAGCAGTATGCATGCTCCGCGCGGCCCACCCGCACGCTCGCTCGCACTCTCCTTAGCCCGCGCGCTCGCTCGCGCCAAGCCCAGCAACACCAGGCCAGCCTAGTAACCTCTCCCCGCCCCCGCTCTTCTTCTTCCCTGCGCCCCGAGCTCCGGCCATGGCGGCACGACGGCTGGCCGGCGGCCACGACCCCGATGACAAAGCTCCGACCAAGCTACCATGAGCGTCATAGCCTACTCAACCTACCGCACCACTTTGGACACTACACCCGCCCACAGACGCCACGAAGGGAGCCCCACCCGATCATGGCGGCACGGCGGCCGCGGCGCACGGTGCTCCGGTGATATGAGCCAGTAACGATCAAATTGAATGGCTGGGAAGCATAAGTGGCTCACCATGAGTGTAGCTATGCAGTTGGTAAATGCGGAGAAGCGGTGGAAGTGGCTGGCCACGTGAGGCGGCACGGTGGCTACGGTTTTGGCGGCTGCTCGTTCCGGTGGAAACTCCGACGTCCCGCGTGTCTCCCCATGCGCTGGAAAAGATAGCAAGCGCATGAGCAAGCAGGAATAACTATGATGCTGGAACGCTGGGTCAAAAGTGTTAACATGTACTATACAGGGCTGCCCACGGTGGCGGAGCTCACTTCGGACGGCGGTGGACCGAGGTTGAAGACGACGGCGCACACGCGATCCCGAGCTGTAGCAACTGCACTAGGAAGCGCAAATGATTCGTGAGGCAATGGCGGTGCTGATGGCGAGATGGAGAGGGCTAAGGTGGAGCAGGGAGGACGAATTTGGCTGGCAAAGCTTTGACGGTGGCGGGCGAAATGAGAGAAGAAGAACGTTGGTGGCAGCGGCGGTGATGGCTTTACAGAGGCCGAGAGACTGCAGATGAGGCAGGAAAACGCGAGAAGCTCAAGATGACCGTCGTGGCGCACTAGAAGACCGGTGTACTGGCCAACTTGGCGTCGCCGGTTCATCGGCGCCCATACCACTCGCCGCCCTGCTCTCATTTGCCATAACACTGTAGCACCCCACCAACTACTAAACCTAAACTGTTTTTGCCAAATTACTCCCAAAATCATGTAGTAACTTGAAAAATTCCCAAGATATGAAATCTTCAGAATTTCAAGATCTACAAGTTTTATATTGAACACTTTTTCAAATTTGAACTGGATTTTGAAATTTGAATTTGAAATCAAAAGGGGACACTTTTTTGGAATTTGGTAATTTAGAAATTACTTTAAATTTTATGTTGAAACTTCAAAAACTCAAAATACCAAAGTTGTACACCTAGCAAAGACCTACAACTTTGCTATTCAAACCATTTTCAAATTCTACCTCTATTTTAAATTTTGAGTTTGGGGATGAAAAAAGGGGTCAAATTTAAAATTTGCTTCTTTTCAAAATTACTCAAAATTTTTACACTAAAACTTTGAAAACTCAAAACACCAAACTTGTAGCCCTTGAAAATATCTACAAACTTTGTTTTAAACTTTTTTCCAAATTTTGCTTAGATTTTGAATTATTTGAAAAGGGGTAAAATCAGGGTTTTGGATTTTTAGGGTTTTCGGAAGAATTTCAAATTGAAATTTGTTGCTATTTTAATTGGTGAGTATTTAGTGATCAAACCATCACCCAAGGGCATAATTGGGTCAAGCATCACATGTTTGACCAAATGCCACTCTTGGTTGACCAAGTTGACTTTTAAAAATCTTTTAATAATTACCCAAATTTGAATTCAAATTCGAATCGAAAAACTCGCGACAAGTTTTGGATCCCAAATTCAAACTCAACTTTGAATCTTCATTTTATGTGTTGGACTTGAGTTCATACCCTACACTTGACACTAGTATATAACATAGTCATACACCTTAAATTACGTAGGGCATAAACTAAGTACTTGCGGTGACATTTGAAATTAGGGTTTTTGGTTCGAGTCACACATTCCAGAAGCACATCCAACCTAAGAATGTGAACTGATTTTAGTTTATGCACATCATAATTGACCTAATCATGAATGCTTTGCGGTGCAATATGATGACATGGCAAGTTATTTAGTCACTGTAACACCAGAGGTGGTACAGCAGAGGTCCCTTCCTTGTGACAGCAGCTCTAGATCCACGCTCCTCATGGCACGAAGGGTCCTCCCCGACGACAAGGCCCTTGATATGTGCTCCTCACGACACGGAGGTCATCCTGGTGATGGTTAGGTACACCCACATTTGGGTTGCTGCCGGTGCTCCCTGCTCTGCTCCAACTACAGGAGCAACATGTCGTCCCTCGTTTGACTTTTTCTATGCAGCTTAGCTACCTCAGCGCCTAGAGTTGCCTTCATCAGGACTCACCCACATTGGATTTGGGGAAGAAGCACCTCTCCGACCACCCTGCTACTTGGCCTTCCTTCGCTAGTGGTTGGTGCTAAAATTGGTATGTGTCTTTCTCAATCGACTTTCCTTTGTTGTGGCGCTGATCAATCCTATGTATCTGCATATGTGTTTTCCTTTCTAGAAGTCCTTTGCATTTGGAATCCTTTTTCTTGTTGCCATAGAAGTAGATCTTTTAGGTAGCATCGCTAAATGCATTGAGGCAGGATAAGTTGCTCGATTTTGTATATCTAGAGTGACCCCTCTATAGTCATTCATGGCAAGATGCCTTCATTATAGCAGAGTTCAAGTCGTGTCACCTAGGTAAAGATTCATGGTTCTTATATTTGAGTTTGAGTTATAGAATTAACAACAGGAACATCATTGATGTTGTCTAACCAAAGATAAATGATAGAGGTTGTTAACCCTTATATTGCTTCGTATCACACTTTACTAGACATTATGTGTGTTGAATGGTGGTGGTCAATATCTTACTTTGCTAAGACTAAAAGTGGGGTGATGTGATTCGCTATTGTATTCACACAGAAGAATTACTGATGAGGAGAAATCATACATTATAGAGATGGGGATTTCTGGGATTTGAAGCACCATATCATGGAGAAAATCCATGTCAACTGACCAATAATTTCAGTCATAACAAATGAACACACGAAAAAAATTCAGAGTTCATTCACTTACTACATTATGAAGTGAAGATAACAAATCAGGGACAAACAAGATAATTCCCTTGTTATCCCCATCGAATTAGCTATACTAATCAAGAAACCTATATATAGAGGACCTGCAGAAGGGCACATAGTCATCTCACCCCTAGGAAATCGTCTTGAAGAACGTTGATAAGTTGGCAATAAATATTATTCCAGCAACAAAATTTATACCAAAATTTACAGCTAATGGACCATTCAAAGACTTGTTGAAGGTATGGAAAAATTGTAGCACTAATATCTCCAAGTTATAGGTACAATTAAACCATTGTGAGCACCAAGAATTCAACTTCATAATAGCACTAGTCTTTGACCATCATTATGCTTCTTTTGAAGAGGTGTTTTCCCTTTTCTTTATCAATACAAATGAAGCATAACGTCGACTGGCTTCATTTGTATTGATCAAAGAATTGGAAAACCCCTCTTTAAAAGAAGCAAAACGTTGATCAAAGATTGGTGTTGTTATGAAGTCGTATTCTTGGTCCTCACCATGGTTTATTTTCGATATATTAAGGCTATACATTTTGCATATATTCCACAAGTCTTCGAATCATCAGTGGCTTTTAACTTTTCCTATAAATTTTTCTGTTGTGGTTATAAGTTTTTTATGACCTTATCAAAGTTCTTCAAGATAGATAATTTTCCACAGGTGAGATGGCTATCTACCTTTCTACATGTCCTTTCTTTCGTGAGCATGAAGCAAAGAACATAAAGAGAGAGAATAAGGAAAGGAAGCCACAGAATAGAAGTTGTGTTGGGTGTAAAGGCAAAATAATCACTGCATAAGACAAGGCATCATGATAGTGGTATGTGAAGGATTTCATCAATGAAGCTAACCATCCTTTGGCCACAAAAGATCTTGATTCGCTATTGCATTCACATAGAAGAATTACTCATGAGGAGAAAGCATACATTATAGTGATGGGGATTTCTGGGATTTGAAGCTCCATATCATAGAGAAAAGGCATGTCAACTGAACAATAATTTCAGTCATAACAAATGAACACAATGAAAAATTCAGAGTTCATTCACTTACTACATTAGAAAGTGAAGATAAGGAATCAGGGACAAACAAGATAGTTCCCTTGTTATCCCCATCAAATTGGCTATAGTAATCAAGAAACCTATAGAGGACCTGAAAAAGGGCACATAGTCATCTCACCCCTAGGAAATCATGTTGAAGAACATTGATAAATTGGCAAAAAATATGACCACAACAACAAAATTTATGCCAAAACTTGCCGCTAATGGACCATTCAAAGACTTGTTGAAGGTATGAAAAATGTACAACACTAATATCTCCAAGACATAGGTAGAAATTAAACTATGGTGAGCACCAAGAATGTAGCTTTCATAATAACACTGGTCTTTGACTAGCCTTTTGCTTCTTTTGAATAGGTGTTTTTTTCCAATTTTTTTATTAATACAAATGAAGCATAACATTGACTTACTTCATTTGTATTGATCAAAGAATTGGGAAAAAAAACTCTTCAAAACAATCATAACACTGACCAAAGATTAGTGTTGTATATTATAGGGCTGTCCATTTTTCATATATTCCACAAGTCTTTGAATAGTCAATGGCTTTAACTTTTGGTATAAATTTTTTTGCTGTAGTTATAAGTTTCTTTGTGACCTTACCAAAGTTCTTCAAGATAGATAATTTTCCATAGGTGAGATGGCTATCTACCTTTCTACATGTCCTTTATAGGTTTCTTGACTACTATAGCAAATTTGATTAGATAATAAGGGAATTAGATTGTTTTTCAAGTTTTCTTATCTTCGCTTTCTAATCTCGTTACTAAGTGAATGAACTCTGAGTTCGCTCGTTGCAAACTGAAAGTATTGGTCATTTTGACATGGCTTTTATCCATGATTTGGTGCTTCCTGATCCAAGAAATTTCCAGAATTTTGACATATGCTTCGGCAGCACAGAGCGAGATGGATAGGGGGTACTTGAAACAACAAAGAAATAGAAAGAGCATGGAGACCATCCTTCCATGGCCAGCAGATAGAAGCACACCAACGACCATACGTACTCTCCATTGCATTATTGTCAAGTGCTTAGTACGCATGCGCACGCGAGATGATGCATGTAGCTATAGTTCTGTGGGGTGAGCAGGTGGTAGACGAGGACGGCGCTGGCGTTGGCGATGGCAGCGCCGGCCAACGCATCAGCTTGCGGGAACCGGCCTGCCACTGGCACCAACGGAAGGAGGCAGACGCCGATCGAGCATCCAGAGAGCGCGCGCGGCGTCGAGGAGATGGAGATGGTACCGGTGGGCGGTAGTGGCCTGGCAGGCTGGCACGTCGGCCTTCCCCTGTACCTGCACACTGCACCGGGTGATTGAACAGTTCTGCGGATCGCTTTGCAAGCCGATCACGTGCATGCGCGTGTGGATGCATTCTTGGGATGCAATTGGGTGCGTAAAGTGTGCACTTTTAAGTTTTTGAGGTACTTTTGCGGGTCACCTATATTCTCCGAAGTACTTTTGCGGGTCACTTTGGGACGCGGCCGGGCGTCCACAGCAGCAAGCAGCTCCAGGCGCGCAGGCGTCCACGCCTCCGCGAGCGGTTCTCTGATCCATGCTCGGACAACCAGCCTCCAGGCACCAGTATAAAATGGTAGCAAGCCTTGTTCTGTTTTATCACACCTTCCAGCACATATCAAGCCAGCCAGCCAGCCGCCCCATTGGCCAAGCGAGGTTGGCGAGTAGTCTGCCCTGCAGCAATGGACAACCAGGGAGAGCTGCCTAATCACCCGGTGCAGCACATCGGCCACGCCGACGTCCCCGCAGGTCGCCGCGGCCACCACCTCCTCGATGCGGCGCGTGCGCTCATGCTGCTAGGAGCAGTCGCCGCCGTCTCAGCCATGGGCAACCCCGACACTGACGCTGCGCGTGTGTTCCTTGTCCTCGGTTTCGTCACCTGGCTGCTCGGCGTGTGCCTCCTTTCGTTGGTGCCGGTGGCAGGTCGGTTCCCACAGGCTGATGCGTTGGCCGGCGCTGCCGTAGCCATCGCAAGAGCTGTTCTCGGGAACCTGTTCACCCCATGGAACTAGCTCCCATCCGTCTCGCGCGCGGGTAGCGAGCAGCCTGGGGGTATTTTTCTTTGCATCCTACTACCATAGTAGTACCATGGCTCCCACCCTATATGTAACTATGTTCCAATCATGTATTACCATAGCCGGGGGTATTAACTTTGCAAAAGATATGTAACAACAGAAACTCTCTTGCTGCTACACAGAGCAAAAGCCAGAATTGTTCCCCTTTTAGAATCATGGTTAAACTCCTTTATGTAATGCTTTGGATTTTCTTTCTCTCCTTTTCGGTTCCTGAACCCTTTAGCTTCCTTTGCCTTTTTGTACTTATCTCTTGTTTTGTAACTTGTACTTTGGTTTCAATAAATTTTCAGTAGGAGCCTCTGGCTCCTCCTGTTTCATAAAAAAATGTATTATCTTGATTAAACTTGTCGCTATATAAAAAGCATGTATAGGCTGAGATAAGACAGCAAGAAATCCTTCTAACGGATCAAGGACCCAAGTGAAGGGCAAGCGGGGCTGAAATGGTAAACCATGTTTCAGTGGGCCGGATTGGGTCTGGGTGTGTAATGCGTGCGAGTGTGTAGCAAAGGTCCATCAGCCATGAACGGCTTGACGGGAGAGGGATTAAACTTTCTCGATGACATGAGACAGCGGCCCCGCTCTCCAAAGACTCCATAGTATTCCATTGGTTCTCATCGTTTTAGGTTTATTCTAAACTAAATTTTTCTGAATTTGATTAATAAAATGGACGCATCTAACACACGGCCGTCTTCTATCTCTCGCCAGATCCTTGTCCTTGTCTTTCTTCCTCTTCGCCGGCGCCTTCTCCCTCTCCGGCGACCCTCGCCCCCGCTGCAGCCCACCGCCTCGCCGCAGCGAGCGAGGTAAGTTTCGTCCGAGCTCCGTGAAGCTCCGGCAAAACCCTACCTCGCCCAAGGCGCCACCTTCTTCCCCTCCCCTCCTCCCATGCTGCCGCCGCTGCCATGGCGCCCCCGCCCCGACCTGGCCTAGCCGCCTCCACCGCCGTCAGGGTCCCTAAACCGCTCATCGGCCTCCCCACTACTTGGCCGGCCTTCCTTCCCCAAACCCCTTTCCTTCTAAGGGCACTGGAGTTTGGAAAGATGAGAGGGAGTGCTCGTCGGAACCCTAACGAGCAGATCCCAGAGGAGGAGGAGGAGGCCTACCTAGCCGCCACTGCCGCCGGAGGGGGAGAGAGAGGAGCCGCGTGGGGAGGAGGTGGGGCGCAGGTGCATGGAGAGGAGGTCACCAGGCGACGGGGGGAGAGAGAGAGGCCCAATCAGTCCAGTCTAGGTGAGGCCCGGTCAGGCGTTAGCAGGAGAGCAGGCCTGTGTAAATTAAAAGAAGCCCGTCCTAATTTGCCGACCAGACCCATCAACGTTGGAGCGTGACACACCAATATGCAATGGCTCTGCTCATAAAAAAAAACAATATGCAATGGCGAATCCTTCAATCAAAAAAAAAATGCAATGGCGAACTGGGGAGAGGTATTCATTGCAGAACTCAATTGTCCACGCACTTTCTATTTGTAGGCTCCCAAAGTGACGATCCGCATAACCCAAAGTGAATCGTACGAGTCCAAACTATGAGTCTATTTGGTTGAGTTATGAACTGTAACCTTGAAAATAAGTTATGTGAGCCATATGCTGTGAAAAAAACTACGGTTGAAACAAGTATATATAAATCCTACCCCTCACTATTTTTATACTGGAGCCTGGAGGCTAGTTGTCCGCGCGCGGAGGTGTGGACACGCCTGCGCCTGGAGCTGCCTGCTGCCGTGGACGCCCCGGCCCTGTCGTTTTGGTTATTGGCGCACCCGAAGTGACCCGCAAAAAGGTGCACAGTTTACTCTAACAGCGATACAAAAATGATCGCAAATGTGCACGCGCTTTATAGGCTTCCAAAGTGATCCGCAAAACACAAATGTTCGCACACTCAGGGCGTCCCTAACAGGCCCCTAAATCGCTAGTAGGTAACATCTGACATCACCACGTCCGCTGTCGTTCTCATAGTACTGTTGAGACGCCCTTAGTGGATTCTAAAGCAATCCGGAGAACCCAAATGTCCACGCACACTACGCGGCCAAAGTGAACTACACACCCAAAGTGAATCGCAGGTGTTGAAAAGTGGTGGGCAGAGCATGAACTGGACAACTTCGCAGGCGTACCATTAGCATTGGCAGGAGCCACATGGCCAAATCCGAAAACCTAGAATAAAGCCTGGCCAAGTTTATTTGGTCTGTGACCGCAAGGAATATTTGCCATGCATCTAATGACTCTCAAAAACACCATTAGAATACTTGAAGAATACGCAATTAGAAATGCTCCTGAATGCCACACAAACATACAAGGAGGAGGATGATGTGGAAACTAGCTAATTTGATCTACAAAGATGTTTATAAGCTATGAATTATGCATGCGCTTTTGGTGATAGCACGTCTTTTGACACCGTATTGGAAACTAATAAATATATGAAATGTCCTTCTCTCCACCTTGGAACCAACTATCCTAAGAAGACAAGTGGCCTCCATCCAATACCATGCACGCGAGATGGAACGAGAGCTAGTTCCATGGGGGCGAACAGGTAACCGAGGACCGCGCTGGCGTTGGCGATGGCAGTGCCGGCGAACGCATCAGCTTGCGGGAACCGGCCTGCCACTGGCACCAACGAAGAAAGGAGGCAGCGCCGAGCAGCCAGGTGACAAAGCCGAGCAAGACCCGCGCGGCGTCAGCGTCAGGGTTGCCCACCGTCTCGAGTCTCTCGACTCACTATGCCAGAAAAGCTTATCGGTGACGCCTCGATTAGTGACTCAGAAAAGAAACGCGTCACTATAAGAATATTAGTGACGCGTATGAACGATACGCGTCACTGATTAGTTGTTGCCCATGCTCTAGGAACAATACGCGTCATTAATAACAATATATCAGTGACTCTTGCAAAGGAAACGCGTCACTGATAAAATTTGTGACGCGTATTACCCAGACGCGTCACAGATATATAGCCCTATTGGTGACGCGGGTGAACAAGACGTGTCACAGATAAGAAAAGTGACGTGTGTAAGCTATACACGTCTGTGGCCCTTTATTTCGGACCCGAAAAAAATATGAACTCCCGTTAACTACGAGCTCGCGTCCGTAACTCCGTGGCACCTCCTCACCTCCCGTATGCCTGAGTCCCTTCCTCTCCTCTTCTCTGCTCTCCTCTTCTCTCCCGCTAGGGTTAGCCACCGTCATCAACGCCGCCGCCGCCGTCTGTCATCAACTCGCCGCTGCAGCCCCATGCCGACGTGCCTCCCCTCTTCAACCCCCAGGCGATTCTCCCCTCACCAATTGGCACAGGAGGCTTGCTCTGACGGCTGCGAGGCCCCCGCGCCGGAGGGCTGTGACGCGGTGCGCCTCTCCTCCTCGACCCCCGGGCGACTCTCCCTCACCAATCCGGCGTCCACACGACCTCCTCCTTCAGTCCACTCCAAGGTGAGTCCCAACCATAACTTACCTCCGGTTCCCGTGACATTCGATTTGGGCAGCTAGGGTTCTATAAACTGGTTGGATATGGTTAGATTGGGTTGTAAATATCCAATTTTATATCCAATGGGTGTTGAAATCTGGGAGAGGTAAGTTTTTTTGTTCTTCTTAGGATGTTCAAGTTTTCTTTCATTATGGCATGTTTTTAGTAGCCTTCTGTGACAAACTAAGGTATTGCGTTCTGTAATAATGTTGCATTGCTGCTGGCCTGCTGCATAGTTTGTTATGGCCCGATTGCCTGACCGATCGATGCACCTTGATTTAGAATGGTTTGCGGTTGCTGGACTGATAGGAGGAAGCAGGAAGTGTCCCTGTAGTTGCAGATCGAAGCTTTACGTGTGCACATGTGCTGCTTTAATTTCTGAGTTTGGTAAGATTTGATGTAGGCACTAGTGTCAACCCGACAAGAATTGCAATGGCTTGACCTGCACAAGCTCACGAAGGTGAAGAACCCTGTTTTTTCCCCAGAACTGTTGCCATTCTTTGTGCGCTAGCAGATGTGTAGCTCTATTACTATTTTTTCAAGTGAATTGTTACATTCCTGAAACCATTCGTGGATTAGTAGTTCAAATAATAAAATGCATAACACTCCATTTAGTTGGTCTTGCTCTGAATTTATTTTGTGTTAGTGCTTCAATACATGATGCAACATGTAGTCTTGGAAGATTGCTTTGCACTGGATGCTTAATAGTAGTTGGATACTGTTAGGATTAAGTCATTGCTTTTAGTTGCTCTATACCTGGACTGAAGCCTTAGTAGCTTAATGTTAGATCTGATATTAAACATGTACTGAAGCCTAATTGATTAGACATAACTAGGAAAAAACAGGTACCGGATACATGAATAGCACATAATTTTACAGCCTTCCAATTCGTGTTAGTAACCAGTCAGTACTACAAAAGTACCTCTTATAATGAAATTGGCACCTTAGAACAGGACTATATAAATTCACATGTCAATTACTGATCTGTTGTTGCTCAGCTGCAAATCGTACAAGCTAGAATTTCAGATCAGGAACAATTTATCTCCTGATTTGTTGTTTTAGCTAGCTGATTTGATTCGCATATGAGTTGAATCTTCAGGTTGTGCTATCTATTTGGAATATGAGGTCACACCGCGCAGCTCATACCTGCCACCATTTACTGTGAACTACACTGTGTATTCATAGCCCATTGAATTTTTTTGGGTGCACAAAAAACATTTTCTTCTCTCAAATAATAGTCCCTCCAGCATTATATCACAAAAAAGCTCTTTTCAGGAGTATTATTACAGCATGATTGCCCTCATATAGTTTTCACAAATATCTAAACTGAGAAGGTGATATCATTCCCTTCGATTTTTCTATTTGGATTATTCTCATTGAGTTCTCCTTCAGATATATAGATGATTCATGCTTAACTACTATGCATGCTTTCTGTACTGACATTTACACCTGAAGCTTCACTATTGTATTCCAGACAAAACTTTGTTTCTTGTTAATGTACCAGTATCTATGTGGACTGCAGGTGTTGAAGTCCTGTTCTTTCATGATTTGAGAAATGGATGTTTTTTAGTCTCAGTCCCTACACGTTTAGTTACATGAGTACATAGAACAATTTAATTATTGTTGAATTACTTTAGGATGTGAACACTAATCAATGGTTTTTTTTCTGATTGAGGCTTCACAGGGAGTCATGATGAGGCTGCAGTGAATGTGTTCGATAAAATGAGCACAAGGTATTTTCTTCTTTTTTCCTCCTTTTTCCTTTACAGATCCCATCTCTATTGTTGCTACAGATTACCTGCATTTACTTTTAGTGTTGAATAAGTTACTAAATATTGTGTTCCAAAATTTATTTTGATAAATGCCCTGCAAATGCAACATGTGTTCTCATTAGCGATGATGGGTTCTTATATACTACATTTCAACATCAGGATTCTGCTCTTATTGCGTTTCGAACACCTTATGTAGTTGCCATCAGCATTTACTTAGGATGCTCCATAGTCCACACTGTTCAGTCTCATCTATATTTATTCTGATACTATTTGTGGTGCCATTGATGGTGTTATCCTTGGACGCTGTCTTCATCTAAACCTTTGACAACTTTGATATCATAATTTCATATGCCTTCATCTTTGGGGTACCTGTTTACTATTAAGTTTCAGCTGTTCAAATAGGTGAATAAAGTCTAATGCAAACTCATTGTCCCTGTATTTCATCCTACAAGCAATATATGGTAAATTGTTCTCTCTGATTGTTTCTAGATATGTAAATTCTCTCATTTTTGTACCTTGTAAATAATGGCCCATGGCTGATACACATTTTGTAGTATAACTTGTATCTAAAAAGTTTGTAAAGAATTGATTGCTGAAATCATGGAACATGTCTGATAGGACCATTATTTATAGGATCATCCTATATGTATATAGGATCATTGTAGCTTTTTTTTGTTTTTCTGAAATAGTTATCAGTGACGCATATTGGGTACACGCGTCACCGATAGAGGGTTATCAGTGACGCGTATTGGGTACACGCGTCACCAATAGAAGGTTATCAGTGACGCGTCTTGGGTACACGCGTCACCGATAGAGGGTTATCAGTGACACGTATTGGGTACACGCGTCACTGATTTTCCCTTATCACAGACGCAAGAATAGTGACGTGTTTTTTCCGCGTCACTGATGACTGTCTAGATGCGTCACTGATAAGCTTTTTTTTGGCATAATGACTGCTCCTAGCAGCATGTGTGCGAGCGGCGTCGAGGAGATGGAAATGGTCCAGTGGCCTGGCCGGCTGGCACGTCAGCCTGCCCCTGTAGTCCTGCTAATATACTCCCACCATCTGTAAGCATACTTTACCCAGCAAAAGTTGATGTGATTCATCTGCTTGTGGCACGCACTCTATGAAAAAATACTCCCACCATCCCAAATTATTAGGGAATCCAACTTTGTTGGAGAGTTAAAGCATCTCCAGTTTGACCAAATTTATATAATAAAATAATAATATTTGTGATAACAAATAAATATCATTAGATTCTTTATTAATTATATTTCTATAATATACCTATTTGATGTCATAAATCTTTATAGTTCTCTTATAATTTTTGTCAAATTTGAGATGCTTTGACTCTCCAATAAAGTTGAAATGACTTATAACATGGAATGAAGAGAGTATTAATTCTTTAACGGAAATGCTATGGTGAGGACGTCCGACCATCCAGACACTCCCGCTGGTGGACCGCAATGCCTGCCCAACAGCCCAATAGTTGTAGCCTCTCGTCCACTCACCCCCTTACCGTAGCTTCATGTCTCCATTCTCTAGAAAAAATCACCGCACAGCCGCGCCGCCTCAGCGTTCTCCACGGTGGCCAGGGGCCCAACGGCCAGCATCTCCACCGTATCCGAGCGCGGCCGCCCACCTTCCTCCCTCTCCACACGCCTCTCGGCCGCCCGCCTTCCTCCCTCTCCACCGCGTCTCCGGCCTACCTCGGCCTTCTCCAACTCGTCGGCCGCCTTCTCCACTAGAGCAGTGACAGCTCGCGCCACACCCACCACGACCTTCTCTAACCCTGGGCACGAAAAACCAAATTCCTGAAACCGAACCGAACTACCCGAGAACCGAACCGAACTTCCCGAACCGATCGGTTTTGGTTCCTAGTTCGGTTCCTGTTTCTGAGTACCCGAAATACCCGACTACCGAACCAAAATTCCCGAACCGAACCGAAGTACCCGAAGTACTCGAATTTGCACAATCCTAGTTATATATTATATTCAAAGCTGCACAATCTTACTTGTTTTACTTTACAAGACTTCTTTCAAGAGAAAGTGATGTCATGGAGATGTTTGTGGACTGTGTGGTATGTGCCTATGTGGAGCCGTGGTGGACGCCCATTGAGGCTTATCGTTAAGTTTGTTGCTTGTTGAATGTTGTTTGTTTGCATTGGAGACTCTTATACTGCTTTAAGCTTCATATTCTCCCCGTTATGTGCATGAAAATGAGGCGAAATGCTATCGAAATTTACATTTGAATGAGTTATTTTTTATTTTTCATTTTTTCGGTTCCATTCGGGAATACCCGAAACCGAACCGAATTACCCGATCCCGAAACCGAATTACCCGAAACCGAACTAGGAACCGATCGGTTCCAATTCCTTGGTACCCGAATACCCAAGGAACCGAACCGATCGGTTTCGGGTACCCGAATGCCCAAGGTGAACCTTCTCCACAAGAGCGGCGATAGCTCACGCCAACACGAGATCAGGAGCGCCACCATCCAACGCCATTCTCCCCATCCACATCACCCGTCGCAGAAGGGGAAGCAGGGGAGGCCTATGCCCGCGCCCCCATCCACCTTGCGCCATCGGCAAGAAGGGGAGGCCTACGCCACTACAGTTCCCCACCATGTAGGCCATAGACACCAGCACTGTGTTTCAAGTGTTTTAAGGCGTCAAACATGTTGCAAGTCTATGTTTCAAATGTTTCAGTTGTTTGAGATGTATGTTTCAAGTGTTTTGTATGGATGTTGCAAAAGTAGATCGGGACGTTGCATATGTGGCAATGGTTGTACTTGTATATTCTAAGCGTCTGTTTTCAATGTTTCATCTATTTTCAGACTTATGTTGTAAGTGTGTTTACGTGGATGTTGCATATGTTTTGACACATGTTGCAAGTGTTTTATCTAGATGTTGTGTAATGTTTGCAATGGTTTTAAGTGTTTTTTGATGTTTTTGCAAGTATTTCAGGCCCATGTTTCAAGTGTTTCATCTGTGTTCTTTCGTATGTTACAAGTGTTGCATCTGAATGTTTTTAAAAGTAGATCAGGGTGTTACATGGGATGCACGTGGGAAGTGGGAGGGGGCGCGAGCGGTCCCTTGTGCGTAATCTAGCGGCGTGGGCGACGTCCGTGCCAGTGCAGGCCTGCTGTTGGGGCGCTCGCTCGCTTGCTGTGCGGGCACCGTCCGACGCTAGCGCCCCCTATCAGACGTCCGGGCGCTAGGAAGTCCATTATTTTAAAACGAATCAAACATGAGAGAAGCTAACTATACTTCCTTCGTTCTTTTTACATGTTACATTGGGTTTGCTCTAAATCAAACATTACTATATTTGACCGTCTATTTCAAAAAAATCCTTATAGTTTTATAACCTATGAATTATATAATATGAAAGTAGGAGTATTTTTCACTGTGAATCTAAAAAGATAAATCTTATGTCATGGATTTATATATTTTTAAAAATTGATGGTCAAAGACATAAATGTTTGACCCTGGAAAAACCTAATATGACATGTAAATAAAAATAGAGGGATTATTAAAAAGAAGAAAACCTAGATTGGATAATACAACAAAGCTACAACATAACCAGATACTAATAACACTTATATAGAGTATTATTACATAACACGGCGGGCATAATAGTACATGCTTCGGAAGAGAGTGATCTGGGAGAGACAGGGTACTATGGGGAACAAAGAAAGATAAATATGTACCAGCGCCGGTCCTAGGATTTTGAGGGGCCTCTGGCGAACTCGTCGCGACGGCCCCTCTAGACCATAAAATCTTATAATATATAGGCTAATTTTACTTGTAAAGGGAAAGCAAACTCAATTATATATTTTTAATTTAACATGTCTAATAATTATCAAAAGCCAGAAACAATGTAGACTAAAAAAGCAATATATTTGTACTTCTAGAACTAATATGATTACCTTAAAGAAGAATAGAACTCCATCGTATTCATTGCTTCTCATAAAAAGATACTTCTTCGAGCATTTGTTGATGCAAAATCATCGAGGACGGTATTGAGATCAATAGTGTTCAAGATATCCTTCTCGAGGGTGCACATAGCCAAGCCATTTAATCTTTCTTATGACATAGTTGATCTCAAATACTTTTTCAACAACTTTAATTTTGAGAAACTTCTTTCAGCCGAAGCTACTGTCACAGGTACAGTTAAGAGAATTCGATAGGCAACTGAAACATTTGGATAGCAAGTTGCATCCATAACAAACTTCAGAATCTCAGGCGCTGACATCAAAGAATCTGGCAAAGTCACTTGCAACACCTTTAATTCTGAAAAAAAAAATCATTGATCTTAATGGATTATCATGAGAAAATTTATCCACAAAAATCTTGCAGTGCACCCAAAGATCAACTTCATCCAAGGATTTCAAATTTTCTGAGTTGAACAAGAACCCAAAAACATTATCAAATGTTGTCATCTGCTCAAATCTACTAGTCAATGAAGCAAGTGCAGAATCAATCATAACTAGGAAGTACTCTCTTCTAAAGGAGTCCACAATAAACTGTTGTATTTCGTCGTCTTCATCTTGTTCATCAAAATGTTTTTTCTGTTTCGTTGATGTTTTGTAGAAAATATTGGCTCTATATCCAATTTAGATGCAATGTTTTTTGCTGTATCCATACTAGAAGTGAAACCTTCATCTCTATACTTCTTAAAATATGATATGACACCTTCAATGTGTTTGAGAGTAGCACCTACACTCATAATTCTAGATTGTAACTTCTTGCTAACCTTATTTATAGAGAATAAAACTTGTCATTTATCCCTCAGAAAGCCAAATTATGTTTAGCAAGAAACTTGACAGCAGAAACTATTCTTACTAAAACTTATCTCCAACGCTCTCTCTCCTTTGCAATTTCCTGTTGCCAATCATCATCAGTTGTTTTATTTTTGTTCAACCTCAGCCTAAGTTTATTCCAAGTATTCGTGTTTGTTATATGCTCAACACTATTCTCATGTTGCTTGAGTCTAAAACTAAGATGTTTCCAATCCCTCAATTCATCATGTGCTAGCAAATTTTTGTTCTGATTTGATTTGAACAATTAACTCCGCCTATGTTGACTGGAAGACTTTCTTAAGTCGTCTCAACATAGCCGGTCCCAAGCCCGGGTAAAGGAGGAGGGTGTGTTAAGGTTTGGCGAACCAACAGTAAAAAAACAGCCACTCTCATGGATTTGAAACCCACAAGAGATTCATTGGGGCATAACCCTCTTAGCAACGCGCTACATCGGAACCCGGGTGTGGTGTTAAATGGGCAAGGGCCGGGTCGTCATCCCCTTAGTGGCGCGTCGTATCGTGACCTGGGTACGATGAAAAATGAGCAAGGGTCGGGTCGTCGCAACCTTAGTGGCGTGCTACATCTACGCCCGGGTGTAGTGAAAAATGAGCAAGGGTCTTCGCACTTCCCTCGACGGGTGCGAAGGGTAAGGAAGCTAGCCGAGCCAACTAGGATTCGTCTAGGTAGCTGGAACGTAGGGTCCCTAACGGATAAGCTAAGAGAGCTAGTCGATGCAGCAATTAGAAGGCGTGTAAATATTCTATGCGTTCAGGAGACCAAATGGAAGGGCCAGAAGGCGAAGGAGGTGGAGGATACTGGCTTCAAACTTTGGTACATAGGGACAACATCGGGTAGGAATGGTGTAGGCATCTTGATCGATAGGAGCCTTAAGGATGGAGTCGTTGATGTTAGGAGGCAAGGCGACCGGATTATCTTGGTCAAGCTGGTAGTTGGAGATTCGGCTCTAAATGTGATCAGTGCATATGCCCCTCAGGTAGGTCTTAACGAGGGCACCAAGAGGCAGTTTTGGGAAGATCTTGATAGCATGGTTAGTACCGTGCCTATCGGCGAGAAACTCTTTATAGGAGGAGACCTCAACGGCCATATTGGTGCGACTAATGTAGGTTTTGAGCGGGTGCACGGGGGGTTCGGGTATGGTAGTAGGAATCAAGAGGGGGAGGATGTTTTGAACTTCGCGCTGGCCTATGACTTGTTGATAGCGAACACCCTCTTTAGGAAGAGGGAATGTCATCTAGTAACCTTTCGTAGTGGACAACACTCTAGCCAGATCGACTTTATCCTTGCAAGGAGGGAGGATAGACGTGCTTACTTTGATTGTAAGGTGTTACCTGGGGAGTGTGTTGTCCCTCAACATAAGCTTGTGATGGCGGACTTTCGCTTTCGAGTACGTGTCCACTAGGACAAACGGGCCAAGATTGCGAGAACGAAGTGGTGGAATCTTAGAGGGGAAGCAGCGCAAACGTTTAAGGAGAGGATGCTAGACGAGGGGCCTTGGGAAGAAGGAGAAGATGCCGACGACATGTGGCTAAAGATGGCAACATGTGTCCAAAAGGTGGTTTCGGAAGTGTTTGGCGTGAGTAGGGGAGACAAACGGGAAGCGAAAGACACATGGTGGTGGAATGACGAGGTGCAAAGGGCTATTAGGGAGAAGAAGGAGTGTTTCAAGTGTCTCCACCATGACAAGAGTGCAGCTAACATCGAGAGATATAAAATAGCGAAGAGGGTTGCAAAGCGAGCTGTGAGTGTAGCAAAACGTCAGGCGTATGATGGCCTTTATCAGCGGCTAGGCATAAAGGAAGGGGAGAAGGACATTTATAGGATGGCTAGAATCCGCGAGAGGAAGACAAGAGACATCAACCAAATAAAATGCATCAAGGATGGGACAGATCGACTTCTGGTGAAGGATGAGGAGATCAAGGACAGATGGAGAGAGTACTTCGACAAGCTGCTTAATGGGGAGAATGAGGGTCCTACCCTTGAGTTGGACGACTCATTTGACGATACTAACAGAAGCTTTGTGAGGAGAATTCAGGAGGCAGAGATCGGAGAGGCTTTGAAGAGGATGAAGGGAGGTAAAGCGATGGGCCCTGATGGTATCCCCATTGAGGTGTGGAGATACCTAGGCGCCAAAGCGATAGTATGGTTAACTAAGCTTTTTAACCTTATTTTTCGGTCTAACAAGATGCCTGAAGAATGGAGGAGAAGTATATTAGTACCTATCTTCAAGAACAAGGGAGATGTTCAAAGTTGTACTAACTACCGTGGGATTAAATTGATGAGCCATATGATGAAGCTCTGGGAGAGGGTTATCGAGCATCGCCTAAGGAGAGTGACACATGTGACCCAAAATCAATTTAGGTTCATGCCTGGTAGGTCGACCATGGAGGCGATTTTCTTATTACGATAATTGATGGAGAGATATAGGGAGCAGAAGAAGGACTTGCACATGGTCTTTATTGACCTCGAGAAGGCATATGACAAAGTGCCGAGAAATGTCATGTGGTGGGCCTTGGAAAAGCACAAAGTCCCAACTAAGTACGTTACCCTCATCAAGGATATGTACAGGGATGTGGTGACGTTTGTCCGAACATGTGATGGCGACACCAGTGACTTTCCAATTAAAATAGGACTGCATCAGGGGTCAGCTTTGAGTCCTTATTTATTTGCTTTGGTGATGGATGAGGTCACAAGGGACATACAAGGTGGTATCCCTTGGTGTATGCTCTTTGCTGATGATGTGGTGCTAGTTGACGACAGTAGGGCAGGGGTTAATAGGAAGTTAGAACTATGGAGGCAAATATTAGAGTCGAAAGGGTTCAGACTTAGTAGGACTAAGACCGAGTACATGAGGTGTGATTTCAGCGCGACTAGGCATGAGGAGGGAGACGTTAGCCTCGATGGGCAAGTGGTGGCCAAGAAGGATACTTTTTGGTATTTAGGGTCGATGCTACAAAAGGACGGAGACATTGATGAAGATGTTAGGCATAGAATT
Source organism: Saccharum hybrid cultivar R570 (assembly GCA_038087645.1). Lineage (NCBI taxonomy): Eukaryota > Viridiplantae > Streptophyta > Magnoliopsida > Poales > Poaceae > Saccharum > Saccharum hybrid cultivar. Next base: position 1,008,806 of record JAQSUU010000296.1, read on the forward strand.
TCAGCCGGCTGGTTGAAATGGCGTCAAGCTTCTGGCGTCCTCTGTGACAAAAGGGTGCCTCAGAAGCTGAAAGGTAAGTTCTATAGGACGTCGATTCGTCCGGCGATGTTATACGGTGCTGAGTGTTGGCCTACAAAAAGGCGACATGTCCAGCAATTGAGTGTAGCAGAGATGCGTATGTTGCGTTGGTGTTGTGGGCACACAAGAAGGGATAGAGTCCAGAACGACGATATTCAGGATAGGGTTGGGGTGGCCCCAATTGAGGAGAAATTGATTCAACATCGGTTGAGATGGTTTGGATATGTCCAACGGAGGCCTCCTGAGGCGCCGGTGCGTAGTGGAGTTCTAAAGCGGACCGATAATGTAAAGAGCGGTAGAGGTCGACCTAAGCTAACTTGGGACGAGTCCGTTAAGAGAGATCTTAAGGAGTGGAATATCCCCAAGGATTTAGCTATGGATAGGAGCGCTTGGAGATTGGCAATCAACGTGCCTGAACCGTGACCTTTTTTTGTCTTGTGCACTTTTTGTCCCTTTATGTGTCTCCCTGTTTTCTCGTCTCTTTTGGGTTTCATCTCTAGCCTACCCCAACTTGCTTGGGACAAAAGGCTATGTTGTTGTTGTTGTTGTTGTAGTATTTGATTTGAATAATTTACAGCAAAAACAAAAAACTTTGTCCACATGTTTAGAGTAAACCAACCATTTTCTATCAACCACCTCACCATTGCTTAACTTTCTGGAGTAGTAAGCATATGAGAAACGTCTATTGAGAGCATCTACAGGAAACTCAAGATTCAATTCTCTCACCGGCCATTTCTCAATCAAAATATCTCAACCCTTATTATCAAGATTCTCCCAAGTTCTAGGATCAAAGACATCATGAATAGAAGCTTGTTGCACTTGCACATCATCAATTGAATTTTCAGGTTGCGAGGAAGGCTGTAAATTTTCATTCTATGTAGCATCAACTTGTTCACTTAAATTATCATTAACTTGTTGTTGCTCTTCTTCAATATTAGGTGCATCTACAGGGTTGTCATCAGGCACAACACTACTTGAAGGTGAAAAAAACTTATGTATAGCACCTTGTTGTGATTGAACAAACTGATCTTGTTGTCGTTTTCTTTTTCTTTTTCTTTTCGCACACCCTGACAAATGTTTCTTAGGTAACATTCTAAAATTCTAACAACCTAGATTAGAAGAAAAACACGACTATATAAGTACAAAGTACTAGAAGTCAAGAATACTATAGAAATAATTAATTTGGATTATAAAATTAACAAGAAAAAAAATACCTAGGCGCCTAGGGCCTGGACAGTTTGGAGATGAACTGCCTGATCGTCGCCGTCGTGGTCTTGTGGATCCCTGCCTGGTCTGGTCGCCGGCTCGCCGCCGTCACGTTGGGAACTCGGGCGTTGGTGACTCGCCGTTGCGATCTCGCGTCTGGCGTCTCGCATCGCAATTGGCAAGTCACGATGTGGGGCGTGTGGCAGCGGCACTACAGCGCGGCTCCTCGTCTCCTGGAAAAGAGACCGACGCTGATCTTCTTGTCTCCTTGGGCCAGCCTCCTGGGAAAGAAAGAGCCAAAGAGGCTGTCGTTAGTTTGCTGATGGGCCTCCTAGCTTCTCGATCTTCTCATTAAAAGCACACTAAAACGTACCACCACAGCCTGCTCACTGCCCATGCGCGCAGATGGTGGAAGACCGGAGCTAGCTAGTTCCATGGGATGAAGAATGGACGGCGCCGGCGCCCCGGCGGTGGCAATGGCAGCGCCGATCAAATGATCAGCTTCTGGGAACCGACCTGCCAACAATGGCACCAAGGAAAGGAGGCAGACGCCGAGCAGCCAGGTGACGAAAGCGAGGAAGACCCACGCGGCGTCATCAGCATCGGGGTTGCAGTTGCACACGGTTGAGGTTGAGATGGCAGCGGCTGCTCCTAGCAGCATCAGCACACGTGCGGCGTGGAGGAGGTTGTCGCGATGGCCTGCTTGCACGTTGTCGTGCCCGATGTGCTGCGGCATCGCCGAGTGATCAGGCCGCTCTCCTTGGTTTGCCATTGGTGCGGGGGGCCCGCGACCCGGTTCCCCTCTCGCGCCCGCTTACCTGACTGAACCTTTACTCCTTTAGGCCTACGGGGCGGTCGCTGTGGTGTGGCTGGATATGTGTTTTGGGCTTCTGGCAGGTGTGGCAATAAAAGAAGGCTTCAAATCATTTTTAGGGCATGTTTGGAACACGGGATTTTTACAGAAAAACACAAAGGAATAGAAATATTTTCATGCAATCCAAACAGGGCCTTTTTTTATAAGATCCAAACAGGCCTTACTAGGAGAAGGGGTGGGGGCGTGACGTTGCGTCCGTCCGGACCGGAGACCGGTCGCGCTTAAATCCGGAGTATTGGGCCCGGCCGGGGGTGACGACGCGAGAGCACGACGACTCTGCTGCAACATGGATGCAACTCGTCACGTAGCCGCTGCCATCGTGGTGGGAATGGGAAAGTTTAGAGTTTGTTTGCATTCAGGTAACAAAATGTTCTTGCGGTCATTTCTTGGCAGCATCTGCACGGCGGACACTACTACAAAAAAAAAATCTTTTACGTGACACTTGGAAATTATTTACCGTGGCGGGCAGCACTGAAAACCGCCACGGTTAATGCTTCGATTAACCATGTCGAACATTTTTCATTAACTGAGGCGGTTAAAAATGTCTACCTCGGTTAATCATTTACGAAGGCGGTTAAGTATATGGCGTCTGCCTCCAAAAATCAAGCCCAACCCACAACTAGCCAGCAACCCACTACCAGCCTCACCTATATAATAAAAGCTAACCCTAACCCACCCTCTCCCTCACTCCACTCTCCATCCCGCACAAGCCGCCTCCACTTCATCTCCCTCTCACTACAGCGCCGGCGATGGCCCTCCTCACCACCGCGACGGCCATGGAGCGGGGAGGTTCAAGGCGGCGCACGGGATGGCCGCACGCGGGGGGACTACCATGGCGCAGGGAGGACGGCCCTCCTCCCCGGCGGCGCAAATTCGGTGGGGAGGACAACTCCGGCCGCGGATCTGGCCCGCTGGCGGTGGATCCGGCTGTGCCCCGGCCTCCTTCCCTCCCTCCTCCACGGCGGCGTAGATCCGGCGGTGGATCTGGCCTCCCGGCGACGGATTCGCCTGCGCCCCGGCCTCGTCCCCTCCCTCCTCCACGGCAGTGCAGATCCGGCAGGGAGGACTCCTCCGGCCGCGGATCCAGCTGTGCCCTGGCCTCCTTCCCTCCCTCCTCCACGGCGGCGCGGATCCAGCAGGGAGGATGCCTCCGACGGTGGATCTGGCCTTCCCGGCGGCGGATCCGCCTGCGCCCCGGCATCCTCCCCTCCCTCCTCCGCGGCGGCACAGATCCGGGCGGCGTCGGCGAGCGGCGAGATCCAGCGGCCATGGATGAGCTCGGCGGGCCCGTTAGGGGCTTGCTGGCCTCGTCCGTGGGTTTTGTTTTTTTATTTTTTTACTCGATTAACCGTGGCAGGCAGCAAAACGTCGCAGTAAATTGGTCATTTACGGTGACCTTTGGTCTGTGGTGGTTGGAAAAACCGCCACCGTTAATCAATTCTGCTCGTCACGGTAAAGTTTTACGTAGCAGTGGGACCTAATTCGCTGTAGTTTGATTGAGGTACGAACTTACGGTGACCTTTGGTCTGTGGCAGTTGGAAAAACCGCCACCGTTAATCGATTTTGCCAGCCACAGTAAAGTTTTGTGTAGTATTGGGACCTAATTCGCTGTAGTTTGATTGAGGTACGAACAACAAGTGGACACGGGAAATACGATGAATGGAAGGCCAGTCCAACGCCAAAATAGGATAGTGACTGGCCAGCCAATAGGGAGGCGGCGTCTCAGGTCTCACGCTCGAACGTTGATGGGTCTTGTGGGAAAATTATTATGGGCCTCAATTTACACAGGCCTGCTCCCCTGCTAACACCTGACCGAGCCTCACCTAGCCTAGACTGATTGGGCCGGAAAATCTGAAGCTTATGTCTAAATTATTGGGCCCAGCATATACTATAGCGGTACACAGCCCGTTTTAACATTAACACGCACAGGGTACAGCAATTTCATCACTCACGCAATCACGCTACAAGTTTAATAACCCAGGGACCAACATATATATATATATATATATATATATATATATATATATATATATATATATATATATATATATATATATATATATATATATATATATATATATAGTAGGGGCGTGTTCTTTTCTCCAGTCCTAGGACTTGAGACTAAAACAGAAACTAAAATAATGTTTGTTTTCAGGGACTAAAAGGAATTAAAGGGCATTAAAGCTGCTGAACAAAGACCAAAATACCCCTCCCTTCTATTATTTTTCTGTCTCCTTTCTCTGGTCCGCCAATGCCGAGGTGGGGGGCGCACTAGCGTGGGGCACGACCGACGTGGGGTGCGACCGGCGTGGGGCGCACCGGCGTGGGGGTGGCGGATCTAGGAGGCCGACGCGGCACATCGAGCAACGTGGGGCGAGGCAGCGCATCGGGCGCAGGGAGGAGAGAGACTGCGAGGGAGGAGAGAGAGGGAGGGGTATCGGCTATAAAGTTGGTCCATTAGTCCCAATTAGCAGTCCCCAAGGGACTACATTGTAGTCCCTAGTCCCTGTTTTAGTCCCTGGTGTTTGGTTCAAAAGGACTAACTGGGACTAAAATTTACTCTTTAGTCCCTTCTCTCATGGAAAAGAACACGCCTTAGATAAATGCCCGTGCGTTGCATGGAAAAAAATAATATCATGATAATGTTAGTATGAACGTGTATAAAAAATAATTTTTGAACGTGATGTTCGGAACATTAATAATACAAATTCAATTTTCACAAAGTTCCTGGTCACAGTGTACAAGGAACAATTACATGTGACGTGGATTGAAAATTTTAAGTTCCCAGTTTGTAAGGGACAATTAGTTTTAAGAGGGGAACATGGTCCCTAAATAATAATGACGTAGTATTTGTAACGTACATAAAACGAGAATCATGATTTTGAAATATTTATTTAATTAAATATTTACTACTGTGATTTGAGATTTTTTTTTTTGAGCAATGCTTTGATGTTAGATTTGCATGGAGAACATTAACACTAATGGATTTGAATATTTAATAAAAAAACATGAATGTATTGTAGCGTTTGGGCTGCCGGTCTATTTGTACTGTCTGTCTCATTAGACAACATTAGGCCCTCTGCAGTGTATCGATTGAGTGGTGCTTCAAACGGAGAGAGAAATTTAGGGCACTGCTCCTGCCATTGCAGCAGGCGATGGCAAGGGAATGAGATCGCCTGACTTCAGCCTAATAGACAGAGCTCACCTCGGCTAACACTGCTTGGGACGTGGCCGAGCAGGGGCGCCAGCGCCTCGAGGTTGAATGCCAGAGACTACGCTCCGCCTATAGCTGTGAGTCTTCGTCGACTCTGCATTGTGCCTCCGTTCTGTCGCTGTGCCCGGTCGTGAACCGATATGTCTTTCTTCAGGGTTGCGCATGAGTGCGCTTTCGGATCAGGAGGAGAAAGCGGCCATGAACTAGAAAATGCTGGAGATAGATAACCAGTTGGCAGCGCCGACCGCCTCCAAACGGGCTCGACGTCGTGCTTGGCACCGACCGGGGGAGTGCCCAGCTAGTGCCTCGTCTTGATGAGGCCCGTTTCCAAGTGGATTCCCTCATTTCTGAGGGAGTTCGCTGTGGCGCTCACGCCGCCTTGACATCAGTCGACTCGCATTACGGTGGCGTCGATTTTGATGCTGTTGGGCGCGGGTATGCACCGGGGAAATCAGAGAGCGATGTCCTCGCCATCGGCAGCGCCACTGCTCGAGGCGCTGTTGGTATTTATTAACTTGTCACTTATTTTAAGTAGCCACCTATTATATGCCTACATCTCTAAGCATTACTTGTACTAGGTTGTCATCCCTAATGATGATGCCAGATATGCTTGTTGGTTTTACCTAGCATTACTACAAGAGTATTACTAAGCAGTTATTTATCATTTTATATGACTATAAAGAATATGTATATATATATGAAAGAAAAGGAATCTGCAAGTGCACAGATAATTATACCATTGTAGCACTTCAATCGGGAGTATTTCAGGTATCATTATTTATATTTTTATCACAGGGAAGGTCTAGCGTGGACATGTATTGATAACTTACACTATTGATGGAGAAATAAATCATAACCAATATAACTTACACTAAGTATGAATCAATGATAATGATAAATCGCTCAGAATACTCCTTTCTATGGCATTAGCATGGTTAAGTAGAATATTAGATGAATAATTCCTAAGTCATTCTTAATTATAAGTTAAAGCATACATTGATTAGTGTAATTACACCTAGTAGTCATGGCTAAGGTCATCTTTATATCTACACATAAGGGATATTACTAAGGAAGATTAAGAACACAGCTTGTTCTTCCTTCGTAACCGGACCCTACCTGCACCTATATTCGGGGAGTGGACTACAAAGGACTCAATGGGAGTGTCACATCCGTGATCTACCACATGACCCAGAATATAGGGTGTATCCGCAGGTAAACAACGTATAAGCACCATGCTTACACAATGTCAACCACTCACTTCGTGTACTTTAGAGTGAGCGCTATACGAACTTATACATGAACATAATGGTAAACTAGCTATACTAAGTATATAATCAAAGTAGACAATGAACGTTATAATGAAGAACATGAATAAGATGAATACTAATGTTGTCATAATAAATATAGGAAGCATATAAAAGTAATGCAGATACAAAAGAGAGGGGGTATAAGGATTATACCAAACCACGCTCTTGATAAGATCAGGAATCCAAGCGAAACCTGCTTGCCTTCCTCTAGACCTAGCCTAGCTATGCCCTAAAATATGGTGGAGCTCTGAGGATGACTAGGGTTTCTGTCTTCTCAAATGACTTGATGCCTCAAGGGGTGGTAGGGGCTGCTATATATAGGCCGGAGCGTCTATCGTGAGCCCTTGCATCAAACCGACTTAAAGGACGGCGTAGATGCAACCTAGGAGGCGGTGGAGAACCGACATTGTGATGCGGAGGCTGACAGTGGCCCCTAGGGGCCGGCCGGCCTAGCAGGCTCTGCCTCTCTGTCTCTGCGTGGTGTCCTTTAGAACCTTCTGGTGTCTGTTTCGCGGCGGATAAGCGTGATTAATTTTGACATCTAGGTCCACCTTGACAGTTTTCTGGATATACTCTGTAGAAAATACAGATTCACCAAAAACTCGTGGAATTTGTTAGTTTAAACCCCTAGACCTTTGTTAGTGATCATATTTATGCCCTTATCAATTTTTATTGATGGTTTATAATGGTTGTTAACCAATGTCAACAGGCGCAGAGGTCCTCGCGAGCAAGATGTCGGCTGCGAGCATTCGCCTCCAGAACCAGTCGTCTGGTGTATGAATGTTCTTAATGTGGATGTTTTGATGTTGTATGGGTGACTTGGCCATGATAGACATGTTTATGTGTTTATGTATGTCTGCCATGTGATCGGTGCATTCGTTTGCCATTTTGCTGCCTTTTCGCTTTTCTTCTCGTTCGAATTGGAATGTGCTTCGCCCCCTAGACTTGTGCTTGTGGGTGCGTGTTTTAGCCTGGGGGTTGGGCCATAGGGATATAAAGGTATGCGATCTATTGGAGCGATGAGGCGTCGAGGGTAGGTCACAGATACGGCATGATGTGAGAAGAAAACGATCGGGCGGCAAAAGATTTCTTTCCTTTCATTCCTTTTGCTTTGATCGAGAGAGTTCCCATTTTCCTTTCAAACCCGTATGAGCAGGAAGTCAAGGTGCGGATCACAGGTTCACCACGACGAGAGGCACGATTGGAAAAGAATTTGAAGCGGGTCATTCGTTGGGATGATGACAAATAGTGCTACGCCACATGTCGTATGTATGCACCTATGTGTGTAGCCCTTGCGAGTGAGTCATGTCCGACTACGAGCGCGAGTCGGATCGAGTCACTCGAGAGTTAGGCGCTACTAGGGCATAATGTATAGGCATCGTGCTATTTGGGTTACTCAATGGGTCGGCCCTGAGCCTCTACAACTATTGGCGGGCTTGTATGTGTATATGGATGTGCTTGGGTAGAGAGGCTAGGGTCAAATTGGATGTGACTGACCGATGTACTAGAAGCTGTCGCGAGATTGGATGCCATTGCTTGGGGTGCGGCAAGCCCCCCGAGTATCAACTTGTGACGAAGTCGTTGTGATCTCCGGGCTGCAAGCTGATGAGGGTGCTTCGCAATGCTTGGAATGGTCGTAGCTAGCGAGGGTCAACCTCTCTGATGCCTCTAGGTCGACCTTTGTCGGCTCGACGTCCTCGGTGGGCTCGCGAGCCCCCGAGGGTGACTTCTTCGGGTTCAGCTTGCTGTAGCCTCTGGCTGGGGCTCATGCATTCTGGTGTGTGAGCCTTCGTGGTGTGACGACGTCACGATCGTCGCGTCCCTGCCTCTGGACACGATTGCCGCTCTCGACAAAGAGCTGGCGTGACCCGTCGCTGCGGAAGTGGGTTCTGAGTGCAACGCGGTTTGATCCGCTCAGCGCAGCACACGGTGTGCTCAGGGAGCCCGTCTCCTCAGATGCACGTGCCTCCGGGTAAGCTGATAGTTTGCTGAGGCGTGATGGACAGTTTGTCTGTCGTGTAGGACTGGGTCCTAGTTTTGGGCTTAGCCTTGCAAGGCGTGGAGCCGGGTACCCACCTGATCACTAACGACGACGACGTGTGGCGGCGGGTGATTTCATCGTTCATGCTTACCCTAACACGCTGCGTTCTGTTGGTAGCGGAGACATTGCTCGAGGCGTGGTTCTACCTCCAGACCCAGGCTTCCCACGCGGTTGGCCTAGGCGGGAGAAGTTGGTGATGGGTGCTGACCCATTAGTGCGGATAACTTCATGGTTTCCCAAAAGGATGTGGCTGGTTGAGGCCATTGAAAGTCCCTAGTTTGGTTTTGGCTAATTGATGAAACCTAGGACTAACCTTTGTATCTAAGTGGATGATTTAGATAAAGGTGATCATTGAATATGAGACATGACATTGACTCATATGACCAAAATGGTGAAGACCAAGATGAGGCTTGGCTCGATGGACCGGTTGTGAAGGTGAAGGGCTAGTCGAGGCTTTGAAGCGAAGGACCATGCGATGGTGAAGCTTGAGCAAGACTTGACGCCGATGGACTGATGCAACGGTGAAGAGCAAGTGAAGTCAAGGTCGATGGATCGAGATGGTCATGTGATGATATAAGTGGATCATATCATTTGGAGAAACAAAATGGGCTCAAGGCAAAGGTATAACCATAGAGCCATTTTGTTTTACACTCAAGACACCATAGAGGGTGTGAGTGGTTTAGGGTCGATAGCCGAACTATTAAGAGGGGAAGTCTTATCGGTTATTCGACGCACGGGTGCCACTATGTGAATTCATGAAGTGCATTGCATGTAGGGCCTAGTGAGCTAACTGGAAAACCTTTGAAAATGATTGAGAAAAAGCTAACACACAAGCACATGGAGATGTACACTTGATGGTGTTGGCACATTTGCAAAGGAGAAAGTGTTGGAGTTGATTTTGATCAACTTGGTAAAGAGAAAAAGGTTTTTCGGTGTTGTCCGGACACTAGGATGGCTCTTGGAGTGGAATACTGCTTTGATCCATTGTGAACTGGATCAAGTGCTTTAGTGGCTTGTGTAGCCCTCTGAGTAAGCTTTCCAAAATATCCAAGATCATCGAAGCCAGAAGTCAGAAACGGAGGCGAACGGAGGTCACAGAGGTGACCGGACGCTGCACCAGACGTGGTCACGATTTAACCGGATGCGTCCGGTCAGTACAGCGCAGCAGTCAGGCACGCGGGCTAGGGTTTGCAACTGGCGCGTCCGGTCACTCACGGGACCAGCGTGTCCGGTCAGGTGCTCTGAGGGAACTGCAGTTTGCAAGGTCAATCGGACGCGGTGCGCGTCCGGTCACACGTGATCGGACGCGTCCGGTCGTTAGGGGATCTTACTGGACTCCAACCGGACGCTGGCACTGTCGTGTCCGGTCGTTTTCTATAGCGCGTCTGGTCGTTGCTTCGCGGGCGTGCTGTGTTGTGCGATCGGCGCGTCCGGTCGGTTGAGCTACGTGTCCGGTCATTGCATTTGATTGTTGGCGCGCAGTGACCGTTGGAGGATCTGGCGGTCGCGTTTTGAATCCGAGGAACACGTGGATGGCGCAGGGCGATCGGACGCGGTTGAGCGTGTCCGGTCAGTTTTGACCGGCGCGTACGGTCGTCCCGAAAAAACGTTCAGTGGAGTGGCAACGGCTCTATTTGTATGGGATGCTTATAAATACTCATTGGCCGGCCCTTGGGGAGGTCGCTTGGCATTTCTAACACTCTTCTGCATCCTTTGAGCAATAGCTTCTCCTCCCACTCATCTCTCTTGCTTGATTGCAAATCAAAAGTGAGATTGAGTGATCCCAAAGTGCATTGCATAGCTTGAGAGCATCTAGTGGCACTTGTGGGTGGTTTAGCCGGTGGATTTCTTGTTACTCTTGGAGAGTACCGCTCCTAGCCGGCTTGGAGATTGTTGGAGGTGTTGGCAAGAGAAGGTGATTGTTCTTGGCCACCTCCGGTTGATTGTGAGAGGTTCTTGTGCTTGCCTCGGCGGGACGCCAAAAGCAACTCTAGTGGAATGCGCGTGTCATTGAGTTACCTCACTTGAGAGTGGTGTCTTGCGGTGCCTTGCGAGGCGTGCCTTGAGGGGCAAGTGACTTGAGGGTCACACCGGGAAACCATCTAAGTGTTGGTCGACACAACCGGTGACGTAGCTTGTCGGTGCACAAGTGAACACCGGGTGAACAAAAATATTATTTCTTGTCTCTCGGTGATTGGTCTTCATATTGTATTGTTGTCAATATTGATTGTTTGTATATCATCTTGGTGATTGGCAACATCTTCACTCCACCGTCGGTATAAGAATCACAATCCTCTCTATTGCACTTACTTTTACTAGATTATCTTGTGTAGCTCTAGTGGTAGCTTTGCTAGTAGTGTTGTTAGCTTGTTCTCTAGTGTAAAATTAGTGACATAGCTCTTGTGTGAACTAGAGATCATAATCTACTAGACTTGTGGATAGGAGGCTTGCATCACAACCTTTGGCTAAGCAAAACTCGCTTTACGCCGTTTGTTATTCTAACAAGTTTGCTTAGTGGTATTTGTAGAATTTTTTTATAGGCTATTCACCCCCCTCTAGCCATCTAGGACCTTACATGTGGTATCGGAGCCGTGGTCACCGTTTTAATCAAGGCTTAACATCCTTCGGTGTGAAAAATGGCTCAAATTGTGTTCAATTATGTTGGGGGCAAGCCACCGTTCTTTGATGGTGTTAGTTCTTTTGCTCATTAGAAGAGAAAAATGACAATGTATCTTGGTTCTATTCATAAGATAGTATTGCAAGTCACCGAGAATGATTTTGCTATCATTGATCCCGATCATCTCACCGATGAGGATAGAGCAAATAGAACATGCAATAGAATGGCTCTCAATACACTCTACAATGGTATTGACACAAAAGTGTTTGAGGGCATCAAGGATTTAGAATTGGCTAGTGAAGTATGGACAAGGTTGAGTGAGACATATGAAGGCACTAAGGTTGTGAAGAGTGCCAAGCTATATGGGCTCAAGAGTGAGTTTGAGAACTTCAAGAAAAAGGATGATGAAACAATCATTGAAATGTTTCATAGATTGCAAGTGATAGTCAATGATCTCAAGAGCTTAGGGCACAAGACTCAAGATCAAGATTTTTGTCACAAGTTCTTATTGTGCTTACCTAGAAGATTCAAGATGTTGATCATGATGTTGCAAAGAGATGGGCTTGAAGCAATGAAGCCTAATAATTTGCTTGGTGAAGTATTGACCTATGACAAATATGATCAAGATGTTGATGACAAGGAGATGGTGGAAGATGAGAAGAAGAAGAAGACCATGGCATTCAAGGCCATCTCCTCTAAGGGCAAAGCTACCATCATTGAAGAAGAAGAAGACAACAATGAAGATGGGGAATTTGAAATTGATGATGAGGCACTTGCTCTTATAGTTAAGAAGATGGGTCACATGTTCATCAAGAGAAGAGGCTTTAAGAAGAGAAATGACAACTTCAAAAGAAATGAGCAACAAAGGAAGTGCTTCAATTGTGATAGCACCGAACACCTTCAAGCCGAATGTCCCTATGACAAGAAGAAGAACAACAAGAGGGACAAGTTCGAGAAGAAGAAGAGAGAAGCCAAGATGATATTCAAGAAAGGCAAAAATGATGCCTATGTGGTCACTTGGGAAAGTGATGATGAAGAAGAAGAAGAAGAATCATCCAACAAGGTTTTTGCTTCCATTGCTATCAACAAGAAGCCATCACTATTTGATTCATCCTCTTCATGCTTCATGGCTAAAGAAGCTAAGGTATTATATGATGAGAGTGATAACAAAAGTGAAATGGAATATGCTCATGATAGTGATAATGATAATGAAAATAATGATGATGAACCAACTAAAGAACAACTATATGACTTGATACAACAAACTAGAGACATAGCTATTGCCAAGGACAAGGAGTGTAAGAAGCTTTCAATGAAAGTAGCAATACTTGAGAAAGTCCTTAGTGAGCTTAAGACCACTCATGAGAGTCTAGTGGAAGACCATGAGGATCTTGGTAAGGCTCATTCCAAGCTTGAAAAGGCTCACTCATTGCTACTTGAACAACAAGCAAAGAAGGAGGTTGTTGTATCATGTGATATAGGTGTTACATGTGATATAATTGATGAATCCTTTTATGAACCTATCATCATGATAAATGCTAACCCTTCTTGTAGCTCTTCATCCACCACCACCACCACCACCGACTCTACCTTCACTACTAGTGATGGTTTCACTTGTGATGCCTCACTAATGGTTGAGAATGAGACTCTTAAAAAGGAGGTGGATGAGCTCACTCACGCCCTAGGCAAGGCCTATGGTGGTGAGGCCCGCTTGCTTAAGTGCTTGGGTAACCAAAGGTTCTCTCTTAACAAAGAGAGATTGGGCTACACCCTCAAGAAAGGTAAGTCGGCCTTTGCAACTCCAAAGCCTAGCTTTGTGAAGGGCAATGGTCGGTTTTGCAATAGATGCAAGTAAGTTGGGCACCTAGAGTATAATTGCAATAAAAAGAACCAAAGCAAGAACCTTGTTAATGCTATACCTTTTGATTCTTGCTATGTACTTACCAAGAGTGTGAAGGGTGTGCAAGCTAAGTTTATTGGTACGCCAATTGTGGGCCCAAAGAAGAAGGCTATTTGGGTACCAAAGAGCTTATTTACTAACCTACAAGGACCCAAGCAAAAGTGGGTACCTAAGCTTCATTGACTTGCTTGTAGGTCAATTACAAAGCCGGAGGAAGGCATTGTATTATTGATAGTGGGTGCACTCAACACATGACTAGTACATCAAGAATGTTTGACTCAATCAATGACAATGATAGTGGTGTTGATTCTATCACATTTGGCAATAACAAGAAAGGCAAGGTTATTGGCTTGCGAAAGATTGCAATATCAAATGACATGAGTATCTCTAATGTGTTGCTAGTTGAAAGCTTAGATTTCAATCTTCTATCCGTGGCACAAATATGTGATCTAGGCTACAAATGCATTTTTGGGGTTGATGATGTGGAAGTTATTAGTGTGGATGGTTCAAATGTGGCATTCAAGGGTTTTAGATATGAGAATCTCTACCTAGTTGACTTCAATGCTAGAGAAACTTTTTTGACAACTTGCTTAATCTCCAAATCAAGCATGGGTTGGCTTTGGCATAGAAGGCTTGGTCATGTTGGCATGAAACAATTAAAGAAGCTTACAACTCACAATCTTGTCAATGGTTTGAAAGATGTTGAATTTGAGAAGAATAAACTTTGTAGTGCATGTCAAGCCGGAAAGCAAGTTGGAAGCTCACATCCAAAGAAGAGTACAATGAGCACATGCAAAGCATTTGATTTGATGCACATGGATCTATTTGGACCAACAACATACACAAGCATAGGCGGCAACAAGTATGGCTTTGTCATAGTGGATGATTTCACAAGATTCACATGAGTATTCTTTCTAAATGACAAAAGTGAAGTGTTTGACACCTTCAAGACATTTCTCACTAGAGTTCACAATGAGTTTGAGATTAGAATCAAGAAAGTGAGAAGTGACAATGGAAGTGAGTTCAAGAATACAAGAATTGAAGAACTTTGTGATCACTATGGCATTGGACATCAATTCTCGGCCAAGTACACTCAACAATCAAATGGTCTAGTTGAGAGGAAGAATAAAACATTGCTTGATATGGCTAGATCAATGCTTCATGAGTACAATGTGAGTCAATCTTTTTGGGATGAAGCAATCAATACCGCTTGCTACTACATCAATAGACTATATTGTCATCCATTGCTAGAGAAGACCCCATATGAGCTACTTCATGGAAGAAAGCCCAATATTTCTTACTTTAGGGTGTTTGGTTGCAAATGCTATATCTTGAAGAAGGGCACTAGATTGGGGAAGTTTGACAAGAGATGTGATGAGGGGTTCCTACTTGGTTATTCAACTATAAGCAAAGCTTATAGAGTTTGGAACAACTCAAGTGGCATTCTAGAAGAAGTCCATGATGTGCAATTTGATGAAACCAATGGGTCACAAGATGAAGAAGAGAATCTAGATGATGTTGGTGGAACTCAATTAGTGGAAGCAATGAAGAAAATGGACATTGGGGACATTAGAGCAAAGCGTGTAATTGATATTCAAGATGATGATAAAGATCAAGTGCTAAATTCTCCATTCAAGCTAGCTAGTGACTCTCAAGTGCAAGATCTTGGTGCTAGTATATCTCATCAAGATACATCAAGTGATCAACCAAGCTCAAGCAATCAAGTGCAAGTACTCCAACCACAACATGTTGCAAGAGATCACCCCATTGATAGTGTTATTGGTGATATTAGAAGTTGTGTGCAAACAAGATCAAGATTGGCTATGTTTTATGATCATGCATCATTTGTGTCAACCATAGAACCAAAGAAGATAGAAGAAGCTTTGAGGGATGCCAATTAGATCATGGCTATGCAAGAAGAGCTTAACAATTTCACAAGAAATAATGTTTGGGAGTTGGTAGAAAGGCCAAATGACTACAATGTGATTGGAACCAAGTGGGTGTTTAAAAACAAGCAAGATCAAGATGGCATTGTAGTGAGAAACAAAGCAAGACTAGTTGCTCGAGGTTACACTCAAGTTGAAGGTCTTGACTATGATGAGACATATGCTCCCGTGGCAAGATTGGAGGCAATAAGGATTCTATTGGCTTATGCTTGTGTACACAACATCAAACTATATCAAATGGATGTCAAAAGTGCATTTCTCAATGTGATTATCAATGAGTTAGTCTTCATTGAGCAATCGCCCGGATTTAAAGATGACAAGAAACTCAACCATGTGTACAAGTTGAAGAAGGCTTTATATGGCTTAAAGCAAGCACCTAGAGTATGGTATGAGAGGCTAAGGGATTTCCTTCTCTCTAAGGGATTTAAGATGGGCAAGGTTGATACAACTCTATTCACCAAGAAGATTGGGAATGATCTATTCATAGTGCAAATATATGTTGATGACATCATCTTTGGATCAACCGATCAAGCTTATTGTGAAGAATTTGGTGCTATGATGGTCAAAGAGTTTGAAATGTCTATGATTGGTGAACTTAGTTACTTCCTTGGTCTCCAAGTCAAGCAATTGAAGAATGGGACATTTGTGAGTCAAGGGAAATACATAAGAGACATGTTGAAGAAGTTTGGAATGCAAGATGCAAAGCCAATTTCAACTCCAATGGGTACAAATGGCAATTTGGATAGTGATCTTGATGGCAAAATGGTGAATCAAAAGGAATATCGGTCTTTGATTGGAAGTCTACTCTATGTCACCGCATCAAGGCCGGATGTCATGTTTAGTGTTTGCATGTGTGCTAGATATCAAGCCTCACCTAGAGAAAGTCATCTTATGGCCGCAAAGAGAATATTGAGGTACTTGAAGCAAACAAGAGATGTTGGACTATAGTATCCCAAGGGGTCAAAGTTTGAATTGATTGGATATTCGGACTCCGACTATGGGGGTTGCAAGATCAATAGAAAGAGCATAAGTGGCACATGTCAATTACTTAGAAGATCACTTGTGTCATGGTCCTCAAAGAAACAAAATAGTGTGGCAATCTCTACCGCCGAAGCCGAATATGTGAGTGCGGGGAGTTGTTGTGCACAATTACTATGGATGAAATCAACTTTGAAGGATTATGGCCTCAACTTCAAGAATGTGCCATTGCTATGTGATAATGAAAGTGCAATCAAGATGACACAAAACCCGGTTCAACATGGAAGAACAAAGCATATTGACATAAGGCATCATTTCATTAGAGATCATCAACAAAAGGGAGATATTGCCATTGAAAGTATTGGCACCGAGGATCAACTTGCCGATATTCTCATTAAGCCACTTGATGAAAAGAGGTTTTGCAAGCTAAGGAATGAATTGAACATTCTTGATTTCTCAAACATGAGTTGAATGCACCCCACCCACTTATTGACATGCCTCTCCTTCGACATTGCAAGGTAAAGTTGATTGACATGTCATTCATCCTATGCTAAGGACTTGCTAGAGCATGTAGACATATTAAGTGGTATGCATGAGCATTCATGATAAATCAAATGAATTTGATGGATATATGTTACCACTATTGCCTCTATGTTTGTTTTGATCTAGTGGTGGCATATAACATGTTTGTGAGCTTGCACACCTAGTGTTGAATCTAGAAGATTTGCTATAAGTGTTTAATTCAACATAGGCAAGATAACCCTTATTAGGAGGTGTGAAGAAGCTTGTCTTTAGTTCAAATCGAATTAAATATCTTTGGCAAGTGTTCTAGGTTGAACCAAATTTGATAAATTTTAACCTACTCCATCAAACTTTTTTTTCTTCTCCCCACAATTTGATCCCATTTTTGGGTAAGTTGTTGACAAAGGGAGAGAGAAAAAGATGATTCAACATGATAAAGGGGTAAATAAAATTTTTGTTGCACACAAGTAGGGGGAGCAAGCTCATAAACAAAGTTGTTGCATTTGTTTGTGCATTTTCATATGACTTGCTCATTGCACATGTATTTAAAGTCAATATACATGCTTGTGTGATGCAATGCTAGTATAGATCTTGGATGATGAAATGATCTACTAGCATGCATAGGAATAGTTTACACGTGGTATCTAGACATGCCTAAAGTTTTTACAAGTGGTCCAAGAACCTTTACATATAATGTTGATCTCACGAGGTTCTTGAGTTTTGTTGGATGTCTAGTTACTTCATGATGCTAAGGATGGTGTAAAAGGCAACTCCGATTGGTATCACGCTTCAAAGGTCCATTTCTTACACCTTAGCATCATTTTGGTAGAATTACTCTCTCAACACTTCTATCCATGCATATGTGCAAAGCTTTCAATCCAAACTCTATGCACATATGTAGGGGGAGCTAATGCTACCAAAACCAAACTTGTGATAATTGTCCAAATTTTACTTATGAGCAAAATGATTGGACAAGTATGACAAGTTCAAAACTTTTATTATCAAAATCATCTTTGTGAGGGTTGTCATCAATTACCAAAAAGGGGGAGATTGAAAGTCCCTAGTTTGGTTTTGGCTAATTGATGAAACCTAGGACTAACCTTTGTATCTAAGTGGATGATTTAGATAAAGGTGGTCATTGAATATGAGACATGACATTGACTCATATGACCAAAATGGTGAAGACCAAGATGAGGCTTGGCTCGATGGACCGGTTGTGAAGGTGATGGGCTAGTCGAGGCTTCAAAGCGAAGGACCATGCGATGGTGAAGCTTGAGCAAGACTTGACGCCGATGGACTGATGCAACGGTGAAGAGCAAGTGAAGTCAAGGTCGATGGATCGAGACGGTCATGTGATGATATAAGTGGATCATATCATTTGGAGAAACAAAATGGGCTCAAGGCAAAGGTATAACCATAGGGCCATTTTGTTTTACACTCAAGACACCATAGAGGGTGTGAGTGGTTTAGGGTCGATAGCCGAACTATTAAGAGGGGAAGTCTTATCGGTTATTCGACGCACGGGTGCCACTAGGTGAATTCATGAAGTGCATTGCATATAGGGCCTAGTGAGCTAACTGGAAAACCTTTGAAAATGATTGAGAAAAAGCTAACACACAAGCACATGGAGATGTACACTTGATGGTGTTGGCACATTTGCAAAGGAGAAGGTGTTGGAGTTGATTTTGATCAACTTGGTGAAGAGAAAAAGGTTTTTCGGTGTTGTCCGGACACTAGGATGGCTCTTGGAGTGGAATACTGCTTTGATCCATTGTGAACTGGATCAAGTGCTTTAGTGGCTTGTGTAGCCCTCTGAGTAAGCTTTCCAAAATGTCCAAGATCATTGAAGTCGGAAGTCAGAAACGGAGGCGAACGGAGGTCACAGAGGTGACCGGACGCTGCACCGGACACGGTCACGATTTAACCGGACGCGTCAAGTCAGTACAGCGCAGCAGTCAGGTGCGCGGGCTAGGGTTTGCAATCGGTGCGTCCGGTCACTCGCGGGACCGGCGCGTCCGGTCAGGTGCTCTGTGGGAACTGCAGTTTGCAAGGTCGATCGGACGCGGTGCGCGTCCGGTCACACGTGATCGAACGCGTCCGGTCGTTAGGGGATCTTACTGGACTCCAACCGGACGCTGGCACTGTCGCGTCCGGTCGTTTTCTGTAGCGCGTCCGGTCGTTGCTTCGCGGGCGTGCTGTGTTGTGCGATCGGCGTGTCCGGTCAGTTGAGCTGCGCGTCCGGTCATTGCGTTTGACTGTTGGCGCGCAGTGACCGTTGGAGGATCTGGCGGTCACGTTTTGAATCCGAGGAACACGTGGATGGCGCAGGGCGATCGGACACGATTGAGCGCGTCCGGTCAGTTTCGACCGGCGCGTACGGTCGTCCTGAAAAAACGTTCAGTGGAGTGGCAACGACTCTATTTGTATGGGATGCTTATAAATACTCATTGGCCGGCCCTTGGGGAGGTCGCTTGGCATTTCTAACACTCTTCTGCATCCTTTGAGCAATAGCTTCTCCTCCCACTCATCTCTCTTGCTTGATTGCAAATCAAAAGTGAGATTAAGTGATCCCAAAGTGCATTGCATAGCTTGAGGGCATCTAGTGGCACTTGTGGGTGGTTTAGCCGGTGGATTTCTTGTTACTCTTGGAGAGTACCGCTCCTAGCCGGCTTGGAGATTGTTGGAGGCGTTGGCAAGAGAAGGTGATTGTTCTTGGCCACCTCCGGTTGATTGTGAGAGGTTCTTGTGCTTGCCTCGGCGGGACGCCAAAAGCAACTCTAGTGGAATGCGCGTGTCATTGAGTTACCTCACTTGAGAGTGGTGTCTTGCGGTGCCTTGAGGGGCGTGCCTTGAGGGGCAAGTGACTTAAGGGTTACACCGGGAAACCATCTAAGTGTTGGTCGACACAACCGGTGACGTAGCTTGTCGGTGCACAAGTGAACACCGGGTGAACAAAAATATTGTCTCTTGTCTCCCGGTGATTGGTCTTCATATTGTGTTATTGTCAATATTGATTGTTTGTATATCATCTTGGTGATTGGCAACATCTTCACTCCACCGTCGGTATAAGAATCACAATCCTCTCTATTGCACTTACTTTTACTAGATTATCTTGTGTAGCTCTAGTGGTAGCTTTGCTAGTAGTGTTGTTAGCTTGTTCTCTAGTGTAAAATTAGTGACATAGCTCTTGTGTGAACTAGAGATCATAATCTACTAGACTTGTGGATAGGAGGCTTGCATCACAACCTTTAGCTAAGCAAAACTCGCTTTACGCCGTTTGTTATTCTAACAAGTTTGCTTAGTGGTATTTGTAGAATTTTTTTTATAGGCTATTCACCCCCCTCTAGCCATCTAGGACCTTACAGCCATTCCCTAGGTGAGCTCGTTATGAGCCATGGACCTCTGGCTTCCTAGACGGAAGACCTAGCCATGGCTAGTGATAAGTGAGGGTATGGACCCCCCCTATGTAGGTGGATTTTGGGATGTTGCTGCGGAGGATAGTTTCGAGAGTGTGTCCGCTGTAGACCACAGGATCCAGTTCTCTAGAGCAGAGGTTTGGACTACAGCTGAAAGCGAACGTAGGCGCTGACCCTTTGATGTCGATGAACACATAGTTTTCACGGCGGATGTGGCCACCGTGGGCCATTCCACGAGCAAGTCCACCAGCGGTGTGAGGAGCCATCGCTTCCTTCTCAACAAAAACAAGAGTGCGCGACTGTCCTCTACCTGGCGTGTCAACTGTCGGTGTTTCATAAACCGTACTACTAAATTTATATGAATATCACGCTGCTCTAGGAAGACAATGGTAGCATCTAAAAGACACGAGAATTTATACTGGTTCAGGGCGGAGCCCTACATCTAGTTTCAGAGATGATCGAGTGTGTGTTTCTTACTTGAATGCTCTGAAGCTCTTACAATGGGGTGCAAGAATGGTGGAAGAGGTTGGAGAGCTAGAGCTAGAGCTAGGAGATGGACTGCCTGAAGGGAAGCTCCAGGAGCCCTACTACGATGGAGAATGAGTGAATGAGTAGAGGATGTCTCAGAAGGATGCCCTGGCTTCCCTTATATAGAGTTCGGGGCCAGGGCATGTACAAAGAGGGAGGTTCTCCTAACCGAAGTGTCATGAGCCTAAGGGAGGGCCTAGGTAACTTGGCTCTTGCAAGCTACGCCGTCTTGTGGTGCACATCTGGGCATGGTTGTCGTCATGGTCTTGTGGCCACGTCGCAATATGGCATGACGTGGTGCTACTGTGCCGGTCGTGGTGGCATTGTAGGCACGGTGGTGGTTCGCCAGCCGTCCTATGCGATGTGGTCTCCGTCGTGGTCTTCGTCATCGCGTCCTGATTTCCTGGGGCATTGTACAGGAGCTGGTAGCCGCCCCCAGGTCGTCGATCACCTGGTTGGCTTGTGGAGCTGAGGGCTACGATCTCGATCGTTGGGGTCATGGCTCCGCCGGTCTGGATGGCCTCTAAGTTAAGGCCTTCATCGTGGATCTCATCCTGTAGTGGGTAGAATCGTACTTGCGTCTTGTCGAACCGTATTTGGACGGTGGGTCGCTGTACTGGTAGTCACCGATGTGCGGTGTTGTCTTGTCTGCATAGTGTGGTGCAGGGGTGCCGTCTGATAGGACTGAGGTGACCGTTGTCCACTCGGTCTTCGTGGGGTTAGTGCGGCGTGCTTGTTCTTGTAAGAGCAGGCATGCTTGGCTAGGCTCGACCCCTTCCCGTTCCTTCCAGGGGTCGAGACGGCGGAGAGGTCGTGCGTCTTTCGTGCATCGTGTGGCTAAGGCATAAGGAAGGGGTCGTGGCTAACCCTAGCCTTAGTGTCCGACCTTTTTTACTTAGCTTAGCTGGGCCTTGGTCATTCGGGCTTTCGCTACCCGATGTATTATGGGCCGCTTGACCTACTAACTAATCGATGTTTTGAGACACCCCGAAGTCATGACCCCGACACACCCATACCTTGCAGCAACACTCTGCTTTGCATTGTTAAAAAGAAGATGCATGCATGTACATGATGCGTGCCTCTTCTCAAGGGCTGCAAATTACATAACTCGCCTGGAAACCACGAGACGGATTTATTAAGCCTAATTAAGCCGTCATTAGCACCTGTATGTTACTGTAGCACTTAAGGCTAATCATGGACTAATTAGGCTTAAAAGATTCGTCTCGTGGTTTCCAACCAAAGTGTGCAATTAGTTTTTTTTCATCTATATTTAGTACACCATGCATGTGTCCAAACATTCAATGTAATGGGGTAAAAAAATTTTAGGTGAGAGCTAAACATAGCCTGAGTGGCAATACGCCAATACCTGATTGAAGAAACGATAGATTGAGTTAATAAATGGTGAATCTGAAATAGACTGGCCGCAGCGATAGAAAAGGGTGTGATATAGCTTTTCAATCATAAGGATGTGGCACATATCGTACATTATGGATTGTGGTAAAGTAAAAACTTATTGTGCATGTGAACTAACCTATGTCATGCCAAATAAACAGTCTGTGCACATCAGTGCATAGTCAGTGTGCCACGTCATTGCGCATAGCAGGCAGGACCGTTTGGATCTAGATGAGACCCAAAGCAATGTTTCATGGATCCATAAATAGTATTTTAATAGTAGAGAGATCTAGATGACACCTCATGCCAACTTGAAGGACCCCAAAGCCAAGTTTCATGGATCCATAAATAGTATTTTAATAGTAGAGAGATCTAGATGACACCTCATACCAACTTTGAAGGACCACTGGTGAATTTCTCTCTCTAAAAAAATCTAGTATATATACCAACATGCCAGGTCGCTTACGGGCAGTGCCCTGGTCGAGCCTAAGCATGTTGGGCCGGGGAAGTGGAGATAAATGCAATTGACGGGCTGAAATCGGGAGGGCCGATGAGGGCATCGGTCTCAAAATCTACAATCCATGGATTGGATTGAATTATCAAACGTGTCCATACTCACAGTAACAGCAACCGATGTCTCAAAACTTAGCAACAACGATAATGCTACGGCACCCCCGCTCGAACGCGGCTCCCACACCAGCACAGGACCGGGCTCCATCTCTAAAAAAATACCCACTCCTCATCCGATCATCCATCCGGAGTGATCGGCCGTCCCCGAGCCCCTAAGGCCACGACTCAAGATCTGCCTTTGACTTCGAGCGCAAGCGCTGCCGTCCCGAGCGCCGAGGCCAAGCCACCCGCGAGGCACACCACTGGCCGCTGCCCCGCGCCCCGCTGGCGCATCCACCGCGTCGCTCGCCTTCTCTAGCGCCCCCATCCACCTCACGCCTTCTCTAGCCCAGCGACCTTCTCCATCTCGTCTTCTCCAGCGTGGGTGTGCCGCACCTGGACCCCATTTGGCGCTCCTCCACGCCCCGCGCCACGCCCCAATCCACTTCGCACCGTCGCGGCCATGGCGTGCACTGTGGTCGGCTAAAGACACCACGACAGGAAGGGGAGGCATGTGCCTGCGCCTAGGTGTACGTTGGGCAGCTCTCGACGTCCCCCTGACCCAAGCTTGCTGGCAACCGCAGTTCCCCACCATGTAGGCCGAGGTCACTAGCGACGTCGTGTTTCAAGTGTTTCAAGCGTTTTATCCGGATGTTGCAAAAGTAGATCTAGGATGTTGTATATGTTTGCAATGACAATATGCGTATGTTGCAAGTCTATGTTTAAAATTCAGATGTTTCAGACATATGTTTCAAGTGTGTCTATCTGGATGTTGCATACGTTGTTATGCCTCTACCCGCATGTTTCAAGCATATGTTTCAAGTGTTTTATATGTGTCATACTTATGGTGCAAGTGTTTCATCTGGATATTGCAAAAGTAGATCTGGATGTTGCATATGTTGCTATGTCTATACACGCATGTTTCAAGTGTTTCATCTGTTTTAGACGTATGTTGCAAATGTTTCATCTGAATGTTTTAAAAGTGGATCGGGGTGTTGCATAGTGCGGTTGATGGCAGGCGGACAGCGGCCTGCTGCAGCTGCCTGTTGCTGCTGCTGCTGCGGCAGCACAACCGTGGGTCAACCCACATGGGTTTCCCCGTGCGGGTGCGACGGATTCAGGCGTTGGTGCTGGGCGGAATACGAGATGCAGGCGTGGGGTCTGTGTCCGAACGTGACATCCCATCTGGATGTCCGAGCGCTAGGCTTTCCGTAGCAACAACCAAATTAAAAGAGTCGGGAGAGGCGAATTGATTATAGATCAATCAGTTGGGTTCCTTGTGATGGAACCTACCCACCCGAGTTCAAATTCTCGACTTGACACGGTGCTCGTATTTTCTGGGATTATTTCAGGATTTAACGACGCTATATTTTCGGTAGTAGGCGACGTCCCCGTCGATAGTGAAGCGCCCTTTGTGAATTTCGAGATCTGCCATCTTTTCCTTCGAAGAGATGAATGTGTGTGCGTGTTGTAAGCGTCTACCGTTGTACAGTATAATTCTTAAAAAAAAAAAGCCAGGAGAGCTCTGGAGTTCAACGACAGTCTAAAATATCCTTGAATTATATTATTACACAGTCTGAAACACACCTTTTGTTCAGTCGTGCATATGAATTTACAGCTGAAACCGTTCAAGCATTGTGCAGCGCAAAGCCGCAAACACGACAGCCACGCGCTCGACAGCACGTGGGACATGGTACCATGACTTGACCGCGTTCCACACTCTCGAAGTGATTAGACATGCTGTACAAGACCTATCTTGCTCACATCATCTGCTTAACATGGTGCCAAAAATGAAGTAATCTAAAGTGATGATAGATGAACAAGTAAGACCTATCTTGCTCACATTATCTGCTTAACTCTGGAGCGCGCGGCGTGGATCAGAACGATCACAGAACCACAGCGTACATATATATAGGAGGCTAGGAGCTGCCACTTCTTCACCCCAGGGTTTTACCATGGCCACGTCAACGAAGGCCCCTTCAGCCTGCATATGCAAAACGTGGACAAAGTCAAGAACATGTCAACCATATTCATAATCTTCTTTGACAAACCGGCAGGAGAGTCCCCTACCTATTTTTTTGTGTGTGTGTGTATATATATATATATATATATATATATATATATATATATATATATATAGGGAGAGTATACTCTATAGCTAGCTATAAAATAAGTTATTTTGTAGCCACCTCTATTTACGATAATTTTATATACTAATTTACGACAATGTCAGTATATATTTACGATAGTTGAATTACTATAACACATGGGGATATTTACCATAATGTTATAGTAAATCACATAGTAAGGAGTTACTAAAATCTCATAAATTAACATAGTAATTATCGTAACTCAAAGTAGCTACAGAATAAGTTATTTTGTAGCCAGCTGTAAGGTAATAGTTCTATATATATATATATATATATATATATATATATATATATATATATATATATATATATATATATATATATATATATATATATATATATATATATATATATATATATATATGAAAGAAATATTTACAAGTTATACAAATTACAAGGCTTTTGAAGCCCAAAAGAAAAAGGAGGAGCAACATTAAGAGCAACATTATGATGGGAAGCACCCGATCCCATCATATTCATAATCTCACTATCATGGTGCATATATATGTAGGAAGGGAAACATGCAATGGAGTTTGAGCTTCATTTCATTGAAATTTGGCTTATACTGATACTTATGCTGATTTGTTGTGAGAGGAAAACACTGTTCGTTCACTAAAATATACTTTTACAGTAAGATCATATCCTACTGTTCTGCTAAACAGGTGATTAATGTCAAGATTTTTAATGAGTATGTGGGTATTTAATTATTATTTGTAAAAAGAAGGATGCTTATCGAGATCATTCTAAATTAAAAAGCATTTGTCACTAAGACATAATGAAAAGCATGATAAACTAAACTCTGGTTAATCATAATAGGCTGCCTGAATGATATTTGACTATGCACAATTGTGGTTGATACGTGGTACTACCTATGTCTTTTTGAAGAGAATGTTAGAACTAAAAAAGTATTAGGTTCATTCTTTGACCATCAATTTGTCTTCTATAATACGTCATCAACTATAAGAAAAATAAATGTGTGTCGAACTATCTGTAGAATATGAATGTATCAATACAACTTTTGTACATTAAATACACATAATTGACTTTCTCGAATCCTAATATGCCCAAACAGACGGGTGCAATTAATATTTAATTACATGCAACAGTGTACCCAATTTTCAATATTTGGAATCAGAGGGGATCTATACATAAGACATTTATTAACTTATTTGTTCCCAATTTTGCAACAGTGTACCCTTCATCTGACCACTTGAAAAAAGATCGATTGCACAATAATAGACACCACCAAGTTCATAACAATTCAACACTTTAGCATCCTCGGACCCTCATTGTATATGTTTATTTGTTTTCATTGCCTCGCTCAACTGCAAGAATGGACAAAAGGAGGAGGTTTGGAAGGGGTGGCACTATGTCTTTTTTATTTCAATATATCCTCAAGTAGACACCAAAACTTTGTATTAAAACAAACCGGTAGTTCGTAACTCATAAGCACAAGGAATGTAGAGTCCTTTGTCTACTTATCACACCAGTCTATATGTAGACTTATATATATCCCAACATCTAGCACTGAAAGCATATATACTTCACCAAATTTGAGATTATTTCACTTTTAATTGAGCCAAAACTTCTCTGCCTAAAAAGAAATGGGGGAACCATCTATGCTACAGTACAGATTTTAACTCTATGATCATTCTAAGTAATGATATTATACTTTAACACATGTTGATGCACAATATTTGCCACCTCTGTCTGGCACCTCAGGAATTAATTTGCCACTCCATACACATGGATCATGGATCAGGGTGCCATGCCATTATGCCAATGAGTAGCGCGAATCCTAATTATGTTTTTAAAGTGTCACATATATCCTGAACTACTCTAGGAAAATAACTTACAATTAATAAGCAGCACCATCTCGATGCTCCACTTACATGATCATCATGCTGTCACTCATGATTAAAACACTCTGTGTCAAAGTATGATGCATCAAGTTGAAACTCCTAAATTACTGAGGCTAAATTGGTAACAATACTTGATATGTAGCTACAGAGCGGTGCAACTTGACAAGTAGCTAGATGCTACTATTGTAATTGTTACCGTAGTATATAGTTCAGAAATGGTTACTAGCTTCCTGCGAGCAGTCTGTAGAGTCGAGACTCCGGTCACATATGTGATATGTCAAATGTGAATCTATGGCCTATAATATACCTTGTGTCATGATGCAGACTTGCAGAGGCAGTTTGTTGTGAACTATGATCACTTGAGATCAGTGACCTGTCAAAATTCATATTGCTGCTCTGCCCTTGTAACCCCGCCCTTTACATCTCATAGAATCCAGTATTGCACCCTGTCTAGCGTGCCATCATCTGCACAGCAAGTGTTCGTTTTAGGGACATAAAAACAAGAAATCAAACCCATATCTTTGTTGCGATTAAGAATAATATATATATATATATATATATATATATATATATATATATATATATATATATATATATATATATAAAAGGGACAGAAATTGATAATTTATGCAGGACAGGCAGCATTTTATTTTGTATAACAATCACAGCTTAACTACACGTTCCCCCATTATATTCTCTCTCAGCTCAGGAGTCAGGACATATTCAGATCTGATCAAAATGGAGGACATGCACCATGGACGTCCAATGAAGGGACAATATAATTTGTGGGCATTATATTCACAGGAATATTGGAATTACATCCCTAAGGAGAACTCAAACAATTCCAATCGTTTGGCCACTCGGAAACTGACAGCATGTCTTATATGCATGCATGTATCATGTATCGTACACAAACATAGAAAAAGCACATATTCTCAAAGTACACATACAGTTCGTGAGCCCAGGTGCTAGAACTATTAACATCACTCAACAGATCGAGGGGAATACACACGCCACGCATCGTCGATTGCTCGCTGCTGATCTAGCCAGAGCCAGCTACTGCCTACTGGAAGAATCCCCTGAGCACTTCCTCGACGCGAGCCGCAGCGCGGCCGAGCCTGTCAGAGCCGCTGAGCGTGAGGAACCCGAGCGCCGCAGCAATCAAGAACAGGCCGTATCCAGCCAGGACATGCTCCGGATTATCCGCGCGGTTGAGCACGGTCCCGTGGAGCACCACGGAGCTTCCACAGGCGAAGAAGAAGGCCGAAGCCTGGATGCGGCGGTCCTTGAGCTCGAGCAGCTCCCGCAGGTCCGCGACGAGGCCTCCCCCTGCAGGGCCCCCAGATGCGGCTTGGGCGGCGGGTTCTTCGCGGATCACAAGCGTCGTCGGCGTCTCCATCGGCTTTGCGGCGGCGGCTCAGGTTGGGTTCGCCTCGGGTGGATGGATCTAGGCCTACTAGGGTTTCGGTTCCTCTCACTTGCCACGCTGTGACACTGGCCCGTGTTCTGCTAGGGTACCCTTCTTGTAGAGGAGTGAGGACCTTCGTCTTGTGGGTGGGGCCTGGCTGCCTGGCCGCCTGGCAGTGGCAGGGGGTGGCTCCGGTCCGGCCGCTGCGTGAACGCGGCAGGAGGCAGGAGTCTTGGACCGCACGGCATGTTCGCGGGTTTGGGCTTCCCTACAGTTGGAGCAATGTTATGGACCTGAGATATTACACGGGCCTTCATCTTCTTTTGTTTGAGATGTTCACAGGCTTTCTAGGTGTGCTGTTCCTTTCAACTTTGAAAGTCTCTCCCTCCCATGTCCCATCTGTGCAGCCTCAGCACGACCGGCCGCACCTACCGTTGACCAAGAAGTAGATCTGCATCTTGTGCTAGCATGGCAAGGAAAACTGAAGTTAATTCCGATTTATGCACGCGGTATTTGTGATGATTTGTGCCTTTATCTGTCTATCTATGCTTCTCCTTCTTCATCCTCTTTTTTTTTACGAGATTAATTGAAAGATCAATTCCTGAACAACTGTATATGGATCCTATACGACATGCATCAAACCATCAGTCTCTGCATATTTTCAGACCGAAGCATGAAAAGTAGAATAAACAGCACGCCGTGCAGGCACGGCCAGATAGACGGATCGGAGCTTAATTCTAGAGGATCCCTCATGCATCTTCTCATAGATATATAGAGGTAGCAGGCATATCATCATGCACAGGCGACACACCTTGCACAGATTAGGCAAAGGTGAAATAAAAGGTAGCAAAGCGTGTAAAAATAGTGAAGTTTCATTCCAGGGGGTGAAAAAAAGAATCTCCCGAAAAAGAATCCAAGAGGGGATGGGAAAAAGAAGAACACGCTGCAACAAAGTGAATAAGTTTCTCATCAGCAACGAACAAAAGAGCAGAGCGACGTACATGTACATGTAGCTGCCGAGCATGATCACGATTCGAATCATAGCGGACGGAAGCGCGCCGGCAGAGCACGGGCGGGCCGCCGGCGTGTTAACCTGATGAGGGGATCGGCGGAGCTAGCTAGCTAGGTAAGAGAAGCATGGTGGGTCTTGGCCGTGGACATGAATGGTAGCCAGCGCTCTCTTATATTAGTAGATTAGATTAGAAATATACATGGACCAGAGTTTAAATATCATGAAGTCGCCGTCGACAGCAGGCGTGGCTGTTAGAAAATAATTTGGCATAGACCAATGATCTTGCAGATCTCTCGCTCGCTGTCACCAAGCAGCAACAAGTGGACACGGAGGTACCGTAGTTTGATTGAGTACCCCACGCCAAAATAGTGTAGTGACTGGACCTGTTCTCCTGCTAACGCCTGACTGACTGGACCTCACATAGTCTGCATTAATCGGGCCGGGGAAACTGAGGCCTATGTTCTAATCATGAGGCCTGCTGGACTGGAGAAAGCACCAGCCCATTTAACATTAACACGCACAGGGAACAGCAATTTCATCACTCGCGCAGTCACGCTACAAGTTTGACCAAATACTAATACCGAACAAACATACATGCTTCGGAAGGGAAACGACGAAAAGTAAATAATGGGTATCTAGATCATCCCTATTGACCAACACCGCCTCTTCACTTGCGCGCATGCAACATAATAAAGCTAGTTCCATGGGATAAAGAAGCGCCTGATGACGGCGCCGGCGTTGGCAATGGCAGCGCCGGCCAAACGATCAGCCTGTGGGAACCGACCTGCCACCGGCACCAACGAAAGCAGGCACACGCCCAGCAGCCAGCAGATGAAAGCGAGGAAGAAGACCCACGCGGCGTCAGCGTCGGGGTTGCACACTGTTGAGACGGCGGCAGCTGCTCCTAGCAGCATCAGCGCGCGTGCGGCGTCGAGGAGGTGATCGCGGTGGCCTGCCTGTGCTTGGACGACGGCGCGATTAGGCAGCAGCTCTCCTTGGTTGGCCATTCGTGCGGGCCTGCGGACGGTGCGCGGCCTGGAGCCTGGGGCTGAAGAGGGGTGTGGTGGACTGGTGGGTGGGTGTGCGCTGCCGAATGCGTGGCTTCTTTTATAATCGGAAGGAGCGTATCGGCGGTTCTCTTTTTGTGCGCAAAGTAGACTAGAAAACGATGTCGTCCGATGACCTTCCTACTCTGAAACGATGCGGTTCTCTTTTTGTGCGCAAAGTAGCCTAGAAAACGATGTCGTCCGATTACTTTCATACTCGAAAACGATACTCCAAAGCTTTAGAGTATGAATATAGAGTAAAAACTGTTATATTGAGTACTCTAAAATGATACTTTATCCTTTCTCTCTTTCTATATTTAGAGTGGTACTGTGCTTACTCTATACTCTATAGTGGCGGCCCCACTAGCTAAACAAAGGAAAAAAAATACTATAACTTACAAACCAAAAATCCAAATTAAATTTCGATTTCACCATTAAATTCATCTCAATGAATCCTTCAAAACTAGATCACACATGGATATATTTAGATAAAGTGACAAGTGGGTCCCACAGTGGATAGAGGATGATATAGAGGATGGATGGGTGCGGGAGAATTGAGTATAGAGGAGATAATCTTGCTGACTAGAACGTATAGAGGATGAATATAGAGGTCCATGAGTGCGGGTAGTCTAAGACGAGCCGCACCGCAGTTCGCTACCGCGATCGGTAAATGATTTAGTGGAGGAAAAGTTACCCGCACGCGTCCGCTATTCTCGTCTTCATCCGCCAAAATTGAAGCAGGTATCGGGCCTCCGCTACAAGCCTCTGAGCCATGTAGCAGCAGCGAACAGAGAGCAGCAGCGGGAGGAAGAGGAGAGAGGTGAGGGAATCTTTAGCGGGTCCCACTATTTAACTTGTAAAAAAATGTTATAGCTCACAAACTAAAAACCCAAATTAAATTTCGATTGCACCATTAAATTCGTTTCAATAAATTCTTCAAAATTAGATCTTACATGGATATATTTAGATAAAATGACAAGTGGACCCCACAGTGGATAGAGGATGATATAGAGGAAGAATGGATGCGGAAGAATTAGGTATAGAGGAGAGAATCTTAGTGACTAGGATGTATAGAGAATGAATATAGAGGTCCATGAATGCGGACAGTCTAAAAGTGTGTCTGTCTGGGGGGGGTGTCTGTCTGGTTGGCAGTAGGGATGAAAACGGATCGGATACGGACGGATATCACTGATATCGTATTTGTTTTCATATTTATGTCCGGATTCGGATTCGAATACGGATAGTATAAAAAATACCGGATATGATACGATTGGATATCGACATCATAAATATGTGATTTAAATATCCGAATACGAATACGATATCGGATGTTAAATATCCGGACTTAGATACGGACGGATTAAAACTCCTCTAAACGAATTCGGTCTCGAATACGGTCGGAAAATATCCATACCGTTTTCATCCCTGGTTGGCAGCTCGCTCGTCCACCAACACGAATCCTAAAGCATGTGTGGGCGGCAGCTCATCCATCAACACGAATCCTAAAGCATGTCCAAGCGGCAGCAGATATGGTCTTCACGCTTTCCCGGAGTAGTCCCTGTCACACGGCCGCCGTCATCCAATGATGGTTCCACTATATCGATATATACTCCTAGTTCTTAACGTGAATCTAGAATGTATCGGCCATCTAGAATATCCTGTGGCGACCTTTCGCAAAAAAAAAAAAATCCTGTGACGATAGAATCACTTGTCAAATAAAGTCAGCAGAACCAAGTTGCATTGCAGATCAAATTAAACGTTGATATTTTTTTTATTTTGTTGTTGTTTTCTAATTTCTATTGAGAACCTGCATAGTGCACGAATTTAGCTTGTGTAAATATTAAAGGGCAATGCTACAGTACACCTCTTACTTACTAGGAGGTAATACCTCAAATAAATCCAAACCGTTATTTTTTTAGATTCTAAAATTAATTAATTAAACTAGAAAAAGAAAAAATATTCTCAAATCCCTTTGATCAAGGGAGACACGGATGGGCATGCAGCTCTCTCCTTTTACATCATGCTTATGGCCGTATCCTTCCTTTTGCGTGACTTAACTACAAAAATATATATTACATACATAAAAACATCAACAACTAACGTGTTAATTGGGTCATAAACTTTAGGGATCTAAAATATATTACACGCTAACATATTATATAAACGAGAATGGACATTATACTAACTTGGTTAAAACATATTATATAATCGAGGGCCTTCTAATAAAACATGTAGCTACAATAAAGTTTTATATATGCACATAAAGTTTCATGCACGTGCATTGGTACATGTACGTTGTGCACATTATACACGTACGTTAGTTTGCGTGACTAACATGTGCTTCAAATAATAGTTAGTTTATTGTAATTAAGTTCTGTTATATTTAAAGTTGCAAAATAAAAATATTCATTATATCTAATAGATCATATATGCATCAATTAGATCTAAAAAAGATTTTTAAACCTAAAACTTTCCTTATTTCACATATTACCTCCTAGAAAGTAATAGATGATTCGGACCATCCGATCTAATTAAATGAACAGCTCATAGTCATTTTGGTGTATCATAGCAAAGCCCAATATTAAAACAAACCATGTACCTGCCATCTCTAGATATCTCCTACCAGTATATCAGTCCCAGTCACACGGCTGCCGTCATCCTATGATGCTTCCACCATATCATCATCTTTTTTACTACTACCAACTAATGATCAAGATGCCTATTTTTCACCTTGCTAAGATTGCCTGCAAGTTGAATAAAAAAAAAGATTGCCTGCAAGTACATAATTCATGTGAAACCCAGTTACCCAGGACATCCACGAATATATTTCTAGCTAGCTTTCTCCAGCCTCTTTACATGTTGTTGTCTTTCAATTTGCATGTGATCCTAATCATATACTCCGTAGTTGTCATAGTTATGAGCTTCATAACAGTTAGATACTCCCTCTGTCCCTTGTGAATGAAAGAATAGATTTCTAGCAAGTCTAGGACATATTAACAAACAAGAGAAAAACCTTACTACCTCTTATTAAGCTTCGTAATGCTACGGCACAGGCGTCTGTCCTATGACCCGCTCTCGAACACGGCTCCCACACCAGCATAGGACCGGGCTCCATCTCCTAAAAAAATCCCTACTCCTTATCCGATCATCCATCCGGAGTGATCGGCCGTCCCCGAGCCCCTAAGGCTGCGACTCAAGATCCGCCTCCACCTTCGAGCGCGAGCGCTGTAGTCCCGAGCGCCGAGGTCGAGCCGCCCATGAGGCACTCCACTGGCCGCTGCCCCGCGCCCCGCTGGCGCATCCACTGCGTCACTCCCCTTCTCTAGCCGCCCCATCCACCTCGCGCCTTCTCCAGCCCAGCGACCTTCTCCATCTCGTCTTCTCCAGCGTGGGTGTGCCGCACCGGACCCCATTCAGCGCTCCTCCGCACCCCGCGCCACGCCCCCATCCACCTCGCACCATCGCGGCCATGGCGTGCACCGTGGCCGGCCGAAGACACCGCGACAGGAAGGGGAGGCATGCGCCTGCGCCTAGGTGTACGTTGGGCAGCTCTCGACGTCCCCCTGACCCAAGCGTGCTGGCAACCGCAGTTCCTCACCATGTAGGACGAGGTCGCCAGCAACGTCGTGTTTTAAGTGTTTCAGGCGTTGTTTCAAGCATTTCAGCCGCATGTTGCAAAAGTGGATCTAGGATGTTACATATGTTTGCAATGACAATATGCACCATAAGAAATCTTTTAATCCGTGACGGATTCTGAGTGACAGATTGGAAGAACGTCACTGATAGTACTCCATCACTAGCAACACCCAATCTGGCACACTGGATATCCAGCCCAAGACCCTATAGCCGCTCGCGTATATAATGTGCCCCGTAACCTTAATCCACCCACCAGGCCACCACGACTGCCTCCCCGGTCTCCACCAACGCCCTCGACCCCCTCTCACACCCGAGCGCCGCCGCCCCCTGCCATGCTTCCCACCCGAGCGCGCCCCCCTGCGACACGAGCTCCACCTCCTTGGGTCCCCTGCGCCACCGGCTGGGCCTCCTGCGCTGCCGCCCTACTCCGACCGTCCCCTACACACTCCAGATTTACTTCTTGGTGTGAGGAATTGCTCCTAGCCTGGCCGATTTACTTCTTGGTGTGAGGAATTGCTGGTCGGGGTGCTCATGGGCCTAGTTTAGATTGAGCTGGTTGATTTACTTGAGATCTGTTTAGCATGCCTTTGAATTCTTGTTAGTAGCTGAGAGTGGGTTTCTGTGCTGAACGCTGTGTCCAATGTGAGTCCAATGAGAGTTAAAGATTGTCTACCAGCGGTGTGGCTTATATAGCAATGCTTATTTGACGAGTGGCCAAATTTAATCTTCAGCTGTGCGATTGTGGGTGTCAAACCCCTCTTTGCCTTCGCACTGTCTTGCTTAGGCATTTGCACGTTTGTTCAGTATGGCACAATTCTTTTTTATTTGGGGCTCATTGATATTTTTTTGCTCAATGGAAAATGAGAGCATTGTGTACTGAACTGCTAATGTTTGAGATTGTGTACTGAATTCGCTGGTTAAATTAATCTTTGTAAGTTCAGTATACTCCTATTCCGCTAGTAAATTAATCTTTATAACTTCAGTTTACTACTGCCTTGATAATGTTCTGTGGTTCTAGAAGAAAAGGGTGGTACTTTGTGTAGTTGGCTTACCTGATATGCAACAACAGTTATGGCCACTTCATTTGCTTCCAGTGTTGGCCTCCTTTTGTTAGTGTTGATGGCTAGAACTTATAGTAATTGTAACTTGTAGTAACTTAACTGAAATTATGCTATAGAGGATGAAATTATCCTATAGAAGATGAAATTTTCCAGGTTCTGAATTTTCCAGATTCTGAATTTCTTCTGAATTAGCAGCAGCTCAATGGTGTTGGCTTTGCATCTGTTAGCCGACAGCAGCAACTTGTTTTTGTATTTCTGAATATGAATTTAGTTCAGGATCAATAACAGCAGAAATTTGACAAGTTCAGAGACGAACTCTGCTATTTCAATTCAGCTATGGATGAACTAGATTTTTCTACATTGATAATAGTTTTTATTGATGCTTCTATGCAGTGTTGCAAAGTCTGTTTCAGCAACCAGTGCATGATCCCACTAGGATGCAACAGAGCAAGAAGAGGCAGTAGAAGCACTGCCAGAGGCTGGAGCTGTGCCGATACTTAGACTTTGACTTCTTCTACGAAAGATTGCTATTAAAATGAATGATTTGCCCAGATTATTCTCTAGTACCTTAACTGAAGTATTCAATTGACATGTGTATGCGTTCAGCTATTCTTAAGCTGGATTTCAGCATTCTACATAGGTGTGTCGAGATAGTAAGTCCCTAAAAGTGCTTCCTGTTGTGTGGTTAATACAAGCAGCCCTTTTGATCGTTGTTCCTCTTATGAAATTTCCGCCTAGTAGCAGATAGGCACAAATGCGTTCACTAAAACATGCTCAGACCACTATAAATATCATACACGATACTCCAGCTATACATGTTATTCTTGTATATTTTTTCATGTAGTGTTCAATAGATGATTAGCTATATTATTGTAGTGATATTTTTTTTCATGAAGTGTTCAATAGATGATTAGCTATACTCGATGCTCAGAACACAGCAACAAGCATTCTCTTTGATTTTTTTGTGCTATTTACACGGATATGTTTTGCATGTATTGCAGTAGTGTAGGTTTTAATATACTTAAATTCTATAGTTCACCATTAAACTATAAATTTGCTGGTGGTCTCTTGTATTCTGTATGCATATAGCCATTTGCTAGAAAGTCTAGATTAGAGATGTAGTTAGTGTACTGCTAGTCTGCTAGTTAAATTAATCTTTGGAAGTTCAGTGTACTATAACTGCTTATTAATTCAACTTTTGATATAAAGAAATATGCTTTGTGAGTGCAACCATTACAACTAGATATGTTCTTTGATAGCTGTACCCAACATATTTTCTAAATGTGTGCACCTTTCTTCAGCTTACAGCAGTAGCTCATGCTTTTTCCTGGTTGTTTTTCTCACTGCAATTCAGCAACCACAGCTGTAGGAGCAGATGGACATCAGCTACTGTTTTCTGAGAGCTCAACCATTAGCCCCCCTGTTTATTTTAGTGTAATGTCCCACATCTTTCCCTAATTTCCTTTACCTTACGTTAACACAGCAGCAAGAATTCTCTTTGTTTTTTTTATATTTACATGGATATGTTTTTCATGTATTGCAGTAGTGTAGATTTTAATATACTTAAATTCTGTAGTTCACCATTTCAACTAGATATGTTCTTTGATAGCTGTACCCAGCATATTTTAGACTAGGTTGCTCCCCTTGAACAATTGGTCAGTATAGGCTATTTTTGTTTCAGTGAATGTGTTGTTCATTTGCAGGTTGCAGCCTTGCAGCAAGCAAGGCAAGTGAGGGACATGGGAGCTTGGCACTTCATGACAGATTTTTTACAAGATGCAGTTCTACTTGGTGTCGTTAAAATCAGGATGAGTTAGATGCCTTGAAGGAGAATCACAAGCAACTAGAAGAGATGGATATTTTGATGAAATCAGTACCTTTGGCCCTTTGTCTGTTAATTAAGGAGTACGTCATTCTTTAACTCAGTTACCTTCGAAATGATTCAAACATGCATTTTGGCATTAAGACAATAGCTTGGCAATCCGAGTACTACATGTATTTTGGCCTCAAGACCATATTTGTTACTATGCTGATTTAGAGGTATAATATTATGTGTCGATATATGCTGTAACATACAATGGATTGAGTTATTATATGTGCTGTGAAAATGGGCTTTATGTGTGAAAATAGGATGCCTATATGGGCTGTACGTCTATGTTGGGCCGTTAATAAATGGGCTGGGATGGTGATGTCATCACCTACGTCATCATCCATGTCATCATCCACGTAAGCATCCATGTAAACATTCATGATGATGTGACAGTTATTTTTGTCATAGAAAATAGATTTGGGCTGGGCTATCTAGGCCTTGGGCTCAACTGTGATGGTTTAAGATCGTCACGAATTCTGTTAATCTGTGATGGTTTTTGAAAAATCGTCACGGAGGTCGATCCATGACGCTCAATCCACGACGATATCTGAAACCGTCACATATATCATATTGTGACGGTTTTTCGGTGATATGTGATGAAAATTTTTCGTCATGAATTAACAAGATTCTCGTAGTGATGCGTATGTTGCAAGTCTATATTTAAAATTCAGATGTTTCAGGTGTATGTTTCAAGTGTGTCTATCTGGATGTTGCATATGTTGTTATGCCTCTGCCCGCATGTTTCAAGCATATGTTTCAAGTGTTTCATATGTTTCATACTTATGGTGCAAGTGTTTCATCTAGATATTGCATATGTTGTTATGCCTATACACACATGTTTCAAGCGTTTCATCTGTTTTAGACGTATGTTATAAATGTTTCATCCAAATATTTTAAAAGTAGATCAGGGTGTTGCACAACGCAGCTGGTGCCAGGCGGACAGCGACTTGTCGCAGCCGCCCGTCGCTGTTGCTGCGGCGGCGCAGCCATGGGTCAACCCACGTGGGTTTCCCCGTGCGGGCGCGACGGATGCAGGCGTTGGTGCTGGGCGGAATACGAGACGCGCGACGTGGGGTCTATGTCCGGACGTGACATCCCGTATGGGCGCTAGGCTTTTCGTAGCAACAACCAAATTAAAAGAGCCAGGAGAGGCGAATTGATTATAGATCAATTGGTTGTGTTTTTTGTGATGGAACCTGCCCGTCCGAGTTCAAGTCCTCGACTTGACACGGGTGCTCATATTTTCTAGGATTATTTCAGGATTTAACGGCACTATGCTTTCAGTGTTAGGTGACATCTCCGTTGTAAGGTCCTAGATGGCTAGAGGGGGGTGAATAGCCTATAAAAATTCTACAAGAAACACTAAGCAAGCTCGTTAGAATAACAAACGGCGTAAAGCGAGTTTTGCTTAGCCTACGGTTGTGATGCAAGTCTCTTATTCACAAGTCTAGTAGATTATGATCTCTAGTTCACACAAGGGCTAAGTCACTAAACTTACACTAGTGAGCAAGCTAATAACTACTAGCAAAGGCTACCACTAGAGCTACACAAGATAACTAGTAAATGTAAATATGAGAGAGAGGATTATGAATCTTATACCGACGGTAGAGTGAAGATATTGCCAATCACCAAGATGATATACAATCCATCAATATTGACAACAACATAATATGAAGACCAATCACCGGGAGACAAGAGACACAATATTTTTATTCACCCGGTGTTCACTTGTGCACCGACAAGCTACGTTACCGGTTGTGTTGACCAACACTTAGATGGTTCCTCGGTGTGACCCTCAAGTCACTTGCCCCTCAAGGCACGCCCCGCAAGGCACCACAAGACACCACTCTCAAGTGAGGTAACTCAATGACACGCGCAATCCACTAGAGTTGCTTTCGGCGCTCCGCCGAGGAAAGCACAAGAACCTCTTACAATCAACCAGAGGTGGCCAAGAACAATCTCCTTCTCTTGCCAACGCCTCCAACAATCTCCAAACCGGCTAGGAGTGGTACTCTCTAAGAGTAACAAGAGATCCACCGGCTAAACCACCCACAAGTGCCACTAGATGCCCTCAAGCTATGCAATGCACTTTGAGATCACTCAATCTCACTTTTAATTTGCAATCAAGCAAGAGAGATGAGTAGGAGGGAGAAGCTCTAGCTCAAAGGATACACAAGAGTGTTAGAAATCACAAGAGCCCTCCCCAAGGGCCAGCCAACAAGTATTTATAAGCATCCCAAACGAATAGAGTCGTTGTACCCCTTCACTGCACGCTTTTCGGGACGACCGGACGCGCCGGTCGAAACTGATCGGACGCGCTGCACCGTGTCCGATCGCCCTGCGCCGTCCACGTGTTCTCCCGAATTCAACTGCGACCGCTCGAACCTCCAACGGTCACTGTGCGCCAACGGTCAACCGCAACGACCGGACGCGTCGCTCAGCCGACCGGACGCGCCGATCGCACAGCACCGCGAGCCCGCGAAGCATCGACCGGACCGCTCCAGACAACGACCGGACGCGGCAGTGCCAGCGTCCGATTGGAGTCCAGTAAGCTCCCTCGACGACCAGACGTGTCCGATCGCGTGTGACCGGACGCGCCGCGCGTCCGATCAGCTTTACGCCATGCGCTACACTTCTGGGTGCCCGACCGGACGCGCCGGTCCCACGAGTGACCAGACGCGCCGGTTGCAAAGCCTAACAACCGTGGCTGCGTTGAACTGACCGGACGCGTCCGGTCAAACCGTGACCGCGTCTGGTTCAGCGTCCGGTCACCACTGTGACCTCCGTTCGCCTCCGTTTCTTTTCTAACTTCCAGCGTAGTGGAAAATAGGCATTTTAAGTTCTCAAAAACGCCTGAATCCCAAACCCTCTCTACCGCTCAAATTTCATCGCCTTCGTAAATGTGCCAACATCAACAAGTGATCACCACCTTGTGCACGTGTGTTAGCATTTTCAAAATCATTTTTGAAGGTTTTCCAGTTAGCTCACTAGGCCCTACATGCAATGCACTTCATGAATTCACCTAGTGGCACCCGTGCGTCGAATAACCGATAAGACTTGCCCTCTTAATAGTTCGGCTATCGATCCTAAACCACTCACACCCTCTATGGTGTCTTGAGTGCAAAACAAAATGGCCTTATGGTTATACCTTTGCCTTGAGTCCATTTTGTTTTTCTAAAAGATATGATCCACTTCATATCAACACATGACCATCTCGATCCATCGACCTTGACTTCACTTGCTCTTCACCGTTGCATAGGTCTGTCGGCGCCAAGTCTTGCTCAAGCTTCACCATCGCATGGTCCTTCGCTTCGAAGCCTCGACTTGCCCTTCACCTTCACAACCGGTCCATCGAGCCAAGCATTATCTTGGTCTTCATCATCTTGGTCACATGAGTCAATGTCATGTCTCATATTCAATGAACACATTTATCTAAATCATCCACTTAGATACAAAGGTTAGTCCTAGGTTTCATCAATTAGCCGAAACCAAACTAGGGACTTTCACCCGTCGATAGTGAGGTGCCCTTCGTGAATCTCGAGATCTGCCGGCTTTTCCTTCGAAGAGATGAGTGTGTTGTGTAAGCGTCTACCGTTGTACTGTATAATTCTTAAAATAAAAGCCAGGAGGGCTCTGGAGTTCAACGACAGTCGAAAATATCCTGGAATTATATTATTACACAGTCCTAAACACACCTTTTGTTCAATCGTGCATATGAATTTACAGCTGAAACCGTTCAAGCATTGTGCAGCGCAAAGCCGCAAACACGACAGCCACGCGCTCGACAGCACGTGGGACATGGTACCATGACTTTTTTTTGACAACAATGGTACCATGACTTTACCGCGTTCACTACAGCAGACAGGAGATTCACCGAGTGCCTGCAGCACTCGGGGAAGACTATTTTGCACTCGAGGAAGCCTTTCCCAAGTGCAACACTCGGGGAAGACCCTCCGGCTATTCCTCTCACGGGAAAGAATTATTCCTCGAGTGCTAAGAACCTTGCACTTGGGGAAGGCTTTCCCGAGTGCCGTGCGCGCACTCGGGGAACATTTGACGTTGTTGGCAACGCCCGATGCCGTTTGCTTTTCTTTTCTTTTCTTTTCCGAGTGCAACACTCGGGAAAGAATATTTTTTTTAAAAAAATTCTTCCCCGAGTGCCAGACAGTTTGCACTCGGGGAAGCCAGCTGGTTTTTTCTTAAAAAAAGTTCCCCGAGTGTCTGGCAGTTTGCACTCGGGGAAGAGCCCTTCCCCGAGTGCCTGACCTTTTGCACTCGGGGAAACTATTTGTAAAAAATATTATTTTTTGCTTGTAAACAACAATGCATATATTTATATCGCAAAGCATAAATGAACAACAATATATCACAAGCCATATTTATATATCACAAGCGACCAAATTTGTACAAAATTCATAATATATTACAAACCACGCGTTCAAGTGACACGTTATTCCAAGTTCACAAGTTCAATTCAATACTGAAAACGACTCCGAAGGCAGCTCATGGCGATGGTCCAACGTGCGATACCGGTGAGGGTAGGGATGCCCCAGCGTTCGATCCCGGCGACGGTCCAGGTGCGGATGGCCCGACGTGCGATGCCGGCGACCCTTCGACATGGTTCGACGCCGCCCCTGATTGATGCTGCAAAAAAAGAGAGCGGATTGTGTGTGAGTGGCAAGATAAAGATGTAAGTAGTTTAAAGAAAAGTTAAAAATTTCGGCAGCACATCCCCTACACGGGGAGGTTTCCAAAACCTGCAATAGAAAAGTCTGCACGAAGGCCGACGACCACATTTCCGGCACGAAGGCCAACACATGAATAAATCCAGCCTTTGGCTCACACATGAACAATTCCAGCCTTAGGCTCACACTATGTTTGATACTAAGTTTCGTACTCATACTCACCGGAGTAGATTCTCGATGATGTGGCGGCGGTGGTGGTGGTGGTGCAAGCAGCTGTGCTAGGATCTCCCAACCTTGTTGCTCCCCAAGTTGTTGCATGAACTTGAGGAAACCTTCATGTCGGGCCTCCAAAGCTTGTGTCCTTTGACGCTCGGCCTCCCGCTCGGCCCGCTCAGCCTCCCGCTCGACCCGCTCGGCCTCCTGCTCGGCCCGAAGCTGCTGCACCTCGGCCTGCAACATTTGACCCCAACGTTTCAATAATGTAGAGTTAAGGAACGTAAAACTCACAGAAACGAAGAATGAAACTGGAATACTTACCTAGAGTGCCTCCACCACTGTCGGCCGTTGTCCAATGGGCACGCTAGAGCAAGAGCTCGTGCTCCTTTGTCGGAGGCGATTGAGAGGAGGAGTAGAGCCCGTATTGAGGAGGCTGTTGCCAATCATGAACCGCTCATGCTGTTTGCCATGCCCCACCCTCATCACAAGCTCAGGATCAAGGTTCTCCTCGGTCCTCGGATCGTACTCCGGCCCGCGGACTGACCTTGCCACCTCTGTGTACACAGTGAGGCGAGGGTGTATGGTGGAGTTGGTGTACGCCTCTGGGCCCGCATCCGGGTTGTACTGGATGTCAGCCTTTGCCCGACCTTGGTGGGCCAGAGCATACGCCGTGAGTTGGCCAATAGGCTGACCACCGTGCGCCGCCTCCTGCGAGAAAGACAACATGTGGTTAGGAATCATACAGAATTGAGTGCGGCTATATTAGACAAATGGTTGTGACTTACATATGTTTTCTTGTATTTGTTGAGGCTGGCACTGCCCTGATGGTGAGGTACACCTGGCATCATTATACGTTGCTCGCTTTTCTCTTGGTGCTGCTTCAGCCAGTACTTGTCCAACCATCTCTCCACTAGAACCGCCCAACAATCGGGAAAGGTTTTGCACCAGCTCGGAATCACCTACAAGCCATCAGAAGATCAAATTAGGCATAGTTAATCACAAGTGAGATCAATAGGAGATGTTTTTTATTTACCTTTAGGTACTGCTCCCTTGTCAGAATCTCTGTCTCACTTTTTGCCTGAGTTCTGTTGATTCTTCTATTACAGTAGGTGGCGTTGTAGTCAATGTGCGCCTGGAGGCGCGCCTCGTAATACAAGTCCCCGACACGCCTTTTACAGACAGCGTAAGCCACCTAATACACCCTTACCTCCTGTCTCGGCTGGCATCTGAAGAAGTTCTGCATAAAGACACAAGGTATCTATTATTTTATTTCAAGAATGTAATGAATGCAATAAATTGAGGGCTGTAGTGCGAGAAAGGCTTACCCACAACTCCAAAATCACCCGATCCGCCAAGTTTCTATATGGAGGGTCGGTGGAGACGGTGGCGTACATGTCGAACGTGGGTGCCTCTGGGAGCACGTCCACATCATCCTCATAGTCACCTAACCATTCTGGTACCCCGCCTTCATCATCAAATGCCTGCAAACGTCATCTCACGACCTCCTCTCTAGGACGGTAGGCTTCACCATGGTGCACCCATCGGGTATAGTTTGGCATAAATCCATGCTTGCAAAGATCCTTTATCATGAATTCCCTCGTTCTTCTTTTCTTGTTTTGACATTCGTTGCAGGGACAGAACGTGTCTTTCGCTCCATTAGCTTCCTTAAATGCATGCTCCAAGAATTCCTCGGTCTTATCCATCCATTCATGGGTGATTCCAGCCTGACTTGGGCGACCCGTGTACATCCACTCACGGTTATCCATCCTCTAACATATACACATAATAGAGTAATATAACCATCAGCCGCATCTGCACGGCGTGCCTACTGTCTAATAGGTGAGGATAGGTCCTAATCCCACCCGCGGATGCGTAGATGAGGTTAGTTTCCATGTTCTTCTCTGATTCGAGACGGAATTTCGGCAGCACCTCCCCACTGCTCTCCCGATACACGTCCTAGAAAGGAGAGTGTGTATCCAGAGAACAATAGAGAGGTGGTGCCGAAACTCCATCTCGGATCCGAGCAGAACATGGAAACTAACACATCTATGCATCCGCGGG
The DNA here is from genome assembly GCA_038087645.1 of Saccharum hybrid cultivar R570. Taxonomy (NCBI): domain Eukaryota; kingdom Viridiplantae; phylum Streptophyta; class Magnoliopsida; order Poales; family Poaceae; genus Saccharum; species Saccharum hybrid cultivar. The sequence goes on from JAQSUU010000296.1 coordinate 1,052,441, forward strand.
CTGTCCAAAAAAATGTGGACAATCCGAAACAGATACGGTCATAGTTATGCAGAGATCCGCATACCTCCAACCGTGTCTGTTTCGGATGGGAGACGCCTAACTGGGTTACACCGACCTATGACGACGATACGGATAGAGGGGTTATACCTAAGGTGCTGGTGAGGTCAGGCTAGCGGGGCGGAGCCGAGTCGGTGCAGTGGCGACGCGACGCGGTGCAGGCAGACCCGCAATGCTTTCTTATATACCAGCATGTTCACTGCTATGATTAATTGATAACAACAAAATCAAGAATTCTTTATTTCTGTAAGGACAAGCATCATGCTTTCTTCATCAAGCAAAGTGAAAATAAAACATGTTCTAATTAGCAAGCTACTAGCCGATGCATTTGAAATAATTGACTTAGGGATGCTGACCATATACCATAATAAAGGAATGCTGACAAAATCAAAATTACATAGCACAGGCAGAAGCAGTAAGAGTAATGGAAGTAGGGAACACGAACATCTGATCCTATGTCCTAGTTCCTGTTGCAAGATTACCAAGTTATAATTTTGTCAGTTTTAAAAGTACAGCAAAACAAGTCTCTAGCAGCAATGTATAAGCCCAATAGTTGACCCTTCAGTTTACAAAATATGTATACGATATTCTCTACAAGACCATGCGGACAGCTCCCCTATATGTTCCAATGGATCAGGGGATTTTATTGTAAAGCATCCAATCCAACATCAGCACTTGTAAGAAAAAAACGCACACTTTGAAAAGTAAAAAAATGTATAATGAGATCCTCACCAAAGTCGTTGCTTCCAAGTTCAGACCTGTCGATTAGCAAATCCCCTAGGTACGTGCCTGAGGGCCGCAGGCTGCTACTCCTCTCTGATGGCCGCTGCCTTCCTCTCAGGTCTCAGCAGAATGAGATCCCCTCGGTGCCTACCGGCCTCTCAGCAGCCCGGTTTGGACGGCGCCTTGGGCGAGCAGCAGGGACATCGGACTGGACGGTGGCCGCAACGGCGCACGGGGCTGCTACTCCTCTCTGATGGCCGCAGGCTGCTACTCCTCTCTGATAGCCGCTGCCTTTCTCTCAGGTCTCAGCAGAATGAGATCCCCTCGGTGCCTACCGGCCTCTCAGCAGCCCGGCTTGGACGGCGGCTTGGGCGAGCAGCAGGGACATCGGCCTGGACGGCGGCCGCAACAGCGCACGGGGACGGCGGCCGCGACGGCGCACAGGGCCGGCAGCCGTGACGGCAAGGGACGGGAAGCACGCCGGCAACGGCAGCCGCGGCGGCGGAGCCGAGATGCGGCGGCGGCCAGCACTAGGCGATGAGATGTGGATGTGTGTGGCGGCTAGGTATGTGGATGTGTGTGACTGCCGATAGAGATTTTTTTTTGTTTCGGCTAGGGACATCGGCCAGCACTGGGCCATCTAAATTTGCATCACGGGAGTGGGCTGGGCTGAGCGGGCCCGAGCTAAAAAATTCGCTGGCTTCCCCGAGTGTCCTGTTCTGGCACTCGGGGAAGCACCTCTTCCCCGAGTGTCAAGTTCTGGCACTCGGGGAAGATTTTTATTTTTTTGTTTTTTATGCCCTATTTTTTTGTGAGGCCTTCCAACATCATTAATAACTCCTTGTTCAAATTTGGGACAATTTTGACTTTTTTTTGGTATATTTCAATAGTTTCTTTTGTTTCATTGAATTTTTTTGCATACCTCAAATTTGAGGTTTATAAAATAATGGATTTTTTTGGTTCAAAAAATAATATTCATCATATTTGATATATGTTGAGGCCGTATCCAGGAAATCACATGAAATATCGAGTGTCTTGTTGACGTAACATGACGAACAACTTGCGCGAAAAGAGTATTTAAATTATAAAAAATCCGAACAAAGTCCGAAATTCACGAAATTTGTCTGGACGACGTGTTATCACGTGTAGAGACTATGATAAAAAAAAACTTGAGAAGGTTTCGAATAAGTTGCGACGTCGGATGCCTAAAACTCATACATCTCTGCATGTGATCACAAGTTATCACATGCGGAGATGTCTGGGTTTTAGACATCTGACGTCGCAACTTAGTCGAAACCTTCTTAATTTTTTATCATAGTCTCTACACGTGATAACACGACGCCCAGACAAGTTTCGTGAATTTCGGACTTCGTTCGGATTTTTTATAATTTAAATACACTTTTTGCACAAGTTGTTCGTCATGTTACGTCAACAAGATGCTCGATATTTCATGTGATTTCCTGAATACGGTCTCAACATACACCAAATATGATTAATATCATTTTTTAAACCAAAAAAATCCAGTATTTTATGCACATGCAGTTCAAATTTGAGGTATGCAAAAAATTCAACGAAACAAAAGAAACTAATGAAATATATCAAAAAAACTCAAAACTGTCCTAAATTTGAACAAGGAGTTATAAATGATGTTGGAAAGCCTCACAAAAAAAAGGAGCAAAAAAAAATCTTCCCCGAGTGCCAGGACATGGCACTCGGGGAAGAGGCTCTTCCCCGAGTGTTAGGACGCGGCACTCGGGGAAGTTTTTAAATTGTAACGGCACCGGTGGGCTAGGCCGTCAAGTGGCAAATTTCTTTCCCGAGTGTCTCTCTTCCCCGAGTGTTGCACTCGGGGAAGAAATGCTTCCCCGAGTGCCGACTTTCCCCGAGTGCCAGGCTCCCCGCGGCACTCGGAAAGGCCTCTCTTTCCCGAGTGCTTTTCTTCCCCGAGTGCATTCCAGCCTGGCACTCGGGGAAGCCTGTGGCACTCGGGGAATTTCGTTTCTCCTGTAGTGGTTCCACACTCTCGAAGTGACGAGACATGCTGTACAAGACCTAGCTCACATCATCTGCTTAACATGGTGCCAAAATAAGCAATCTAAGATGATAGATGAACAAGTAAGACCTATCTTGCTCACATCATCTGCTTAACTCTGGAGCGCGCGGCGTGGATCAGAACGATCACAGAACCACAGCGTCACAATGCTCAAAAAAAAACCCCCACAGCGTCACATATATATAGGAGGCTAGGAGCTGCCACTTCTTCACCCCAGGGTTTTACCATGGCCACGTCAACGAAGGCCCCTTCAGCCTGCATATGCAAAAGGTGGACAAAGTCAGGAACATGTCAACCATATTCATAATCTTTTTTGACAAATCGGCAGGGGAGTCCCCTACCTTTTTTTGTATATATATGTGAAAGAAATATTTACAAGCTATAAAATTACAAGGCTTTTAAAGCCCAAAAGAAAAAGGAGGAGCAACATTAAGAGCAACATTATGATGGGAAGCACCCGATCCCATCATATTCATAATCTCACTATCATGGTGCATATATATGTAGGAAGGGAAACATGCGATGGAATTTGAGCTTCATTTCGTTGAAATTTAGCTTATGCTGATGCTTATGCTGATTTGTTGTGAGAGGAAAACATTGTTTGTTCGCTGAAATATACTTACAGTAAGATCATATCCCACTGTTCTGCTAAAAAGGGTGATTAATGCCAAGATTTTTAATTAGTATGTGGGTATTTAATTATTATTTGTAAAAAGAAGAATGCTTATCGAGATCATTCTAAATTAAAAAGCATTTGTCACTAACACATAATGAAAAGCATGATAAACTCAACTCTGGTTAATCATAACAGGCTTCCTGAATGATATATGACTATGCACAATTGTGGTTGATACGTGGTACTACCTATGTCTTTTTGAAGAGAATGTTAGAACTAAAAATGTATTAGGTTCATTCTTTGACCATCAATTTGTCTCATATAATACATCATCAACTATAAGAAAATAAATGTGTGTCGAACTATCTGTAGAATATGAATGTGTCAATACAACTTTTGTACATTAAATACGCATAATTAACTTTCTCGAATCCTAATATGCCCAAACAGACGGGTGCAATTAATATTTAATTACATGCAACAGTGTACCCAATTTTTCAATATTTGGAATCAGAGGGGATCTATACATAAGACATTTATTAACTTATTTGTTCCCAATTTTGCAACAGTGTACCCTTCATCTGACCACTTGAAAAAAGATCGATTGCACAATAATAGGCACCATCAAGTTCATAACAATTCATCACTTTAGCATCCTCGGACCCTCGTTGTATATGTTTATTTGTTTTCATTGCCTCGCTCAACTACAAGAATGGCCAAAAGGAGGAGGTTTGAAAGGGGTGGCACTATGTCTTTTTTATTTCAATATATCCTCAAGTAGACACCAAAACTTTGTATTAAAACAAACCAGTAGCTCGTAACTCATAAGCACAAGGAATGTGGAGTCCTTTGTCTACTTATCACACCAGTCTATATGTAGACTTATATATATCCCAACATCTAGCACTGAAAGCATATATACTTCACCAAATTTGTGATTATTTCACTTTTAATTGAGCCAAAACTTCTCTGCCTAAAAAGAAATGGGGGAGTCATCTATGCTACAGTACATATTTTAACTCTATGATCATGCTAAAGAATGATATTATACTTTAACACATGTCGATGCACAATATTTGCCACCTCTGACTGGCACCTCAGGAATTAATTTGCCACTCCATACACATGGATCAGGGTGCCATGCCATTATGCCAATGAGTAGCGTGAATCCTAGTTATGTTTTTAAAGTGCCACATATATCCTGAACTACTCTAGGAAAATAACTTACAATTAATAAGCAGCACCATCTCGATGATCCACTTATCATATATGATCATCATGCTGTCACTCATGATTAAAACACTCTTTGTCAAGGTATGATGCATCAAGTTGAAACTCCTAAATTACTGAGGCTAAATTGGTAACAATACTTGATATGTAGCTACATAGCGGTGCAACTTTGACAAGTAGCTAGATGCTTCATTCTATTGCTAATTGTTGCCATATAAACATCGGAGCACAAAGCTATATATATAGTTTAGAAATTAATGGTTACTAGCTAGTAGCATCCTGCGAGCAGTCTGTAGAGTCGAGACTCGGGTCACATATGTGATATGCCAAATGTGGATCTATGGCCTATAATATACCTTGAGTCATGATGCATACTTGCAGAGGAAGTTTGTTGTGAACTATGATCACTTGAGATCAGTGATGTGTCAAAATTTATATTGCTGCTCTGCCCCTGTAACCCTGCCCTTTACATCTCATAGAATCCAGTATTGCACCCTGTGTAGCGTGCCACCATCTGCACAGCAAGTGTTCGTTTTAGGGACATAAAAACAAGAAATCAAACCCATATCTTTGTTGCGATTAAGAATAAAAAAATATATAAAAAAGGGACAGAAATTGGTAATTTATGCAGGACAGGCAGCATTTATTTTGTATAACAATCACAGCTTAACTACTCGTTCCCCCATTCTCTCTCAGCTCAGGAGTCAGGACATATTCAGATCTGATCAAAATGGAGGACATGAGTGCACCATGAAGGCCAAATAAAGGGACCAATTTGTGGGCATTATATTATTGACAGGGATATTGGAATTACAACCCTAAGGAGAATTTAGTTAATTGCAATCATTTGGCCACTCTCGGAAACTGACAGCATGTCATATATGCATGCATGTGTCATGTCTCGTCCACGTACATGATATACTCCTACATGGAAAAAAGCACATATTCTCAAAGCACACATACACATCGTCCGCCCAGGCGCTAGAATTAGTACTGAACAACACAGATCGAGGGGAATACACACGCATCGTCGATTGCTCGCTGCAGATCTAAACAGAGCCAGCTACTGCCTACTACTGGAAGAATCCCCTGAGCACTTCCTCGACGCGAGCAGCAGCGCGCCCGAGCCGGTCAGAGCCGCTGAGCGTGAGGAACCCGAGCGCGGCGCCTATGGCGAAAAGCCCATATCCAGCCAGGACATGCTCCGGATTATCCGCGCGGTTGAGCACGGTGCCATGGAGCACCACGGAGCCTCCCCAGGCGAAGAAGAACGACGAAGCCTGGATGCGGCGGTCCTTGAGCTCGAGCAGCTCCCGCAGGGCCGCGACGAGGCCTCCCCCAGCTGGCCCCCCAGCATCGGCGGGTTCTTCGCGGAGCACAAGCGTCGTCGGCGTCTCCATCGATCGATCGAGGTAGCTTTGCGGTGGCGGCGGCGGCGGCGGCTCAGGTTGGGTTCGCCTCGGGTGGATGGATCTAGGCCTACTAGGGTTTCGGTTCCTCTCACTTGCCACGCTGTGACGTGTTCTAGGGTACCCTTCTTCTTGTAGAGGAGTGAGGACCTTCGGCTGGGGGTGGGGCCTGGCTGCCTGGCCGCCTGGCAGTGGCAGGGGGTGTGAACGGCATGCTCGCGGGCTTGGGCTTCCCGCCTTCCCCACAGTTGGAGCAATGTCATGGGCCTGAGATATTACACGGGCCTTCATCTTCTTTTGTTTGAGATGTTCACAGTCTTTCTAGGTGTGCTGTTCCTTTCAACTTTGAAAGTCTCTCCCTCCCATGTCCCATCTGTGTAGCCTTAGCACGACCGGCCGCACCTACCGTTGACCAAGAAGTAGATCTGCGCATCTTGTGCTATAGCATGGCAAGGAAAACAGAAGTTAATTCCGATTTATGCAAGCAGTATTTGTGATGATTTGTGCCTTAATCTGTCTATCTATGCTTCTCCTTCTTCATCCTCTGTTTCTTTTTACTTGATTAATTGAAAGATCAATTCCTGAACAGCCGTATATGGATCCTATACGACATGCATCAAACCATCAGTCTCTGCATACACGGCCAGATAGACGGAACAGAGCTTAATTCTAGAGGACCCCTCACGCATCTTCTCATAGATATATAGAGGTATAGCAGGCATATCATCATGCACAGGCGACACACCTTGCACAGATTAGGCAAAGGCCGCGTTCACTTGCTATGCATACCCAAAATATTTCCTCTTCCACCCATCACATCGAATCTTTAGACGTATGCATGAAGCATTAAATGTAGGTAAAAAAATAACTAATTGCATAGTTTGTCTGTAAAGTTCGAAACGAATCTTTTGAGTCTAATTAATCCATGGTTGGACAAATTTTACCAAATAACAACGAAAAGTGCTACAGTAACTTTTCACCCAAATTTTCTCAACTAAACACAGCCAAAGGTGAAATAAAAGGTAGCAAAGCGTGTAAAAATAGTGAAGTTTCATTCCAGGGGGTGAAATAAGAATCTCCCGAAAAAGAATCCAAGAGGGGATGGGAAAAAGAAGAACACGCTGCAACACATTGAATAAGTTTCTCATCAGCAACGAACAAAAGACAAGAGCGACGTACATGTGTACATGTAGAGGCCGAGCATGATCACGATACGAATCATCATAGCGGACGGCAGCGCGGCGGCAGAGCACGGGCCGCCGGCGTGTTAACCTGATGAGGGGATCGGTGGCGGAGCTAGCTAGGTAGGAGAAGCATGGTGGGTCGTGGCCATGGACATGAATGGTAGCCAGCGCTCTCTTATATTACTAGATCAGAAACATGGACCAGAGTTTAAATATCATCAAGTCGCCTATCACCATCAACAGAAGGCGTGGCGGCTAGAAAATAATTTCGCATAGACCAACCATCTTGCAGATCTCGCTCGCTCGTGACCAAGCACAGCAACAAGTGGACACGGAGGTATAGATATACACTACTCCAGAACAAGCGCTGCTGTGGAATACGATGGAGTTATAGGGAAGGCCAGTCCAACACCCCACGCCAAAATAGTGTAGTGACTGCCCAAGTGCCCAGCCAATAGGGAGGGGCGTGCTCGGCAAACTAGGATGGGCTGTTCCACACAGCCCTGTTCTCCTGCTAACGCCTGACTGACTGAACCTCACATATAGTCTGGATTGATCGATCGGGCCGGCGAAACTGAGGCCTATGTTCAAATCATGGGACCTGCTGGACTGAAGAAAGCACCAGCGTCCGGCCCAACATATACTATTTGGTACAGCCCATTTAACATTAACACGCAGAGGGAACAGCAATTTGATCACTCACGCAGACACAGTCACGCTACAAGTTTGACCAAATACTACCCGAAGTTTCAAAAAAAAACTAGTACCCGAACAAATATACATGCTTCGAAAGGGAAACGACGAAAAGTAAATAATGAGTATCTAGATCATCCTTATTGACCAGCATAATAAAGCACGCTAGAACGTACACGTACGTACCACCACCGCCTCTTCACCTGCGCGCATGCAACATAATAAAGCTAGTTCCATGGGATAAAGAAGCGCCTGATGACGTCGCCGGCGTTGGCAATGGCAGCGCCGGCCAAACGATCAGCTTGTGGGAACCGACCTGGCACTGGCACCAACGAAAGGAGGCACACGCCCAGCAGCCAGCAGGTGAAAGCGAGGAAGACCTGCGCGGCGTTAACGTCGGGGTTGCACACTGTTGAGACGGCAGCGGCTGCTCCTAGCAGCATCAGCGGGCGTGCGGCGTCGAGGAGGTGGTCGCGGTGGCCTGCCTGTGCTTGGACGACGGCGCGATTAGGCAGCAGCTCTCCTTGGTTGGCCATTCGTGCTCGTGCGGGCCTGCGGACGGTGCTGGAGCCTGGGGCTGAAGAGGGGTGTGTGACTGTGTGGTGGGTGGGTGTGCGCTGCCGAATGCGTAGCTTCTTTTATAATGGGAAGGAGCGTGTCGACGGATGTCTTTTTGTACGCCTACGTGGCAATGATACAGTACACCTCTTGCTTGCTATGAGGTAATACCTCAAATAAATCCAAACCATTAATTTTTTAGATTCTATAATTAATTAATTAATTAAACTAGAAAAAGAAAAAATATTCTAAAATCCCTTTGATCAAGGGAGACACGGATGGGCATGCAGCTCTCTCCTTTTACATCATGCGCATGACCGTATCCTTCCTTTTGCGTGACTTAACTATAAAAATTTTTGCTATAGCTTTAAATTGATTGAAAAATCCTAATAAATTTAAAGCTACAACAAAAACTTTGTACTAAAGCACACCATATTATATGTTTATTGTGTAGATCTACTCATGTGGAGTCCAACAAAATTGGATTTTCTATTTTACGATTTTTCTGTGATTTACTATGATTTTTTTAAACATTCGGTTACTGTAGCAAAATCATGGTTACGGTAGCAAACCGCCATCCAAAACTGCCCCAATGGATAAAGTAGACGGTTTTGGAAAATTCAAGAGGTAAATTAGACCGTTTTCTAATTTGGGGGATTAAGTAGACCACCGCCTATAATTGAATGGTGATCTAGACTTTTTCCCTTTATAAAGGGAAGGAGCGTGTCGACGGATGCCTTTTTGTATGCTACGTAGCAACCATGTGGGGTCCTAGAAAACGATGTCATCCGATGCATACTTGTCCATTTCTGTAGCGTATGTTAACATCAATTCACAATACTTGTCCATTCCTAGAAAACGATGTCATCCGACGCATACTTGTTCATTCTCTATACTTATCAAGTGAGGCGCATGGAGAAACCTCGAAAGCACAGATAAAGAAGCAGGTGCATGGTAAAAGAAACCAAATGCCATAAACTTTACTCAGCTAGGCAAGCCGAGCATCGGCGAGGAATCCAAACACGCCCTATATTTTAATGATTTGTCTTACTTTGCAATCGTTACTACATCCTCCCATTTTTACATGTCACGTTAGCTTTATCCTAAATCAAACATTACTACCTTTAACCATTCATTATTTTAAAAAATCCTTATAGTTTCATAATATATGAATTACATATTACGAATGTATTTCTCATAGTGAATCTGAAAATATAAATATTATGTCATAAACTTATGTAACTTTTTAAAATCGATAATCAAAGATACAAATGTTTGACTTAGGACAAGCTAATACGACATGTAAATAAAACGGAGAGTATATTTCAAATATTACTTCAATGTCGCATGTTTTCTTTTATCTCTTTTTTTCACTGTAATGATATTTTTTTGACTGAGCAATTGGTTTCAAAATTGTGTCTAGAACTTTCTGATTCAACTTACTGCATTTTTGTATGCCTCTATTCCTACAGTTTTTTTAACTATCCTCCTGCTAGCACCGGTGAAGAAGATACACATCAAGTTTGAAGAGTCTTTGGAATATAGGAATTTCACAAGAATCGTGTACAAATTTTATAGAAATTAGTTATTTTTTAGGGAAAACGAAGTAAACAAGAAAAAAAAATCATCATTTTAAAGGGGCTGAAAGTACCTTTCCCCCTTTGGTTTGCCAAATAAAACATGGTTTGTGTATGTGTTATATGATATTTTTAAAAAAATTATCAAATATTTACCAAAATTTATATTAACCTAAAAAGTGTAAAACTGCCTTCACAACCACCCCAGCCTACGTCAGAGAGGTAATTTAAACGATTCTAAAAGCTCAGAGGATAAAACGTATGCTTTTGAAGTTCGAGAAAAAAAATTAAACTACAATAATAGTTGAAGGAGGTTGAAAATAGACTTTTTTTCCTCTAGGCTTTATTGGCAAATTTGGATGGCCTTTTATTTACACGGACGATGATAAGCCGCGACATTTAACCTGTAAAAGGAGCGACGGCTCCTCGAGCAGGAGCCCCGTCGCCCAAAATTCTCCCCACCGTCCGATCTCGCGTTCAACGGCCCAGATCGTTCGAAGCCAATTCTCGCCTGCAACCGCTTCTCATGATTCTGGTTAGCTTCTCTCCCTTCTTCTCAGCTTCTCCGGCTTCTCTTTAAAATCTATGCAAACAAATATATACAGCAGATTCGGCTTCTCATTCCAGCTTCTTTCCCCTCCTCTCTTTCTCCCGTCGCTCTCTCTCGTCCTCCCGACGCTATGGGCGACGGTGCCCGGGCCGAGTGAGGTGGCGGTGGCAGGGGGCGCCCTCCTCCTCCTCTTCCTCTTCCTCCTCCTCCTTGTCCTCCTCCCTCCTTCCCCTTCCTCTCCCTCTCTCCCCTTCCCTGCGACGGCGGCGGCAGGCGCGATGGCGGCAGGAGGACGAGCGCGGCGCACCGGCGCGGGTGGGGCCCCACGGCCTCCTTCCTCTACCCCATCCTTCACCGCGGCCTGCTCAGCGCCGCCTCCCCAACAGGGAACGCCTGCTCCTCTGGTTACCGAAACCCTAGCTATCTATATGTGTATTGCCTATTCTGATTTGGTTTTGTTTTTGTTTTTCCAAGATTGATTTTAGATTCCTTGCTTCTCTTCCTTAGGGTTCATCTATAATTGTGTTATTGTTATAGTTTCTTCGGTATATATGCCCATATGCCTATGCTGCTGTTATAGTTTATTTATGCTGAGCATATGCCATTGTTCATGATGTAGCTATTCCAATTTTAGTATATGACAATGTCGATGACGCACAATTTCATTGCCGTTGATGCTGGAACAAAATGGTTTTTTAGGACATCCAGTTATGATTATCGCTCTTTTATGATCCCTATATTGTGATGAGTACTTAGTCCTTTATAGTACGTCGATTCGACTTCTACTGAACTGTCGTTTGGCATATGCAATGATGACATGCTTTTCCCTAGCAACCATGACATCTTTTCACTTGACTGCTATCGGCAAAAAGTAGCTGCAGCTAATTTGAAGGCAGCCTTACGTGGGTCAGCAATGATGATTTTTTCCCTAAACATGTGCATGCTCTTTGTGTTATTGGCGAAAAAAATTACCATGTGCATACATTAGCTTCCATATGTCAAACTTGCTTATTTTCCCATGTCTCATGAGGCATGACTGTATTTTGTTCAAAATCGTCTTTTCATTGGTTTTGGTTTATTTCTGAGATCAGCTTTGCTTATCAGCCTTCCATGCACCCAATAAAGCTGACCATATTTTCATGCAATTGCTATTTTGCATTTTCTGTCCACCATATTCCAATGCCATTGATGCTGGGAAAATATCTTTGTTTCAGATATGGCATATGAGAATATGCAGTTACGACTACCGCTATTTTATGATCCTTATAGTATCATGAATACATAGTCCTTTGTGATATTTCTATTTGACTTCTACTGAACTGAAGCATTTGGCGTATGGAATGCTTATATTTGACTTCTACTGATTTGGCGCATTTGGCATATGGAACGATACGAACATTACATACATATACAGTCCTAAGACACTTTGGCATACAAACATTATATATATATATATATATATATATATATATATATATATATATATATATATATATATATATATATATATATATATATATATATATATATATATATATATATATAAAAGACACTTTGGCTCTTGCTCTCTGGCAGCGGTGCCAGCGACTCAGTTCGGTTGTCGGATACGTCACCCCTCCACCTAGGGTCCCGCGGCGGAGGTGGCAGCATCAGGTCATTCCCTTCTCCTCGCCTCTCTCCCGCTTTACAGAAGCCCGACCACCAGGTATGGATGCATATGGGTACTTCCAATACCCTATTTGTGCTTAGCCTTCCGTGTTAAAATTCTAAAAATCTTTCCCTCTTTATGCTGCTCCGATAATAGTTTGGTTATGGACCAGCAAAATACTCTGCCAGCTGCATCTTAGTTCTAAGTTCCTCTAAATTTATATATAGAGTTCCCATTTGTATATTGTCCATATTAAATCATGTAGACCCTCGTATGGAGCAGTTAAATTTCGCACTGTACATTCTGCTCTCCTCTATGGAGCAGTTAAATGTTGGCAGCTACGTGTCCACAATCTCCAACTACAAATGGATGCTTTACATCAATAAAAGATGGTTTCAAAATATTCTGCTTGCATGTGCAGAACCAGAGCATGAATAAACAGTGCATATTTATCTAGGATGGTTTCTAATTCTTATACAAAAAAAATGCGTTACATATTGAATGCGTTTTTGCCAAGTTACTCTCTGCTTTGCATTTCAACATAATGGCTATGGCTCGATCAGCATCATAGGTCCTTAGTTCTCAGCCTGGACAGATTCCACGTGCACAAATGTTAAACCAGTGTAAATTCATGCAATACCTATCTGTTATTTCCTACTAATTTATCATTGCCTCTGTTCTACATTCCTCATATACTAATTGCTGACATTATTTTTCACGATTCTAAACATGCCATTTGATCTTCTAATCCTGAGGTTGGAGGAGAAGGCCAGCATGGCTGTCAGTGGCAGCCTAAAGCCACTTGCTGGTTATCCTCTACAATTCACGAAGCCAACTACATCGTCTCTGGTAATTGTGATTTCTATCGATCCTCAACAAGCCTCGAAGTTCCTTTTTTAGGCATAAAAAACAGTTTCAAGATTATATCTAAAACCTCCAAAAAAAAATTGGGTGTCCATCTTGGAGTTTGGGTTGTCATGTCATCATTCTCCTTCCCTTATCTGCAACCATGCAAAACAAGGCGATGGCGACATGTTATGATTTCTTACATCATTCTTTGAGTTCCCAGATTTTGATGCTCTATGAACAAATTGTGTGAGACTGGGATACTCAGGTAACATGCCTTGTCTAAACCATTTTTCGCTAGCTTTAGAGATTATATTTTTATATAGTCATGATTGAACTGCTTTAGTATTTTTATCTTGGTGAAAATACTCTCTCTGCTGCCCACCTTCTTGTATATATGCTATAGTATGCAATTGCCTAATACATCTACAATTCTAATGTCTTCATCATTGGCAATAGATTTCGGTTGGTTTTGTTGGTATTGTGTTAGTAAGGATTTCAGCTTCAGTGCAGCAGGCATAGAACTGCTCTTTAGTGATTTCTACGAATATTTCCTCATCCCCTACCTCCCATCACTTATTAGTTGTCTCTTATTTCTTGATTCCTTTTTCCAATGTTGATTCAGAGATTGGAGGATTCCAGTTGTGGGCAGGTTTAAAAAAGTGAGCAGCTCAACTTCTTCCATCAAAGACAATGGCCGAGTCTTACCATAATTAGTCACAATGTGCACCCCTCAGGTTGTTCGATGTAGTGACTTATAGCCTTGGTTGATTAATTGATACATTGTGAATGCCATATATTGTGTCTTTGTTTCCCTTTGCTTTACTATACGCTCCTTAATGTCTAGCTCCACAGCCTGTTTATCATTTAGGCTTAGATTACAATATTTTTCTGGTGCTTTGTATAGATATATCTATGCATACATTTATCTAATCTTCCCACTTTGTCCAACTGCTGAAACTGTAACCCATTAGAACTTTGCCCTATATGGTTATATATGTTTGCTACCTACCGATTAACGCAACATTCCATCTGGGACATCCAATATGATAGGGACTTGGGCTAAACATAGGGATACAGGGTGATTGAGCAATTATTATGTACGCTGCTATAAGAAAATTTCTATAATGCAATTACTATATTTCTCTCTACAAAATGTGTAGCCTTCTCAGATTATGAGTGTTTCACTCAGCCGTTGTATATGGTCTTGCCTTCTCTCAGGACTGCACTGAAAATGTGCTTCATGTATTAACAATTACATGCTTATGTTTACAAATGTGTTTGTTTATTTTCACGTCACTTACAATTTTAATAGTTTATCTGTCATTCTTCTCTACTGCTCCAGGCTTGTCCAGGTAGATTTTATGAGGTTATGGAACAACTCCTTTTTTGGCAACTAACTTCTCCCGTGTAATGTTCTGATCTGTCATTCTTCTCTACTACTCCAGGCTTCTCCAGGTGTAATGTTCTGATATGTCATTCTTCTGTACTGTTCCAGTCTTGTCCAGGTGTAATGTTCTGATCTGAGGGTTTGGCCTAGATGTGGCCATTATCTTTTATAAGCCTCTGTGATGTGCTTATGTGGGACAAATGCAACAGAGAGGGTATGAACTTTATTATTACAGATACAGCAGCTGCCTGCTATATTCCATTGTCCTGAGTTCCTCTCGGTTCTTTTCTATTTCATGAATGCCATAGCTATCATCTTTGCCTCCGTATGTTGAATAGATCAGCCAAGAAGGACCCTTTGTTATTGTCACTACGATAGCTATCTGTTGCGTGTGTCCATTGTGCCAGACATGTGTGCTGTATGGAGTTTATACTCCTCTGCTTCCATTCTGTAGGTTAGCTACTTCTTCTTTTACCTTTGGATTATATATCTCTTTTCATCTGGATTTACATGGATCAGTTATTGTCTGCTGCAAACTTAATGTCCCATATAGAGCATTTGCACATGTAATATATCTCTATGCACCATCAACATGTCTAATACATACATCGTAAATAAATATCTATATACTTTGTTATAGTCACCGCACGCACTTTGTCTACGACTACCTACGGCATGGCACAGTATCTAAAATAATCAGGCACCAGCTGTACCCTTGCCAGCTATTAACTATCATGCTGTGTAAAATTAGGATGCTATTGCAGCCGTAAAACTCATCTATGTAATATTAGAACCACATATATAATGCTTAATGCATAATTTATCGTATCATGTATATGTCCATCTAAAACTGAACCTTCATACATCATTCCCACCAAATCCTCAGTCAACTCAATCTCCAGGATTCTAGACGCAGGTGCGCGCGAAGGCATATACATGTTCCCAATTATTTATCTTTAGTTTTTCCCTGTTGTGTATGCAGGTCTAAGACATGTGGAATTTAGGTTTTGGTGTATCCTTACCACCTGAATCCTCCAACATTAGTTGCAGACCATGAGAAAAATATACTCCTTTCACATTGCTGCACAAGAGGACACAAATACATAGGTAAGGTAAATGTCATTTCCTTCTTTTCACCTCTGATTCCTATGACTTTAGAGAAGAAACATTAATACTCCGGCTTCATAGTTTGGTTACTATGAAGAAGAAAACATACTCTACGACATTGCTTGTGTACTGTCAAAACTTGAAATAGCTTATTACATTGGCTTCTTTGTTTTCTTGACTTCCGGTTCCTCAATTCCCCTCCCCCCCTCTTTTCCTATATTTTCGGCCAGCTGTTTCTCCCACTCAGGGCATTTGTCCTCACATGGTGTTTTTGCTGCGCAATTTGAGGTTATACAACCCAGTATTTGCGCTGAAACCTTACCATTTTAGTCCATGGACAGGCTTTCATTATCGTACCATGTTGCTACCTATTTAGATGCTTAGGACAAACACATGTGGTACCAGGACTAATATAATATGAATCAGTGTATATGTGGTGGTACCGTCTTCTGTTTTTATGAATCAATCAGCCTGAAAACACACTCCGCCTGGTACCTTGTATTCACAATGGTCAATAAATCATTTGTCGTCAAAACCGCTGCTATGTTAGCTGCACCGTCTCTCTGTCTGATATATGCCATTGAGAGTATCCCTTTCAAATATTCTGTGATTTGTGTCTTGTGATGGACCTCTGTTTATTCTTAGAATTTCTGCCCGAACTTGCACGCGATGGCGCGCTGCCACTAGTGTCACGCATAAGCAGAGGGCGCGACTCTGCCCGACATCGATGCATGCGTGTCTGCCCCCGCCCCCCCTCGCTCCCTGCTGCATGTGGTTTCTCCACTTTGGTCCTCGGTCCCTCCGCCCATCCTGCTGCATGTGCTGATGCAAGGTGATGCAAGCACAAAAAAGCAGAACATTTTATTAAAAATTGTTATAATTTTTGAATGGTGTATCCGATTTCAATTCCGTCTTCATCAGTGTGTTCTACATGATAAGACGAATAAAACTAGATCCCACTTGCCTATATTTTGAAGATTTTTTTTTCAATACCAATTTATGTATAAAAATGTGCTAGAGATTTATAAAAATGTACTAAACTTGCTACTTCAAAAATATAGTTAAGTTTTTACTTGGTATGCACAAGCTCTGGGGGCAAAAAAAATCAAAAGTTACTACCATGTAAAACTAAGTTGGTACTCCGAAAATATATGAACGAGCTTGGGGGCAAAAAAATATCAAAAGGAGTACCATGTATAATACTATAGTTGTGCAATTTGGGGGCAAATTATTAGAATAAACCTAAAAATAGAAGGTGTTGCACAAGCTAGGGGAAAATTATTGCAACAAACCTAAAAATAGAAGCTAATGCAATAGCTGGGGGCAAATTCTTTTGTGGTAACTTAAGTGTGCAATGGCAACCCTTTTGTAACAACTTATATATTGTAGGTGAGGCAACTAATATATATGATTTAGGAAGGCATTCGAACCTAAAAGGTGACTGAAAACTGAAATTTAAAAATAAAGAAAAATAAGTGTAACAGAACCGCCCAATTATACGAGATTAAGTAAGAAAATCATCCAACGGCAGGACAATTTAACAAACTTAAGCCCGTATAACCCGGTAGTCCGTGAAATCTCGACGGATTTCAAACCATTCACATAACAGCCAAGATCGTATTAAGTTCAGCGGTTACCGTCATAAGTTACATAGAAGTTCGCGGCACAAAGTACATCGGAGTTTAAACCTAGTTATTACAAACCAAGTTCGAATAAAAGTAGCGGAAGCATTAGTTTAAAACACGCACACACACGTTGTTTTGAGATAAAGTGCCAGCTTGCGATCATCTCCAGCAAAAGCATCAGGCGAGAAGTAGTGAGTGACCATTGCCCATGGTCCTAAGCTTCGCCCATCGCAGGGTAGAGACAGTTGATACAATAACCATAGTACATCTGTCCATCTGCAACAAGTGGGAACAAAGCCCTGAGTACGAGAAGGTACTCAGCTAGACTTACCTGACAGAACCAAAACAAAAGACTCCAAGGATCATGATAGGCATTTTGGTGGGGTAGCTGACTCATTTGCAAGAAAAGCATTTTTAGCTTAGCAAATCATTTACAAAAGCATGTCATCTTCTAAATCTTTATTCTCCTGTCAACTATATTTGCACTTTATGCTAAAGTAACCATGTAATTGAGCAAGCAAGGATTACCATTGATATTTGACAGTAATTACCATGTCATTTTCTCATAACTATCCAAGTGTTGTATCCATATTACTACGATGAAGTAACTCAAGTCAAGTGCTCACTATCCAGTGAACGATGGCGATTCGAATCGATTATTGACCAGCTGGTAATTTATTCCTCACAAAAACCTCACTCACCCGCTAAAGTGAGGTATTGGTCACCGAGTCAACCATTCAGGTAAAGTCGCGAGCTTGCCAGGAACCACATGTACCCGGGGGCCGCCCGACTGCTCTTTGGCCTTATCATCGCGCCCCCGTTTCCTGCCACTACTGCTCCGGTACAGTGCGTTGCGGGCAATCCACTCGGCCCGAATAATCTCCCAGCTTCGCGGTCGAAAGGTACTTTATTCGGCCAGCTAAATGTGAGGCATGCGTTCAACATGACTCGAGGCCCGACAACGGACGGTCCTTAATCGACACAGACGGAAGACACTACAGTCCAGAACCCTGCAAGCTTCCGCCCCGTCTCAGATTCATTTCGACACTTAGTTATTCTCACATGACATTCTTTCACATAGATCCAGGTAATCCCCTATAGCTCGCGGATGACAGGCAATCACCCGACTTCTACCGGTCTAAGCAAGCTAAGCAATTATTGACCGTGGACACCAGGGTAAACAAGGATCGGGTAAAGCAAGGTGAGACAAGGTATAATGCAACAACGTTTGCAAACAACTCCTAAACGTAATGCATCAAATTAAGTAAAGTTAATAATAAATTATTTGCAAACCGAGGGAGAAATGCTCCGGGGCTTGCCTCGCTCGAAGGTACTGGGACGATGGTCGGGGCACTCCGGAAGCTCTTCACCGGACTCCTCTTCTACTTCTGCTGGCTCCGGCTCCTCGGGCTGCTCCTCTGCGTCCTCGGGAACAACTGCCGGAACCACTTCCTGCGATCCTGTATGATGCAGAAGTATGAGTGCAATATGCATCGGTGCATTGCAGAGGTGACATGAGATGATGATGATGCGGAATGCATGCGATGTAACGAATGTATTACGTCATCGGATTATGTGGAACTTATGACTCTTCTACAAGGTAGTCTACGTCATCCAAGAACATGTACTCGGAAACTACCAACACTAGTTCCTACCATGCGAGAGTATTGGAGAATCAAGAGGCTTCAAAGATACACCAAAGTATAATTTTCCAACTAACTTTGCATTAAGAATAAATAGAAACCCTAATTAGTCTTAAGGTTGAACAGCAACACATATTTTAGTAGCTCAGAAAAATCTTATAAAATTACAGTGGGTTACTAATATCAAGAATAGCTTGACATAAAATTTTTACTGCATTTGGATAATTAGAACTTACTATACAAAAATAACAAACTATGGCCTCAAATAGATATTTAAAATACTTTACATTATGAAAAGTATCAAACAACAGATTTAGGAATTTTTCTACTATCTACTACCTAAACAAACACTATGGAAAAATTATCACTTGCATGTTTTATTCAAATTTATTTAAATAACAAAAATAACAATTATTGGTAACAAAAAGCATTTGAACTGCAACTACAAATTTTTATACAGAACACCCAAGATATAAAATTTTCCTAGAAAGTACATGACACAAAAAGATTAATAAATTTGGAATCATATTTTTCTGACTTTTCTAGGATTTATTAAGTATTTATCAAGAAAATAGCCATTTTACTATTTAATTATAAATTCTACAGAAAAGTACATCAAATTTGACATGCAACAATTTTATACCATAGATCAGGTTCAAATGAGTACATACAATTTTATTTCACCAATTTTGGAGCTAAAATGGCCAAGGAATCATTTTACAAGTGTTTTTCATCAATAATATTAAAAGAAATCGGAATTTGTTTTTCTGAAAAAAAAAAGAATCGGGCCGGCCCGAGGTCAACAGTCGGCCCGTGGCCGTTTTCCCGGCCCGTCTCGCGCGCGCGGGAGGTCCACCGAGCCGGCCCGCTCGGGGCGCGGCCCAGGGGCACGGTCCTGCCCCCGCGAGGCGCGGAGCGCGTCGTCGGCGTTCGCGCGCGCGACGTCGCGGCGGCGGCTATGGCCGACCGGCCGGCTCCGGTCGCGAGCGGGCGGGGCAGCGAGCGCACGCGAACCACGGTGAAGTGACGAACCCGTTTTTGGAGAAAAGGGGAACGAGGAGGTAGCGGGAAGTCGCCTCGACGGGAGGCCGCGCGCGGTGGCGCCATGGCCGTCGGCGGCGAGGTGTGGAGGAGCTCACCTAGAGCTTGGAAGACGGCGCAAACGCGAGCTCGAAGCGGAGGAAGGCGAGGCGGAGCTGCGGGCGCGGTTAATTGCGAAATGGTGCGGCGGTGAGGGCGAATCACGCCGGCGGAGCGGCGGTCACGGCGAGGTGGAGCTCGAGCTTCTCGGCTCGGGAAGGGAGGAGAAGGGAGTGCGGGTGCGAGCGAGCGGGTGCTTGGGCCGGGGCAGGTGTAGGCGGGCGCGGGAGTGCGGTGACAGGCCGCGGCCGACGCGCGGCAGGCGCTGCAGGCGCGGGGCCGCCACGCGGCGGTGTCCTTCTGCCGCGGTCGCGGCGTGGCGCGGCGCCAGCGCGCGGACGCGGGCGAGAGGAGGGGAAGATGGCCGGCTGGGCCGGGCCGGAGGCGGGGCAGCGCGGGCGCGCGCGCGCGGTGAGGCGGGCTGACTCTGGCTCTGGGCCGAATCGGTGGCGGCGGCCCGCGAGGAAAAGAAATGAAATTTTTGATTTTCGATTTTCAAATTTAAATGCATTTCAAACTTCAAACCCAATTTTGAACAAGAAGAAAGCATTTTATGGATTTGGCCCAAAAATAAAAGTTGCTCAAAATTGAATTCTCTACAACTTTGATTAAGGGGTCATTTCAAAATTCTTAATAGATTTTAAATGACAAAATAAAAGCTAAATTAGGGAATAATTTTGAATATTTTTCATAATTGTTTTTGAACAAGTGTTTGACCAAATTTGAGCTCCAAAATTTGAACTAAGGTTCCAAGTGATGTAAGAATTATGGTTGCAAGGCTTTTGATATAATGTGATTATCATATTATTATAGTTCATTAAATATAGCATGTTTAAGCTTTTATTTTAATCAAATTATACCATTATCATACATGATTATAATGATATGAATGCTATGCAATATGATTGCCATGCAAAAAATGCATTGCGCAACACCGGAGTGTTACAGCCCTCCCCCCTTATAAAAATCTCGTCCCGAGATTTGGGTTACGAACTATTTATAATAAAAATCTTCATAAGCGTTCTTTAAGTATTCACCCGTTTCCCAAGATGCATCCCCTTCATCGTGATGACTCCATTGTATCTTATATGTTTTCACCACACTGTTTCGAGTAGCCCTTTCCCTGGTATCCAAAACTCGAACTGGCTGCTCACGATACACCAAATCTGACTTAAGTTTTATGCCTCGAGGTTCAATCCTTTCCTCTGGAACGCGCAAACACTTTTTCAGATGTGATACGTGAAAAACTGGGAATACAGCACCCATTGCTTCTGGCAAATCCAATTTGTAAGCCACTGGACCCTTCCTTTCTAAGATTTTGTAAGGTCCAACAAATCTAGCGGCAAGCTTTCTGCGTATACCAAACCGTTTCTTTTTCATCGGCGTGACTTTTAGATAAACATAGTCACCAACTTCAAACACAAGCGGTCTCCTTCTCTTATCTGCATAACTTTTCTGACGTGACTGAGCGGCTCTCATATTTTGCTGGATGATATGAACTTTCTTTTCGGCTTCCTCCACGAAGTCAATCCCATAATACCTTCTTTCTCCTGGTTCAATCCAGTTCAAAGGTGTTCTACACTTTCGGCCATACAGAGCCTCAAAAGGTGCCATCTTGATACTTTCTTGATAGCTATTATTATACGCGAACTCTGCTAATGGTAACCATGATTCCCATGAACCTCTGGAAGACAACACACAGGCTCTTAACATATCTTCTAGAACAGCATTAACTCTCTCAGTTTGACCATCTGTTTGAGGATGATAGGCAGTGCTACGAATCAGACTAGTCCCCAAACCTTTGTGCAAGTGCTCCCAAAAGTGAGCAGTGAACTGTGACC
This sequence comes from Saccharum hybrid cultivar R570, assembly GCA_038087645.1. Lineage (NCBI taxonomy): Eukaryota > Viridiplantae > Streptophyta > Magnoliopsida > Poales > Poaceae > Saccharum > Saccharum hybrid cultivar. The sequence continues at coordinate 1,074,331 of JAQSUU010000296.1, forward strand.
CTCTGTCAGACACTATAGTCTTTGGTATGCCATGCAATCTCACAATCTCTGCAATATACTTCTCGGCATACTGAGGTGGTCTATATTCTGTTTTGACAGGCAAAAAGTGAGCCGTCTTGGTAAGACGATCCACAATTACCCAAATTGAATCGTGACCTTTTTGAGTAGTGGGCAGACCCGTGATGAAATCCATACATATATCATCCCACTTCCAACTAGGTACTGACAAAGGTTGTAGCAATCCGGCAGGTTTCATGTGAATCGCTTTCACTCTGCAACATGTGTCACATCTGGCTACATAAGCTGCAATTTCCTTCTTCATCTTTGTCCACCAAAAATGAGGTTTTAGCTCTTGATACATTTTACTGCTGCCAGGATGAATGGACAACTTAGAAAGATGAGCTTCGTCCAAAATTTTATTCTTAAGCTCTCTATCCTTTGGAACAACAAGACGGTTGTCGAACCACAACACATCTTGCTCATCCACCCTGAAGTGTTTCGAGGGTTCTTCTTTACTCTTCTTTTTGATGTGGAAAATCCCTTGGTCTGCCTTCTGACCTTCTATTATCTTACTCTCCAAGGAGCAACTGATCTGAATACTATGTAACACGGTAGGGTGCATTAGATTGAAACCATCTTCCAGCAAGGGTTGCATATTCAGACAATGTGACTTTCGACTCAAAGCATCAGCTACCACATTGGCTTTTCCAGGGTGATACTGTACATTTAAGTTGTAATCCTTGATTAGTTCTAACCATCTTCGCTGTCTCATGTTCAATTCTGGTTGGGTAAAAATGTACTTGAGACTCTTATGATCGGTGAAAATGTTGCACACGTTACCCAGTAGATAGTGTCTCCAAATCTTTAAGGCATGCACAACAGCGGCAAGCTCAAGATCATGTGTCGGATAATTGATTTCATGTTTTCTCAACTGCCGGGAGGCATAAGCAATTACTCGTCCTTCTTGCATTAGCACACACCCTAATCCTGTTTTTGATGCGTCGCAGAACACATCAAAAGGTTTCTCGATGTCGGGTTGTGCAAGAACTGGAGCAGTGGTCAACAGTTTCCGCAAGGTATGGAAAGCTGTCTCACACTCCTCTGTCCACGCAAACTTGTGATCTTTCTGTAACAGACTTGTCATAGGCTTGGCAATCTTCGAGAAGTCTGGGATAAAACGGCGATAGTAACCTGCTAACCCTAGGAAACTCCTGACTTCTGACACTGTGGTTGGAGTCTTCCAATCCATAACCTCTTGCACTTTACTCGGATCTACAGAAACTCCATTCTCAGATAGGATATGACCGAGGAAAGGAACTTTCTTCAACCAAAATTCACATTTGCTGAACTTAGCATATAACTTATGATCCCTCAACCTGGTCAAGACAATTCTCAGATGCTCTTCATGCTCTTTCTCGTTTTCAGAGTATACTAGAATGTCATCAATGAAGACAACTACAAACTTATCTAACTCCGGCATGAAAACCGTATTCATCAGATACATAAAATATGCAGGAGCATTTGTTAGTCCAAATGACATAACAAGATACTCGTACAACCCGTATCTGGTAGAAAAGGCGGTTTTCGGAACATCTTGAGGTCTAATCTTTATCTGATGATACCCAGACCTTAAGTCTATCTTGGAGAACACTCTGGCTTTAGCTAACTGATCAAACAGAACATCAATATGAGGCAGTGGATATTTATTCTTGATAGTTACAGCGTTAAGAGGTCGGTAATCCACACACATCCTGAGAGTACCCTCTTTCTTTTTCTTTACAAACAAGGCAGGACATCCCCATTCAGACTTACTTGGGCGAATAAACCCCTTCTTTAGCAATTCTTCCAGTTGTTTCTTCAACTCAGCTAACTCATCCGGAGGCATCCGATAGGGTCTCCTTGAAATAGGAGCTGTCCCGGGGATCAACTCGATTCCAAACTCAACATCTCTATCTGGAGGAAGGCCAGGTAACTCATCTGGAAACACATCCGGGAACTCACACACTACCGGGATCTGGTGGATAGGAACAACTTCCATGGCACATGTCACACTCACAAGGTCTGTTCTTTTAGGCAAAGGTACCCGGAAAGTACCCTCTGCCTGGGGATCCTTAAGGGTAAGCATCCGACTGGCTGTATCTATGACTGCTCCCCAGTCTTTCATCCAGTTCATTCCTATTATTACATCCAAAACTAGTCCAGGCATAACTATTAGGTTTACTCGGAACTTCCGACTACATAACTCAAGGGTTGCCCCTCTAACCATCTTATTGGTTAACACATCAGCTCCTGCTGAACTTATGCGATAACCATAACCCAACTCTGTGCATAGTTGTTCATGCTTCCGTGCAAATGCTTGACTCATGAAAGAATGCGAAGATCCAGAATCAAAAAGAACAACTGCAGGGTGATGGTTCACAAGAAACTTACCAGCAGTTACGGGCTCTCCCTCAGGAACTTCATCAATGGCGGTGTGGTGTACACGAGCATTGTAAGTCTGTTGCTTCTTTTATTGCTTCCTTGCTTCAAGCCGATCATCACCACGTAGGCCAGTCAAGGTCCAATAGGTATTCTCCAGACCTTGGTATGCTCTGATGGCTGCATACATGGCACTCATGGTGTGGTTATCGCTAGCCCGTCCTTCACTGGGGCCTCTAACCAGGGCACTTCCCTGCGGCTGTACCCAAATGGCATCGCGAGGATCATCTCTCGGGAAAGCACCGGCCAAAGCTGCTGCCAACTCATTAGGGAACCTGCTCATGATGTCTCGGATGACGCGAAAAGCCGCGCCCTCTGCACCCTCGGCTGGAGTGCGTCCTTCAAACTCCAGATGCCAACCATCCCATTCTGGTGCATCACCAAGAGCAGGGACGGTGATCTCCACGATAGCAAGTCCATCCTCAGCTAACTGGCTCTCACTCCAAGAGTATACCGGCTCTTGACCCTCCGGGTACCCCACATCATGGAGCACTCTCCAAAGCAAGGTGGGCATGCCAAACTCGCTTAGAAAAGTGTCCGTGTTGCGGTGCTCCCGCGGGGCCAGCTGACGACGGGGTGCTCTTCCGCCGGTGGACTTACGGGCAGTCTGCTTCGTGCGGGCCATCTGTAGCACAAGATTTAATTACCCAGTGAGAACATATTTTAGTTGAGGTCACTTTTATCGAAATGGGATAATCCTTTTATAAGGGGAGGAATGCATGCCATGAATGGAATGCACAAACAATATGATGCATGCACGAGTCTTACGTTCTCACAAACTTAGGAAAAAAAAAAGCATCTAACGGTGAATTCGGTGGCATACAACGGTCTCTCATATACGTAACTAATTCGGTCTACACGATACGCTGTTATGTACCTGCAGAAAATTTATTTCAGCCCATTCCCCATGAATGCATGAAAGCAGTAAACCTACCTACACGCTCTACACGTATCCCCAGATGCGTGTACAACGGTAGTAACTACCCAAACACATCGTCCTATTGACGGCATCGCCTCAACGGACGGAACACCCACGCATGCGATACTTTCATAAAAACATGTGTAGAACATGTAATTATTCTTAGTATCATATAAGCACTCTCCCTAGATCGGCGGTGTATCCGATCATGCTCTCACAACTCACACTTACCAAAGCGTAGAGGTAACTGATCCATACATTACCACTCAATTAAGTGGCACTCATACAATAGCACGCCGTATGAGCAACGAAAAAGAAATATGGTGCAAGAACCCCAAGTTAGTACTTAAATAGCCACCTAGAGTCCTTAACTGGGCATACAGGATATGACCACTGGCACACTTTTAGTTTGAAAATCACACTTTTTAAATAGGATTTTGTTTTAAATACACTTATGAACAGTAATTACGCTAAACCTTGCTCCGATACCAGCTGTAACAGAACCGCCCAATTATACGAGATTAAGTAAGAAAATCATCCAACGGCAGGACAATTTAACAAACTTAAGCCCGTATAACCCGGTAGTCCGTGAAATCTCGACGGATTTCAAACCATTCACATAACAGCCAAGATCGTACTAAGTTCAGCGGTTACCGTCATAAGTTACATAGAAGTTCGCGGCACAAAGTACATCGGAGTTTAAACCTAGTTATTACAAACCAAGTTCGAATAAAAGTAGCGGAAGCATTAGTTTAAAACACGCACACACACGTTGTTTTGAGATAAAGTGCCAGCTTGCGATCATCTCCAGCAAAAGCATCAGGCGAGAAGTAGTGAGTGACCATTGCCCATGGTCCTAAGCTTCGCCCATCGCAGGGTAGAGACAGTTGATACAATAACCATAGTACATCTGTCCATCTGCAACAAGTGGGAACAAAGCCCTGAGTACGAGAAGGTACTCAGCTAGACTTACCCGACAGAACCAAAACAAAAGACTCCAAGGATCATGATAGGCATTTTGGTGGGGTAGCTGACTCATTTGCAAGAAAAGCATTTTTAGCTTAGCAAATCATTTACAAAAGCATGTCATCTTCTAAATCTTTATTCTCCTGTCAACTATATTTGCACTTTATGCTAAAGTAACCATGTAATTGAGCAAGCAAGGATTACCATTGATATTTGACAGTAATTACCATGTCATTTTCTCATAACTATCCAAGTGTTGTATCCATATTACTACGATGAAGTAACTCAAGTCAAGTGCTCACTATCCAGTGAACGATGGCGATTCGAATCGATTATTGACCAGCTGGTAATTTATTCCTCACAAAAACCTCACTCACCCGCTAAAGTGAGGTATTGGTCACCGAGTCAACCATTCAGGTAAAGTCGCGAGCTTGCCAGGAACCACATGTACCCGGGGGCCGCCCGACTGCTCTTTGGCCTTATCATCGCGCCCCCGTTTCCTGCCACTACTGCTCCGGTACAGTGCGTTGCGGGCAATCCACTCGGCCCGAATAATCTCCCAGCTTCGCGGTCGAAAGGTACTTTATTCGGCCAGCTAAATGTGAGGCATGCGTTCAACATGACTCGAGGCCCGACAACGGACGGTCCTTAATCGACACAGACGGAAGACACTACAGTCCAGAACCCTGCAAGCTTCCGCTCCGTCTCAGATTCATTTCGACACTTAGTTATTCTCACATGACATTCTTTCACATAGATCCAGGTAATCCCCTATAGCTCGCGGATGACAGGCAATCACCCGACTTCTACCGGTCTAAGCAAGCTAAGCAATTATTGACCGTGGACACCAGGGTAAACAAGGATCGGGTAAAGCAAGGTGAGACAAGGTATAATGCAACAACGTTTGCAAACAACTCCTAAACGTAATGCATCAAATTAAGTAAAGTTAATAATAAATTATTTGCAAACCGAGGGAGAAATGCTCCGGGGCTTGCCTCGCTCGAAGGTACTGGGACGATGGTCGGGGCACTCCGGAAGCTCTTCACCGGACTCCTCTTCTACTTCTGCTGGCTCCGGCTCCTCGGGCTGCTCCTCTGCGTCCTCGGGAACAACTGCCGGAACCACTTCCTGCGATCCTGTATGATGCAGAAGTATGAGTGCAATATGCATCGGTGCATTGCAGAGGTGACATGAGATGATGATGATGCGGAATGCATGCGATGTAACGAATGTATTACGTCATCGGATTATGTGGAACTTATGACTCTTCTACAAGGTAGTCTACGTCATCCAAGAACATGTACTCGGAAACTACCAACACTAGTTCCTACCATGCGAGAGTATTGGAGAATCAAGAGGCTTCAAAGATACACCAAAGTATAATTTTCCAACTAACTTTGCATTAAGAATAAATAGAAACCCTAATTAGTCTTAAGGTTGAACAGCAACACATATTTTAGTAGCTCAGAAAAATCTTATAAAATTACAGTGGGTTACTAATATCAAGAATAGCTTGACATAAAATTTTTACTGCATTTGGATAATTAGAACTTACTATACAAAAATAACAAACTATGGCCTCAAATAGATATTTAAAATACTTTACATTATGAAAAGTATCAAACAACAGATTTAGGAATTTTTCTACTATCTACTACCTAAACAAACACTATGAAAAAATTATCACTTGCATGTTTTATTCAAATTTATTTAAATAACAAAAATAACAATTATTGGTAACAAAAAGCATTTGAACTGCAACTACAAATTTTTATACAGAACACCCAAGATATAAAATTTTCCTAGAAAGTACATGACACAAAAAGATTAATAAATTTGGAATCATATTTTTCTGACTTTTCTAGGATTTATTAAGTATTTATCAAGAAAATAGCCATTTTACTATTTAATTATAAATTCTACAGAAAAGTACATCAAATTTGACATGCAACAATTTTATACCATAGATCAGGTTCAAATGAGTACATACAATTTTATTTCACCAATTTTGGAGCTAAAATGGCCAAGGAATCATTTTACAAGTGTTTTTCATCAATAATATTAAAAGAAATCGGAATTTGTTTTTCTGAAAAAAAAAAGAATCGGGCCGGCCCGAGGTCAACAGTCGGCCCGTGGCCGTTTTCCCGGCCCGTCTCACGCGCGCGGGAGGTCCACCGAGCCGGCCCGCTCGGGGCGCGGCCCAGGGGCACGGTCCTGCCCCCGCGAGGCGCGGAGCGCGTCGTCGGCGTTCGCGCGCGCGACGTCGCGGCGGCGGCTATGGCCGACCGGCCGGCTCCGGTCGCGAGCGGGCGGGGCAGCGAGCGCACGCGAACCACGGTGAAGTGACGAACCCGTTTTTGGAGAAAAGGGGAACGAGGAGGTAGCGGGAAGTCGCCTCGACGGGAGGCCGCGCGCGGTGGCGCCATGGCCGTCGGCGGCGAGGTGTGGAGGAGCTCACCTAGAGCTTGGAAGACGGCGCAAACGCGAGCTCGAAGCGGAGGAAGGCGAGGCGGAGCTGCGGGCGCGGTTAATTGCGAAATGGTGCGGCGGTGAGGGCGAATCACGCCGGCGGAGCGGCGGTCACGGCGAGGTGGAGCTCGAGCTTCTCGGCTCGGGAAGGGAGGAGAAGGGAGTGCGGGTGCGAGCGAGCGGGTGCTTGGGCCGGGGCAGGTGTAGGCGGGCGCGGGAGTGCGGTGACAGGCCGCGGCCGACGCGCGGCAGGCGCTGCAGGCGCGGGGCCGCCACGCGGCGGTGTCCTTCTGCCGTGGTCGCGGCGTGGCGCGGCGCCAGCGCGCGGACGCGGGCGAGAGGAGGGGAAGATGGCCGGCTGGGCCGGGCCGGAGGCGGGGCAGCGCGGGCGCGCACGCGCGGTGAGGCGGGCCGACTCTGGCTCTGGGCCGAATCGGTGGCGGCGGCCCGCGAGGAAAAGAAATGAAATTTTTGATTTTCGATTTTCAAATTTAAATGCATTTCAAACTTCAAACCCAATTTTGAACAAGAAGAAAGCATTTTATGGATTTGGCCCAAAAATAAAAGTTGCTCAAAATTGAATTCTCTACAACTTTGATTAAGGGGTCATTTCAAAATTCTTAATAGATTTTAAATGACAAAATAAAAGCTAAATTAGGGAATAATTTTGAATATTTTTCATAATTGTTTTTGAACAAGTGTTTGACCAAATTTGAGCTCCAAAATTTGAACTAAGGTTCCAAGTGATGTAAGAATTATGGTTGCAAGGCTTTTGATATAATGTGATTATCATATTATTATAGTTCATTAAATATAGCATGTTTAAGCTTTTATTTTAATCAAATTATACCATTATCATACATGATTATAATGATATGAATGCTATGCAATATGATTGCCATGCAAAAAATGCATTGCGCAACACCGGAGTGTTACAATAAGACTAAAAATTGAAACTAAAAAAACACTGAAAAAAGAGAATGAAAACTTAAAAATATGCAACTTATACATTGTAGGTGAGGCAACTAATATGCAGGATTTAGAAAGGTATTCGAACCTAAAAGGGTGACTGAAAACTAAAATTAAAAAAATAAAAAAACAAGGCTGAAAACTAAAACTAAAAAACACCGAAAAACTAAACCTGAAAAAAAACTTGACTGAAAACTAAAATTGAGAGCAAATTCTTTTGTGGCAACTTACATGTGCAATTACTACCTTTTTGTAACAACTTATACATTGTAAGTGTGACAACTAATATACAGGATTTAGGAAGACATTCGAACCTAAAAGGGTGACTGAAATCTGAAACTAAAAAAACAAAAAAAAAACTAAAACTAAAAAAATATTTTAAAAAAAACTTGACTGAAAATTGAAACTAAAAAACATAAAAAAAAATATAAGACTGAAAATTGAAACAAAAAGAACACTGAAAAACAAGATTGAAAACTGAAATAAATGCTACCAGATACTGAAATTGACAACCAGAAAATTGAACTGAAATTGATAAACAGAAGCTGAAAACTAAAGTAGACACAATTAAAAAAAATGCAAGTGACAACGACATAGTAGAAAAGACTATAGGTTCTTCAACTACATTATAAATTTAGCTTGCCTAAATAGTCCAGAAACATAGGAGGGGGCAAATTATTACAACAAGCATTACGTTAGTTGCCAACTTGGAAGCAAGTTATTATTCCTATTGCAAGAAATCGGAATACATGCCTAGCTGTCTGTGCTGGCTGCTGCCCCTAATCCCAACCAAAGCAACAAACACTAAGGCTATCCGTACTCATGGACCTCTATATTCATCCTCTATACATCCTAATCAGCAAGATTCTCTCCTCTATATTTAATTCTTCCGCACCCATCCATCCTCTATATCATCCTCTATCCACTCTATCCACTATGGGACCCACTTGTCACTTTATCTAAATATATCCATGTGTGATCTAGTTTTGAAGGATTTATTGAGACGAATTTAATGGTGAAATCGAAATTTAATTTGGATTTTTGGTTTGTAAGTTATAACATTTTTTCCTTTGTTTAGCTAGTGGGGTCCGCCACTATAGAGTATAGAGTAGGCACAGTACTACTCTAAATATAGAGTGAGAGATAGGATAGAGTATCGTTTTAGAGTACCCAGTGCAGCAGTTTTTACTCTATATTCATACTCTAAATCTTTAGAGTATCGTTTAGAGTATGCCACTGCGGGCAGTCTAACCCTAACCCAATTTGTGATCTCTAATCCTAACCTATGTTGTGAACCCTAATCCTAGAACTTGCCTTTGGAGGGTTGGTCAACACCCTATTATGAATACAAATGACATCGTGGTGATGCCTTGTTATTGGTTCGAGTGGTAGAAACCGAATCGGTGCGTATGTGACAATTAGAAGTGTGGTTCTAATCACCCCTAATCAGTATGCCTACCGTAAATCTAATTGGTATGTGTATTGTAGCGCTCTTAATCAGCATGGGTGAATGACCATGTGTAGCTGAACTATCAACATAAATAGTTACACATTTAATACATAACTAGCTACTTCTATATAATATAAGTTGTCAGTATATAAAAATGGTTATAAAGCATATGCCTTGTGGGTCTACTTTTGTAGATCTCATTGTAAGAAGCGCAATGGTGCAAACGGAATTAAAAATGAATATTTGGTAAGAAAGTTATCCTATTTTAAATAGTTGAATGGCTTAGTTCAAAACTCCAATTAGCATCTTATGTCAGCATGTGCTGGTTGCCTCGTACTGTTGGGCCAACAACCCGGATCGGATAGCGCGCTCTTGTCTAGCATGACAGGTCTTTGTGGGCTCCGCCTTGCCTCTCCCGCACGTCGCTATCGAGCTAGGCCAGGGCCTCCAGCCTGCTTGCGCGCTGGTCGCGCACTCTGTGTCGAGCGCGACCGGTAGCGGGTTAGACTTTGACTATTTACACAGGCTTGTTCTCTTGCTAACGCCACACCAGGCCTCACCAATCGTGGATTTGTTGGGCCGGCGAAATTGAGGCGATTATAGCCCATCGGGGGGCTTCGGTGTCTGGAATGAGGAAGGCCCCCGTCCAGGATACGCTTCGTTTCGTGCTCCAGCTTATAGAGAAGACAAACAACAGTATTATTAGGACACAACAACTAGAGCACACAGTTAAAAAAAAACTACACGAAGAAAACGCAGAGTGCATGGAGATCCTTATTGGCCAGCAGAAATAAATCACACCAAAGCAAAGAAATAAGGCCTCGTTTAGTTTCTCTTCCTAAAGTTTGTTCTCTGTCCATCGGATGTTTGATATATGTATAGAATATAAAATATAGATTAAAAAATAACTAATTACACAGATTACTTCTATTTTGCGAAACGAATATTTTAAGCCTAATTTGTCCATGATCCGGCAATGTGGTGCTACAGTAAATCTATAGTAAACATGTGCTACTAATGGATTAATTAGACTTAATAAATTCGTCTCGTGAAGTACTGAGGACTTCTGTAATTTGTTTTATTATTGCTATCCAAACACTCCCATATGACACCCGATATAACAGCCGATGTAACACCCAAAACTTTACACCCTAAATTTAAACCATACCTAAAGAAGCCAGTTCCATAGGATCAGCAGGTCATCTGCAACAGTATTTTACGAAGGATGCAATGAGTGCTTGCTGTTACAAATGAACATATATAGATACGTTTTTATAGACTCTTTCGTAAAATGTAGACTGTTAGATGATTATTAGAAATACTAGGTTCATGCTCGTGCGTTGCTACAGGACAACTAAACTTTTGTACTAAAAATACACAGATCGCACGATAAGATAATAATACTATGAAATTAAATACCGACGTTAAAGTGACATTTAATCCAAAAAGCAAAGTTTATGAAATTAACAGTCACGGAGAGCGTGCCGTCGCAGGCTCTCAAAACTCTACTGTATAGACCTTTCCGTGATGCGGCTAAGATAATGTTTTATATCGGCAGAAAGAAATCTCCAATATTAATTTCTTTCGTATGCCATTAACTCCATGAATAAGTTCGCCTCATCTCCATACCATCCTGTACACTGGACGTTAGGAAGTGCCACAGTAATTGGCTTCAATGGTCTCGGCCTTTTCTCCATCCCGCTTCATGGTTGTAGTTATGCACGCACTTTCAAGACAGAGGGTACCTCCCGGTCCCTTTATCAAACTCTCGTGGATCTTCAGCAACTTAATATAAGCATCTATGATCTGCATACATTGAGCCAATAAAAAGGAAGAGGACATTGAAGTTGCCTATGTTTCATTGAGTATTATGACTTGCATCTATTACCACATCACACAAGAATTCATATGGCTGAAAAAGACATTTCATGTGCTTTCTCAACACTGGAACATCATCCATGAGCACAAGCTGCTCCTTCCTAGGTGAAGATGGAAATTTTTTTGACAGATACAATTATGGCTCTATCACTTTCAGTACAAACATAATCTGAAAAGACAACATACTTGTAGGATTAATCTTATAGTAGGATTAATTAATACTATTGCACGTATTAGTTATTATTAAAATAGATAACAAATGAATAGCATAATGGATGAAAAATACAGTACCTTCTGGCACAATGTGAGTCGACGATGATTTTTTAGGTTTGTTATGAATCAAACCCTATCAATTCATTACGCAACAATTCTTTTTCTTTTGTTGGATCCGCATCTGGAGAATCTCTTTGAGCTGGCTGGTGAACATCAACCTTTGTCACATTAGTGTCTTCCTTGGCAGTACCGTCCTTTAACTGTAAGCCTATTGCATCCTTCCATTCGTCCTTTGCAGTGTCTTTCATCATGCTCTTGTCCGCCTTATACTCTGTATATGGCTTGTGTCACTACAATCGGCTACCTCAGCACTGTATATTGCAAAAATAAGGGTGCCACATGTAATACAATTCTTTATGATTGTAACCTCCAAAAGCAAGAAGCTGAAAACAATCCTTGTTTTACCTGTCTAGCATGAGCTTCACCTCATAGTGTGCCCGATCGTCCCGATCACCGCACTCTTTGTGCTCCATATTAGTTGTACCTATATCATCACCTGTGGAACCCTTTAGTCCTAACATCTCCATATCATAATTTGCCTCCTCACCAGGTGGCTCATCCCTATCATTACTTTGTCCTGCAGGGACATGTTCTTCAATTCCATGGTTTCCTGCACATAGTAAAATGGAGATAACATGAAATAGTATTATATCTTGTGTCGCCCCTTTTAAATTAATGACGTTTCCTACTGGTATTAATCTTTTTATTAGAAATATTGGAATAATACTTTTCCTCTTTGTAGGAAGAACTATCATTCCTACAATGGAGTTTCACGCGATGCTCATGAATTCTGAAATACGATGCTCAAGCACACAGCCGATGGAAAATTTTCATGTCTTGTTTATGCATGGTCGTTTTTCATTTTTATGATGGAACTTACCATTTCCCCATCGTTAGTTGGACACATTTGTTTTCGTTTATACATAAGAATTGGCCTTAACTATTTAGTACCAACTGTGATGGGCATGTTTGTATTGTGTATGCCAAAATCTTAACTCATTTGTGTGATTGTGTCTGTCTTCAAATGAATATCTTGCCGGCACAGGAACTTTGAAGAGTATCTTTTTACCCTCTTCAAATGGATAGCTTACTGGCATCCTATATAGGCTATCTATGTGCTATGCACAGCGGTTTTACTCGAGACACTTGTGCTAAATCAAAATATACATTTGCCTAATTCATTTTAAGCGACCATCAAAGCCGGCCGCCGGAGCGGACCGATTTTATATTAATACGATTTTAATTCATTTTACTGCAAGCGATGCAAGGGGTGACGGTGGGGCAGCCGCCGGAGCGGGCTGAGCCCGTGTACGAATCAATCTACAGATCCGCAGGATTGGGGAGAGCAGATCGATCCGTGCCGTGCACATTGAGCGAAGCAAACCCTAGTGATGGACAAAGAAACAAGAGGCGGGAGTTGAGAGGTTCACCGGCGTAGGAGTTGAATACGTCGACGGAGCCGCGGGAGGAAGTGGCGAGGAGGAGGACGCCGACGTGCTTGCCGGCAAGGTGCCGAAGAGGACGTTGACGACACATTTGCCAGCGAGGTGCCAAATGGGACGTCGACGATGCGTTTGCGGGTGCCCTGGGCTGCCGCGCCCTATGCCAGCGAACGACATGGATGTTCCGACGACGATGATGAGGAATATGTGAGGAGCCGTTGGACGTGGAGCGCGATCAACCCGGCGAGGGAGAGCGGAGAGACGCAGGTGACGCCGTCCCAGGCGCAGGGCCGCTCGTCGTCCTCGCTCCACATCGCGAGGCGCCCGTCAGGATCCGACATGTCGGCCTTGAACACGATCAGCCCCAGCACGTCGTCGTCCAGCCTCCCCCCCCCCCCCCCCATGCCGCCCTTGTACACACGTAGCCTGCCCCGAGGCTTGAGCGATCATGGCATCTTGGCCCGGCGAGGGAGAGCGCGGAGGCGGCAGGTGCGCGCATCGCAGGTGACGCCGTCCCAGGCGTAGGCGAGCCCGCTCATCGTCCTTGCTCCACATCACTAGGCGGCCATCAGAGTCCGACACGTCGGCCTTGAACACGATCGGAGTAGCGTGTTCTGGTGCTCGATGGAGGAGCGCGCACATTCACGGTATGTTTTTGTTAGTAGTGTTGGGCTAGGTTAATTAGCGTCATAACCGGAAGCTCGTTGCCATGTATGTTGGTGCCGCTGATGCAGCTTGGCGTCCATGCGTGTTAGCCATCCGCAATCAGTACATGGATAGCACAATAGTTTTCTAATACTTCCTATTTTGCCGTGGTTGACTCCGTTAGACTACCCGCACTCATGGACCTCTATATTCATCCTCTATACATCCTAGTCAGCAAGATTCTCTCATCTATACTCAATTCTCCCGCACCCATCCATCCTCTATATCATCCTCTATCCACTCTATCCACTGTGGGACCCACTTGTCACTTTATCTAAATATATCCATGTGTGATCTAGTTTTGAAGAATTTATTGAGACGAATTTAATGGTGCAATCGAAATTTAATTTGGATTTTTGATTTGTGAGTTATAGCATTTTTTCCTTTGTTTAGCTAGTGGGGCCCGCCATTATTGAGTATAGAGTAAGCACAGTATCACTCTAAATATAGAGTGAGAGAAAGGATAGAGTATCGTTTTAGAGTACCCAGTGCAGCAGTTTTTACTCTATATTCATACTCTAAAGCTTTAGAGTATCGTTTTAGAGTACCCACTGCGGGTGGTCTTAGTTCGGCAAGTTGTCGTTCCGAGCAGACGGCCTACGCGTTTATCACGGGCATTTGAGGTCAATAAGGCAACAACGCGATAGAACGGATCGCACGGACCGACATCTTTCCTTCGTGGACGTAGGATCGCACGGGCCAGCAGGACGAAGGTGAGGCGAAATATTGTCGCATTAAAACGATGTTCACTCTTTAGTCTTTTTAGTTGTGAGAGAATATTAACTCAACATGGAGACAAGTAGAGCTGGGACTTGGGCCGTGCCATTCGAGGGCGGGTCATGGCACGGTCTTTTGGCACGACCCGAAGCACGGCACGACATGAAATATTTTGGGCCGTGCCGGCACGACACGAACACGAGGGCCGTGCCGTGCCTAGAATCTCGGCACGGCGGGCTACATGGCCCGGCCCGCATCTTGGGCCGTGCTTGGGCCGGCACGGCACGAAAATGGCACGTAGACACTTTTACAACTATACAATATAATTTTCTAGTATTTACTATACTACCTCTTATCTAATTCTTGAATAGATTATGAAAATCATTAATTTTTTTATTAAAATAGTACACACAAAATATATATATTTCATATCACGAGTGGAAAAAGAAAACTAGCAAAGATATTTTGAGGGCCGTGCTTGGGCCGGCACGACCCGAAGGCGTGCCAGCGTGCCACGGGCCGTGCTTGGACCGAAGAAAAGATTCACCGTGCCATATCGGCACGGCCCGACATGCCTCCCGTGCCTAGAGGGCACGACCCAAAGCGGCACGAAGCACGAGAGGGCCGTGCCGTGCTGGCACGGCTCGGCCCAAGTCCCACCTCTAGACACAAGACGTCCTACCGGAATGGAATCAATTTGCATGCGGATTTTCTTTTTCAAGCGAGCGGGCTCTGTTTTCTCGGTGCGGAGCTCGCATGCATCTGCGCATAAGTTGAAGGGCCAATTTCTCTCCCGCACAAGAGCTGGCAATTTTTTCTTGCCTCATAGATTCTTCTCTTATTTTGTATATATTAACACATGGACTCTTTTGTTTGATCTAGACCGTTAGATTTTCATAAACTCCAATGGTGGATATTCTTTGCGCACAAAGATATGAGTTGGAGATTGGTTTAATATAGATAGTTAAATCTTCGTAAAATCTAACGGTGGATATTCTTCTTTTTTATTATTAATCTCGTATTTCTAGTCCCTCTAGGCAAATGTGTGAGGGCTTCTTTTCATTCGGTTGTATTAATATACTAGGGTGCGTCACACGGAAGAGTGCACTCGCACGGCCAGACTGCCATCGCACCCGCACTTCACACACGCGGACACACACGTGCCCAAGCCCCTTCCTTTGAGCCGGGATCACCACCCCCTTGCCTGCGCTGCCTTTGCGCACAGACTCTTCACGCGCCCATATCAAAGCCATGCTCCGTGCCTGTCCGACGAGCCGTTCGCGCTTTTCGTCGAAGCGCCCACCGGGCGTCTATACCTTGTCTGCTACTACCTTGCCTCTCTGTCCCTGACCCGAGGCCCGCGGCTGCTACCATGGCGAGCTCCACGCCAGCACCCACGTCTGGCCGCCGCACCAACACGCCGTTCCACCCAAAGCTAACGCCTTTGGGGAACACGGAGCGCCAACCACACAGCGCACACGCGTAGCACGGTAGTGGCTAGGCCAGTGCTTTGCAGTCCGCCCACCCGGCCACCGGCACGGGCACGTTGCCCTGTCGATGTCGCCGTCGCCCAGGGAACACGGCCAAGGCCACGCCCTTTTGCCATGTCACCCGCCTTGACATGGCCTCACAGACACAGCCCCATATGGCCGCCGTCACCGTAACGTCACGAACCTGCACGCCGACGCGCGAGCGCGCGAGAATGGCACCGCCGCGTGCTTGCCACGGATGCGCACGGCCAAGATCTGCCGCGCGGCCGTGCTTCAGCACGCCGCTACCCGGGCACCGGCTCACCACCGTCGACCACCTTGTGCCACGTTCCTCACGCCAACGCCACACGTGCACGGCACATCATCACCGCCTGGCCGCCACGGTCGTAGCCGTGCCACACCCACGAGATCTCCGGAGCACCTTGCCTCTTACACAGCTCGGCCGAGCTTTTCGTCGAGCAGCTGGCCGCTGCTCCCTTCTTTTTCTTTTTCCTGCAGCTAAAGCCCCGTTTAGTTCCATTTCATTTTGCCAAATTTTTCAAGATTTTCCGTCACATCAAATTTTTGGACGCATGCATGAAACATTAAATATATATATATATAAATAAAAATAATTATACAGTTTAGACGGAAATGGATGAGATGAATCTTTTAAGTCTAATTAGACTATAATTGGATACTATTTATCAAATAATAACAAAAAAATATTACAGTGCCTTTTTGCTAAAATTTTCGTAACTAAACCGGCCCTAAGAGGCAAACCAGGCCTATCATCAGCCCTAGCCCATCCAGGCGCTCGCGGCCCAACTGCAGCAGGCAGGCAGCGTCACAGCTCGGCTCCAGGCCCGTGCAGGAGCCCTCTTCTCTCTTCTGTTAGGCCTCCAACAGAGAGAGCACAGCCCGCCTGAACCCTGCCCTTTTCCTAGGCAGATGCCGATACTCGGAATTTACTCGTAACGGAGGCAGATGCCGATACAGATACGGCGACACACTCGGAGGCACGCACACCAAATTTTTTTTGGACGAAAGCTCTACTTGTTTTTAAGTAGTATATAACAGAATAGATCTAATAAAGATAATATTGTCACGATTTCAGCATACACACAAAAAGAGTACTAGAATGAATAATAACAATAAACCATAACAGAAAGGTTAGGATATTACACCCTTGAGTGGGGTTGCTGTCACGAGGGCAGCAACAATGGGTCTTATTAAGAGCATTTTCAAGAGGATCCAATAGTTTTTTTTTTGGAATATAAGCTTCGTTACTCAAGAGAAATCATTACAATCAGACTGCAAGCAGCGCTGCAGGAAGCTAGGGGGAAAACCAAACATGAGTATCTAGAGAAGAAGAAGCAAAATGGGCACAATAGTGTGCTGCGAAATTTGCCTCCCGCCTTACATGAATCATTTCAAAAGAAGTGAAGGCCGAAGGTAACTCCTCTATCTCGTTCAAGATTGTTGAAATTTCAAACCGTTGGTTGGTCTGGTTTTTCCACAACGAGACCACCTCTTGAGCATCGGATTCCGCTACGATGTGCTCTCCGGTTCCTGTCGGGATGAGGCCCAGACCATCCCGGATTGCTTCAGCTTCGGCAATCAAGGCCGAGCCCACATGACCCAGCCAGCGGGCTGATGCCGCACGAAAGTTTCCACTGCTATCTCGAACAACAACCCCAGTTGCTCCTGTGCCGCGGTCTAGTGAGAAGGCGCCATCTGAGTTGATCTTCAGCATCCCTTGAGCCGATGGACTCCATTTGCCTGTCCACAGCCTTGTGTTCTCGCCTTTTCCAGACTCTGAAGATAGGTGTAAGCATGTCTTCAGCGCCCAGTTGATCGCCAAGCAAGGATCAATTGGTGCTTTGTCATGTCGCCTGTCATTCCGGCTACACCAAAGCGACCACATGCCACAAAGGATTATACCTCTATCAGTTTCTGAGCAGCAAACATTGTCAAACAGATCTCTTGTCCAAGTCCCCGGATGGAGTCGTGGAAGCTTGACCCCTGTCAGAGACTTCAGCTTGTCCCAGAAGATGACTGCTGGTGTACACTGTGTCAAAACATGGAATGTGGATTCATCTTCATTTCCGTAGAAGTAGCATGTTCCAATCGGTTCCAAATGACGATGATGAAGATTCTCCCGACATGGAATGAAATCATGAGATACTCGCCACCAAAACACTCTAACCTTTGGTGGTACCTTGGCCTTCCAGAGTTTCTGCCAATAAGGGTCATTACTCGCCACCGAATGAGCAGCTCGGTTCTCACCATGATCCCTTTCTTGCGCATCTAGTGCAGCCAACATTCTGTAGGCTGATCGGACTGTATAGAGGCCATGTCTTTCTCCCGACCATGCCCAAAAATCATCTTGTCGCCTCCCCAATGGGATGTTTTTGACATCCTGTGCATCCATGTATAGTAGATTCTGATGAAGGGCTGGCACATCCCAGCTTCTTCCGTCTGGTGCTAGGAGATCACAGACACGGATCGCTAAGGCACCTGGTTTTGGACAGATCGGTTTGCCACCGATAGCTCCCGGTATCCAACGATCCTGCCATACATTGGTATCTTCACCATCACCAATTCGACGAATGAGGCCACACTGTAGAGCCTTGCGGCCAGCCAAAATGGCTCGCCAAGTGTGGGATGAATTCCGTTTATTCCTCGCTGACAAGAAATCTCCATTCGTAAAATATTTTCCTTTGAGAACTTTGGAACATAAGGTATCCGGCGAGGTCATCAAACGCCAACCCTGCTTCCCCAACATCGCCAAGTTAAACAGCTTAATATCTCGGAAGCCCATCCCTCCGTGGCATTTAGGAAGGTTTAGGTCCTGCCACCATTTCCAGTGGATGGCACGGCTATCCGCCAAACCACCCCACCAAAAATTAGAGACAGCCGAAGTGATTTTCTTCCTTGTCCTAGAGGAGAGAATAAAGCAGCTCATCGGATAAGTCGGAATGGCCTGCGCCACTGACTTTATAAGGACCTCTTTTGCTGCACTGCTCAGGAGTTTTTCACTCCACCCACCGACCAGACTCCGGACCTTTGCTGGGATCGGCTCAAAGCTATCAGTGGTGTTGCGCCCAACCGCTGTGGGCAAGCCTAAGTATTTTTCACCAAGTGCCTCAGTGAGAATACCAGTAGACTGCCTCATCTCCTCTTTCATGTTGTCATCATAGTTCGAGCTAAAGAAGATGGCTGTTTTTGCTGTGTTCACCATCTGGCCTGATCCTTCCTGATATGTCTGCAAAATTTCTGCAAGACGTTGCCCTGCACGTTCACTAGCTTGCGTGAACACTAGGCAGTCGTCCGCAAAAAGCAAATGCGAGACCCAAGGGGCATGGACACCCACCCGGACACCTTTAGCTAAGAATTGAGGTCCTGAAAATTTCAGCATACATGACAAGCCTTCAGCACATAGAAGAAACAAATAGGGGGACATCGGATCACCTTGTCGAATTCCCTGGGTAGGGTAGAAAGCATTGGACAACTGCCCATTCACCCTTACCGAGAACCGTACCGTCTCCACACACTTCATGATCAAATTAACCAGGTTCTCATTGAATCCTAGCTTGATCATGATGCTACGGAGATAAGTCCATTCCACCCTATCGTAGGCTTTGGCCATGTCCAGTTTCACTGCACAAGCTCCAGTTTTTCCTTTCTTCATTTTTAAGTAATGGATGTGTTCATATGCAACTAGCACATTGTCAGTGATTAAACATCCCGAGACAAAAGCCTATTGAGATTATCTCATCAAGCACCGCCCTCAACCGGTTAGCAATCACTTTAGAGCAAATCTTGTATAACACATTACATAAAGCAATCGGTCTAAACTGTGAAAGCTCCTGTGGATTTTTCACCTTCAGGATTAAAACAAGGACTGTATTATTTACCACCGAAGGCATGTCTCCACCATTCAAGAAACTTAGTATTGCTTGGCAAATATCATTTCCCACTAAACTCTAGTGTTTTTGATAGAAACCCGCAGTGAAGCCATCTGGCCCTAGTGCCTTATTAGGTTTCATCATAAACAGAGTTGTTTTGATTTCCGATTCAGTAAAAGGAGAACTTAAAAATTCATTATGAAATTCAGTCAACTTTCTTGGAACAAAATTCACCACCTCCTCAGGCCGAGACTGATCTTGAGCTGAAAAAAGATGGTGGTAGAACTCAGCAGCTAGGGACTCAAGTTCACACTGATTTGTGCAAACCGTGCCATCCTGATGCTTGAGAGCAGTGATCTTGTTCGTTCTCGTTCTTTGCCGTGCTTTCGCATGGAAAAATCCCGTGTTACGATCGCCCAAATTGAGCCAATCAACACGGGAGCGTTGCTTTTCCATCACCTCTTCCCTCGCCAGCACTTCAGACAGACGACTCATAATGGCGCGCTCTTCCCTGGATGGGCCTGATCCAAGAGAGTTTTGTCGCACCACCTCAAGTTGTTGCCGTAGTTGCCGCAGTTCTCCACGCACCGACCCAAACTGTTCTCGCTCCTAGGTTTTGAGCACAACCTGCATGCTGTTAAGATTGTCCTGTACAGCTAGCAAAGACGAGCAGCCTGGTATTCATGCTGTAGATACAGTTTCATTGTAAGTTTCATGCCTTCTCCACATGTTCTCATACCTGAAAGGATGCTAAAGTCGTCCTTGCATCACGCCATTCATCTGTAGTTTTATATGAAGAGCACAATGATCGCTCTCCACCATTTGAACGTGTGTCACTATGGAATCACCAAATTGGTCCAACATTTTCCCATCCATCAATGCGCGATCTAGCCGGACTTTCACATTGCGTAGCCCCTCCCGTCTGTTATCCCATGTGTAGGGCAGGCCGAAGTAGCCTAAGTCTGTGAAGCCACAGAAAGCCACCACATCCCAGAACCCTTCCATCATCCACTCCTCTCTACCATTTCCACCGAAATGCTCCTGCTCATGCAAAAATTTCATTAAAATCACCGACACATATCCACGGAAGATCAGTCTCATTACGGAGGAATCTTAGCATTCGCCATGATTCTTTCCTACACGTACGAGAGGGATCTCTATAGAAACCAGTGAAACACCAGACTCCTCCAAACCCATCGGTCTCTGTCACCCATGCATCAATGTGATATTTGGAATAAGACTTGATATCCAAAGTGACATTCAATCTCCACATCATCACTAGACCACCACTAAGACTCGAGCAAGCCACACCAAACGCATTCTGGAAACCCAATCTTCTTCTTAAGTCTTGGGATCGCTGGGCAGTCATATTAGTCTCCAACAAGAAAAGCGCCATGGGCTTATACAAATCCACGAGCTCGTGGATTTCTTGAACTGCCTCGGACCACCCACAGCCCCGGCAGTTCAGGCATAAGAGACTCATTGCTCCTGGCGGGGGTCGCTGCCTGCGACCGCCACCGATCTCAACTGTTTTTTGTTCACCCTCTGCTTCTTCGGTACCTCAAGGTTGTTCCCAGCTTGGTTTGAGGAGGAGCCAAGCTGAGCTATACGGTCGGTGACAAGGCCCGAGGGCACCATGGGCGCCTCCAAAAGCGGTAGATTGAGGTCTGGGGTACTGTCGCAAGGTTTCCTCTTCTTACCTCCATGTGCGTTAAAGAGGTCCTTTGGTTCCAGTCCTCCCGTTCCCTTCTTCCCAGACTGCTCCACTCCTTTACCTCCTTTACCTTTCAGCGGTGAAGTGGCATCATCGTCAACATCTTCCCCCACTGTCCTTGAGGCACCATTAGAAGAGCGCTTATCTGAGGAATTTCGAGATGATGCTGCTCTTCTCGTTCCCATAGAACTCCCAAAGGACTCCTCCGCCGCCTGCCCAAAACTCAGCATCTTCTTCTTTCTTTCTTCCGGTGCCCGCAACCGGACATCGTATGGGAGCTTACCTAGGCCATTCCTTGGGGCTGGTGTTGGACACTCGATCTCAGTATGCCCCATGATGCCACAGGAGAAGCAGTAGAAAGGCAGCTTCTTAAATTGTATCTCAAACCATTCAGGTTTGGCCGTCTTGTTAGGTTTGAGCATCACCCCACGGCGAAGCGGTTTGTCCACCTCCACCGAGACACGAGCACGTAGGTACGACCTGCTGGCTTCACCATCTCCATCGATGTCCATCCTGACCACGGTACCAATTAAGCCCGCAGCTCTGGCCCCTCTCCTCTCATTCATCCACCCGAAGGGTAGGTTAAGGATCCTCACCCACATCTCCATCTTATCAAAGCACACATTAGATGGTTTCAGAGTCTCATCATACTCCTGCAGGATCACTGCATGGCGTCCTACCATCCATGGCAATCCCTCAAGGACTCTCTCCTTGTCCTCTTGGGTCCCAAAATCAGCAATGAACAGGTTGTCGGTTTTGCACCCGACTGATCTGAGCTTTAGGCCGAACGGGTTGCCCCACGCCGGCCTCATCGTGTTCTTAATAGTGGTGATGTGCAAGGAAGACGGCGACAAAACCTTGCCGATCACCGTCCACTTGACCACAGTATCAGCATCTTCTTCTTCGTCGTCACTGAAGGCGGCAAACTCGCCCTCATCACGAGTCAGATTAAGCCTTTCCAGGAGATCCGCGACCTCATCATTGGACGCTGCCACCCCCGAATGTGATCCACCGCCACCAGTCGCCGCCATCGAGGCACACTTGGTGGGGGAAAGAGAGGTGCTACCGATCCCCAAGCAGATAGAGCACAAGACTGATCCCAAAACTAGGGTCCTAAGCGGCTCGCACTAGTCCCCGATGGGAAACTAGGTTTTGAGGACACCGGCGCGGAACCAGCTAACCGGCGTTTTGCAGGTGGCCGTCGGTGACTAGAGCGTCGCCGGCGTGGCGTGGACGTCGCAGACGAGGAGTCCACGGCGGAGCATGGAAAATCCCGCCGGAGTTGGCAGGGATCTGGATCAGGATTGGAAGGAAACTCAGAGTTGCCGCCAACGTGATCCGAGAATTACGGAGTGACATCGGACGCTGCCGTTATGAACCCCTCACCTACTCCAGAAGAGGACCCAATATTTTCTTTTCAAAAACATGGAGTTTTACAACTCCTAAAAAGGTATTGGAAAGAATAAAGAAGGTCATCTTAAGTTCTAATAATCTACTCCTAAAATATATAAGACAATTTTACATCAGGAATCCTATATTATTTCTAAATGATCATACAACCATTTTTATATATTCTTTCTCTCTTGTATATTTGCATCAGGAACCATTTCCAACTCTTTATTCTTTCTACGCCCTTCCACTTTCAGATTGGCCGACAAGCACGCACGGGGAGAGAAGATGCGCGCGACTCGGAAGCGCGTAACTTTACGAGGAACATGGTGACTTTTTCCAAGTTCTAAAAGATTAGGACGATGAATTAGAAATTATTGGAGAGGAGTCTTTTCTCGTCTTGCTAAAAACCAAGAATTAGAAAGGGATTTAGGGAACTCTTGGAGATGCTCTAAGTCTCGTAGATATGGTTGAACTCAATTGATGCAGTGTACCAATTTGAGGTAGTGCAAAGATAATCTGTACTTTGCTTTCTATATATGAAAGCTGGGTATTACCTCTGTAAAAAATGACAATTTGTACGGGAAGACCAAGCTGAACTTCTGTAGATGACGTCCCCATGTCTGGTGGAGGAGCAATGTTGTTGGCGATGGTGTTTGTGAGAATTGGTCGAAGCAGTCGACGATGAAGATGACGGTGTACTGCACTTCTTGAGTTGGTTGAAAGACGAATAGTGAAAAACACGAACAGTCACGTGGAATGCTTCCAAAAAAAACCTAATTCGTCCTCTTCTAGTGTACGATCATAAGAGAAAGCTTTCGCAGACCAGCTCTTCCGATTACCGGTGCACGCCTATAATAAAAGGAAGAGGAAAAATCTAATTAACTACCTTAGGATTCCCCAAACATTGCACTACTATAAAAAAGATTTTAGGAGAAAGCTCATTTTATTAACGGAAGCGATCACAAAAGGCATGTGTATCCCAAAATACCTAATGATTTTCGAAGGCGGTTGTTTTATTTATAGAGACGGTACAAAACTGTCTATCTCTTAAAATCGATTTATGAAGGTGGGCCTTTTAAGAGGCCCGCCTCTAAAATGATTGTCATTTTCAGAGGTGAACCTCTTAAAAGGCATGTCTCAGTTAATGTGGCCGGACCCACTATTGGTCTGGGCGGCCCATCTCGGCCCGGAGCGAGTTCACAGTATATAATAAAGAACCCCTACTTTTTTTCTCCCACCCCACAGACCCTGTCTCCCTCCCTCTAGTCGCACGGGCCTTCTCTCCCTCCCTCTCTCTCTTCTCGAGCATAGAGTGCTTCCTCCAGCGACTCGTGCTCCCCGGTGGCGTTCGCGTGACACGGAGGGCTCTCCCCGAAGGTAGCGGTTCTAGATCCACGCTCTTCGCGGTGCGAAGGGCCCTCCCTAGTGCCAGAGGCTCTAGATCCGCGCTCCCCACGGTGCAAAGGGCCTTCCCTGGTGGCAGGGGCTCCTGACCCGCGCTCCTCGTGGTGCGGAGGTCCATCCCTATCCGCTGTCGAGTTGCCACAGGTGCTCCCTACTCGTCTTCGCACTATAGGAGCAACCTGTCGTCCCTCCGGCTCACTTTTTCTATGCAACTTAGCTACCTCAGCCCCAAGAGTCTCCTCGATCAGGACTCACCCGCATTGGAGTTGGGGAATAAATACCTCTCCGACCACCCTGCTACCCAGCCTTCCTTCGCTAGCAGTTGGTGCTAAAATTGGTATGTGTATTTCTCAATCGACTTTCCTTCATTGCGGTGCTAATCAATCCTATCTATATGCATATGTGTTTTCCTTTCTAGGAGTCTTCTGCATTTAGAATTTTTTTTTCTTGCAGCCATAGAGGTAGATCTTTTAGGTAGCATCGTTAAATGCATTGAGGCAGGATAAGTTGTCCGGCTTTGGATATCTAGAGTGACCCCTTTATAGTCATTCATGGCAAACTACTTCTTCATTGTAGCAGAGTTCAAGTCATATCACCTAGGTAAAGATTCATGGTGCTTTTATTTGAGTTTGAGTAGTATAAATAACAACGGGAACATCGTTGATGTTGTATAACAAAAGATAAATAATAGAGGTTGTTATTCCTTATATTACTTTGTATTGCATTTTACTAGCCATTATGTGTGTCGAATAGTGGTGGTCAATATCTTACTTTGCTATGACAAAAAATGGTGTGATGTGATTGTTAGTTATGTGAGTTTAAAGTTTGAGGAGATGACATACATACTTTTTTGTGGGAATTACCCCATTCAGCCATGCGGAAATTTTGCCATATACATCCTTTGCTTACTAAAGGTATTCTTGCAACCACCAATATATTTCTTTGCAACTACAGTTCAGTTATGACCATACAAGGTAATTCTATTTTCTGAATTTATTGTAATCAAGTTATGTCAGTAGAATTTGACTAGAGTAAATGCTTTTACATAGTAGCTAGTCATGGGTAGTTCAAGTGAGGAGTCTCTATCAGAGTACTATATATGAAATTGTCAGCAGGTTGTTTGTTTGTTTTTTTAAGGAAAAAACTGTGGCGAAGGTCCCCATAGCGCTTCAATTTTCTATATATAATTTAACGAGGATTAAGGCCTTTAGTGTCACAACAAATATGCTCTTGATAAAGAGTTCAGTGTGTGATGTTGAGTGGTACAATTCCAACCAATAGATTATCTTGAGGAAATTTGTTTGGAGTTCGGAAGGTTTTTGTGAGCGTGAAGCAAAGCACATGAAGAAAGAGAATAAGAAAAGGAAGCCACATAATAGAATTTGTGTTGGGTGTAAAGGAAAAATGGTCACTGCACAAGACAAGACATCATGGTTGTGGTATGTGTGAAGGATTTCATTGATGAACCCAACCATCCTTTAGCCGCAAAAGATCTTGATTCGCTATTGCATTCACACAGAAGAATTACTGATGAGGAGAAAGCATACATTATAGAGATGGAATTTCTGGGATTTGAAGCACCATATCTTGGAGAAAAGCAATGTCAACTGACCAATAATTTCAGTCATAATAAGTGAGCTCACTGAAAATTTCAGAGTTCATTCACTTACTAACTACATTAGGAAGTGAAGATAAGGAATCAGGAAGAAACAAGATAATTCCCTTGTTATCCCCATCAAATTTTCCATATAATCAAGAAACCAATAGAGGACCTACAGAAGGGCACATAGTCATCTCAACCCTAGGAAATCATCTTGAAGAACGTTGATAAGTTGGCAAAAAAATAATTGTAACAACAAAATTTATTGCAAAACTTACAGCTAATGGACCATTCAAAGACTTGTTGAAGGTATGGAAAATGTATAGCACTAAAATCTCCAAGGCATAGGTAGAAATTAAACCATTGTGAGAACCAAGAATGCAGCTTTCATAATAACACTAGTCTTTGACCAGAATTATGCTTCATTTGAAGAGGTGTTTCCCCCAATTTTTATAAATACAAATGAAGCATAACGTCGATCAACTACATTTGTATAGATCAAAGAATTAAAAAAAAGAACTCTTCAAAAGAAGCATAACTCTGATCAAAGATTGGTTGTTATGAAGTCGTATTCTTGGTACTCACCATGGTTTAGTTTTTGCATATGACTTGGAGATATTAGTGTTGTACAATTTTCATGCCTTCAACAAGTCTATGAATGCTTCATTAGTTGTAAGTTTTGGCATAAATGTTCTATTATAGCTATAAGTTTTTTTTGACCTTACCAAAGTTCTTCAACATAGATAATTTTCCACAGGTGAGATGGCTATCTACCTTTCTGCATGTCCTTTATAGGTTTCTTGACTACTATAGCAAATTTGATTAGATAATAAGGGAATTAGATTGTTTTTCATATTTTCTTATCTTTGGGCTTCTTAATGTAGTTAGTAAGTGAATGAACTCTGAATTACACTATGTTCTCTTGTTGTGAGCGAAAGTATTGGTCATTTTGGCTTTATCCATGATTTGGTGCTTCCTGATCCAAGAAAAATCCATAATTTAGTGCTTCCAGATCCCATAAATTTCCGTCTCTATGTTGTTCACTTTCTAGTTTCTACTCATCAGCTAATTCTTTTGTGTGAATGCAATAGATAAGCAAGTTCTCTTGTGGCCATAGGATGCACATACAACCTCCCTGATTCCTTGTCTCATGCATTGATCATTTTGGCTTGCCCATCTTGGCATATATTTCATGGCTTCCTCTTCTTATTCTCCTTATTTATTCATGTGCTTCGCTTTGCG
Organism: Saccharum hybrid cultivar R570; assembly: GCA_038087645.1. Taxonomy (NCBI): domain Eukaryota; kingdom Viridiplantae; phylum Streptophyta; class Magnoliopsida; order Poales; family Poaceae; genus Saccharum; species Saccharum hybrid cultivar. Next base: position 1,101,329 of record JAQSUU010000296.1, read on the forward strand.
GAAATCTTCCTGGCTGCAAACAAATTTCCTCAAACTAATCTCTTTGTTGGCATTGTCCTACTCAACATAGTTTTTGGGCACGCTGAATCCTTTCTCAAGAGCATATTTGTTATGAAACTGAAAGGCTTCATTCTCACCAACAAACATCTTGTGGAAGATGAGAGCGCCGGCAAGGGCGTAGGAGATGGAGGCCAGCAAGTCACTCGAGGTAGATGGAGACAAGCAGGTGGAGGTACGCTACAAGTTAATAACTGAATAAACTCTTCTTCAACGGCGGTACAGAGCGAGATTCATATGGTACTTTTTTTTTTATCACAGAGATGCATATGGAACTTGATGAGGCAAAGAAATAGAAACTTAGAGCAACTCCAACGGTTTTGCAAATGAGCTTGGCATTCCTGTTTTTGCAAAAAAGTCTATAAAACTCCTATCTAACGGTTTGGCAAATGGGCTTTGCATTTTTGTTAACTTGGCAAAATCCTGGGATGGATTGGCATATATGCAAGCTCGCGATCGGCTTGGCATTCCGTCTCATGCGCTACTCCCGCGTGCGCTCTTCCCTCTCACGCCGCTGGGTTTCCTTTTTTGGATTTTGGCAAGTCAATTTTGCCAAACCGTTAGAGATAACCTTTTTTTTCTACTCCTCATATTGATTTGAGAGTTGGTAAACTCCATCTTTTGCCAAACAAAAAATGCAAAACCGTTGAAGTTGCTCTTAGAAAGAGTACTTGAAACAACGTCGGCCTGCCAGATAATAATGTTGCGCTTTTTTTTAATCTGTTGAAACAACTATGACTGAGGATGCTTGTTAGGTTTCAACTCTAGTTTACCCTAACTTACTTGGGACTGACAGGCTTGGTTGTTGTTGCTGCTGCAGCTGCAGTTGCACGGCACCTCTCCCCGGTTCGCCACTGCATACTGGTGTGTCACTCTCCAACGTTGATTTTTTTTTTATTTTTTGGAAGCACGCTCCAACGTGTTGATGGGTCTGTTCGGCAAATTAGGATGGGCTTCTTTTAATTTACACAGGCCTGTTCTCCTGCTGAAGTCTGACCGGGCCTTACCTAGACTGGACTGATTGGGCTGGCGAAACTGAGGCTTATGTCTAAATTATTGGGCCCAGGACATAAACTACAGCAGTACAGCCCGTTTAACATTAACACACACAGAGCAATTTGATCACTCACGCCGTCACGCTACAAGTGTAACCAAATACTAATAACACTCATATACAGTATTATATTACATTACACGGCGAACATAATACAAGCAGCTCCGGAAGAGAACGATCTGGGATAGATAGGGTACCAAGGGAAACAAAGAAAAATAAATACATAGATCCCTCGTATATGTAGATCCTTATTGACCAGCATTCTAAAGCACACTAATCACTAAAACGTACCACCACCCGCTGCACACTAATCCTTAGTGCCCATCCATATGCATGCGCAGCAGACGGAGCTAGTTCCATGGGGTGAAGAGGTGCCTGAGGACGGCGCCCGCGTTGGCGATGGCTGCGGCGGCCAAACGATCAGCTTCCGGGAACCGACCTGCCACTGGCACTAACGAAAGCAAGGAAGACCCGCGCCGCGTCAGCGTCGGTTGAGACGGCGGTGACTGTTCCTAGCAGCATCAGCGCGCGTGCGGCGTCCAGGAAGTGGTACTGCTGCTGGTCGCGGTGTGCTTGGACGTCGGCGAGCGCCGGCTCTCCCTGATTGGCCTTTCGTGCGGGCCTGCGGGCTGCGGACGGTGCGGCTTGGAGCCTGGTACTGATGAGGTGTCAGGTGAGGTGGGTGGATGTGTGCTGCTGGATGCCTGTTCTCCTTTATTGGGAGAAGGGGCGGGAGGTCCGCGGGTGTGGTTTTGAGTGCTTGTTTAAATCCACGTTAAAGATTAGGAATGTCATATCAGGTGTTATACGGGAGTGTTCAGACGGTAATAATAAAATAAATTACATAAATTTTTAGTAATTCGCGAGACGAATTTATTAAGCCTAATTAATCCGTCATTAGCATATGTGTTACTGTAGCATACCGTTGTTAAATCATGAACTAATTAAGCTTAAAAAATTTATCTCGCAAATTAGTCATAATCTATGTAATTAATTATTTTTTTAATCTATATTTAATACTTTGTGCATATGTCATAGAGACTAAGGGGGTGTTTGGTTGGAGGAGTTAAAGTTTAACCAATACTGTAGCACTTTCGTCTTATTTGACAAAAAGTTTCCAATCTTGGACTAATTAGACTTAATAGATTCGTCTAGTAAATTACTCCTAATCTATGCCGACATGTATACAATTAGTTTATATTTAGTACTTCATGTATTTAAGAAAACATTGATGTGATGGGAGTTAAACTTTAACTCTGGAAACCAAACAAGCCTAAAGTTTAGGCAAACAAGGCCTCGGGCGACGTGACATCCCGCGCTTACTCCATGCGTCAGCGCTTACTCCATGCGTCCAGCGATGTGACATCCCGCGTGTAGAATGGTAAACGAAGCCCTCGTTTAGATCGAAGATTTTTTCAACCTGATAAATAGTACCATTTTCGTCTTATTTGATAAATATTATCCAATCGTAGACCAACTAGGCTCAAAAGATTTATCTCGTGATTTTGAACTAAACTGTGTAATTAGATATTTTTTTTATCTACATTTAGTACTCCATGCAAGCGGCTAAAAATTGATGTGATGAAGAGAGAGTGAAAAAACTTGGAATTTTGAGGTGATCTAAACATGGGCGAAGCAGACCACAGCGCCATCTCCAGCGACCTGATTTTTCCACAACGCACCGCAAGCCGGACTAAAGTAGTGGATGTGATCATGCATGTGAGCTCCCAGACGTACGTAGATGTGACTATGGGTGTGTTTACTTCGCGAAAAGTAGCTGAAAAGTTACTGTAGCATCTTTCGTTGTTATTTGGCAAAATTTGTTCAATTATGGACTAACTAGGCTCAAAAGATTCGTCCCGACATTTACAGACAAACTATGCAATTATTTATTTTTTTTACCTACGTTTAATGCTCCATGCATACGTCGAAAGATTTGATGTGATGTGTATAAGAGAAAATATTTTGGGTTGGGAGGGGAAGTGAACGAGGCCTATGTGAGTATGTGACAGGCTGACAGCCCAAGCGGGGTTGCATGCAGTGGCGGACCTAGAGACTTTCTAGAACCCGGGCGAAATATGGATGACAAGTTTATATAAACATATTTCTACAAATAGAAAAGATAGCACAGCCTCTCAGTGCAATGGCTGCCCGTTTATGAGTTGGGCTGCCTCGTGTACCTGATGATTTGCTGCAGCTTTGTGCTTTGCCACGCAAACCTGCGTATTTCTTTGCCTGACTAATACTCGTACAAGCTCAGCATGACAGCATATCCACCTAAGCGCAGCGTGGCAGCCCGGGCTATCACCACCTATTTGATATCTCTAGGTACTTTCAGTTGGGTCTGTGACATGGCCAAATCCGAAAACCTAGAATAAAGCCTGGCCAAGTTTATTTGGTCTGTGACCGCAAGGAGTATTTGCCATCTAATAATGATTCTCAAAAATACTGTACCATTGGAATAATTGAAGAATACGCAATTAGAAATGCTTCTGAATGCCACACAAACATATAAGGAGGATGATGATGTGGAAGCTAGCTAATTTGATCTTGTAATGAAGATGGATATTTTGGGGTAACTAGGCCTTATGCTTTGCCAAGAGCTTGAGAGATTGAGGGAGACTAGAATTGTTTCTTCATAATTCATTGCTTCCTTTTCATTGTGCCTCATGGGCTGATTATAAAGAGTACATAGGACTAACACCTCTTGTGCCTAGACAATATGGTACTATTCCTATATATAAATAACTAAGAGAGACTAATTAACACTAATGGTCTTAAGGCCCAACTAGGACACTCGCGCCCTACGACGCCCTTCTGCATCTGACATCTTGGGCCTATTGGGCTAGTGGCAGCCTGTTGGCTGCCCATGACATCTCCCCCGCCCTTGGAGACCCAGCTCGTCCTCGAGCTGGATAGCTGACGCGACCTAGGGATAAGCCTTTTACATCTCAGCTTTCCATTCTTATTTACGACTAAAATACAACTATATCCACCTGGATCCCATGGAAAGAGCGCCTCTGCTGGCTTCATAGAGGCTGAAGGGTAGAGTGTGAAGCAGCCGGCTCTAATGCTGGATGTGTCTAACACCACAGCAGGCACAAGGATGAATGAGATAGCCTTTGATGCCTGATGCTGGATGTTGATGCGAGGTCGCTGCACTGGAAGCGCCCATATTTGGACCTCCCCTGCGATCGGAGCAGCCTGATGTATGGAAGGGGCCGAGGGGACGAACACGCACGACAGCGAGGAGCTGAGGAGCATGCGCATCTTTCGCACCACACGCCGGACAAGGAAACCTCGCCCGGCAGCTTGTAGTCGCACCGCTGCTTGCTCCTCGGAGACTTTGGCTGCCCGAAGAAGATGCGCTCGGCTGAAGGGTCGAGATGGCGGACTAGAGGGGGGTGAATAGTCCTTTCTAAAACTTAAACACGTAGGCTAACCAAAACAAATGCGGAATTAAACTTATTGGTCTAGCCAAGACTACACCCCTCTATCTAAGTTCTCTAGCACCTTGCAAAGATCCTAATTAAGCAACTAAGGTGCTAAGCTTACCAAGAGCTCACCTAATCAATTCTAGAGCAAGGTCACATAAACCTATGCACTAGTACTTTGCCAAACGAGGGAGCTCCTACACAACTAGTGAAGCAAAAGCACAAAGCTTAAGCTCGCTAGCAAAGCTCAAAAACAAGGCAACTAATGCCAAATTAGAGAGCGCAAAACACTTAGCTACACAAACTAAGCAATGTGACTAACAAGGTTACACAAACCGAATTAGCCACGCAAAGGGGATACTTCTAGCTACACAAGCAAGAAGATATCTAGCTAGCTACACAAGCACAACTAGAACAAGAGCAACTACACAAGCACAAGTATTATAAAAGTAAATACAAGCTTGTGTTGCACGAAAGCAAACCACCGAGAAGAGTAGACAAGGTTGACACGGTGATTTTCTCCCGAGGTTCACTTGGTTGCCACCAAGCTACGTCCCCGTTGTGTCGACCAACACTTCGTGGTTCGGCGGCTAATCGGTCACACACCGAGCCTGTCAAAAGGCACCGCAAGAACCTACCATAAAGTGTGGTAGCTCAATGACACGATCAACTAGAGTTGCTCTTCGCGATCCCTGCGGGGTGAGCACAATCCCCCTCACAAAGCTTCTCCGGAGCCTCGCACAATCTTCTTGCGAGCTTCGACGGAGCCACAAGCCACCAAGCCGTCTAGGAGGTGGCAACCTCCAAGAGTAACAAGCACCACCGGCTTGCAACACGATCACCTAGTGCCACACGATGCAATCTCTCAAAGCAACGCACTAGAATCGCTCTCTCACTCGATCCGATGAACACTATCAAGCATGAGTGAGTTAGAGGGCTCCCAAGCACTACCACACAAGTCACAAAGACTAGTGTGCTCAGCTACCAGCCACAGCCGGCCAAGGCATCTATTTATAACCCCACGGTCAAATAGAGCCGTTACCCCTTCACTGGGCAAAACTCGGGATGACCGGACACGCCGGTCGTAACTGACCGGACGCGCTTCACCGCGTCCGGTCGCCCTGCGACGTCCACGTGTCCCTCGAATTTCAAACGCGACCGTTAGATCCTCCAACGGTCACTGACCCCAACGGTCAAAACAACAACCGGACGCGCCCCAGGCAACGACCGGACGCGCCCGTCAAACGACCGGACGCGCCGATCGCACTGACTTGCGCGCCCGCGACGCAATGACCGGACGCGCTCCTTGCGATGACCGGACGCGACAGTGCCCGCGTCCAGTTAGAGTCCAGTAAGCTCCTTCAACGATCGGACGCGTCCGATCATGTGTGACCGGACGCGCCTCGCGTCCGATCGTACTCAGTTTCCTCTGGACACCTGACCGGACGCGCCGGTCCCGCGAGTGACCGGACGCGCCGGTTGCAAACCCTAGCACCCGCGCGCCTGACAACTGATCGGACGCGTCCGGTCATTCCATGACCACGTCCGGTGCAGCGTCCGGTCACCTCTGTGACCTCCGTTCGCCTCCGTTTCTTTTCCGGACTTCCGGCGTAGTGGAAAATAATCGTTTCAACTTCTCGAAAATGCCTGAATCCCGCCTCGCAAGCTCGGCGGGAGGGAGAGAGGAACCCAAACCCTCTCTACCGCTCAAACTTCATCACCTTCGTAAATATGCCAACACCAACAAGTGATCACCATCTTGTGCACGTGTGTTAGCATTTTCATAAACATTTTACCGAAGGAGTTAACCACTCAACTTGCCACGCCACTCGATCCTAGCAACGATGCAAAGTTAGATCACACGAGTGGCACTAGATGACCGATATGCAAACAAGTTTGCCCCTCTTGATAGTACGGCCATCTATCTTAAACCCGGTCATAAACTTCTCTACACACCTATGACCGGTAAAATGGAAATGCCCTAGGTTATACCTTTGCCTTGCGCATTCCACTCCATCTCCTCCGACGTTGATGCAACACATGCACCAACCAATCACCAAATGATATGATCCACTTCATATCATCACGTGACCGTATTGGTTCATCGATCTTGACCTCACTTGCTCTTCACCGTTGCCTCGATCCTTCGGCGCCAAGCCATCACACAACTTGCCCTTCACCCTAGCAACCGGTCCATCAAGCCAAGCCTCATCTTGATCTTCTCCACCTTGGTCATATGACTCCATGTCATGTCTCATATGCAATGAGCTCCTTCATGACACCATCACATGTGGACTAATCTCCTGTGTATCTCACATAACCACATATTAGTCCACCTAAGTTGTCACTCAATTACCAAAACCAAACAAGGACCTTTCAATCTCCCCCTTTTTGGTAATTGATGACAACTCTACAAAGATATGGAAATTAAGCTTTTTCAAGCTAGCACTTCACACAAGTGTAAATTGCTAACTTGTTTTGGATTTAATGTTACTTATCCAACATTTAAGCTCTATGTCAAGATTTGGATAAGCACCATAAAATCCGACTTGGTAGTGATAGCTCCCCCTACATATGTGCTCAAATGGTTTGGTTTCAAGCTTGCACATATGCATAAATATGAAATTTGTGGGAGGGTTAGCACTACTAAGTGATGCTAAGGTGTATAGAATAAACCTTTGTAGCTTGATACCAATTAGTAGCTTGATACCATTTGAAAATCACAAGTTTGCCACCACCCTTAGCATCATGAGTAGCTAGACATCAAAAACACTAGAAACCCCGTGAGATCAACATTATAAGCAAGGTTCTAGTTTTTGCACGATAATCATAAGTCTAGCTAACATCCTATGCATGCTAGTTATCAAATCATCATTCAAGTTCTATAACTAGCATACACCACACAAGCATGCATATTGAATTTAAGAACTTTATGCAATGCAAGCAAGCACATGAATTATGCACATATCAAATGTAATCAATCAAAGTTCATGAGCTTGCTCTCCCTACTTGTGTGCTTTCTTTATCCAAGAATGTTTGATCCCCTTACATTCTTAAATGTTGCTCCCTCTTTGTTCATGTCCATGTCCAATCTTTCCAATCTCTCCCCAAAGCTCAAAAAGCTTTCATATCTTTGTCCAATCTCTCCCCCTTTGTCATCAATTTCCATAAAAGGTGTTCTTCTTAATTGATACAAAGGCTTGCATCGGGTTAGATGGTTGAGACTTGAATATTGCATTTTTGATGGACATTACCACATATGTTGGAATGACAAACTTTATGGTTGCTCTTGAGATTCCACATAGGATCTTTGACCTTGATACCAATTGGTGGGGCTCCTCCCCCTATGTCATAGCATGTGTCATTCACTTGAGATACCACTTGGAGATGAGGGTAGCATTTCTTGATTTGATCACTTAAGGTTGAGGATCACTTGTGAAACCATCGTCTTGCATGAATGATACCACGTGAAGCTACCATGAGTAGAAATGTGATACCATTTGAAAGAATTTTCTTGTATGGATTCACTTTGAAGGATTTGGCAATAACATTCACTTCTTGAACATTTTCTATCTTCATGAGTACCACTTGTAAGATATCACTTGTAGATCATTATCTAGACACCATTTGTATATACCTCTTGGAAGATCAATTTGAGTCTAGATACCACTTGAAACAAACTAGATATCCATTTTCATTATTGTCTTGTGCTTGTACTCTTATCATTGTCATGAGCTTCTTGTATGACTTGAACTAAGTTGATTGGTCTAAGATTCTAAGTCCGGTTTGATCCAATGACAAGCTTCTTCACTCCTCATGCTAAGGGTTATCTTGCCAATGTTGTACTTGTCACTTGTTAGCAATCCTAACTAGATCAAGTACTTGGGTTTACTAGCTCATGAACAAATTCATACACATACCACTAAATCATTTAAACAATTCAAGCAATAGTGGTAGACTATGAATTTAAACTTTTCATTTGATATGCATGATCCTATTAAGCATGTACTATATGCACTAACCGCATACTAGTAAGGGATGAAATGATCATGCACATTACAATGATACCTTTGCTATATTAGAGTAGAGGATAGTCACATAGATTCTAATTCATTACTCCAATAGCAATGTGAAGTCCAATTTATAAGCTTGGTGAAGACCAATCATCATAGATAAATCCATTCTTCACCCATATGAAATAAAAACCACTTATGATCAAGTGCACTATCTCTTGAGTTGTGGTTGGCTTGCTTCATCTTTTTGATCAATGCTTGCATGAGAGAACTACTTAGAATACCACTTGAAATACATGACTAGCTCTCTTTTGGGTGTTGCTTGCTCTTTAGATCAACCCTTTTGATTGCTTCAACTAAGCATCACAAGTTCCTCGGATCACCACTTCCATGTTAGCCTTCTAAGTCCCAAACTTGGTTTCACCTACACACGGCGGCAAGCCCCTCACTAGGGAGAAGTGACCTTTCTCCAAAGAACCACTCTTGATACTCACTTGAAATGATATAATTTGATTGATCCAAATGATGAACTCACTCTTGATGAATAATCCTTGAATCTATATTTGAGTCCAACTCTTTTCACTTGTTTAAGTCCTTTTCTTTCTACCAAATGATCTCTAATCATCACTAGAACTTAAACTTCATCTTCATCTTAAGTTTGATTTTGATCTTTAAATTTGAGTACTGAACATGTACACCAAATACATTCCACAATCAAATGTTCTTGTACTCATTGCTCTTTATGCTTCTAGATCAATCCAAAATCAAACTTAGGTTCCTCAACCACTTATAAACATGTTTCCAACTTGAGGACCTTTCAATCAAAGTGACTCTAGATTAATCCAATGATTGTCACTTTTCTGGCAGATTCTGTACCCTTCAAAGAAAAATTCATATCTCCCAATGTACAGATCCAAATGCCATGAAATTTGGTGGAGATGTGCTTCACTAAGTCATATAGCAACTGTAAAAATTTGAACTTCTTTTGACTTCTAGATTGCTACTAGATTTCAAATCTTCCACCACTGCTATATGCTGAAAACTGCTGCACTATAGCTGACAAGATGCACTCCAAAACCGAAGCATCTCTTATCCACTTCTCATGAAATTTCTACAGCATCTTCTTTCATAAGTGTAGAGCATGTATACCAAATTTCAAGCCAATCCAAATAGATTTGATCACTCAAATATGGCTAAGATCACTGCTAGCTCAGATTTTTAATGTAGGACAGATTTCAATACATGAGCTATTCTTCATCAAATATGAATCAAACTTGAAACTAACTTGTTTGAATACTTTCACAAGACATATATCCATTCAATCCACTTACTAAATATCATCTCATGAATTTATTCAACACAAACCAATCCAAACTTGATTACTAAGCTTTTAATCCATTCAAACATCTCATAGCAAGCAACATTGCATATATATCCAATTCAATCAACTCATATGCACCCAAATGAAATAATCAACAAGAGATATACCTTGGTTAGCTCATGATTATCCAATAGCAAGCTTTCAACTTGAATATTTGCAAGCCATTAAATATATCCAATAAATCACCACAATTTTTAACATTGCACTTGTATGTTGTAGCACTTGAACTTCACTTATTTTGACTTGGCATTGGGATTGGATATGCATTGAGCTTCAAAACTTGACTCAATATATGATGAACAAAATGAAACCAATTGAATCAAGCCTCCAATGCTGATGGTACCTACAAACAATCATCCACTCTTCGATGGTACCCAAACTAGTTTGGGTCCTCTCAAATTAGGGGCAACATACTTAGGCAAAGCCTTAGTATGGTTAGCGGGATGTTTTGCAATTCCAACCAATGAGGTACCATTGCCATCCTTTCTAAGCATATTAGTATCATCAATTGAACTAGGCTTAGAATTCTCACTTAGGGGACATGAATGTGCCATGTGTCCCCTTTTCCGGCATGAGTAGCAACTTCTCTTAGATTGAGCCTTTTCTTCCTTGCTCATATGTTGCTTCTCATTGCCTTGCCTCTCACGAGTTGCTTGAGCCTTCTTCTCAAGCTTGGTAGGACACCCCGAGGCGAAGTGTCCCTTATCTCCACATTTGAAGCACTTGATGTGAGCATGTACTTTCTTCTCATCTTGATTCTTGCTCATCATCTTGACATCTTGAATTTGCATTGGATGTCTTGTTTTTCCACCCCTTCTTGTTTTCTTCTTCTTTATCATTAAGTCACTAACATCTTCATGATTGATCTTGACTTTAGCTTGGGGCTTTGCTTTTGGCTCAACTTGAGACTTCTTGGTAGGGCAACACTTGGCAATATGTCCCACTTCATGGCATTGGTAGCACATGAGTTGGGATAGCTTCTTTGCGTCTTGCTTCTTCATAATCTTGCCCTTGCTCTTGTTGTAGCCAATACCACTCTTATCACCATATCTTCTTTGATTGGTCATGATATGCTCAATGGCGATTTTAGAGTTGTAGCACCTCTCCAACTTGTTGCTCAAATTCTTCACTTCACTTTTGAGCTCATTGTTCTCCTTCAAAAGGTTAGTCTCACAAGACATAGAAGTAGAACAAGCATCTAATTGTGAAGAACATGGCATATATAATAAATCATCACAAGAGGTGGATACATGCTTCTTTCCTATATCACAAGGGTTAGTAATATGTGATTCATCATTTGACCCAAATGATGAGCTCTCACTAGATTTGGTTTCTTCATTAGAAAGCTTCTTAGTGAGTAAAGCATGTTCTTGTACCAAGTTATCATGAGCAACACTTAGTTTCTCATGAGTTAATTTTAGCTCCTCATGTGAACAAGTAGTAACATAAAGTAGATGCTTTTGTTGTTCACATATGGTCTTTAGAAAAGAGTTTTCATTTTCTAATTTACTTACTCTTTCCATTTTCCTTTTCAAGGCTCTTGAGAGTTTATATAAAAGCTCTAAATTTGGATCATCACAATCCACAACAAAACCACCAACATGTATCTTAGTGTTACCATGTGATGATGTTGAAGAGCTTGTTGAAGCATCACTCTCATAGCCATCATCTTCACCATCAAGTGTGCATGAAGTAGAATCATTACTTGTATCACTTGTGGTATTATCATTCTTCTTGTCAAGTGATCTTGTGATATGATCATCTTTGTCATCACTTGACCGTGAGGTGGAGCAATCCTCCACAACCACCTTGTTGTGGTCATGCTCAACATCCTCATGCGCCTCCTCCTTGGGCTCATCATCATCGGAGATCGCCCCATATTTCTCATTTAGAAACACCCAAATCTCATGGGCGGACTTAAAGTCCATGATCTCACAAAGTATGCTACTATCCATAGATCGATAGAAAACATTAGTAGCTTGGCTATCGAGATGTAGGCATTTTCTTTGCGCTTGAGTTGCATTCTTTTTATCAAGTGCAAAGGAAAAACCCACATCTACGATCCACCACAATTGAGGAGAAATAAACTTAAAATTGTATGTCATCCAATTTCTCCACCGTGCAAAGTGTGTGCCATCAAAAATGTGTGGACACTCAACATCTAACCCATAAGCCGCCATCCTCTCGGGTCGGTGAAGACCACCAATGAGAGACCTCGCTCCGATACCAATTGAAGGGTCGAGATGGCGGACTAGAGGGGGGTGAATAGTCCTTTCTAAAACTTAAACACGTAGGCTAACCAAAACAAATGCGGAATTAAACTTATCGGTCTAGCCAAGACTACACCCCTCTATCTAAGTTCTCTAGCACCTTGCAAAGATCCTAATTAAGCAACTAAGGTGCTAAGCTTACCAAGAGCTCACCTAATCAATTCTAGAGCAAGGTCACATAAACCTATGCACTAGTACTTTGCCAAACGAGGGAGCTTCTACACAACTAGTGAAGCAAAAGCACAAAGCTTAAGCTCGCTAGCAAAGCTCAAAAACAAGGCAACTAATGCCAAATTAGAGAGCGCAAAACACTTAGCTACACAAACTAAGCAATGTGACTAACAAGGTTACACAAACCGAATTAGCCACGCAAAGGGGATACTTCTAGCTACACAAGCAAGAAGATATCTAGCTAGCTACACAAGCACAACTAGAACAAGAGCAACTACACAAGCACAAGTATTATGAAAGTAAATACAAGCTTGTGTTGCACGAAAGCAAACCACCGAGAAGAGTAGACAAGGTTGACACGGTGATTTTCTCCCGAGGTTCACTTGGTTGCCACCAAGCTACGTCCCCGTTGTGTCGACCAACACTTCGTGGTTCGGCGGCTAATCGGTCACACACCGAGCCTGTCAAAAGGCACCGCAAGAACCTACCATAAAGTGTAGTAGCTCAATGACACGATCAACTAGAGTTGCTCTTCGCGATCCTCGCGGGGTGAGCACAATCCCCCTCACAAAGCTTCTCCGGAGCCTCGCACAATCTTCTTGCGAGCTTCGACGGAGCCACAAGCCACCAAGCCGTCTAGGAGGTGGCAACCTCCAAGAGTAACAAGCACCACCGGCTTGCAACACGATCATCTAGTGCCACACGATGTAATCTCTCAAAGCAACGCACTAGAATCGCTCTCTCACTCGATCCGATGAACACTATCAAGCATGAGTGAGTTAGAGGGCTCCCAAGCACTACCACACAAGTCACAAAGACTATAGTGTGCTCAGCTACCGGCCACAGCCGGCCAAGGCATCTATTTATAACCCCACGGTCAAATAGAGCCGTTACCCCTTCACTGGGCAAAACTCGGGATGACCGGACGCGCCGGTCGTAACTGACCGGACGCGCTTCACCGCGTCCGGTCGCCCTGCGACGTCCACGTGTCCCTCGAATTTCAAACGCGACCGTTAGATCCTCCAACGGTCACTGACCCCAACGGTCAAAACAACAACCGGACGCGCCCCAGGCAACGACCGGACGCGCCCGTCAAACGACCGGACGCGCCGATCGCACTGACTTGCGCGCCCGCGACGCAATGACCGGACGCGCTCCTTGCGATGACCGGACGCGACAGTGCCCGCGTCCGGTTAGAGTCCAGTAAGCTCCTTCAACGATCGGACGCGTCCGATCATGTGTGACCGGACGCGCCTCGCGTCCGATCGTACTCAGTTTCCTCTGGACACCTGACCGGACGCGCCGGTCCCGCGAGTGACCGGACGCGCCGGTTGCAAACCCTAGCACCCGCGCGCCTGACAACTGACCGGACGCGTCCGGTCATTCCATGACCACGTCCGGTGCAGCGTCCGGTCACCTCTGTGACCTCCGTTCGCCTCCGTTTCTTTTCCAGACTTCCGGCGTAGTGGAAAATAATCGTTTCAACTTCTCGAAAATGCCTGAATCCCGCCTCGCAAGCTCGGCGGGAGGGAGAGAGGAACCCAAACCCTCTCTACCGCTCAAACTTCATCACCTTCGTAAATATGCCAACACCAACAAGTGATCACCACCTTGTGCACGTGTGTTAGCATTTTCATAAACATTTTACCGAAGGAGTTAACCACTCAATTTGCCACGCCACTCGATCCTAGCAACGATGCAAAGTTAGATCACACGAGTGGCACTAGATGACCGATATGCAAACAAGTTTGCCCCTCTTGATAGTACGGCCATCTATCTTAAACCCGGTCATAAACTTCTCTACACACCTATGACCGGTAAAATGGAAATGCCCTAGGTTATACCTTTGCCTTGCGCATTCCACTCCATCTCCTCCGACGTTGATGCAACACATGCACCAACCAATCACCAAATGATATGATCCACTTCATATCATCACGTGACCGTATTGGTTCATCGATCTTGACCTCACTTGCTCTTCACCGTTGCCTCGGTCCTTCGGCGCCAAGCCATCACACAACTTGCCCTTCACCCTAGCAACCGGTCCATCAAGCCAAGCCTCATCTTGATCTTCTCTACCTTGGTCATATGACTCCATGTCATGTCTCATATGCAATGAGCTCCTTCATGACACCATCACATGTGGACTAATCTCCTGTGTATCTCACATAACCACATATTAGTCCACCTAAGTTGTCACTCAATTACCAAAACCAAACAAGGACCTTTCATCGGCGACGTGCCAGGAGGCCCCGTACTGCTGCCTGGAGGCGTACAGCCGCCCGGCGTTCACGGTCCCTCTTGTCCTTCGCCTCGAGACACGCCTGGATGCGATCCAGTTGTGTGGACATCTCCTCAAGGATGCGCAGGGAGTTGTCGACGCCACGAGACAGTTGGTGGAGCGGGTCGGGGCACGGGGGCGGTTTGAAGTGCCGCTGCAGGAGCTCGGTGAAGCGACGCCATGCCGGGTATTCATCTTGCGTGACTTGGTGGAACCAAACTCGGGCGTCAGCTTTCAAATTGCGAGAAACCAGCCATACCTTTTCTTCCGCCATGATTCGCTCCCGGCGGAAGTAGAGTTCGCACTGGTTGATGAAGACCACCGGATCAGAGGTCCCATCAAATTGTGGAAAATCCATCGAGGCGCGCGGACGGCTGGATCGAAGCTGCGAGGTGGCGGGGGATTCCCGCAGATCGCGGGCGGCTCGGCGAACCCTGCAGATGGCGCGACGTGCTTGACGACGGCCCGCGCAGACGAGACGCGACGACGCCTTGGTGGTGAGGAAGGCGGCGCGTCGGCTGTGGTGGAGATGGGCCGCGGACGGCGCGACGAAGATTCCCGCAACGACGCGGTCGACGGTGGCGGCGCGTGGTGGGTGACGGGGAGGCGGCGCGGCGGCTGGGCGATGGATGGGGACGTCGTGGTTAGGGTGTGGTTGCGGCCGAATTAGGGTTGTGGCTGGATTGGCTGGATCAGTTTTTTTTTTGGATGGGGAGGAATCGACTGGCTCTCTGATACCAGATGTAATGGTGATGGATATTTTGGGGTAACTAGGCCTTATGCTTTGCCAAGAGCTTGAGAGATTGAGGGAGACTAGAATTGTTTCTTCATAATTCATTGCTTCCTTTTCATTGTGCCTCATGGGCTGATTATAAAGAGTACATAGGACTAACACCTCTTGTGCCTAGACAATATGGTACTATTCCTATATATAAATAACTAAGAGAGACTAATTAACACTAATGGTCTTAAGGCCCAACTAGGACACTCGCGCCCTACGACGCCCTTCTGCATCTGACATCTTGGGCCTATTGGGCTAGTGGCAGCCTGTTGGCTGCCCATGACAGATCTACAAAGATGTTTATAAGCTATGAATTGTGCATGCGCTTTTGGTGATACCATGTCTTTTGACGCCGGATTGGAAACTAATAAATATATGAAATGTCCTTCTCTCCACCTTGGAACCAACTATCCTAAGAAGACAAGTGGCCTTTATCCAATACCATGCACGCGAGATGGAACGAGAGCTAGTTCCATGGGACGAACAGGTAGCCGAGGACGGCGCTGGCGTTGGCGATGGCAGCGCCGGCGAACGCATCAGCTTGCGGGAACCGGCCTGCCACTGGCACCAACGAAGAAAGGAGGCAGCGCCGAGCAGCCAGGTGACGAAGCCGAGCAAGACCCGCCTGGCGTCAACGTCAGGGTTGCCCACGGTCTCGAGTCCCTCGACTGCTCCTAGCAGCATGCGCGCGCGTGGCGTCGAGGAGATGGAGATGGTCCAGTGGCCTGGCAGGCTGCCACGTCAGCCTGCCCCTGCAGTCCTGTTAATATACTCCCACCATGCGTAAGCACACCTTACCTAGCCCAAATCGACGTGGTTCATCTATGTGCACGCACACTCCGCAAAAAAAATACTCCCACCATCCTAAATTATTAGTGAATACAACTTTCTTGGAGAGTTAAAGTATCTCCAGTTTGACCAAATTTATATAATAAATTAATAATATTCGTGATACCAAATAAATATTATTAGATTCTTTATTAGTTATATTTCCATAATATAACTATTTGATGTCATAAACCTTTATAGTTCTCTTTATAATTTTGGTCAAACTTGAGATGCTTTGACTTTCCAATAAAGTTGGAATGACTTATAATTTGGAATGGAGAGAGTGCTAATTTTTAACGGAAATGCTATGGTGAGGACGTCCGATCGTTTGGATGCTTCCGTTGGCGGGCCGCAACACCAGCCCAACGGCCCAAATAGTTGTAGCCTCTTGTCCACTCACCCCTAACCGTAGCTTCATGTCTCCATTCTCTAGAAAAAAATCACCGCAGAGCTGCACCGCCTCAGCATTCTCCACGGTGGCCGGGGGCTCGTCGGCCAGCATCTCCATCGTGCCCGAGCGCGGCCGCCCGCCTTCCTCCTTCTCCACGCGCCTCTCGGCTGCCCGCCTTCCTCCCTCTCCACCGCTTCTCCAACCCACCGCAGCCTTCTCCAGCTCGTCGGTCGCCTTCTCCACCGGAGCAGCGACAGCGCGCACCAGACCCACCACGACCTTCTCCACCTGAGTAGCAATAGCTCATGCCAGCACGAGATCGAGAGCGCCACCATACAACGCCATGCTCCCATCCACATCGCCCGTCACAGAAGGGGAGACCTATGCCCGTGCCCCCATCCACCTCGCGCCGTCAGCAAGAAGGGGAGGTCTACGCCACCGCGCAGTTCCCCACTGGCATTGTGTTTCAAGTGTTTCAAGGCGTCAGACATATTGCAAGTCTATGTTTTAAATGTTTCAGTTGTTTGTGATGTATGTTGCATGTATTTTATACGGATGTTGCAAAAGTATATCGAAATGTTGCATATGTTGCAATGGTTGTATATGTATGTTGCAAGCGTCTGTTTCTAATGTTTCATCTATTTTTCAAACGTACGTTGAAGTGTGTTTATCTGGATGTTGCATATGTTTTGACACATATGTTGCAACTGCAAGTGTTTTATCTAGATGTTGTGTAATGTTTGCAATGATTTTTAAGTGTTTTTTTAGATGTTTTTGCAAGTGTTTCAGGCCCATGTTTCAAGTGTTTCATCTATCTTCTTTTGTGTGTTGACATCTGAATTTTTTAAAAAGTAGATCGGGGTGTTGCACATGGAATGCGCGTGGGAAACGGGAAGACGCGCAAGCGGTCCCCTACGTGCGGTCTAGCAGCATGGGCGACGTCCGTGCCAGCGCAAGCCTGTTGCTGGGGCGCTCGCTAGCTTGCTACGCGGGCACCATCCGACGCTAGCGCCCCATATCGGACATCCGAGCGCTAACAAGTCCGTTATTTAAAACGAATCAAGCATGAGGGCAGCTAACTATACTTTCCTTCGTTCTTTTTACATGTCACATTGGGTTTGTTCCAAGTCAAATTAAACATTACTATATTTGGCCGTCTATTTTAAAAAATCCTTATAGTTTTATAACCTATGAATTATATAGTATGAAAGTAGGAGTATTTTTCATTGTGAATCTAAAAAGATAAATCTTATGTCATGAATGTATATGTTTTTAAAAATAGATGGTCAAAGACATAAATGTTTGACTTAGGAAAAATCTAATATGGCATGTAAATAAAAACAGAGGGATTATTAAAAAGAAGAAAAACCTAGATTGGACAATACAACGAAGCTACAACATAACCAGATACTAATAACACTTATATAGAGTATTATTACATAACACGGCGGGCATAATAGTACATGCTTCGGAAGAGAGTAATCTGGGAGAGACAGGGTACTATGGGGAACAAAGAGAGAGAAATATGTAGCTCCGGCGTATATACCGTAGATCCTTATTGACCAACATAATAAAGCACACTAAAACGTACCACCACCAGCTGCTCACTGCCCATGTGCGCAGGATGGCGGAGACCGGAGCTAGCTTGTTCCACTGGATGAAGAAGCGCCTGAGGACGGCGCCGGCGCTGGCGATGGCAGCGCCGGCCAAACGATCAGCTTGTAGGAACCGACCTGCCACTGGCACCAAAGAAAGGAGGCACACGCCAAGCAGCCAGCAGGTGGCGAAAGCGAGGAAGACCCGCGCCGCGTCAGCGTCGTGGTTGCCCACGGTTGAGACGGCGGCGGCTGCACCTAGCAACATCAGCGCGCGTGCGGCGTCGAGAAGGTGGTTCTGCTGGTGATCGCGGTGGCCTGCTTGTGGTTGGACGTCGGCATGCACCGGGTGATTAGGCAGCAGCTCTCCCTGGTTGGCCATTCGTGCGGCCTGCGGATGGTGCGGCTCTTGGAGCCTGGGACTGATGAGGAGGGTCAGCAGAAATGGGTGGATGTGTGCTGCTGAATACCGTGCCTTTTATAGCGAGAATGGGAAGGGGCGGCTGCCGTTTTAACGCACCCAAATTGCGTCCTCAATCAAAAAAATAGTCGCTTTAGATTTTATTTTATTCAAGTTTTCTTAGTTTATAATAATATTAGCATATTTGTATGTCCAAATAATTTTTTTTATTAATATATTTTTTAGTAATCTAATTATATATACTTATTATATCATAAATACTAATATTCCATATATATATATATATATATGGCTAAAGTTAAAAATGTTTGATTTATTAGAAAATAGAAATACCATTTTTTATGACAGGAGAGGAGCAAGTAGCAATCATGTGGGTCTTCGGCAAAGATTAGAAGTGTTGTTCCGACGATGGAGAAAGCGACCTTTGACTGACAAGTAGATCATGTGGGTCCTCCAGCGTCCAGCGACCTGATTGGCTGATTCGAATAAAACTAGTAGACGGGTGCGTGGCACGACGTGGCGTCCTGTGTGGCGTCGTCGTTAACTGAGAGAGATTGGGAGATGAATTAACAGGTCGCTGGAGGATAGCGAGATTGAAACATGAGTCCCATCTACTAGTTTTATTCCTGAATCAGGTCGCTGGAGGATAGCCTCTGGTCGATTTCTTATCGTCGGACGACAACGACACCTTTAATTTGATCTACCAGTTATATGCTTTTTTTTTTTTGGCAAAAAGGATGCCAAGTCGTGCCACGCAGGACGCCACGTCAGGCCACACAAGCCACAACGCAGGACACCACACCAACGCCGGCCGCGACGCCAAAAGCAACGGCACCTCTGTGCCAATTGTCATGGCGCCGAGCCTAGGATCAACATAACAAAAGGATATCTCTAAGGATCTATTTGTGAATATTTTAAAAAAAAAGCCAAAAAAAAATCAGACAACAGGCCGAGCTCTTCCCCTTTCCGTGTTATTCAATCTCTATCCAGTGATGACCGGGCGAGTCCTTCACGATTTCGTAGCCCTCCAATCTCTGTAGCCTGTTGTACTTCAAAAAATAATATAGTAGCCTGTTGTATACTTCAGTAGTAGCCTGTTGTACTACAAAAAGTTGTACATCTCTATTTTATTTTCTTTCTTTCCACTGCAAACATATATAGTTTCTTGTCTGAGCGACTGGTTTCTAAGTGCAACTACATTTTAATCATTCGTCTTTCGGCCAATTCATATACTTACTTTGCAATCGCTACTACATTTCGAATCTCACTTAATTTGCATCGTCATTTCATTCTCACAAGCTAATAGTTTGTACTGGTGCGAGAAATAAAATCATTCCGCCAAACTTAAGGAATAAACTCATGATGCAGCATCTCATCTAGAATGATTTAATTCCTCAAACTAAACATCCTATCCATTTTATATCTTGTACTTTTTTTTCTCGAAAACGCAGGAGAATTGCATTTCATTTTATTAAAAAGAAAGAAAGGAGCTAGAGCCCTACAACACACACACCACACACAACCCCACAACTCAAGTACTAATTATTATTATCATCATTATTATTATTATTATTACTACTACTGCTACTACTACTGATGCTACTGCTGCTGCTGCTTTTTGGCCATCTATTTTGAAAAATCCTTATATTTTTATAATCTATGAATTATATAGGGTGAAAGTATTTTTTATTGTGAATCTAAAAACATAAATCTTATGTCATAAATCTATATAATTAAAAAAAATCAATGGTCAAAGACATAAATGTTTGACTTAGAACAAACGTACTACGACATGTAAATAAAAACGGGGGATTATTAAAAAGAAGAAAAATCTATATTGGACAATACAAGGAAGCTGCAACATAGCCAAATACTAATAACACTTATATAGAGTACTATTACATAACACAGCGGGCATAATAGTACATGCTTTGAAAGAGAGCGATCTGGGAGAGACAGGGTACTATGGGGAACAAACAAAGATAAATATGTAGCTCCCTCCGTACTCGAATTAGCTGTCGTTCTACGCTTGGAGGCCGTTTTCGAATTAGCTGTCGCTGTGGCGTCGTGGCTCGTCAATTTGACGCGAATGCCCTTGGTCAAGCGCCGCCGCCCGTCTAATCCGCGATCGCATTCAAGGCGGGCCTCCTCGTTACTCGCCCGCCCACATTCATCGCGAGCATGTGCGGCTCCCGCGTAGTAGCAGCAGCAAGCAAGGTAGGCAAGCAAGGCAGGGAAGGCAACGGAGTACTAGTAGCTGCTTGGTTAAATAGGAAAGGGTATACGAATAGACGCACGGTGCCAGCAACGAAAAAAAAGCGCCAAAGAATGAGCATGAACGCGCGCACGGCAAATCCTAAGTTCGCGTTTGAAAGCTTTAGCGCGCACGGCCAAACCCGCTGAACGCATGGCCAAATTCGACGCAACCATGCGATGAAACAGTGCCATGCAAAATGGCTTGGCAATAAAAAAAAGAGCAACCAGCAAGATTCGAACCGGCGACCGCCAACCTCGGGCTGCGGAGGTCACACCACTTGGGCTACGCCAGACTGTTGTCAAGGAAACAACCGCAGCGCTATTTAATAGGGGCAAAGCAGGAAAACTAACCCCAACTTAATCACTCCTTGGTTACCGCAATCCTGTCCTAAATGACAGGTAATTCGAGTACGAAGGGAGTATATACGTAGATTCTTATTGACCACCATAATAAAGCACACTAAAACGTACCACCACCAGCTGCTCATTGCCCATGCGCGCAGGATGGAGCTAGTTCCATGAGATGAAGAAGCCCCTGAGGACGGCGCCGGCGCCGGCGATAGCAGCGCCGGCCAAACGATCAGCTTCTGGGAACCGACCTGCCAGTAATGGCCCCAACGAAAGGAGGCACACGCCCAGCAGCCAGGTGAGGAAACCGATGAAGATCCACGCGGCGTCAGCGTCGGGGTTGCAGCTGCATACGGTTGAGGTTGAGACGGCGGCGGCTGCTCCTAGCAGCATCAGCGCGCGTGCGGCGTCGACGAGGTGGTGCTGCTGGTGGTCGCGGCGGCCTGCTTGTGCTTGGACGTCGTCGTGCACCGGGTGATTAGGCAGCAGTTCTCCCTGGTTGGCCATTCGTGCTGCCTCTCGCTCGGGATGGATCGGCTTGGAGCCTGGGACTGATGAGGGGTGTGGTGGCCTGGTGGGTGGATCTGTGGATGTGTGTGCTGTGTGCAGGATGCGGCTTTTATAACGGGGCGTTGTAGTGGACACCTCCAATTCCGAGTAGCAATCATGTGGGTCCTGCTGGAAAACGATGTCGTCCGCGGCAGCAGACGAACGCTAGCTGTGCAGTGCTCAAACGATGTCGTTCGACGAACAGAGACAGCAGACCGCGCCGCATTTGCCAGAACGCTCGCTTCCTCCAGCTTGCGGTTGCGAGCATTCGCCGAATCCCAGTATATGTCTGGTCTGGAAAGTCCCCAGAAAAGCAAGAGGAAAGCTAAGTAGGCTGACCTTTTCGATCGCTCCACTCACATTATCGCCACCCCTCCTCCCCCGTGAATCGCCTTTATCCAAAACCCCCCTCCACTCATCACCTTTTCCAAGCCCGCGGCCTCCTTTTAATCTAATCTCTCCACTGACGATGACCGGGCGAATTCTTCCCCATTTCGTAGTCCTCCGGTCTCTAAACGCTGTTCTTCAGCAAGCTAAGGTGTACGTCTCCTTTTTTATTTTCTTTTTTTTTCCATTGCAAATATATATTCTTGTTTGAGGGTAGTATGTTTCCTTCTCTCTGTTTTTCACTGTAACTGTAAGGATTTTTTTTTTGACTGAGCAACTGGTTTCAAAATTGTGTCTAAACCTTTCTGATGCACCGTACTTGAATTTTTGTATGTCTCCATTCGTATAGTTTTTTATTATCCTCTTGCACTCGTGAAGATGGTAGTCAAGCTGAGGTTACGATTGGTTTAGCTTCTCGAAAGTACTTCTGTAGCTTAAAAAAATAGAATGACAACCAAATAGGTGGAACCAGAAACTGTGTTCCTAGTGACAACTACTTTTGCGTAGTATATATTTTTCGCATCACCTTGAATCCTACTTTTAGCTTTTCTAAATGGGTGCAAATAGAGAGACGTTTTCAGAGCTATTTCAAAGGAGATAGAGAGAGGATATGTTCTATAGTTGTTTCAACCAAATAGATTAAAGCTTTTCTAGAACGCATAGCTCGCAACAACTTAGCTGAACCAAACAGTGAAAATACTTCCACTCCTTCCGCCTGTCTTGCCCTGTTCGCTTGAGCTACTTTTCAACCATAGAACAATATTTTTCTCTCACAACATAAGCGAACAGGATGTCTTTTTACTTTTTGCTCAATTTCCTATTGCACTGAGTAGCGAGTACTTCTAATAATCAATGCACTATAGCAACAACAATAGCCTAAGAAAAAAGACAGCCGATCAGGCTGAATATGGCCATTCCCACTTGGCAGGCAGATTAAACAGTCTCACATTATTGACTTAATACTGCTTGGACAATTCAATTCAGCTCCATTGTTTGCTTGTGCTTAGCTTGTGTAGTTAAAGTACCTGGCTTCAGTTAGTTACTGATTGAGATTTAATTAAACGTGTGTTGTTTTTCTTAACAAAAATGACTTGTTTCAATAAAGGAAAAATTGTTTGTGTGTTTTTTAGGGGAAAATCGTTTGTGTGTTTTTTAGGGGAAAAAAATCGTTTGTGTGTTTTTTTAGGGGAAAAAATCGTTTGTGTGTTTTTTTAGGGGAAAAAATCGTTTGTGTGTGTGTGTGAAATTGGGTGGGCTTTTATTTACACAGGCATGTTCCCCTGCTAACGCCTCACCAGGCCTCACGAATTGTGGATCGTTTGGGCCGGCAAAGTCTCGGCGTATATATCAGGGGAAAAGTCCATTTTACCTCTTTGAACTATCAACAAAGTCTAGTTTTCCTTCCTAAACTCTAAAATCGGGTAAACTACCTCTCTCAAATTTTAAAATCATTCATTTTACCTCCCTCAATCGGTTATAGGTGGTTCTCAAAGACGGTTATGTTTTTTCTTTTTTATTTATTTCAGTTAAATTTTTAAAAAATCATAGTAAATCATAGAAAAATCATAAAATAAAAAATCTAATTTTTTTGGGCTCTACATGAGTAGATCTACACAGTAAATATATAATATGGCATACTTTAGTATAAAGTTTTTGTTGTAGCTTTAGATCTATGTTTTTTTATAATTAATTCAAAGCTGCGGTTTCTATGGTCTAGTTGTGGTGAAAATTTTATGGTAGGAAAATTATTATATGATTGGACTTCAGTAAAAATTTCATGTTCATTGGATCATGTATAACGGAGTTATAAATTTATTTAGTTTTATTCTTGTTAAATAATTTTAAAATAGTTAAAATTGTGTAAAAATAGAAACTAGTATGAAATTTTCACTGCAATCAAAATATAAAATAATCAGACCACCATAAAAATTTCACCACAGTTGTACCATAGAAACTGCAGCTATGAATTAATTAAAAAAAACATAGATCTAAAGCTACAACAAAAACTTTATACCAAAGCATACCATATTATTTGTTTACTATGCAGATCTACTCATGTGGAGTCCAATAAAGTTGAATTTTTCCATTTTATGATTTTTTTATGATTTACTATGATTTTTTAAATATTCAACAAAAAAAAGACAAAACCATCTTTGAAAACCTCCTATAACCGGTCAGGGAGGTAAAATAAACGGTTTTAGAAGTCGAGGGAGGTGGTTTACCTGGTTTTCGAGTTCTGGGAGGAAAACTAAACTTCGAGGATAGTTGAGGGAGGTAAAATGAACTTTTTCCTATATCGGGCCATCGTGGGGATTCAGGGTCTGGAATCAGGAAGGCCCCATCCAGTATAGGGTTTTTTTTTATTTTTAATCCTTTTTAAATAAATATTTTAATAATAACTGCTCCTAAAAAGAAACTGCACAAGGTAGCCCCTTTAGACGCGACTGCACCACTTTGTCGCGCCACATACGCTGACGCGACAAGGGGCGCCACGGTGGCACGCATCGTTGACCGGAGCTGGCGTCCTCCAGCTTTCATGGATGGAGAGGACAAAATAAACAACAGTATTATTATTAGCAACACAGCAAACCGATACTACTAGTAGAGTACACGAAGAAAACGTAGAGTACATAGAGATAAAGGAGCTAGTTCCATGGGATCATGATCCATGATCATCTGCAGGTGCCTGAGGACTGCGTTGGCGTGTCACAAAAAAAAAAAGAAAAAAGAGGACTGCGTTGGCGTTGGCGTTGGCAGCGCCGAGCAAACACTTCAGCTTGTGGAAACCGACCAGCCACTGGCATGAAGGAAAGGAGGCACACGCCCTGCAGCCAAGTGACGAAACCGAGAAAGATGACTTGCATCTGCGTGGCATCATCCGTGGGCCGTGGCTGTGACGCAGGCGACTGCTCCCAGAAGCATGAGCGCACGCGCAGCGTCGAGGAGGTGGCGGTGGGCAGGGATGTACTGCACCGGGTGATTAGACTGTCTGTAGTGGGTACTCTAAAACGATACTCTAAAGTTTTAGAGTATGAATATAGAGTAAAAACCGCTGCACTGGGTACTCTAAAACGATACTCTATCCTTTCTCTCACTCTATATTTAGAGTAGTACCGTGCTTACTTTATACTCTATAGTGACGGGCCCCACTAGCTAAACAAAGGAAAAAATGCTATAACTCACAAACCAAAAATCTAAAATAAATTTCGATTGCACCATTAAATTCGTCTCAATAAATCCTTCAAAACTAGATCACACATGGATATATTTAGATAAAGTGACAAGTGGGTCCTATAGTGGATAGAGTGGATAGAGGATGATATAGAAGATGGATGAGACTGCCCGCACTGGCATACTCTAAATGGTACTCTAAAGTTTTAGAGTATGAATATAGAGTAAAAACTGTTGCACTGGGTACTCTAAAACGATACTCTATCCTTTCTCTCACTCTATATTTAGAGTAGTACTGTGCTTACTCTATATTCTGTAGTGGCGGACCCCGCTAGCTAAACAAAGGAAAAAATGCTATAACTCACAAACCAAAAATCCAAATTAAATTTCGATTGCACCATTAAATTCGTCTCAATAAATCCTTCAAAACTAGATAACACATGGATATATTTAGATAAAATGACAAGTAGGTCCCATAGTGGATAGAGTGGATAGAGGATGATATAGAGGATAGATGGGTGCGGGAGAATTGAGTATAGAGGAGAGAATCTTGCTGACTAGGACGTATAGAGGATGAATATAGAGGTCCATGAGTGCGGATAGCCTGAGTGTGGGAGAATTGAGTATAGAGGAGAGAATCTTGCTGACTAGGACGTATAGAGGATGAATATAGAAATCTATGAGTGCGGGTAGTCTTAGGCTGCTCCCCCTGATCGGCCATTCGCCGTGTCAGGGGACGACACTCGCGCGCTCGAGGGACGTGTGCTGCCAGGTGTGATGGAAGGACAAGGCTTGCCATCAATTTATATCATAGCGAGGGACCGGGGCCCGCCGCCGGGAGATGGTAGTTACGTCCTTACATCAGTCAACCGCGCTCCCTAAGGCCCCGTTCGTTTCCTGGGGATGGACCTTCAGAAATAGTTCTGGCTGGATCGTTAGTTTATATTTATATAAGATTCTATCAGCTAGAATGAATCCTTGCTTCGTACCCACTGGTAGAGAACATACCTTTAGTTCCGGTTCCTAACCCCCTTTACTCCCGGTTTTGGAACCGGAACTACGGAATCGGGACTAAAGGTCTCGATTTTTAGTCCCGGTTCCTACAACCGGAACTAAATGTGTTTATTAGGTAAAAAAAAGATGAATCTGTGGAGATTCGAACCCAAGACCTCCCACTTTAGCCCTTGTACGCGCGTTGCCATCTCAACTCCCACCACACAGCTGACTAAGATAAGATACACTCTCCTTTTAAATTCACTCTGGGGACACCTTTAGTCCCGGTTTGAGACACAAACCGGGACTAAAGGTACATTTAGTTCGGGTTCGTGTCTCAGACCGGGACTAAAAGTTTCTCGCACTAACATGCCTTGGTAAACCAGGACTAAAGGTTCAGTCATCTTTTTAGTCCCGGTCTGAGTTACCAACCGGAACTAAATATCTTTTTGTCCCGAGTGCAGATTTCACCAAGACTATTGTAAATTTTGGACATCGACTAAATACATGTTCTCCAGTAGTGACCGTCCGAAACGAACGAGCCCTAAACCTACCCCTTGTCCCCTTCTATTTTCTTTTTTTTTGAAACTTTGTCCCCTTCTATTTTCGACGAAGCCAAACACCTCTGTCATTTTCAGCGAGTGAACGCCGGGATTACACGTAGCGGCGTAGGCAGACACCAAAGTCTTCCAGCATCACCCACCACCACCAGTCACCACCACTCGAATACCAGAACAACACCGGGCCTGGGTCTAGCTAGCTTGTCGCTGTACCCAGGACTTGTTGGGCCGATGAAGCTAATGCGAATATGAATTGGGGGGCTAAATAACGGACCAAGTCTGGACTAGTTGGGCCGGCGAAACTGAGGCGTTTGTGTAATCGGAGCCTGGCGGAATCTGCACACGCCGACCGCAAACCTGCACGGCCTGCACGTGCCTCCGGACGCGGCGCGGTCCCAGCAGGCCACTTTTTTTTTCTTCTTTTGGTTCCTTGTCCTCTCCACACTGTGTCCAGTAGTAGCAAATCGTCCGCGTACTTGCCGTTTCAACTTTTTTCTTTTATTTTTATATAATTTTTATATTAACCTATTAATACTTTCTTCTATCTACTAGATAAATGCCTGTGTCCCCTAAAAAAAGATAAATACCCATGCGTTGCACCAGGTTCACGTTTTTTAGACCTCATTAATAGGATGCGGACACGGACGCCTGAGCATCGAGGACTTCATATCTGATGCGGATACGTGGATTCGATCTTCGTATTAGAACTAAGTAGGATGTAAACGTGTGAGCTCGGAGTGGAGGATGATTTATATTGGTTGCGGACACGTGAACATGGATCGAGACTTTTAAACTTTGGTTGGAGATTACTTAATGATTACTGGGCAAATTAACTTATTTATGACTTATTTAACGGTGCTTGAAAAATAACTTAAATGAATACAATATTATAAATGCTGAAAAATGATAAAGCTGAGATTTAAATTGGCCTCAAAACAAGAAAATAATAAAGAGTCCCTATTCTGCCTTTCGATTGACAAACTCTTCCGGAACAAGTTATGTTGACAAGTTGTTATAATAAGTTTGTCAACTAATAGTTATGAATAAAAAATAGATTATAAAGGTAATGTAGAAAAGTTGTCATGATAAATTGTTTATAAAATTTCTTTAAAAAATTGTATCAAAAAAGTTATGACAAAAATTATGGTGGTAAGTTTTCGAAGTTACATATAGCTTTGCAATTTTCTAAGTTCTGAGTATGACTTTGCGATTTTTTAAGTTCTGAGTATAATTTGTAACTTTCCGAAAAAGGAGAAGTTACGGAACTATTTTTTTTCAAAATACAAAGAAAGTTTTGGGCTGTTTATCGTTCGCTGATATTGTTTTCAGCGATGGCTCGATGATTAGTGGCTCTGCTTTTACAGCCGTACAGGTGAGAAGCGTCTTGACCCGTGTCTTTGCTCCGGGCTCGATTCCTTTTTTTAGTATTAAGTATGTTCGATTCCTTTTCCGGTGTGGTTAGCGCCCGGACGGACGCCCGCGGGTGCTGCCTCTGCTGCGCCTGCTCGCTCGCGCGGTCGCGCCCTCCTGCTCGACCTTGCTGCTTGCCTGTGCCCGGCTCACCCACGCTCTGTTGCGCGCCCACCCCTGCTCGCCCCGCTGCTCGACCGCGCCCACGCCGCTCTATGGGGCCGCTTACGCCCGCTTCCCGTGTCTCATCAAACACCTGTATTATGATTTATGAAGGTCTTACTGTAACATAAATGTGTAGTGACTGCAACATATGCAACATTCAGATAAAATATTTACAACATGCTGAAACCGTTAAAACAATTGAAACGTACACTTGCAACATGCTTCTGAAAAAAGCTCAAACATTTGGAACATACACATGTAACGTACGTGTATAGCCATTGTAACATGTGTAATATCTCGATCTACTTTTGCAATATTTAGATGAAACATCTAAACACTTAAAACATAAGCTTGCAACATGCGCTTTCAGTGCAATGTCACCTTATTGCTGGATAAATGAAGACTGGTCGTTGCGGAGCTCGACGCCAATATGGAGGTCGGTGGTGACGCAGTGCCCAGGCGAAGTGACAAGCACTGTGCAACCCTGGGCAAGCACCTGTTCGGCGGCCTAGACGAGCACATGCGTGAGGCCGCAGCAGCCCACCTGGCGAGCACATGCTACCGCGCGCTTGAATAATGGAGCTGCTAATCGGATTGCATGAAAGCTTTTTGCATGAAATTTGGGCACCGCGCCACTGCCTGCCTCGCCTAGATGTAAATTGTGGCCGGTGAAACTGATGCGAATGTAAATTTGGTGCTTGGGTTTGGAAAAACCGAGGTAGCGGACTAGCAGCCCAGTATCTTAGACCGAGTGACATCGAACGTCTGGGAATAGAACACAACGCTGTTGCGGTGGCGCCGTCTATACAGTACGTACCTCTGAAGAAACTGTGAAGACTGATAACTTGGTCAACTTCGCATTCCATGGCGAACGCATGTAGTACTGAAAAAAAAAGTTAAAACATTTAAAACATATACGTACAACATATATGTATAGCTATTGCAACTGTGCAACATTCTGATCTACTTTTACAACATCCGAATGAAACATCTGAAACATTTCAAACATAAACGTGCAACATGTGCTTTCAACGTAATGTCATCTTGCTGCTTGGACGAATGAAGGTTGGTCGTTGCAGTGCTCGACGCCGGCGTGGAGGTCGGTAGCGGCGCATGGAGCTCGCCGGTGCCCCAGCAAAGTGGCGAGCACTGGGCGACCCTAGGCAAGCACCAGCTTGGCGGCCTGGGCGAGCACATGCGCGAGGCCGCAGCAGCCCACCGGGCGAGCACCTACTACCGCGGCTTGAGCAAGCACCCGCGAGCTGCTAGGCGACGTGCGGGCTAGCACCTCTGGGTAGAGAGTTTTTTTTAGATTAGAAGGGGCACGGACGGGAGCAAGCAGATGGCACGGTAGCGAGTGGGAAGCCACGTCCGTCTATCCGGACGTTCTCACGAGAGCATTATCGTTCCCTTTTTGCCTAACACGCACAACGATAGGGTTTACTGTTGCTAGCAGACGATTGTGCGTGCCCACACAGACGGAGCACTGCGACACACACGAGCACGACTCTCCGCGTGCGCTGCAAGATACGGTCGCTGTGTGCAGTGTGTGCCTTCACGGACCGGTGCACGCGATATATAGGGACTTCCTTTTGATTGATCACTCACGCTACAACAAGTTAATAACCGAACAACTCTTCTTGTATGGCCAACACGTACACAATAGATATGCTTCGGTGGTACAGTACAGAGCGAGCTGGATATGGTACTTGAAACAAAGAAATAGAAAGAGCACAATGGACATCGATCGTCCTTCCATGGGCCATGGCCAACAGATAGAAGCACACCAAACCAATGACCTTACGTACTCTCCGTTTGTCTAGCGCGCATCACTACCCATATGCAAATGCAAGCGATATGGAGCGAGCTAGCTCTAGTTCCATGGGGTGAACAGGTAGACGAGGACGGCGCTGGCGTTGGCGATGGCAGCGCCGGCCAACGCATCAGCTTGCCGGAACCGGCCTGCCACTGGCACCAATGAAAGGAGGCAGACGCTGAGCAGCCAGGTGACGAAGCCGAGCAAGACCTGCGCGGCGTCACCGTCAGCGTCCGCGTTGCCGCCCACGGTCGAGACGGCGGCGACTGCTCCGAGCAGCATGAGCGCGCGCGCGGCGTCGAGGAGATGGTACTGGTGGTGCGGCCGGTCGCGGTGGCCTGGCACGTCGGCGTTCCAGGCCATAACGTGCTGCACCGGGTGATTAAGCACCTCTCCGCGGTTGGCCATTGGGGTGTGGGTGGGTGGGGACGTCTCTACCCGTGTTGTGACTGCCTGAGACTGGTGACTCTGGATGTGTGTGCTTCGCCAGCCGCCAGGTGTGGTGAAAGAAGGATTGGCATGGATGGATTTTATATATACCGGGGACAGCAGGTAGTGTGAGCTCGCCAGGCCAGATTGCCAATTCGTACGATGCCTTGACCACCCGTAGGTGGCTCGTGCACGCCAAACGACCCAACCCAACCCAACCCTGTCATTTTCCGCGAGTGACTATTGGGATTTTGGGACGGAGTTGGTGCGGTGGGATAAAATTGTACTGTACGCGGCAGGATCGTCGTATGCGACAGCGTTGGCACAGAATATGGAGCTGCTAGCCTGCTAATCGGATTGCGTGAAAGCTTTTTGAATGAAGGGCCTGTTTAGTCCCAAATTCATCCACAAATTCTACTATGAAAAAGAAGATTTCCCATCACATCAAAATGCCGGCACATATATGGAGTACTAAATGTAGATGAAATCAAAAACTAATTGCACAGTTTTGTTGTACTTTGCGAGACGAATATTTGAAGCCTAATTAATTAATGTTTGGACAATTATTAGCAAATAAAAACAAAATTACTACAGTAAGGAACAGTGATTCGGCTGGCCCCTATTTGGCCATCTAAACACGGCCGAAATTTGGGCACCGCGCCTGGCTCGACTAGAACACCGGACTGGATGAGCCGGTGAAACTGGATAGTGACAACTCGGTCAACTTCCAAGGCATCATTTAGTTGACAATTTTGTTGAAAATGATACTGTAGCACTTTCGTTGTTATTTAGTAATTAATATTCAATCATGGTTAATTAGGCTTAAAAGATTTGTCTCGTGAATTTCGTTTAAACTATATAATTAGTTTTATTTTTTATCTATATTTAATGCTTTATACATGCGTCTAAAGATTCGATGTGACGAGGAATCTTAAAATATTTTGTAAAATTTTGGGAACTAAACATGCCCCAATTCCATGGCAAACGCAAGCACTATATATTAGGTATACTTATACTATGTCCTACGGCAGCAATCATAGTCATAGCTAAGATACTCTCTCTTTTTTTATCTAAAAAAATGGCTAAGAGTCTCTCTCTGGCAAAGCACACCATAGCGTACGATGCCCCGCCCCGGGCAGGCTGCACTGCAAGTCTGCAACTCGGGAGCACGAGGTCAAGCTAGTACTTCGACTGTTCGACAGGGTGAAGCAAGCAATGCTTGACGAAAGGTACGGTGGCGCAGACCAGCGTATGTAACGCGACCCGTGGTCTTCGCTGCCACTAGGGAATTAAGGCCAGGGGATTAAACAAACCGGGCGTGTCTCCCCAATGGGCAACAAGCTCCACTCTTTTCCGCTTCTTGCTTGCATTGCCACGCTGAATTTTATGCTCATTAATCTGTCAACCACCGAAACAGAGAGAGAGCATGGGGCACCCTGCACCCAACACGAGCCTTGCAGGGGACCGGGGGGCATCGTGCAAAGGGAAATGTGGGGTGGCCGGCTGGGTGATGCCATCATTGGTAGTACGGTCTTACACTACACCTCATATTTCCTCTGGTAGTGTTTAGTTTCCAAAAAAATTTTGGCCAAACCCAAATTTTTTTTTGACATTGGGGCACTTTTCGCGTTTTGGCAACTAAACGGGCCCAAAAATTTTCAGCCTATTACTGTGCATGGCAGGGGAGCCACATCCGCCGCTGGCTATTCCTATCTGCACCGAGGCCTCCATTCATCACACACCCGACGCCAACCCTATCCCTCGCTCTCATCCGTCGTCAACCTCTCGGCCGCCGCAGCCGCAGTCTTCCCTCCTCCATCGCCACCCTCCCGCCATTCCCACCGCCGGCGCGCAGATCCACGACGTAGAGCGCTAGATCTACGCCGTAGGAGTCCGGATCGAGGAGCTGCTTGGCCACAAGGTGATGGACGGCCACCAACGCGACGACATCAGCGCTGTCGGGTGCCATGGCGACCACGGCTACAACGGCGTGGGGGGCATCAACGACGCACGCACGCGGGACTTCCTGCCTACATCTAGTCCCTGGTGGCAAGGCGGGAGTTCGGGCCTCTTCCCCGGCGCAGGGCAACCTGCGGCGGCTTCCAGAAGCTTCACTGATTCTCGGCTTGCCTTCGACTCCCTGGATCTGAACGACGGGGACGGATGGCAGCAGATGGACCACTACGCCGGGTTTCTTCGCGGCGACAACGATGGCCCCCCCATGCCTCCCCCTCCAGTGCGGGTGCCCTCCCCCAACGTGGCGCGCAGCCGCGGGTTGAACGCGGGCAGCGCCGGCAGAAGCGGTGAAGGAGCAGCGAGGGGCGCCGAAGCCTTCGTGTCTCCTGTTCCGCGTCCACGGGGACGCGCATCAGGCGGATCTGGCCGTCGCCGGGGCCGCAGTGCGCGGGAACGGTGGCAGGGCCCAGCTATCGTCGACGACAACCTCCAGCAAGACGACTACACCACACCCCGGCGCGTCATGGTACAAATGACACTCCTCTCCATGTTTATTTTTTTTGTACAATCTATGATGTGATTCATGCTCAGTTTGTTAACTGATCTGTCAATAGGTTCGTTTGAGCATTCCCTGTTTGTTACAATGTACATGATTTATTACCTGATCTGTCCATAGGACAATTTTTAGTTACATAATTTGCACGCATACGACCTGTTGCCTAAAGTGTAAACCAGGTTTTTAACAGATCTGTGTCAATAGGACAATTTGAAGATTAAACTGTTGGCTTCAATTTTTTGCTCATTTTGTAAACTGCTCTGTCCATAGGTCAGCTTGAAGCATTCCCTGTTTGTTACGATGTACATGAGTTGTTACCTATCTGTCAATAGGTCAGTTTGAAGTTACATATTTTCTTTGAAGAGGATAGTTTCAAGGTACAATGTAGATCGGTTGCTGTACTGATCCTTCCTTCATGCCTTGTCGGCCTCTCTCCGCATGTGTGTACTGAACCATCTTACATTTTGTTTACATAATACATGTTGTTTGTATTCATGTATTAGGCTATCAAACATAAGGCAAATTGGACAGAACAAAACACAGTAACTTTCTGTGACATTTGGTGCCATGAAATTGCCATTGGCAATTGTACAAAGGGCGTCATGAGCAAGCCAAGATGGCGGGATGTAATAAGCAGGTACCAAGCAGCAACAGATTTGGTCCATGACCGCGAACAGTTTCAAAGTAGGCATAGGCAGCTAAGGTCATAGTGGTGATTCTGTAACAAGCTCCGCCACAGCTCTGGCTTAGGCCGTACGGAAGATGGAACTGTTGACGCCAGTGATGCATGGTGGAAAGCAAACACCCACGTAATGTGTCTATATGTCTTTTCTGGTTTTTCAGCACTTACTCCATTCACCAATGACATACCAAATGATGTGGATTGTAGGGGCAAGCTGATTTGCTGAGGTTCAAGAATGGTCTGCCTGTGTACCTTGAGCAAATGGACAGGATGTTCACTGGCAACACAGTAGATGGGTCAACCTCATTTGTTGCTGGTGAGAGTTGTCCTATTGACTTGGATGCTACCAGCTCTGATGAAGAGGCTGCTGATGACCCGGAAGACCAATTGACCCCACTAAGCATTGGCAATAAGAGGGCCAGCAGCACTAGCACTACAGCCTCTCGCCCTAGCAAGCGCTCCAAGAGCCCAGCTGAAAGGTCTTGATGGCTAGAGGGGGGGTGAATAGTCTTTTAAAAATTTTCTACAAAGACAAGCTAAACAAGTTTATCAATATAACAAGTAGCGAGATGCAAGTTTTGCTTAGCCTACGGGGTGTTTGCAAGCCACCTAACCAATTCACAATTCTAGTATATTTGCACTCAACCGCACAAGTCAAACCGAGAAGGTAACTACAACTACAACTAGCAAGCTACACAAAGGAGCTACTCTAGCAAAGCTAACTAGCTAGCAAAGATAACTAAGAAGGTAATACGGAGTTGAGTTAGGAGAGTTTCACCGAGGGGCGAAGTATTGAGCCAACCAATATGATCAACAATGAATACCAAGATAACTGAACACCGGGATCAATCGATCACAATATGAAAGTGATGACACGAAGATTTATCCCGAGGTTCACGTGCTTGCCGGCATGCTAGTCCCTGTTGTGTCCCTCTTCACCACGTGGTTCGGTGGCTAATCGGTCTCACACCGAGCCTCTCAAAAGGCACCATAAGAACCTATCAAATGGCAAAAGGTTGCAATGACACAAGCAATTTACTAACGTTGCCTTTAGCGCTTCGCCGAGGTAGGCACAAACCCCTCACAATCACCGAAGATGGCCAAGAACAATCACCAACTCTTGCCAACCCCTCCAAGCTGCTCCAAGCTGTCTAGGTGGCGGCAACCACCAAGAGAAACAAGAATCCCGTAGCAAATCAACCACTAAGTGCCAACTAGATGCAATCTCACAACGCAAATGCACTTAGATCACTCAATCTCACTTCGAATATGCAAAGAAGCAAGAGAGATGAGTGGGAGGGGAGTTGCTTAGCTCAAAGTGCTCACAAGTATGTCAAAATGTTCAAGAGAGAGAGCCTTGAGCCGGCCAACGAGTATTTATAGACGTACCCCTTCGAATATAGCCGTTAGAAACTTAAACAGCCGAAGTCGTGCTGACCGGACGCGCCGGTCGCACAACGGCTAGCTGCGAAGCAATGACCGGACGCGCTGGGATCGACCGAACGCGCTGGTCCCGTAACTGACCGGACGCGCTGGTCAAGCCTGAGTAGCGCACAACGAAATAGCGACAGGACGCGCTGTAGAACTGATCGGACGCCACAGTGCCAGCGTCCGGTTAGAGTCCAGTAAGCTCCCTAAACGACCGGACGCGTCCGGTCGACAGTGACCGGACGCGCTGCGCGTCCGATCATCAAACTAAAACACGCGCAGACACTGAACACTGACCGGACGCGTCCGGTCAACCAAAGACCGCGTCCGGTTCAGCGTTCGGTCACCTCTGTGACCTCCGTTCGCCTCCGTTTCTTTTCCGACTTCTGGCGTAGTGAAAAATAGTCGTTTCAACTCCTCAAAAACGCCTGAATCCCGCCTTGCAAGCTCGGCGGGAGGGAGAGAGGACCCCAAACACTCTCTACCGCTCAAACTCCACTGCCTTCGCAAACGTGCTAACACCACCAAGTGATCTTCGTCATGTGTGAGTGTGTTAGCATTTTCACGATCATTTTTTGAGGCGATATTAGTTCTATCCAAATGCATATGATTATGAAATACACATCTAGAGGCACTTAGGAGTTCAATAGCCGCGTCATTCCCCTCTTTATAGTATGGCTATTTATCCTATAATGTAACCACACCCACTAGGTGTCTTAGTTACTAAAACACAACCCTTAAGCATGTACCTTTGCCTTGATCACGTAGGGTTGCGTCCAAATCCAAGTGTGGCTATCATGATCACCATGTTCATCTTGCCACCAACCTTGGAATGTACTAATCCTCATATGCTACATACAACTTAGGCATAGGATTAGTACTTAGGCATTGTCACTAATTACGAACACCAAACATAGGACTTTCAATCTCCCCCTTGTTGGTAATTGGTGACAAACCTTTCACAAAGATATTATGATAAAAATTTTGATTGAACCCATGTCACATTGTCCAAGTATATCACCATGTGTAAGAATTATGGACATGTGATCATGAATTCAAATTGATAGCAATGGCTCTCCCTACATGTATGCTATATGTTTGGATTTTGGAAGCATACATGTTTAGATAGGAAAGATTAGGAGCATTGACTACCAATAGGTGCTAAGTGTTTAAGATTATAGACCTTTGAAGTGTGATACCATCGAAGTAGCGATAAACACCATCTTAGCA
Organism: Saccharum hybrid cultivar R570; assembly: GCA_038087645.1. Taxonomy (NCBI): domain Eukaryota; kingdom Viridiplantae; phylum Streptophyta; class Magnoliopsida; order Poales; family Poaceae; genus Saccharum; species Saccharum hybrid cultivar. The sequence continues at coordinate 1,137,942 of JAQSUU010000296.1, forward strand.
CCTTGTGTAGTTAGATTCCACTTGGAAAAGCACAAACATAACTAGAAACCTCGTGAGATCAACATTATAAGCAAGGCTCTAGTACCACTTTGAAAAACATGAAGCAAAAAAAATCTAACTACTTCCTATTCATGCTAGTACCTCAATATACCATTCAAATTATACTAGCAAGTCACCACACAAGCAAAGTAGAGATCAACATTATAAGCAAGGCTCTAGTACCACTTTGAAAAACATGAAGCAAGAAAAATCTAACTACTTCCTATTCATGCTAGTACCTCAATATACCATTCAAATTATAATAGCAAGTCACCACACAAGCAAAGTATCGGAGAAAAAGAGATGCATAACTATGCATCATACATATGAAGTGCACATGGAAATGCAACAATCATGCTTAAGAGCTTGCTCCCCCTACTTGTGTGCTCAAAATTTTAGTTGATCCCTTCTTTTATCAATTCTCTCCCTTTAGGATTTATCTTTGTGAACAACATTTTTCTCCCCCTTTGTGCTTCTCCCCCTTTGAGTTCTATCTTTGTGAACAACAATTTCTCCCCCTTTGGCACCAATTGACCACAAGGAGCAAACTTTAGATAGATTATCATGTTGAAATATGGGGTGAGGATCAAGTTTGTGATTCAACCTAGATTGCTTTGCAAAAATAAAATGCTTCGGTTTGATCCAAGGGCAAGCTTCTTCACACCTCACTAGAAGGGTTATCATGCACCATGTTGAAGCAAATATTTAGACAAGTTTTCTAGATTAAACACTTAGGATCACAAGCTACTTAAACAAGTTATATGCTACCACTAGATCATACAAGTCATGGAAACAATAGTGGCACCATATAAACTTCAAATTCGTTTGAGTTTCATGAATGAGCCTAGAACATGTAAATTATGACTAGATGCACTAAACAAGTCCTTAGCATAGAATGTATGACATGTCAACCAATTGTACCTTGGGGCTCGAAGGAGAGGCATGTCATATATGGGGTGCATCAACTCATGTTGGAGAAATCAAGTATGTTCAACTCATTCTTTAGCTTGTGAAATCTCGTCTCATCAAGTGGCTTGGTAAATAGATTGGCTAATTGATCTTCGGTGCCCACACTCTCAATAGCAATATCACCCTTTTGTTGATGATCTCTAATGAAATGATGACGAACATCAATATGCTTTGTTCTTTGATGTTGAACCAGATTGTTGGTTAACTTCACTGCACTTTCATTGTCACATAGCAATGGCACATTCTTGAAGTTGATTCTAAAATCTTTCAATGTTGCCTTCATCCATAAGATTTGTGCACAACAACTACCCACGGTGATGTATTCGGCCTCGGCAGTAGATAGTGCAATACTATTTTGCTTCTTGGATGACCATGAGACAAGTGATCTTCCTAACAATTGGCAAGTCCCGGTGGTGCTCTTTCTCTCTACTTTGTCACTGGCATAGTCGGAATCCGAATATCCAACTAGCTCAAAGCTTACACCTTTGGGATACCATAATCTAACATCTTGTGTATGCTTTAAGTACCTCAATATTCTCTTTGTTGCCTTCAAATGACTTTCTCTTGGTGAGGCTTGAAATCTTGCACACATGCATACACTAAACATCACATCGGGCCTTGATGCCGTCACATAGAGTAGGCTACCAATCATTGATCTATATAGCTTTTGATCCACCATGTACCATTCTTGTCACTATTCAAGCTTCCACTCGTGCTCATTGGGGTTGCAATGCCCTTTGCATCTTCCATGCCAAACTTCTTGAGCATATCTTTGATGTACTTGGTTTGGCTCACAAATGTTCCTTCCTTCATTTGTTTGATTTGAAGTCCAAGAAAGAAACTAAGTTCACCGATCATTGACATTTCAAATTCCTTTGCCATCATTTTTCCAAACTCATCATAATAATCTTGATTGGTTGAACCGAATATGATATCATCAACATATATTTGCAACACAAACAAGTCTTTCTCAATCTTCTTGGTGAATAGTGTTGTATCAACTTTGCCCATGACAAAGCCTTTGGATAGCAAGAAGTCTCTCAATCTTTCATACCATGTTCTAGGTGCTTGCTTCAATCCATACAAAGATTTTCTCAATTTGTAGACATGATTGGGTTTCTTGTCATCTTCAAAACCGGGAGGTTGCTCCACATACACCTCTTCTTGAATGTACCCATTGAGAAATGCACTCTTCACATTCATTTGATATAGCTTGATATTGTGAGCACAAGCATAGGCAAGTAAGATCCTAATTGCTTCCAATCTTGCAACTAGGGCATAAGTTTCACCAAAGTCAAGACCCTCTATTTGTGTGTAACCTTGAGCTACTAGTCTTGCTTTGTTCCTTACTACTATCCTATCTTGATCTTGTTTGTTGCGAAAGACCTATCTTGTTCCAATGATATTGTGATCCTTAGGTCTCTCAACTAATTCCCATACTTCATTTCTCTTGAAGTTGTTGAGCTCTTCATGCATTGCATTTACCCAATCCGGATCTCTCAATGCTTTATCAATGTCTTTGTGTTCTTTCATTGACACAAAAGAATAGTGAGCACAAAAAAATGCCAATCTTGATCTAGTTTGAACTCCCCTTTGTATGTCACCAATGATGGAATCCAATGGATGGTCTCTTGCAATATTAGTTGGTTGAAGCACTTGGACTTGATTGCTTGGATGTTGATGTTGATCATGAGTTAGAGATGATGAACTAGCCACTTGTTGATCTTGTTACACTTGAGATGATGTACTAGCTTGATTTTGCATTAGAGAACCACTAGCTTGTGTAATTGGATTTTGGAGCACTTGATCTTTGTCATCCACATCAATCACTTGCTTTGGCCTAATATCACCAATATCTATTTCTTTCAAAGCATTACTCAATTGAGTTCCTCTCACATCATCCAAGTTTTCTTCTTCATTTTGAGAACCATTTGTTTCATCAAACTCAACATAATGCACTTCTTCAAGTAAACCACTAGCCAAATTCCAAACTCTATAAGCTTTGCTAGTAGTGGAGTAACCAAGTAAGAATCTGTAACACCCCGGGTGTTATAGTACTAATTAATCTGCCATGTCATCATAATGCATTGCAAAGCATCTCTATTAGGTTAACATTGTTATGCATCAACTAAAACAAGTTTACTTATCTAGGTTGAATGTGTTTCTCAGTGGTGTGCTCCGAACCCGAAAACCCTAATTTCGAATGCCACCGCAAATACTTAGTCCATGCCCTGCGTAATTTGAGGTGTGCGATTGTGTTGCCCACTAGTGTCAAGTGTAGGGTATGAGCTCAAGTACAACATTTAAAATGAAGCTCCAAATTTGAGTTTGAATTGGAGTCCCAAAACTTGTCATGAGTTTTCCGATTCGAGTTCGAATTCAAAATCTGGGGAGAAATGTAAAAGAATTTTTTTTAAAGCTAATTGGTCAACCAAGAGTGGCATTTGGTCAACCATGTCATGTTGGTCCAAATGATGCCCTTGGGTGAGGTTTTGATCACTAAGTAATCACAAATCAAAGTAGCAACAAATTCCAATTTAAAATCCCTCCGAAAACCCTAAATTTCAAAACCCTATTTTACCCCTTTTGAAATAATTCAAAATCTAAGCAAAATTTGGGAAAAAGTTCAAAACCAAGTTTGTAGAACTTTTCAAGGGCTACAACTTTGGTGTTTTGAGTTTTCAAAGTTTTAGTGTAAAATGTGGAGCAATTTTGAAAATAAGAAAATTTCAGATTTAATTCATTTTTGTCCCCAAACTAAGATTTCAAAATGGAGGCTGAATTTTAAAAAGTTTTGAACAGCAAAGTTGTAGGTCTGGTCAAGATATACAACTTTGATGTTTGGAGATTTTGAAGTTTCAATATAAAATCAAAAGTAATTTCTAAATTACCAATCTGAAAAATGTGTCCTCTTTTGAATTTAAACTCAAATTTCAAAATCCAGTGAGAATTTGAAAAAGTGTTCAATACAAAACTTGTAGAGCTTGAAATTCTGAAGATTTCATAGATTGGAAGTTTTTCAAGTTGTTACATGAATTTGAGAGTAATTTGAGAAAACAGTTTGAAAATTTAAAGTTTGGGGGGGAAGCTACAGTGTCCGACCAATCACCGCCGACCACCGCGCGGTATGGGCGCCGGCGAGACGCCGGGCGGCTTCGGCCGGCTTCCAGGCGAGTCCTCGATCGCCAGCACGACGTCTCGCGTCTTCCAGCACAGTCACCGCCACCGTTCCCTATATATACGTCGAGCTCACAGTGGCGATTTTCATTTTCCCTGTTTTCGCCACCGCCGCCACCGCAGCTCCGCCGCTCGCCGCTACCGCCGTCGAGCCACCTCCAGCCACGCCAACCGCACCATTAACTCCGCCTCATCCTCGCGCACCTCGTGAACCACCCGAGCGAGCTTAACTCCGCCTAGATCACCACAGCCGCCCGCTCCCGTGCCTAACTCTGGTCGGAGCACCGCCATCGTCACCTTCCCGTGGCCAGGCCACTCCGGCTTCTCTCCGTCCTCCCCGAGACCGCCATCGTCACCGCTGTGAGCTCCTGATCGTTTTCCTCGCACTAATTTAACCGCTACCGTGTTGTACCATCGAGTCGCCGGTCACCGTGGTTGTCGAGCCGCCAACGTCGTCGGTGAGCTGTCGCCGAAGCTCGAGCCAGGGTGTTTAGTAGCAAAATGGAATCGTGGGGAGGTGTAGAAGGTGTTGGTAGGGTCGGTTAGTCGACCGAAGCGCCGGTCACCGGCCGGCCACCGTGGGAGAGCGAGTGAGACCGTGGGAGAGCGAGGGGGAGACGGAGGTGAGGGATGACATGTGGGGACGCGGTGTCAGCGAGAGAGAGAGAGAGCCAGCGCGCGGGCGCGAGGCAGGCCGGCACTGGGTTGGGCCGCGCGACTGGGCCGGTCGCGAGCGCGCGTGCGGGCGCGTGAGCAGGCCGTCTGGTTGGGCCGGACCGCGGGGAAAAAGAAAAGTCAGCCCGATTTCGTTTTTGTTTTTCTTTTTCAAATAAATGAATAGTGTTATTATTTGTTTATTTCATTAAAAATTGTGTAGAGTTCCAAAATTCATGAAAATTTTTGTGTAAGCTTTTCAATGTATAAACTATCTAGGAAAAATGTTAAATCATGAATTTGAATACTTTGAGCAGTAGAATTAATTAGTTTCATTAAAGATTAAATGCAACTTCCAGTAATTTTAATAATTAATTTATTTATCCAAAAATTATAAAATTTATTATAGCACTGTTATAAGTCATTCTTAACCCGTAGAAAAAGTTTGAGCTTGATTAGGTAAAATTTGATCAACTTCTAATTATACCCTAATTATTAAATAGAAAATAAATATTAATTTGAGAACTTTAAGTGTTGTGTGCCTTTTGATTGAGTGATGTCCTTAGGTCACTATCCTTTTGTGATCTCTGGCACCTTAATTTCATGATTGAGCTCGTTAGTAACTTGTTAGGTTAAAAGCTGGTATCGCGGGAAAACGTCGCTACTAGTTAGTAGGTTTTCTGTTTACGTTTGTACCGTGAAGAAAAGTTGTACTCAAATCATAACCGTGGCATGTTATCATCAAGCATCATGTTTATCATTGAGCATCATGTTAAAGCATGTTATGTATACGTGTAGTCTCCGCTTTCGAGGAAGCCGAAGTCGTCGATCAAGCTTCCGGAGAAGAGCGATCGTCGGTGGGTTCCGGACCAGGGGGTGAAGTCCTCGAGTCTGAGTCGGTCGTCGTGTTTGAGCAAGGCAAGCCCCGGTGCATTTAACCCTACCTTGAGTTTTACAAATGTTTTATTATTTATATTATGGTTGACTGCATTAAGTAATTAGGAGTTGAGTGATAACCTAATTGCTGCATTATCATCCTTGATTATTGTGATATCAACCTTGATACCTGCTTTACAGAAAATGCGTAGTATGCTTCGCTATGCTTAGAAGTTAAGCTTTTAAATGAATGTTTACATAGCCATGACGGCATATCGAATGAATATTGAAATATGTGAATGAACTTGTAAGATCGGGCGGGTGGTTTGGCCACTGCTAACATGCATTGGGAAAGGAGTCCCACTGTATTGTTTCTGCCTTATCAGTTAAGGACCGTACGTTGTTGGCCCTCGCGTCATGGAGTTTTTATTAGTACTAGCCATGTGCCCATGTCGGGTAAGCCTTACTTTGGTTAGTCCATTACGAGAACGTCTAACCTCGCACTGGGAGTGGAGAGATGACGAGAGTAACGTGTACCCTCGGGGCTAGAATTGGGTCGGGTTCGAGGAGTACTGTGCTCTCGGGTGGCGATGGACACGTTCTGGTTTTGGGTTATTCGGGTAAGAGTTGATATATGCAAGATTCAGTTCTACATATGTCGTGTGGTTAGGAATCCCCAGCTGGGTAAATGAAGCGGTTCGAATCGTCGTTACTCCACGAGAAAGGAGTCTTGGCCTTGCACCAACATCGTAGTTAAGAACTGGAATTGAAAGAAAGAATGAGAAAGGTTTTGATGATAATTACTTTGATCTAGATTAGGATCACCTAGAATTGGTTAATGAACCATCAATGGTAAAAGTAAAATGTTGAAGATAAGGACTTACTTTAATAAGCTTTTCTGCAAAAAGAAAATTTGATTCTTGATTACCCGTACCTTGATTCCCTAAAGCTAGCATGCCCTTGGAGTCTTTATCTTAGTCGGGTAAGTCTTGTTGAGTACTCTCGTACTCAGGGTTTGTTAACCCCTTGTTGCAGGTGCGGTTCATGAACAAGTCTGCTTCGAGCCTTGTTGCATGACCGTCGTGATTGAAGACAGTGACGACGAGTAGATTGTGTGGCCTTTGGGCAAGGCATCTCGCTTGTGTGTTGTAATAAAGTTACTACCGATACTTCTCTACTACTGGTTTGTAATAATGTTACATAAGGTTTTAAGTTGAAAACTGGTTTGTAACCTAAGTTATTATAAGACTTCCGCTACTTTACTCTGTTGAATATTTTGAATAAACTGTTGTAATATTGCAATACTCCTGTGATTGGATCCTGTTCGGAGGAAAACAGGCCTTTTAAGTTATGGTGAACATAAGTACGACTGTCAGAGGTCATTATGGCAATGACGTGTGCTTGTGGGCCATCATAATTAGGAGGTTCTGTGACAGCTGGTACCAGAGCATAATCACTTGAGTTATTGTAGTATTACTTTGTAAAACTTCAAAATGATTTGGGTCAAACAAATTTAATACTGATATTTTGGGTCCAAATTGCTTTTGCTTCTCTTAATCTATTCTATAGTTTCCTTAGCTCATATTTGAAAGCTTCGTAGTGAAGTATCATGTATAGTGCCCTATGTTATAAAGATTGCATGTGTTACTTAAATCTTTCTGTTAGATCGTAAGTACGATGCATGCATCATGTTTAATTAACCTGCTTAAGTTACCTTCCCTTTTAAAGTGGTTTGGGTTAAGTAAGGTTCAATCCTATTCATGCTAACCTTCAGATCCCCCTATCTGTTCTCATTGTCCTAATTCTATCTTGCTTTAGGATGGCACGTGTGAAGATGACTCCTCGCAAGAAAACGGGTCCGCAAGGAGTGCCGCGTCATCAGTTGGCCGCCAGAGTTGATGGAGCAAGCAGTAGCCGTAATCCGAACCCGGATTCAGAGTTAGAGGTTGCAAGGCTTACATCAGAAGTAGAGCGACTGAAGCGCAACATGCGTTTTTGGAAACAGTTCCAGAATGAGTCGCTGGAAAAGGAGACAGAAGCCAGGGCTCGTGTTCGTGAGTTGGAGCTTTATGTGACACACCTGGAGCAGTACAACACAGTTCTGCATGAGGAAGTTCATAGGCTAAATGATCTGATGAATCCCAATCATCAGCCCCAGGCAGTAGAAGATGATGTCGGTGCTATGGTTGTTCCTGATGGAGAGGACAATGAAGAAGATCCGGAAGAAGATGAACCCATGATGGAAAGTGGGGATGATGCAAGTCATGTCACTGGTGCAAGTGCTCCAGAGAATGAGGATGAAGTAATCGTGATCAGCGATGATGATGAGGAGTGAAGTGTTGACATGAATGGTTGTGTAATATAGTAGTTTTTCCTGCTTTCTAAGAACCTTAGTGGGTAGTTTCTTGCTTGCAAGCCAGTTTGTAATGAAATATGTAAGATGAGTTTGTATGTGTATACAAGTTCTGTGCTAACTGCTTTTTAATTCAATAAAGCAATAAAAAATAAACATGGTTTGTGTACAACAGATGGACGGTACTGGAACTTCCCAGGGAGGGGACAATACTCCGAATCCCCCACTGTTTCCACCCACCTTGGCAGAAGCTATTGCCGCACTGGTTAATGCCACTACCCTGTTGGCTCAGAATCAGAATCAGAATCAGAATCAGAATGGAAATCAGGGTCGTCGAGGCCGTAACAATGGAGGGGAAACCACTTATGTGGATTTCACTGATACCCGTCCACCAGTGTTCTCAAAGGCAGATGAGCCGCTAGAGGCGGATGACTGGCTCCGTACCATGGAGTAGAAGTTTGAACTGTTACAGTGCACGGAGCACCAAAAGCCCGTGTTTGCAGCGCAGCAGCTTAGAGGTGCCGCAGGGGCGTGGTGGGCGAATTTGGTCGCCGCACAGCCTGCTGGCCACCGTGTCACTTGGCAAGAGTTTCGTGAAGCCTTTAGAGCACATTATATCCTAGATGGTGTCATGACCATGAAGCTAGAGGAGTTTCTCTCGCTGAAGCAAGGGAACCAGACAGTTCTGCAGTATGTGGGCAAATTCAATCATCTGTCCCAGTATGCAGCGGAATATGTGAACACCGATGCGAATAAGAAAAGTTGGTTCATGAGAGGTTTGAGTACCAGAATCCAGGAAGCATTAGTTACCTGCTATAATGCCACTTACCATGAGATAGTCAATGTGGCTATTGCGTCAGAAGAGAAGTCCCGACTGCACAAAGAGTTGAAGAAAAAGAAGCCAGTGTTTTCAAGTCCGTCTGGCGGCATTAAGAAGCGCCATAAGTTTGTTTATCACCCTCAGAACCATTTCCGCCCAACTTATCGTCCATCGCAATACCAAGCTCAGCCGCAGACGTTTTTCCGTCCTGTCGCAACCCCGCAATTTTTACAACAGCCGAATGCCCCTGGTATTCGAAACCAGACTCCGGTAACCCATAACTTTCCCTGCTACAACTGTGGAAAGCCAGGTCACTTTTCCAAGGACTGCCCATATCCAAGGCAGTACAATCCCAATTATCCCAGAGCTCCCGTACCACAACAGCAACAACTCCAGAGCAAGAATAATAATCTGAATGTTCAGAAGGGTAAGGGTGAGAAGAGGAAGACCGGACGTGTATTCTATACTCAAGCAAGTGCAATCCCAGAGGGAGAACCTGTTATGATGGGTATGTTCCCTGCTGCTAATCATCCAGCAGTACTGTTATTTGATTCAGGTGCATCGCATACATTCATAAATCGCACCTTTGTTGTTAAGCATGACATTCCAATTGTGGGAACACAAGAAGATTTCTTTATCCAGTCGCCCGGGGGACGACTGTGTACTAAGGAGATGGTACATGACGTACCTATAGAGTTAGGTGGGCATATATTCCCTACCTCAATGATAATATTACAGAAACAGGATATAGATGTAATCCTGGGTATGAATTGGATGTACCAAAGAGGAGCCCTTATAGATGCACTGCACAGAACTATAAGGTTGAACCTGTCAGATAATAAATCTCATCTTCTTATCCAACTTCCTATCCCAAAGAGAACAGTTGAAAGGGTATGTGCAACTTCAGTACAGGAGATTTGTGATATACCGGTAGTCTGTGAATTTCCAGACGTGTTTCCAGATGATCTACCAGGTCTGCCACCAGACAGAGATGTAGAGTTTGTGATTGAGTTAAAACCGGGTACTGCCCCAATATCCCGGAGAGCTTACAGAATGCCACCCAATGAATTAGCAGAACTTAAGGATCAATTGCAAGAGTTACGTGATAAAGGTTTTATCAGACCCAGTTCCTCACCATGGGGATGTCCAGCTCTTTTTGTCAAGAAGAAAGATCAGACTTTAAGGATGTGTGTTGACTATCGACCGCTGAATGAAGTAACCATTAAGAATAAATATCCGTTGCCTCGCATTGATCTGCTCTTTGATCAGCTTGCGGGGGCAAAGGTATTTTCAAAGATCGATCTTCGATCAGGATACCATCAAATTAAGATTCGACCTGAAGATATTCCAAAGACTGCATTCACCACCAGATATGGACTGTATGAGTACCTAGTTATGTCTTTTGGTCTCACTAATGCACTGGCACATTTCATGTATCTGATGAATTCAGTTTTCATGCCAGAACTTGACAAGTTTGTGGTTGTTTTTATTGATGATATTCTAGTATACTCCAAAAGTGAAGAAGAGCATGTTGAGCATCTCAGAGTTGTTCTGACTCGTCTGAGAGATCATCAATTGTATGCCAAGTTCAGTAAATGTGAGTTTTGGTTAAAAGAAGTGCAATTCTTAGGACATGTGTTGTCAGCCGAAGGAGTAGCAGTAGATCCTGGCAAGGTGAAAGATATTCTGAATTGGAAGCCACCAATCTCAGTTCATGAAGTCCGAAGTTTTCTGGGAATGGCGGGTTATTACCGTCGATTCATACCTGACTTTTCAAAGGTAGCCAAGCCAATCACAGAGTTGTTGAAGAATCAAACTAAGTTCATATGGTCTACAGAATGTGAGAAAGCTTTTAGAATTTTAAAGAAGTCATTGACAACTGCTCCAGTTTTGGCACAGCCAGATATAGAAAAGCCATTTGATGTTTACTGTGATGCCTCGGGTATTGGCCTTGGTTGCGTATTGATGCAGGAAGGCAGAGTCATTGCTTATGCCTCAAGACAGTTGAAGTGCCATGAAGAACATTATCCGACACATGATCTTGAATTAGCAGCTGTGGTTCATGCATTAAAAATATGGCGTCATTACTTGTTAGGTAATACTTGCCACATGTATACAGATCACAAGAGTTTAAAGTATATCTTTACTCAGTCAGAATTGAATATGAGGCAAAGAAGGTGGCTTGAGTTGATAAAGGATTATGATTTAGAAGTACACTATCACCCTGGAAAAGCGAATGTAGTTGCTGATGCACTCAGTAGAAAGAATCATTGCAATTGCACGACTGTGAAGCCAATGGATTACAGTTTGTGTTACGAATTAGAAAAGTTGAATATTGAAATAATTCAACAAGGTCAGCTGACTAGTGTCACAGTAGAATCAACACTCAAAGATTAGATTGTATCTGCTCAGAGAATAAATTCCGGAATCACTCACATCAAAGAAAAAGTTAGAACTGGTCAACAGACAGATTTCAGTATTGATGAGGCAGATGTGTTATGGTTTAAGAACCGGCTAGTGGTCCCAAAGGTTCCAGAGTTACGTCGGCTCATTCTTGATGAAGCACATAGTACAAGGTTTTCTATTCATCCAGGGAGTAATAAGATGTACCAAGATTTGAAACAGAGATTCTGGTGGACCAAAATGAAAATTGAGATTGCTAAGTATGTTGCTAGATGTGATACTTGTTGTAAAGTGAAGGCAGTACACCTGAAGTCGGCAGGAATGTTACAACCCTTGCCCATTCCATCCTGGAAGTAGGAAGATATCAGTATGGATTTCATTACTGGGTTACCCAAGACCTCAAGAGGCTTTGATTCAATTTGGGTCATTGTGGACCGTTTGACTAAGTCAGCTCACTTTGTACCTGTGAAGGTTGACTATAGAGCATCTCGATATGCAGAAATATATGTTGCTCGGATTATGAGTTTACATGGAATACCCAAAACAATTGTTACTGACAGGGGTACTCAGTTTGTTTCGCAATTTTGGAGACAGTTTCAAAAGTCATTAGGTACTAAACTTCTTTACAGCACAGCCTATCATCCACAAACTGGGGGACAGACTGAAAGAGTAAATCAAATTTTGGAAGATATGTTAAGATCTTGTGCTCTCACCTATCAAGATCAATGGGATGAATGTTTACCATTAGCAGAATTCTCATACAATAACAGTTACCAAGAGAGTATCAAAATGGCACCGTTTGAAGCATTGTATGGCCGCAGGTGCAGAACTCCGTTGAACTGGTCAGAACCAGGAGAAAGATGGTTTTATGGAGTTGATCTGGTGAAGAAAACGGAAGAAAAGGTTAGGCAGATACAAAAGAATTTAAAAGTTGCTCAGTCTCGACAGAAGAGTTATGCAGATAAAAGACGTAGACCCTTGATGTTTAAAGTGGGAGATTATGTTTATCTGAAAGTGTCACCCATGAAAGGAGTTAATAGATTTGGAGTCAAAGGCAAACTCGCACCACGTTATATTGGTCCTTTTCAAATCATTGAAAAATGTGGGAAGGTGGCATATAGATTAAAGCTGCCTGAACAACTGTCAACCGTGCACAATGTATTTCATGTATCACAAATGAAGAAGTGTCTGCAAGTACCTGATCAAGTGGTTGATGTTGAGGGAGTTGAACTTGAACCTGATTTGACATATTCTGAATATCCTGTCCGAGTTTTGGATCGAAAAGATCGTGTTACCCGGAGTAGAACAATTAAATGGTACAAGATACAATGGGATCAACATTCAGAAGAGGAAGCCACCTGGGAATCGGAAGGTTATCTATTGGAGAATTTCCCGGAGTTCTTTGCTTCTATCTAGGTTGCAATTTCTTCTTTAAACTGTAACCTATCCTTTTAAAAATCTTTATAATGCAGAAAACCCCTACCTGTTTTGTAGACAAGTCTTGGACGTGTTTGCTTGACACTTTTCCTTTTCCATTACTTAACTCAAGGCTTTAAATCTCGGGACGAGATTTCTTTAAGGGGGAAGGGCTGTAACACCCCGGGTGTTATAGTACTAATTAATCTGCCATGTCATCATAATGCATTGCAAAGCATCTCTATTAGGTTAACATTGTTATGCATCAACTAAAACAAGTTTACTTATCTAGGTTGAATGTGTTTCTCAGTGGTGTGCTCCGAACCCGAAAACCCTAATTTCGAATGCCACCGCAAATACTTAGTCCATGCCCTGCGTAATTTGAGGTGTGCGATTGTGTTGCCCACTAGTGTCAAGTGTAGGGTATGAGCTCAAGTACAACATTTAAAATGAAGCTCCAAATTTGAGTTTGAATTGGAGTCCCAAAACTTGTCGTGAGTTTTCCGATTCGAGTTCGAATTCAAAATCTGGGGAGAAATGTAAAAGAATTTTTTTTAAAGCTAATTGGTCAACCAAGAGTGGCATTTGGTCAACCATGTCATGTTGGTCCAAATGATGCCCTTGGGTGAGGTTTTGATCACTAAGTAATCACAAATCAAAGTAGCAACAAATTCCAATTTAAAATCCCTCCGAAAACCCTAAATTTCAAAACCCTGTTTTACCCCTTTTGAAATAATTCAAAATCTAAGCAAAATTTGGGAAAAAGTTCAAAACCAAGTTTGTAGAACTTTTCAAGGGCTACAACTTTGGTGTTTTGAGTTTTCAAAGTTTTAGTGTAAAATGTGGAGCAATTTTGAAAATAAGCAAATTTCAGATTTAATTCATTTTTGTCCCCAAACTAAGATTTCAAAATGGAGGCTGAATTTTAAAAAGTTTTGAACAGCAAAGTTGTAGGTCTGGTCAAGATATACAACTTTGATGTTTGGAGATTTTGAAGTTTCAATATAAAATCAAAAGTAATTTCTAAATTACCAATCTGAAAAATGTGTCCTCTTTTGAATTTAAACTCAAATTTCAAAATCCAGTGAGAATTTGAAAAAGTGTTCAATACAAAACTTGTAGAGCTTGAAATTCTGAAGATTTCATAGATTGGAAGTTTTTCAAGTTGTTACATGAATTTGAGAGTAATTTGAGAAAACAGTTTGAAAATTTAAAGTTTTGGGGGGGGAAGCTACAGTGTCCGACCAATCACCGCCGACCACCGCGCGGTATGGGCGCCGGCGAGACGCCGGGCGGCTTCGGCCAGCTTCCAGGCGAGTCCTCGATCGCCAGCGCGACGTCTCGCGTCTTCTAGCACAGTCACCGCCACCGTTCCCTATATATACGTCGAGCTCACAGTGGCGATTTTCATTTTCCCTGTTTTCGCCACCGCCGCCACCGCAGCTCCGCCGCTCGCCGCTGCCGCCGTCGAGCCACCTCCAGCCACGCCAACCGCACCATTAACTCCGCCTCATCCTCGCGCACCTCGTGAACCACCCGAGCGAGCTTAACTCCGCCTAGATCACCACAGCCGCCCGCTCCCGTGCCTAACTCCGGTCGGAGCACCGCCATCGTCACCTTCCCGTGGCCAGGCCACTCCGGCTTCTCTCCGTCCTCCCCGAGACCGCCATCGTCACCGCTGTGAGCTCCTGATCGTTTTCCTCGCACTAATTTAACCGCTACCGTGTTGTACCATCGAGTCGCCGGTCACCGTGGTTGTCGAGCCGCCAACGTCGTCGGTGAGCTGTCGCCGAAGCTCGAGCCAGGGTGTTTAGTAGCAAAATGGAATCGTGGGGAGGTGTAGAAGGTGTTGGTAGGGTCGGTTAGTCGACCGAAGCGCCGGTCACCGGCCGGCCACCGTGGGAGAGCGAGTGAGACCGTGGGAGAGCGAGGGGGAGACGGAGGTGAGGGATGACATGTGGGGACGCGGTGTCAGCGAGAGAGAGAGAGAGAGCCAGCGCGCGGGCGCGAGGCAGGCCGGCACTGGGCTAGGCCGCGCGACTGGGCCGGTCGCGAGCGCGCGTGCGGGCGCATGAGCAGGCCGTCTGGTTGGGCCGGACCGCGGGGAAAAAGAAAAGTCAGCCCGATTTCGTTTTTGTTTTTCTTTTTCAAATAAATGAATAGTGTTATTATTTGTTTATTTCATTAAAAATTGTGTAGAGTTCCAAAATTCATGAAAATTTTTGTGTAAGCTTTTCAATGTATAAACTATCTAGGAAAAATGTTAAATCATGAATTTGAATACTTTGAGCAGTAGAATTAATTAGTTTCATTAAAGATTAAATGCAACTTCCAGTAATTTTAATAATTAATTTATTTATCCAAAAATTATAAAATTTATTATAGCACTGTTATAAGTCATTCTTAACCCGTAGAAAAAGTTTGAGCTTGATTAGGTAAAATTTGATCAACTTCTAATTATACCCTAATTATTAAATAGAAAATAAATATTAATTTGAGAACTTTAAGTGTTGTGTGCCTTTTGATTGAGTGATGTCCTTAGGTCACTATCCTTTTGTGATCTCTGGCACCTTAATTTCATGATTGAGCTCGTTAGTAACTTGTTAGGTTAAAAGCTGGTATCGCGGGAAAACGTCGCTACTAGTTAGTAGGTTTTCTGTTTACGTTTGTACCGTGAAGAAAAGTTGTACTCAAATCGTAACCGTGGCATGTTATCATCAAGCATCATGTTTATCATTGAGCATCATGTTAAAGCATGTTATGTATACGTGTAGTCTCCGCTTTCGAGGAAGCCGAAGTCGTCGATCAAGCTTCCGGAGAAGAGCGATCGTCGGTGGGTTCCGGACCAGGGGGTGAAGTCCTCGAGTCTGAGTCGGTCGTCGTGTTTGAGCAAGGCAAGCCTCGGTGCATTTAACCCTACCTTGAGTTTTACAAATGTTTTATTATTTATATTATGGTTGACTGCATTAAGTAATTAGGAGTTGAGTGATAACCTAATTGCTGCATTATCATCCTTGATTATTGTGATATCAACCTTGATACCTGCTTTACAGAAAATGCGTAGTATGCTTCGCTATGCTTAGAAGTTAAGCTTTTAAATGAATGTTTACATAGCCATGACGGCATATCGAATGAATATTGAAATATGTGAATGAACTTGTAAGATCGGGCGGGTGGTTTGGCCACTGCTAACATGCATTGGGAAAGGAGTCCCACTGTATTGTTTCCGCCTTATCAGTTAAGGACCGTACGTTGTTGGCCCTCGCGTCATGGAGTTTTTATTAGTACTAGCCATGTGCCCATGTCGGGTAAGCCTTACTTTGGTTAGTCCATTACGAGAACGTCTAACCTCGCACTGGGAGTGGAGAGATGGCGAGAGTAACGTGTACCCTCGGGGCTAGAATTGGGCCGGGTTCGAGGAGTACTGTGCTCTCGGGTGGCGATGGACACGTTCTGGTTTTGGGTTATTCGGGTAAGAGTTGATATATGCAAGATTCAGTTCTACATATGTCGTGTGGTTAGGAATCCCCAGCTGGGTAAATGAAGCGGTTCGAATCGTCGTTACTCCACGAGAAAGGAGTCTTGGCCTTGCACCAACATCGTAGTTAAGAACTGGAATTGAAAGAAAGAATGAGAAAGGTTTTGATGATAATTACTTTGATCTAGATTAGGATCACCTAGAATTGGTTAATGAACCATCAATGGTAAAAGTAAAATGTTGAAGATAAGGACTTACTTTAATAAGCTTTTCTGCAAAAAGAAAATTTGATTCTTGATTACCCGTACCTTGATTCCCTAAAGCTAGCATGCCCTTGGAGTCTTTGTCTTAGTCGGGTAAGTCTTGTTGAGTACTCTCGTACTCAGGGTTTGTTAACCCCTTGTTGCAGGTGCGGTTCATGAACAAGTCTGCTTCAAGCCTTGTTGCATGACCGTCGTGATTGAAGACAGTGACAACGAGTAGATTGTATGGCCTTTGGGCAAGGCATCTCGCTTGTGTGTTGTAATAAAGTTACTACCGATACTTCTCTACTACTGGTTTGTAATAATGTTACATAAGGTTTTAAGTTGAAAACTGGTTTGTAACCTAAGTTATTGTAAGACTTCCGCTACTTTACTCTGTTGAATATTTTGAATAAACTGTTGTAATATTGCAATACTCCTGTGATTGGATCCTGTTCGGAGGAAAACAGGCCTTTTAAGTTATGGTGAACATAAGTACAACTGTCAGAGGTCATTATGGCAATGACGTGTGCTTGTGGGCCATCATAATTAGGAGGTTCTGTGACAGAATCCTTCATCACATTTCTTCTCAAACTTGCTCAATCTAGTGCCTTTCTTCAAGATATAGCATTTGCAACCAAATACCCAAAAGTATGCAATATTGGGCTTTCTTCCATTTAAGATCTCATATGGTGTCTTCTCTAAGAACTTGTGGCAATAGAGGCGGTTGCTATAGAAGCAAGCCATGTTGATTGATTCAGCCCAAAATGAATGACTCACATTATACTCATTCAACATTGATCTTGCCATATCAATTAAGGTTCTATTCTTCCTCTCAACTAGGCCATTTGATTAAGGTGTATACTTGGCCGAGAATTGATGTTTCATTCCAAGTTCATCACATAGCTCATCAACTCTTGTGTTTCTAAACTCACTTCCATTGTCACTTCTCACTTTCTTGATTGTGGTTTCAAACTCATTTTGCACTCTCTTGATAAACTTCTTGAATATGTCAAATACATCACTTTTGTCCATAAGAAAGAATACCCATGTGTGTCTAGTGAAATCATCCACAATCACAAAGCCATACTTGTTGCCACCAATGCTTGTGTATGTAGTTGGCCCAAATAGATCCATGTGCAACAACTCAATTGCCTTAGAAGTACTCATAATGCTCTTCAATGGATGAGTGTTTCCCACTTGCTTTCCGACTTGACATGCACTACATAGCTTATCCTTCTCAAATGTGACATCCTTCAAACCTCTAACTAAGTCATGTTTTACTAACTTGTTCAATTGCTTCATGCCAATATGACCAAGTCTTCTATGCCATAACCAACTCATACTTGATTTGGTGAGCAAGCATGTTAAAAGTTGAGTGTCACTAGCATTGAAATCAACCAAGTAAAGATTCTCATATCTAAAACCTTTGAAGATCAAGTTGGAGCCATCAACACTAACTATCTCTACATCATCAACACCAAAGATGCACTTAAAACCGAGATCACACAATCAAGCACCTAATGCCATCCTCCGGCCTTATAATTTACCTACAAAACAAATTAATGTCTTTTAGGTACCTATACTTGCTTGGGTCCTTGGAGGTTAGTAACTAAGATTTTTGGTACCCAAATGGCCTTCTTCTTTGGACCCACAATTGGTGTACCAACAAACTTAGCGCACACACCCTTCTCACCCTTGGTAAGAATATAACAAGAATCAAAAGGAATGCAATCCATTTTAGCATGAAACTTATTGTTGTTCTTGTTCATTTTATTACAATTAATCTCTAGATGCCCAACTTGCTTGCATCTATTGCAATAACGACCATTGCTCTTCACAAAGCGAGACTTTGGAGTAGCAAAGGCCGCCTTGCCCTTCTTGGGAGTATAACCCAAACCCTCTTTATTAAGAGAGAACCTTTGGCTACCCAAGCATTTTAGCAAGCGGGTATCCCCACCAAAGGCATTGTCTAATGCGCGGGTGAGATCATCCACCTCTCTCTTGAGAGTCTTATTCTTAACCACAAGTGATGAATCACTAGTAGTAGATATAGAGTTGGTTGTGGTGGATGATGATGAGCTACATAAAGCATTAGTAGGACCAACAAATAAAGAATCATCAATAATATCACATGTTAGTCCAATATCACAAGTGACAATCACTTGCTCCTTCTTAGCTTCCTTCATGAGCTTCTCCAACTTGAGGTCCTTTTCCTTGATGAGCTCAAGTAGAGTGGAGTGGGCTTCCTTAAGCCTAGTGTGAGCAATTTCAAGATCCTCGTGGTCTTCCTTTAGACACTCACGAGAAGCCTCTAGCTCATTAAAGGATTTCCTAAGAGCTTTGAGCTCTTGTTCAATTCCTTTGCACTCCTTACTCTTTTTGAGAGCAACAAGCTCCTCCATCAAGGCATCATTTTCATTACTCTTGGTAATGAGCTCTTGTTCCAAGATTTTGTATTTCTTGGTTGTCCTCTTGTACCCCTTGCTCATTTGATCTATTATGCCTAATAGATCATCCTTGGAGTAGTCCTCATCCTCCTCATCATCACTCCTACAACCATCACTAGCACACGAATCATCATCACTATCATCATATTTTACCTTGGTAGGCTTGGCCATAAGGCATGTTGATGTAGTGTCGAAGATGGATGACTTGTTGGAGAGGGCGATGTTTACAATGGCTCGCCGAGTGGTCTTCTCATCATCACTAGAGCTATCATCATCACTATCGGAGTTATCACTATCCCAAGTGACCACATAGCTACCACCCTTCTTCTTGTTGTTGAATGTGAAGCTCTTCTTTGCTTTCTTCTCTTTCTTGTTCTTCTTCAACTTCAACTCCCTATCATGATATCTTTTGTCTTCATAGGGGTACTTTGCCACTACATGATCGGGGCTATTGCAATTGTAGCAAAGCACCACCTTTGCCTTCATGAAGTCCCTTCTCTTTCTTGCACCATATCCTTTCTTCTTCATGAACCTCCTCATCTTGTGCACTAGGAGGGCCATGGTCTCATCATCGAATGGATCATCATCATCGCTCTCCACCTTGCTCTTGCCCTTAGAAGATGAAGCCTTGAATGCAATGGGCTTCTCTTGCTTGACCTTGGTCTCCTTCTTCTCATCTACCTCATCTTCATCATCATTGTATTGGGCATCGGTCATTATATCTCTAAGCACATTGGTTGGTTTGACCTTGTCCAATCCCTCTCTAAAGATCATTCTTCTTAAGGTGATAAACTTCTTGGGTAAGCACATCAAGAACTTGTGTGAGAAGTCCTAGTCCTTGTCCTCAACCTTCTCCCCAAGCCCCTTGAGATCATTGACAATGACTTAGAGCCTATAGAACATCTCCGGGATGAATTCATCATCCTTCATCTTGAAAGTGGAGAACTTGTCCTTGAGCATATATAATTTGGCACTTTTTACCGTTGAAGTGCCTTCATATGTTTCTTCAAGCCTTATCCAAAGCTCATTTGCCTTTTCAAGATCTTTGATTTGCTCAAATACTTTGTCATCAATGGCACGGTAGATTGTGTCAAGTGCCGCCGTGTTGCATTGTTTGTTGATGCAGCCATTTGGAGTGAGATTTTCCTCATCAAGAATGATGTATCCTTCTTTGGTCACATCCCAAACCTTCTCATGTATATTGCCTAGATATTGCTTCATCTTCCTTTTCCAATGATCAAAAGAAGAGACGCCATCAAAGAATGGAGGCTTACCATTAACATGATTGAACATAACTTGAGCCATCTTGCACCGAGGTTGTTAAGCCTTGCAAACGGTGACTACGGCTCTGATACCACTTGAAAGGTCTTGATGGCTAGAGGGGGGTGAATAGCCTTTTAAAAATTTTCTACAAAGACAAGCTAAACAAGTTTATCAATATAACAAGTAGCGAGATGCGAGTTTTGCTTAGCCTACGAGGTGTTTGCAAGCCACCTAACCAATTCATAATTCTAGTATATTTGTACTCAACCGCACAAGTCAAACCGAGAAGGTAACTACAACTAGCAAGCTACACAAAGGAGCTACTCTAGCAAAGCTAACTAGCTAGCAAAGATAACTAAGAAGGTAATGCGGAGTTGAGTTAGGAGAGTTTCACTGAGGGGCGAAGTATTGAGCCAACCAATATGATCAACAATGAATACCAAGATAACCGAACACCGGGATCAATCGATCACAATATGAAAGTGATGACACGAAGATTTATCCCGAGGTTCACGTGCTTGCCGGCACGCTAGTCCTCGTTGTGTCCCTCTTCACCACGTGGTTCGGTGGCTAATCGGTCTCACACCGAGCCTCTCAAAAGGCACCACAAGAACCTACCAAATGGTAAAAGGTTGTAATGACACAAGCAATTTACTAATGTTGCCTTTGGCGCTTCGCCGAGGTAGGCACAAACCCCTCACAATCACCGGAGGTGGCCAAGAACAATCACCAACTCTTGCCAACCCCTCCAAGCTGCTCCAAGCCATCTAGGTGGCGGCAACCATCAAGAGAAACAAGAATCCCGCAGCAAATCAACCACCAAGTGCCAACTAGATGCAATCTCACAATGCAAATGCACTTGGATCACTCAATCTCACTTCGAATATGCAAAGAAGCAAGAGAGATGAGTGGGAGGGGAGTTGCTTAGCTCAAAGTGCTCACAAGTATGTCAAAATATTCAAGAGAGAGAGCCTTGAGCCGGCCAACGAGTATTTATAGACGTACCCCTTCGAATATAGCCGTTAGAAACTTAAACAGCCGAAATCGTGCTCACCGGACGTGTCGGTCACACTGATCGGACGCGCCGGTCGCACAACGGCTAGCTGCGAAGCAACGACCGGACGTGCTGGTCGCGTAGACCGGACACGCTAGGATCGACCGAACGCGCTGGTCCCGTAACTGACCGGACGCGCTGGTCAAGCCTGAGTAGCGCACAACAAAACAGCGACCGGACGCGCTGTAGAATTGATCGGACACCACAGTGCCAGCCTCCGGTTAGAGTCCAGTAAGCTCCCTAAACGACCGGACGCGTCCGGTCGACAGTGACCGGACGCACTACGCGTCCGATCATCAAACAAAAACACGCGCAGACGCTGAACACTGACCGAACACGTCCGGTCAACCAAAGACCGCGTCCGGTTCAGCATCCGGTCACCTCTGTGACATCCGTTCGCCTCCGTTTATTTTTCGACTTCCGGCGTAGTGGAAAATAGTCGTTTCAACTCCTCAAAAACACCTGAATCCCGCCTTGCAAGCTCGGCGGGAGGGAGAGAGGACCCCAAACCCTCTCTACCTCTCAAACTCCACCGCCTTCACAAACGTGCTAACACCACCAAGTGATTTTCGTCATGTGTGAGTGTGTTAGCATTTTCACGATCATTTTTCGAGGCGATATTAGTTCTATCCAAATGCATATGATTATGAAATGCACATCTAGAGGCACTTAGGAGTTCAATAGCCGTGTCATTCCCCTCTTTATAGTACGGCTATCTATCCTATAATGTAACCACACCCACTAGGTGTCTTGGTTACTAAAACACAACCCTTAAGCATATACCTTTGCCTTGATCACGTAGGGTTGCGTCCAAATTCAAGTGTGGCCATCATGATCACCATGTCCGTCTTGCCACCAACCTTGGAATGTACTAATCCTTATATGCTACATACAACTTAGGCATAGGATTAGTACTTAGGCATTGTCACTAATTACCAACACCAAACATAGGACTTTCACCAGCAGTGAGGTCTATGGACAACAACATGAGAACTCACAATGAGATTGCCAGCCAAAGGGTCAGCCTTCTGGAGAACATGTTGGAGCAAAGGAAGACAGAGCAGCAGAATGCTCGGTCGGCCCTAAGCCAGAAGATACAAATGGTCTCGAATATTGCAAAGGAGATGGGGATAACTCATCAGACCCCATCACTGTTCAAGGGGCTGTTCAACATCATCCAGAATGAAAGTGTCATGGACTTCTTCCTTGCCAATGGGCCTGAAGAGAGGATGATCATTATCGAGCAAGCTGCCCCGGTCGACCCATAGACCTTTTGTCATATTATTTTGAATCTTAATTGATATTAATGTATACATGGTGTGTTGTGAAGTGTGTTTATTTGAACTAAGTGTGTATTGTTTGAACAATTATTGTGAACTTGTGATATGAACATGTATGCTTTGGTGAACTTGAAGCATGGGCCACAGTGATTTGCATATCTCACTAAACGGTTTGATGCATGACATGCATTTGTATTTTCATTCATGACTGACTTGTGTCCTTTGTTTTCGCAGGATGATGGTGGCCTACCAGCACGAAGGCATTGCGGAGCTTCTTGGGATGATGATTTCGAAGACTTTATGGTGGCTGAGTTAGAGGCTGCTGAAGATGATGATGATGCATTCATGTTTGGTATGTACCAGTATGGCCTCCACATTGACAAGCATTTGAATAGGGCTGAGTATAGGGAACCTGCAATGACTGGTTTGGCTTGGGTACAGAGGAAGCTTGGGGATAGTAAGGCCCGTTATAGGATGTTTAGAATGAGCCCAGATATGTTTCATAAATTACATGATGTTTTAGTGGAATCATATGGCCTCAAATCTAGTAAGAAGTCCACCTCGGTTGAGGCCCTTGGCATGTTTCTTTGGATGGTAGGGGCCCCACAATCAGTTAGGCAAGCAGAGGACAGATTTGAAAGGTCACTAGGGACTATGTCCAACTTGTTTAACAAAGTTTTGAAGTGTATAGTGAAGCTGGCAGCTGAAATCCTTAAGCCTGTGGACCCTCAATTCAACGAAATGCACCCTAGATTGAGAAACCGTAGGTTCTATCCCTACTTCAAGAACTGCATAGGGGCTTTAGATGGAACCCATGTACCTTGTTTGGTGCCCAATGATAAGTTTATGCAGCACTTGTGCCGCAAGGGCATGACGACACAAAATGTCATGGTTGTCTGTGACTTTGACATGAGGTTCACATTTGTTCTCGCTGGCTGGCCGAGGTCTGTCCATGACATGAGAGTATTCAATGATGCAACAACAACATACAGCCATGTATTTCCACATCCACCTGTAGGTCCACACTTTTCTTGAAGTACTTTATGTTAATTGTACTGAACTTCTAGGGGCTAAAGTCTTTGTTCTGTTGTAGGTAAATATTACCTAATGGACTCGGGATACCCTAACCGGCTAGGTTATCTAGCTCCGTATAAAGGAACCAAGTATCATCTACAGGAGTATCGAGACGCCCCAGAACCACAAGGTAAAGAGGAGACATTCAATTATGCACATTCATGTATTAGGAATGTCATTGAAAGGTCATTCAGGGTTTTGAAAATGAAGTGGCGCATCTTGCAGAAGATGTCTTCCTATGCACCTCATAAACAAAGTCAAATCATAGTTGCATGTTGTGCTCTATATAATTTTATTAGGAAAAGTGGCATAGGGGATAGACACTTTGAAAAGTGTGACCGTGATAGTAGCTATGTGCCGCGACAAGTGTATGAGAATCAGCCGGAACCTGAGGAAGTTGATGATGAGTCCGATCTTATGAATGAGTTTCGTGAAACAATTGCTTACGGTTTGGTAAACCGTAATTGACAGTTTTTTTTTCTGTTCGACGAACTGTACATGTGTACTATTATTTTGCGGCAGCTGTTAATCATTGAGGACAATTTGTATTGACGAATTAAGGTTGACGAATTGTTGAATACATCATTTGATTGATTGTGATATGCATGTTGTTGAATATATCATTTGTATGGATAAAACATGCATGCTGTTGCATGTCTTTGCATGTTGCATGAGAGCATTAAATGGATGTGCCCAGTCCAAAATTTTTTGCCATCTAAACAGCACGCCCAAAATTTTTTGAGCTGTCAGCTTTTTGCCTACAAGGAACCCGTGAACTGCAGTGCACAACTTTTCGGATTTGCTCAAAAAATTTTGGGAACTAAACACCCCCTCTGTCTGCTCAAGGCCTTGTTTAGATCCCAAATTCTTCCCCCAAATTCCACTATGCAAAAAGGAGTTTCTCCATCACATCAAAATGCCGACAAATGCATGGAGTACTAAATGTAGATGAAATCAAAAACTAATTGCACAGTTTTGTTGTACTTTGCGAGACAAATATTTTGAATCTAATTAATTAATTTTTGGATAATTTTTTGCATTAAAAAACAAAAGTTGCTACAGTGTTCAGGAACACTGTAGCAACAGTGCCCGAATCGGGGGCTCCCTTTCGGGATCTAAACACGGCCCAAGCAAAAATTTCTTTTGTGTGCAGTGTGCACCTGAACTTTGATGCTGCTATGCCAGCGAGCAGAATACAGTTGATAATCTGGGGAACGAATGCGTTCCAGGCCTGGTTTAGATTTCAAGTTTTTTCACTCTCTCCATCACATCAAATATTTACATATATGCATGGGACATTAAATATAGATAAAATAAATAACCAATTACACAGTTTGGTTGTAAATCACGAGACGAATCTTTTGAGCCTAGTTAGATCATGATTGGACAATAATTGTCAAATAGAAACGAAAGTGCTACAGTGTGATGAAAATTTTTCACACCCAATCTAAACAAGGCCCCAATATAATTTTCACTTCTTCTGTTTGTAGCACACATAAATATTCGTACTTGTATATTGGCTGCAGACATGGAATTGTCGGCTGTCGCTGCCCTCTCACATTCCAGTTCATTCTTTTGTGTGCAGTTGGGCCACGTCATACTCCCTGCTGCCGGTGGCCCGGTGCAAGTGCAACACGGATGTCTTCATAAAAAGTTCTGCTGCTCTGTGCTCTCGGTCCGAGCAGTCAATGTACGAGGATAGATGTAGAGTAGTGTCTTCTTTTCTTGCAATGGAAGAACAATATAACAGTATCAACTCAACTTTACGTTCAAAGCAAAGTCTTTCAGGGTTAAACAGAAATGAAGAGAGAAATGTAACAGCACTGTTCAGAGGCCTAACGAAACATGAACCAACAGAAACCTGCTACAGATACTCGAATGTCGAAACGCGTTATAATTAAATAGTACTACCAATGATCATCATGCTTACGTGCAGTAGAAAGGAACTAATCACCGACTCAATGAGCATGGATGGCTACTTTTCATACCCTATCTTTCCACACAGCAGCACCTCTGAAAGTTCTAGCGTCAGCTTGGTCTCCTCCGACAGTCCAAGCATCCAGTCCTGAAGAAAACTGATGATTCTGTAAACAATGAAACAAAATCCAGTAAACAATTTCAGCCGGATATGCGTGCTATTAAAGTAGTATATTGTTTATTTGTTTCCGTTTTGTTACGAGTAGCAAGCAGCAAGCAGCCAACTGGCCCTGTGCTAAAAAGAACCTTTTTTTAACTTCCATCTGGTGCTAACCACTGGTCAGTCAAGCCATGCGGAGAAAATGGGATTATGCGCCTGAATCAGCACCGGGGAAGACAGTCACAGGACACTGACGACCAAGAGCAGATTTCTTCTCGTGGCCCATCCTGCCTCCTTATTCAGCTACAAATCTACAATGCCAAGTACCGTTTGTCCTGGCAAACTTGCTTCATCAAACTTTTTTCATCTTCAAAGAAAGATTATTTTTTTATAGACACATCGTCTTTTTGTTGTTGCGAAGAAGACACATCATATTGAGAGTACGTATGAGTATTAAGAATTGTGTAATCTAGTCTCTAAAGGAAAAATTGCATCATTCCAAACAAAGATCAATTTGCATCTGATACACTAAAAATACAGTGCAAAATAAATACACCGTTGTAATTTTAAGTCTTGATAAATATATTAGATACCAATTAGTGATTAAAATTGAATTATAGGATGCCATTGTAAAAAAATATATATTTTTTGTAACGTAGGGATCATATATGATTAACCTAGATGTACTCATCGCATCTTTGGGAAAATATATTGAGCTCATTATATCGTTTCATCTCAATTGACTGATATAGGTGATGATGCATATCCACATGTCAGGGACAGTTTGGTAGTGCTCCACCTAATTCTGATTCTCTATGGGAGCTAATTCTCCGATAGAAGTGATTTTGTGACTGAATTTGATTCTCTAGGATGAACTCTCAAAATCAGAATAGAGAATCACTTCACAAAATTTGGAGAAACATAGGGCCTATTTGGTACAGCTCCATCTGATTCTGATTCTCTATGGAAACTAATTCTCTGAGATAAGTGATTCTATGGCTAAAAGTGATTCTTTTCGATTCTTGAGCATAAACTCTCAAAATCACGATGGAGAATCACTTCATAGAATGAGGAGAAGCTATTTTTTAAGCTTCAGCCTCTTAGTTCATTTTAGAGAATCACTTCATGGAATCAACAGACAATCACTTCTCTCAAAAAGATTGTTCGGCAGAGCTCTTGCTAGATCCAGCAGAGAATCAGCTCTGGGAGCTCTTCCAAATAGGGCCTACATTTTCAGCTCCCATCCCCTTAGTTTATTTCAGATAATCACACCATGGAATCAGCATGAATCACTTCACTCAGAAAAACGTTTGGTAGAGCTCCTCTTGGATTTAGCCAAGAATCAGTTCTGGAAACTCTGCCAAATAAGCCCTCATATTGGATATTGTTATTTCCATGTTTGATGACCCTATGAGCACATTTGAGGGATTGAGCAGATCTTAAAATTAACAAAGTCACCATGCACATTGCTATCGATGGGCATATTGCCCACCGCTCCAAGAATAATGACGCTACATTCTAAAATAAATTTAGAAAAATAACACCCAAATCAAATTTAGGACTTGAATCCAAATAGGCAAGTTTCACCACAATTAACTTAACCTCAATTCGCATGTTTTGTCCTTCATGAATCAAATAATACAATATTTCATCATACTAGGCTCAAGCTCAGCCCAAGGTCATGAATTTCTAATATTTGATCATAATAGTGGATCATATTATATGTAGCTTAGGTACCAGCTACTGTTTATTAGTACCTTGGTTCAGAAAACTCCCATCACAATCCATCATAGTCTCCCATGTTTACAGATGTTTACTTGTGTTCCAAAAATATGAGAACCCTGAACATTTCTCTTATTACAGGTAACAACACATATTTATGGTTCTTGTGTGAGATGTGGTCACTGATATCCATTCATCCTCCTCCATGACTCAATATGTGTACATGAATTGAACAAGCCATTAGGTAAACATAGTGTTAAATATCCTTCAAGATCCAGCTTCTCTAACTCTAATTGTAGGGTCATCTTTGATCACGTGCAGGCTGTGTGATCACTCGAGGCCTCAAAATCCAAGAACCCTATTGCTAATATAAGTATACTAAGTATGTATTATGTATAATCCAAGGGCCTCAAAATGGTAGCCCTACATGTAGCACGCACTCACTATGCCCCTAGTGAACAACCAAAGCTGGCTCAACTCTAGGTCAAGAAATCTGTTGCTCGTGCTAGCCAAATCAAAGTATGAGCTATCAGAGCAGTGCTAATAAACTTTTAGCCTAGAAACTATGAGATAGTTTTTATACTTGCCAAGTTATATAAACACTAAGAAACATATTTCCAATGTGGTTTCTAGGTTTTTGGCCAACGACCTATCTTCTCTCTTATCATTCACCTGTCACATTTCTTCTTATCTTGGTTCTATGCAGATATAGTTTCTTATATAAGAAATTATTTTCTTTTGTCTCTATTTTCCTTATTTCTAATGTCATATCACTGTTTTACCTAGTTAGCACCTTAATTAATGGCCATAGAATTCACCCTAGTTTCTGGGCTCAAGCTGCTCTCACACAACTAATTGCAATTTATTTTCACCATAATATTTCTTGTGATCTTATCTGTAAAACAAGATTCCACATGACCAATGTCATTGAAGAAAAATGACATATGGACCTTACATGTCATACTCACAACTTTGATAAGATTTGACATGGTTACCATTACCATCTAAAAAATATTAATCGCTCCATACTTTAGCATATATTGGCCGAATTTTTGGCTCTATCCTAAACCAAACATCATTTTAACATGATTTCTGCATGAATTTGGCCATGACCAAGTTTTGGCTTGGCACACCAAAGACATAAACCAAACATGCCCTAGGACTCGATCGCAAGCATGTCAACTAGTCCCCACAGTGATAAATGGCATGTGGACGAGGCTCCCACTAAGACTAAGCATGTAGTCATCGGTACGATGGATGGCAACTGATGGCTGACTTGGTAGCCGAACTTATTTATGATGAAACATAATTATTCACCACTGAATGGCAAATTAAGGATTGACCGATAGTCAAACTTATTTTTGATGAAATACAACTAATCAACTAAGGGCAGTTTCTATGATAAATACGTCAGAAAAATTACCTATAGAAACTATGCTCTACAACGGTGGTTTCTTTAAGCAATAAATGACAACCATTTTATACTTGAAAAAATGCCAGCCTTTTTCTCTCTCCCTCGTCTCTTCCATCCATCCGAGCTCTCTCTCCTCCCGTGATCTCTGTCCTACTCCTCTACCAAAGAAACCACCGGAGACAAGCAGCTGCAGCACCTGTACGCGAGCGCACGCAGCAGCTTCGGCGAGCGCGCGACTCCAGCGGACGAGCGAGGTGGCTGCTCCGGTGGGCGCACGCGGCGGCGCTGATAATCGAGCACGGCTGCTCCGGCGAGTGCACGCAGCGGCGCGGACGAGCAAGCACAGCACCAGTACCCAGCAGACGAGCGAGCTAGCTCCTCCAGCGGGCGAGCGCGGCCAGCGCATGCGAGCGTTGCCGGCACGCGAGTGCTGCCAGCGCACGTGAGCATGCCCGGCGCGGACGAGCGCGGCTGCACGCGAGCGCGGTCGACAAGCAAGCACACACGGCGGCCGACGAGCAAGCGTAGACGAGCGTGGCCGGCGCAGGTGAGCCAGCGCATGCGGGCGCGGCCAGCGAGGGGCGGACGGCAAGCGTGGCCTAGGCAGAGGGGCGGCCTGCGCGGCGATCGCTCTCATCGACGGCGCGGTGGCGGCCGGCGAGCGTGCGTAGCAGCAACGGGCGAACTATTGCGGCGGCCGGCAAGCGTTCGCGGCGGCACGGGCGAGCGCAGTGGAGGGGTGCGGGTGAGCGGGCCGACGCGGGCGAGCGTGAAGAAACCAGCCGTTTCTTCCCAACGGCGTTTTCATCGTTTCTGGCTGCATCGGTTCTAGGGAAGACGTGGTTTCTCCTCTAGGAAACGGTTTCTTCATATTTTGTTCTCTTTCCTCATTAACTGGACTGCCATGTCAACAATTTTGCTTATGTGGCATCTCATTTAATAGAGATAGAAACTACCATTAATACTCATTGGGACTGCCCTAAGCTGAATGGTCATATGACAAGCAGCTATCCTCATCATAGTTCATTAACGAAGTGTCACAAATGGGTTGTACGGATGGTGCATATGAATATATGATCGGTAATGAAAATAAGTTAGGTTCAATGACTCTTTTTTCACTTTCGCCATAAACTCATGGCGAAAAGAGGTACCCGAGCTCCGTCACCACCAATCCATGATGAACAACAAATTTTCATCATGGATAGATATTGTTTAGTGATGAAATTATAGAATGTCATGAGAGGAACACGATAGATAAGCAGATTTTTATAGTGGTACTATGTATACAACAAAATAACATATCTTCAAATTACATGGAAAATTGAAGGATACAACAACACCATAGTACTTAACACACTATAAGAAACAAAAAGAGCACACAAAGGAAGCAGACGTACGGGGACACACCAGTACTGCACATTGCAACAGGAACATGCGCAGAAGATTATTAAAAACAGTGTTTTAAATCGCGTGGTTTGCTTCCTCAAAGAGCTGATCACCGGCTATATACAGCTATAGCGGTTATATATATGGGAGAAAATAGTAAAACCATCTTCAGGAGATGATATAAAATCGTGCAAAAACAGAAACAGAAATATTGGAGACATTGATGGATGTCTACCAAAGGATATATACCAACTGTATGCTGTAGTTTTCGACTGCAAGAAGAAGCTAAGAGCAACTCCAACAGTTTGTGATTTTTTTGTTTTCTAAATCTTGGAGTTTGGCAACTTCTCAAATATTATGGCAAAGAAAAAAAAGATCAATCTCCAATAATTTCTCATAATTCACTTGCCAAAATAAAAAGTTTGGCCCACGACGGCGTTGATGAGGACGGTCCTGGCCGACGCGAGGCACATGACGGTGGTGATGAGCACGACGGGCGGGGCGCACATGACGGCGGCACCCACGGTGCCGACGGGGATCCGGTACGGCCTCGCTAGGTCCGGGTTCTTGAAGCGCAGCTTGACGAAGGCCCCGAACATGGCCTTGGGGACCGGCGGGGATCCTGCGTTCATCAGCACCAATTCACAAAGAGAAGATTCAGACATTGAGTATCTTGTTCGATGGGAAGCTTCACATTTCACCTGCGGGCAAAGATGGCTGGAAGGAGTCGCTGCTCATCTCGGCCTCGAAGAGCCCCATGTTGGACATGGCGGCGGCGGCCTGGATCCACACGCGCAGCCACGGCCCGCCGATCCGCTGCCCGACCTCGGAGAAGAAGCCGTCGGTCCACTCGGCCGCCGTCTCCGACGGCAGCGCGCCGGTACCAGCCAGCAGCGGAATGAGGTACGCGCCGACGACAAGCCCGACGGCGCCGAACACCGCCTTGGGGACCGTCTTCCGGGGCTCCTCGACCTCGCTGGCAAGCGTGCTAGCCTTGTCCCAGAATCCCTTCGTGCGTGAGAGAAGAAGCCCTTGGCGCACGGGAAGGGGCCAGCGGCGCGCGTGGAGTCGCGATGCGCAGTCGTAGACCCGCGCGCATATATGCGCGCCGGGGAGGGATTTTTCCGAACTTGTCAAAATGGGGAGGAGAGATGGGAACTATTAGAGAGTGTTTTTTTTTAATTTGCTAAAAAATAAAGGATGGGAAGGAAGGATGGCAAACCGTTGGAGTTGCTCTAAGGCCTTGATTAGTTCGCGAATTTTTTTTTGGAGAATGATACTGTAGCACTTTCGTTGTTATTCGGTAATTAGTGTCCAATCATGGTCTAATTAGACTTAAAAGATTCGTCTCGTGAATTTCGTCTAAATTGTGTAATTAGTTTTATTTTTTATCTATATTTAATACTTCATGCATGCGTCCAAAGATTCGATATGACAGAGAATATTGAAAATTTTTGCAAAATTTTGGGAACTAAACCTGCCCTAAGCTAGCTAGTTCCATAGGGCGAAGCAATACCTGAGCACGGCGTTATTGGCCACGGCAGCAACGACCAATGCAGGTCGTGGTGGGAAGCGGCCTGCTCTCAGAATTGGAACAAACGCAAGGAGAGACACGCCAAGCAGCCAGAGGCCAAGGCTCGGAATGGCCTGCCTGGCGTGGATGGGCGGGCTTCCCATGGTTCCGACGGCAGCGAGCGCGCCGCAGAGCATGAGCAGGCGCGCAACGTCAAGGACAGAGACAGGGACCCGGCGTCGGCCAGGGACAACGGCGGCAGCCCTGACGGGCTGGGCGGCCTGACCTTGGTTCGCCATTGCCGCGGTCGTCGTCTCGTGCGCGGAGACGCGATTGCACCGTTCGCTAGGCGTGGCCTCGCTGTCGGCAGCACTGGGGTGGCCGGCGGGCGTGGGGTACTGTGGTGTGTGCCTGGTGCGGTGCGGTGCTGTTGTTAGAGTGGAATCTCCCGCGCGCTTCTCCTTTTATATAGTGATCTGATCGCCTTGCAGAATAATCCAAAGCATCGCTTTCAGTTGCACAGGTGCATGTATTCTACTACGTGAAACAGCCAGACTGTGAGACCAGAGCATAATATCCTACAAAACATCGCTAAGCGGGAATCACTAGGTACATAATAATATATTGCTTAGTCACTTACCCGAGGTGAATAGGTGATCGGTCAGGATGGCAGCAGCCATCGAGGGGGAAAAAACGATCTCATCTGATCTGACCAAAGGGGTCTCCGGTCGAAGTTCAATGGGCGGCGCAGCCCAGCACCAACGCCGTACCTCCACCAGCAGCAGCCAGCAGGGGATGTATATATATATATGTGTGTGTGTGTGTGTGTGCAAGGCAGGCTTAGTCAAAGATGCTGTGCCCAAACTCAACAGCGATAATCAGTAATTTCCTGAAAGGCTCTGTAATTTCCGGATCTCCTCGAGTGCGATCCCGATCCGGACCACGTTCTAGACCGCCTCGCCGGCGTTCTAGACCTTGCTCCGCCGCTGGCTATCCCGGCCACGGTGTCCACGTCCCGCCATCTGACCTG
This sequence comes from Saccharum hybrid cultivar R570, assembly GCA_038087645.1. NCBI lineage: Eukaryota > Viridiplantae > Streptophyta > Magnoliopsida > Poales > Poaceae > Saccharum > Saccharum hybrid cultivar. The sequence continues at coordinate 1,170,632 of JAQSUU010000296.1, forward strand.
CTGTCGACGTCGACCACCAGCAAATCGCCGGTTAGCCGTTCAAGCGCCGTCGACCACAAAGGTTCTATTCAACCCCTACTTCCACACTAGGGTCTAAGCGCTGCTTAGGTTTAGTGTTGGGATTGAGTTTTGGTGTCTGCACTTTACTACTACAGATCGCTGTTTGTTTTTCCTCTCCTCACTCGCTCACAATGGCGGCGCCAGGAGGTGGACAAAAGGGTGAAGGGTTGGAAATCCTAGCCCGAATGTTTCGGATCTTTTTGCCAGGCTTCATCTCACGGAAGAGGAGGGAGCGGTGGCAGACTTTAGCGATGACGAGGATGATGCAGAGCTCCCGTCGATGGAGTGGGCGATCGTGGGGAAGGTCCTATCCCCCATGGTAGTCCACGTGAACACGGTTCGGTCTGCGATGAAGCTAGCCTGGGGCAATCCAGCAGGTCTGAAATTCAGAGCGATCGGGGAGAAGGGAGATAACATGTTTGTGGCGGAATTTGCCGTGAAAGCGGACATGGACAGGGCCATGGCAGGCGCCCCATGGATGGTGGGGAGACATGCTGTTATCCTACAGCAGTATGATGAACGTCTGAGCGTGTCGGAGATTATCTTCGACAGGATGGAAATTTGGGTTAGAATTTCGAACTTACCGCTTGGTTGGATGAACTAGCAGAGAGGTAGTCGGGCTATGAGTCTAATCGGCCAAGTGGTTAAAATGGATGTCGACTCTGATGGGAAGGCCAGTGGTGCTTTTTTGCATGCACGGATAGCTATCGAAATTGACAAACCCCTGCGGCGAGGAGTGTTGTTGCGCATGAGTAAGTCAGAGGAACCTAAATGATTTGATGTTCAATATGAGAAGCTACCCTTCTTTTGTTTTGCATGTGGGGTGTTGGGGCACTCAGAGGTAGAGTGTCCACATCCGGTATCATGAAACGATCAGGGGAAATTACCATATGATGTCTAGCTTCGCACCCCAGAAGAAAGAAGACAGAAGGTGCAGTCTTTCGCAGCGGCAGCTGCTGATTCTTTTGGTAGCAGGGCGTTAGCGACGTCAAAACTAGCCCGGACATACCACAACAAATCCGGGGATACTCGCTCATCCATGGGTGATGGTCGCTCCAATCATTCCTCCTCTGATCAGATGGGTGAAAGGTCCTTGTTTAGTTTTGGTAATTAAGTGATAACTTAGGTGAACTAATTATGTTTTATGTGAGATACACAGGTGATTAGTCCACAGGTACATGTGTGTGAGCAACATATGCCATGGAGGTAGAAATGGCCTGAAGATGTTGCAAAGCTTGCACATGTGATGATGGAGGAGCTTATTGCACATGAGACATGACATTGAGTCATGTGATCAAGGTGGAGAAGATTAAGACAAGACTTGGCTCGACGGACCGGTTGTAAGTGTGAAAGGCAAGTCGGAGGCTTTAAAGCGAGGGACCGCGTGTGACGGTGAAGCTTGAGCAAGACTTGGAGCCGATGGATCGACGCAATGGTGAAGAGCAATTTAGGTCAAGATCGATGAACCAATACGGTCACGTGATGATATGAAGTGGATCCTATCATTTGGTGATTGGTTGGTGAATGTGTTGCATCAATATCGAAGGAGATGGAATGGAATGCGCAAGGCAAAGGTATAACCTAGGGCATTTTCATTTCACTGGTCAAAGGTTGTGTCGATAAGTGTATGACCGGGTTTAGGATAGATGGTCGTAATATCAAGAGGGGCAAACTTGTTTGCATATCAGTCATCTAGTGCCATTCGAGTGTTCTAACTTTGCATCGTTACTAGGATCGAGTAGCGTGGTAAGTTGTGTGGTTAACTCCATTAAAATGATTGTGAAAATGCTAACACACATACACATGGTGGTGTACACTTGGTGATGTTGGCACATTTGCAAGGGTTTTGAGAGAAAGAGAAAAGCGGATGGATTCAGCGAAGAAACAGAGGCGAAACAGATCACTGGAAGTGACCGGACGCTGGCCTCGAGGGCACCTGCGCGTCCGGTTAGTTGAGCGGTGGCACGCGCGGCTGGCTGAAGTGCATCGATGCGTCCGATCGCTTTTTGGCTCGCATCGGACGCCGGGCGAACACTGGTCAGCGTCTGGTCACGCTGACATGGCAGTGCGCAGTGAGGACCGGACGCTGGCTTGCGTCCGGTCATGGTGCACCGGACGCGTTCGGTCGACGTTTTCACGGTTTGGACCCTCTTTGGAGTTGACCGAACGCTGAGGCGAGGTGCGTCTGGTGTGGCACTGTGCTGCGTCCGGTCATTCCCTTGACTGTTGGTGCGCGCAGTGACCATTGGAGATCTAAGGCAAAGGTTGAACGCGCGAGGACACGTGGACAGAGATGGTGCACCGGAGGTTGGCTGCCTTGCGTCTGGTGGTACGCACCAGCGCGTCCGGTGGTGTCGAATTTGGCCCAGTAAAGGGGCAACGACTCTATTTGACCTTGGGGCTATAAATAGAAGTGGTGGCCGTGCTTGGCTGTAGCTTTAGCACCCTTGAGACTTAGTGTCCATGCTTGGGGAGCGATAGGAGAGCCTCTAACTCACTTGAGCTTGTAAGAGTGTGAATCAATTGCGAGTGAGTGATTCTAGTGCAATTGCATCATGAGGTTGCATCGAGTGGCACTAGGTGTTCGAGTTACAAGCCGGTGGTGCTTGTTACTCTTGGAGGTTGCCACCTCCTAGATGACTTGGTGGTGGTCTCCATCAAAGCCCTCAAGGAGATTGTGCGGTGCTCCGGAGAAGAGCTTTGTGAGGGGCATTGTGCTCACCCAGCGGGAGTCGCGAAGATCAACTCTAGTAAAGCGAGATGCGAAGGGCGACAAGTGGTCCGACCGGGTCAAATGCTAGAGCTTGTGGTAAGTACTTCACGTGGGAGAGTGTGACTTGTGGGTCACCACTAGCAAGAGGACCGGCGACAACCTTGGAGCTTGTCTCAACGGGGACTAGTTTGGTGACAACCAAGTGAACCTCGGGATAAAAATCATCATGTCAACCTTGTCATTCCGTTAGTTTGCAATTCTCCAACACAAGCTTGTATTTACTTTCTTATACATTGTGCTTGTGTAGTTGCTCTTGTAATTAGTTAGCTTGTGTAGCTTGCTAATTACCTTCTTGCTTGTGTAGCATAGAAGTAGCTCCCGTTGCGTGACTAATTTGGTTTGTATAACCTTATTAGTCACATTGCTTAGTTTGTGTAGCTAAGTAATTTGCGCTCTCTAATTTGGGATTGGTTGCCTTGTTATTGAGCATGGCTAGTGAGTTTAGGGGCTTTGTGCTTTTGCTTACTAGTTGTGTAGGAGCTCCCCCGGTTGGTAAAGTACTAGTGCATAGGTTTGTGTGACCTTGCTCTAGAATTGTTTAGGTGAGCTCTTGCTAGGCTTGGCACCTTAGTTGATTAATTAGGATCTTTGTAAGGTGTTAGAGAACTTAGATAGAAGAGTGTAGTCTTGGCTAAACTGATAGTTTAATTCCATACTTGTTTTGGTTAGCCGATGCGATTAAATTTACAAAGGACTATTCACCCCGTCTAGTCCACCATCTCAACCCTTCAGTCGGGGACACGGAAAATCTTGATGAAGTACAGTCTCCGCTAAAACGTCCTAGCTCTCCACCTTTAGAGAAGAGGAGACCAGGGAGACGGGCTGGCAAGCAGCTTTTTACCTAGGAGGAAGAGGCGACCAATATAGGTCATCGAAAGAGGAAATCCAAAGGGATAGGCCCGGTGTCTCTGACTCCTGATCTAAATATCCCGCTGAGTTCTAATGCTATAGTTCTAGTGGGTTTGGTGAACTCTCGAGTGAACCAAATAGATGGAGGATCCAAAAATAGTGGTGGGAGTATGATTGAAAAGCTGAAGAAGCAGAAGAGGAGCAGTTCCAACCAAAATGCATGATCGACGACATCTATGAAACATGTGTTATAATTCAAGAGTGACTTTGACAGCAACTTGAGTTCGTGCAACATACCAATGCCACTTATGCAACACATCTATGAAACATGTGGAACACCATAGTGAAACACTGGGAAACATGTACATTGCAACAACAAATTGAAACAACTAAAACAAGGTGGTGAAACAATTGATGCATAGTATTGTTTCATTGTTTTCTAGCTTGTGATGCTTGTACACTAATGTAACCCCTAAGTAAAGTGGTTGGTTATCCTCTAAACAACCTTAGTTACACTTAGGACGACTTTTGGAACAATGTTCATGTAGACAAAAGTGGCAATTTAAGCCTCCAATTGATAGTTTGACTTGTTCCTCCATCTAGACCCCTTTTATTTGACTATTTAAAAAGTGCTTGCTACAGATCTTGCATGTCAGTACAACCTTTAGCAAAGTTGTAGAAAATTTTATAAGGAACAAAAGTTGTAAAGGTGACAAATCTTGAAAAGGTGCACAACATGTCCAAAAATGTCTAACAACCCAGAAATTCCTTGCTGGTAGCCATCCTGAAAAATTCTAAGTGTTGGGGTCGAATTTCAGTTTAATGTGTACTACTTTGGAGCACTATATCTCTCAAACTAAGCAGAACCAGCTCAAGCTTGTATTGGGAACTTTGTAGATCTCATGTAGCTCTACACTTTTGTCAATTGCTCCTCGATATAATCGAAACGGTTTGAGAGCTATAGGAACGAGAAGGGGGCGGTTTCAGTCGGATGGGAAGGACTGCATCGTTCTTCAATTTGAATGGAGCTGAGCTCCAGGCTGACCGATTTCAGGCCGCTTGCGCCGCGTGGCGGCTGTACCTCGACGGGAGGTCGCGGTGTCGAGCCTGGAAGCCTTCAAGGCAACACCAACCCACTGCCTCGGCCCTCACTCTCTTCTTTCCCTCCTGCTCTCTCCCAAGGCGGAAAACAGAGCATCGAACGCCGTCGTGAGCCTTGCCACCATCGTGCGCACGCCTCACCACGTCATAGCCCACCAAACCTTGCACCCAGCTCCGCATTGCTTCGCTCTTCACTATCATCATGTTGGTTTGGTTGTTGTGTTGAGGTATAGGGTGTGTTGCCCGGTTTCCTTTCCGCCGGAGCTCGGTCACCATGGCCGGAGCTCAAGCTTCCTCGTGGTCGACCCTCACCGGAGCCGTTTCCCTCCCTTCTCGATCTTGTCTCGGGGTACCCGTAGCGTATAGTTGCTGTAACCCTAGCGAATCAAAGCTCTACCGAGCTCATTCCGTCAGAACGGGGCCATGACACTGTGCACGCCCGCCATTGCCGCCCAAGAGCTCGAGTCCGATCTCTTCATGCCCATGCATTCTTTGGTCAATTCGATCGATGTCTAGGGCTTTGGGGTTTGTCTTCTTGTTGTGTGCTTGATGGAACCGCCAGCCGGAGTTTCACCGGAGCGGAACGCTGCGGCCTCGCCGCCGTCGGCACTGCCCCCCCATGGCGCCACCGCCAGTTTCCATGGCCAACAGGCCTGGGGTCACCGCGAGCTGGGCTGAGCGATCCCTCGGATGCGTCGCGACCCCGGGAAGCCTCTCTACCACCATGCCGCCAACATTCCGCCCTCCTGCTGTCTTTCCGCCGCCCTCATCCGCCGCCGGGCTGCGGCTCCCGTGGCCAGCCTTCCACCGGCCATCTCCATCCATGATTCAACCTCCTACATGCACGGGTGGGTATTGTGATGCTCGGGGAGCCTTGCTTCTCCGCTGATGAGTCCTGGGGCGGCGTGAATCGCGAGCTCCGGCGAGCTTCCCTATTTCGGCCAGGGGAAAGGAGGAGAGGGGCATCGGGTTTGAATTGAGGAGAACACAGGGGGTTAAGTGATGAAACTGTGACTCCAGTGAATAGTGACCAGAAGGACCTGTTCGTTAGGATCTATTTTTGTGACAAGTGCAGGGTCACCAGCGCAAGATGTCATTGTTATTTCGGGTTATTCCTTTTTATTTTACAGATTTCAGTGTTGAACTTTGGAAATTTATAGTAAATCATAGGAATTTCGTAAAATAGCAAATGAGGACTTTTTGGAAACCTTGAGAAGAGATCTATGCAGTAGAGTCATAAAATTTTATATGTTTATAGATGTTTTCTAGTGTGTTTATTTAAGTTGAAGAAGAGCTCTAGAAATGCCTTTAAACCTAACCAGAGCAAGATATGGAGTTTTAGAACCCCAAAAATGGTGATTCTTATTTTGTTAATTTTGTGATGACATGTACTTGCTAGAAAAAATATTAAACATACTATTTGTTCACTGTTTTCTTAGGGTTTTGATTGGACCTTGATAAATAAGGAATTTATATTATATTGCTTGTTATTTTTATATCTTGAGTTGTGCTGCTCCAATTGATGTGAAATTTTTATGGTAGGCTTGTCATGCTATGGATGTACTGTGGTATAAATTTCATGGCCATTGCTTACTGTATGCTCAAGTTAGTGAGTTAACTTGTTTATGGCTTAATAAATAGCTTATAAATAATATATAAAGGATAAAGTAGAAAATGTTGTTCCATCACCTTATTATGATGTTGCTCTTTGATGTTAGTTCATTCTATGGCCATGTGTTCACAGAAAATATTGAGTTTTAGGTTTAACTTGCTCTCACATGATTTATTGCTATAGCCTTTTGTCTTTTTCATAGAGGTTGTTATACATGTCCAAATGGTTTCAAATTTGGATAGTAGACTTTTGGGAGCATGTGTAGGCCTCTGTAATTTTGGTAGAATTTATTATGCACTTTTGATATGTGTTCATAATTCCACCTAATTATCTAAATAAAATAAGAAAATACATTAAAAGAATTTATTTAGTAATGGACACTATGTTTTCTGGTGTTCATTAGTCATGTGTGAAATGTTTGTAAAGTTAGTGTTGTCCAATTATATGTTTGCAACATAAGTTAATAATTATTTCTTGCAAATGAAGTTTCTGGACAGATCTGGGAACTTAGCAAAGTTCTTCATGATAATGTGCTTTGTTGTGAAACTTATTTATAAAAAAGTTGTAGATAATTTATGTATCTAGCTGCTTTTAAAATTTGGTGGCATTTGGCCATGTGGTTTAGGAGTTATAGCTGTTTAAAGTTGGGGTATAGAATTGCTTGCTCTCTGTCTTGTTAGACCAGTTCTGTGTTTGTGTAAATTCGACGAGTTAAACTTTGGAATCATGCTGTGATGATTATAAATTAAATGTAGATAATTTTATAAGCTTTCCATAACGTCTTCTTTCAAGTCATTTGGATTTGTAGAACTTCAGATATGATTGATTTACTCAGCTACTGCATAAATGTCCAGAATTATTGAAAATACATGATTGTTTGGTTACTTGCTTGCATATTACTAAGTGTGATTCATGTCTTTGGTGATTAAGCTAGTACACCTGAGACTTTGTAAATCTTATATCATGCTTGGTATTGCTTTCTTTGCTATTTTAGCATGTTTGTTTGTGTGAGGTTACTTAAGTAATGTGATGTGCTTACGTGTCTTTACTATAACCTTATACTTGCCTTGATTAACGTGCGATGCATCATCTATTGCATTTTCTTGTATTCATGCACTTGTATCTTGCATTTCATTTAGGTACGCTAGCTAAAACGCGTGAAAGATGTGGTGTTGGAGCCAAACCCGAAGACGGTGTTTGGTGGAACTATCCCGAAGATGGAAGTACTCAGCGAGTTTCATCTGACCAACACTAACTTGAGTCGGATCCCAGGCAAGCCCCGGAGCATTATAAGCCTCCTACCTTCAAAGCAATTAATTATATATATGTTATAAGTATTGTTGCATTAAGTGGTAGGAGTTGGTTGGAAACCCTTGCTGCATTATATCATTCCTTGTCCAGATATATGAATCCTTGAATCCTACATAGACTAGGATCGAGTAGATGCTTAGCTCTGCTTTAAGCGGTAGAAGTCAGGTGATTTCCTGTCACCTGCGAGATATAGGGATATTCATATATGGCACGGTTGGCTATATTTGCTATCGTGGAATGGAACCATGTGTTAATAAAATGAAATGAGACCGGGCGGGATGACGATAGTGAAGCAACAAGGCATGGAGATCTTGGGTGTGGATCTATCTCCGTCTAAGTCGTTTAAGGACCAATTCGTTGTACGTCCTTGAGTCATGTTGAACGCAGTCTAACACTTAGTTGTCCGGATAAGTCGTTCCGACCGCGAAGCCGAGTAATGTGATTCAGGCCAGGAATCGAATGGTAGGTTGCTTCTTGGAGGAGAGAAAGGATGTGCTTGGGGACATTGGCGTGAGACCAAGGGGGGGTTAGAGTCCCTATCACCTGGCAGTGTGTCGCCCTTGAGGTCGCGACATCATTCGGACCCATGATTCCTGAATCATATGAAAAGGTGGCTTGTGCGACCCTGGCAGGGGCCTGCGCGGTGAGTGTTAGAAATACCCCTCCAGCTGGATAGGAATTCAATTCGAATCGCTGTCGCTCCTGGTTAGTGAGCACTTGACTTGAGCAGCGGCAACGTAGATTCCATTAAATTGAACGGATGGTTAATTGGATAACGATGGAAAGGTTGCCTCAATTTACACCTGCTATGGTTAATATTGTTTGCTCCTAATAAAGTGAGTGCTCTAGTACAGGTTATAATATAGATGATAGGTTAATGATAATTAACTTGATGCTTAAGCATTAATGATTGATCATCTATATTAAGCTTTTATGCATAAAGTTGTCAAGCTAGCCCCACTTCATATCAGCCTTGTATGATCCTTGGTGTCACCTTATTTCTGGTTTCTGACGGGTAAGTCTAGCTGAGTACTTTGTCGTACTCAGGGTTTTATCCCCACTTGTTGCAGGTTGTGATGTATCATGGCGACTGCAAGAGTTGGTTGGCTCCTGCCTTGTGGCAGAGTGTGATCATGGGCATGATCCTTCTTATTTACCTTGTCTCTAATGCTTTTGTTGGAAGTCGACCGTGGTACTGGCATGTATTTGAAATAAGAATAGTGTTAGTTTTAAATTACTTTGCTTTCGCTACTTTTGAACTTAAGTTGTAATAACTATGTTGAACTCCGATGTATATTGAATTACTTGTGAAATGGTTGTAACATGTGACTTGTTATGTTGAATCACTATGATCTTGGCTTGTATGTTGGTTGGTTTGAAATCCCTTGTGATTTCATTGGACTACCGGAGTTATATGGGCTCAAGTGCGAGAATTTATCACTTCGGTGATTGTTTTGTACTTGTGCTCTTATAATTTGGACGGTTCTGTTACAGCTGGTATCGGAGCAAGATTCAACTTTAAACATATCGTATGTGTATTTAAAACAAAGGTTTTATTTTATAAAATCAGTTTTATCAACTTATAGCTATATATAGGTTTGTGAAATCTGAATTTCTAAACCTAAATATGCCAATGGTCAATTTCCTTATGCCCATATAAGGATTATTAGGTGGCTTATATAAGTACTAACTTGGGGGTTTTCATTTATGCATCTACGCCCAGGCCAAGGTATGTATGTGTGATGACTCCCCCACACTATGCTACCCGGTGTGTCAGATTAGAGGTAGCCTTCATATATGAAATAGTCATATATGTTGCTAGTTTACTTTTATGCAACATCACACCTACGTTTAGGTAAGTGTGAGTTGTGAGAGCATGATCGTACAATTTGTGGTCTAGGGGAGAGCTAATTTTGGTTACTGGATTATTTACATGTTACACACATGTATATATGAAGGTACTTAATTGTGGGTGATTAATGATTCGGGTAGTTTTGGTGCTACATGTATATATACAGGGTATATGTATATGGGAGTACTTAAAAATTTTACTTTTCTGCTTTCATTGTGTGCTATATTTGGGGAATTATTGGGCTGCAATGAAACTTTTCTGCAGGTACGCTAACCACGAATACGTAAGTCAAATGTAGCTATCGACTAGCTATATATTGAGAGAGTGCGTGTTATGCCACCGACCTAGAACGTGATCGCCACCTTAGGTTGGCAGTCTTGTGAGGACGAATAGGACGAAGCATGCATTATCATGATTGTTGCTTTATGCATGGCTATACTCTTCTCACCCTTGTTTTATAATTAGTAACTTGTGATTGATGTGGTACACTATCTTTCTTGTGTGGAGTTAGACATGAATGCCTTGTTCCATGTTGCTTGAGAAAAGTGTGTGCTTAGTCTTGCTAGAAATAAGTATGGTTATATGCCTGAACCTATAGATGTCCTCTAGTTGATCCAAGTGGTGGATGTGTTGTTCATACAAGCGTTTGCAAATGCTTTAGACCTCACTTAAGTAACTATGAATTCTCATGAATGAAATAAATTCTTGTTGGTGTAAGGTAACAAAAATTTAGAGCTACTAGAATAACATGTTTGTGTACTCTCTTGTTAAGTAGAACAAAGGCAAGCTTGGTTTTGCTTGTTGGACGTTGGCTGCTAGAACGATTTCTGTTGTAGTGATATTTTTATGGTCATAATGGTGTTTTATTTAGTTATGGAAAATACCAAAATTTTAGCTAACTTGCTTGTCTTGCTGGTCCTAAAATTTCATGACCCCAGGTCTTACGGTTTTAGAGTTATGAATTTTAGAAGTTTGTTGTCAAGATTCTGCTTATGTTCAGAACAGATCTGAATGTTTGCTTTGATTGACCTATGTGCATATGGAATCTTGTCTTAGAGATAATAGAAGAAGTGTAGTACTTTTTCTATGCTTTCCAAAATGTCCTATAGCACTAATTATGATGGTCTAAATCTCTAGTTATGAGCTTGCAAAATGGAATTACAGAATCTGTCCAAATCTGGGCAGGGAAGTTTTCTTTGTCTTGTTTGGCCTTGTTAGATATAGGATCATCTTAATATGATAATAAGAAAGTTATAGACAACTTAATAAGCTTTACATAAAGTTAAGGTTCAGCCTTGTTGTGTCTCTAGAACTCCAATTATGTATTTTTGAAGTTCTTGTCAGTTTTCTGTCCATACTGGTACAGATCTGAAACATTAGCAATTTTTGGTCATGTTAATCTATGAATTTGCTTTTGGTATGAATAACTAAAGTGTAGTCATCTTCCTAATCTTTCTAGAAAGTCTAGGATCACCTTTGTGGGATGTCTACAACCTCAGTTATGGTTGAAACAAGTAACTACTGTGTTGCTGTCCAGGTTCTGGGCACATGCTAAGTTGGCTACCTTAGCTAGCGTTTGTCTTAGGCTAAACTCGTAGTTAGTTCTTGTTTTAGATAAATGTTTATTTTGGGGGAGCCTGGTACTTAATAATGATTGCTTAAGCTAATTGGATTGGATCTCTCCAATGCTTGACTGTGAGGTTTGTATGTATGCTTGTTATTTATTTAGTGCCATAGTTGTCACCTTGTTTGTCCTCGGTGAGCATACGAGGGTCAGATAGCTTTATCCTAGAACAACGTTCACGTTATGTAATTGTCTGGTTGTTGTCTTCAATTAGGTTCTCTCTCTTAGGAGCCTGAGCCTGTAGACTTGGTGGTTAGCTCTTGAATGTTTGTATCCATGCCTTTGCTTGACCAAAAGCCCAAAGTTAAGTTCTCCTATATGTTTGTATAAGCCATGGATGTTTTCCAACCCTTTTTGTGAAGACCCTTATCGACTGACCAACAAGTTAACTTTCATCAACGCTAAGCGTGAGTGGAATCAAGCAAAAATCTCGTGCTTAGTCACCTGTGACAATTGAGCTATGTTCTCTTGTGAGGTGTTTTGATCTACGGATCGCCTCCTCGTTGATTCTAAACCTTGTGACTACCTTTACTTGCTATCCCTCCTTGGTATGGTGCTTGTTCAGACAACCCAATCTGTGCCATTTGAAATTCCTCATCGGGTGCATGTTCAGTAATGGTGTTATGAGTAGCAACTAATGGTGCCGCAACGAAACCGAGAGCCTCCTGTGGGTGCACACATAAGGTTGTGCTGCTCGGCAAGCGCTGGTATCATGATTTCCAATTGTAATCCATTGCAGAACAATACTGATGTGATTTTCACGTGACCTTCTTCCTTGATTGTTTTCCCATATCTTATCAAAAGACCCTTATATTAGACCAAAAGTAGTAGAGCTTCCTCCTAAAGTTGCTAAGAGGATAACCTTTGAAGAACATGTCACCGACATAAACATTAATAGACTGCAATAGGTGGTAGACAAGTGACTCTACTTAGTTGTCCCAGTATTGACAAACGTCATCTAGTGAGCAAAGTATCTCATCTTTGTTGGATAAAAAGGACACACAACACTTACTACTAGACAAGTCATCCGTTGGATAAGACTCAATCGTCACATTATGCAAGTTTTAACCTTGTATACATAATGGCCATACCGTCGAAATCAACCATCTCTGGTGTGACTCCTTATCTGTTGACCTCGATGGCAACCATTCGTTCTGCATCAACCACGATTATTGTGGTCAAGAGTGAAGAATTGGAATTTTTAGTGTTGAGAGACAACTGATTAGTGACCAATAGAAAGGTTAATCTCCAGCTAGATAACGACTCTTTGGTAGCTACGAAGGCTATGTCTTGCAGAGCAATAACTAACAAGAAAACAAGAAGTTAATCAACTAGCCAACAACTTGAGTGATGCTCTATCTTCTAGAGCCATTGTGACCAAGTCAATTCCATCTTGGACAATCACACAGATAGTGTAAGGTGTTCTATCAGCTAAGGTGAAGAAGTAGAGAAAGTATGTGTTTTGCCTTGCAAAAGTAACCCGCAAGTTCAAAGCATGTGCATCATCGGATTGATATATAAATTAATGATCGAGATCTGCTGTTGGATGGCCCTTTTGAGGTCCCACAGATACTTGTTTACACTCTTTCATTTGCTTTTGCTTTCTCGTATCCCCAATGTACGAGCAGCCTTGGTTTCTGCAAATCAATTTATACCATCGCGAATCAAAAGCTATTTGAAAAGTGTCAAACAACAGATTTCCCATCTTAGAGCTGTTATTTGATCCTAAAAAGGAAGCCTCAAGGTGAATGTTGGCCTGACAAAGTTGTTATGCTGCAAGTCAACTTAACTTACAATACAACTAAGTCACCAAGGAAAAATTTTACTCAATCGCTTGGTGGTAGACTACTTCCCGCGGTTTAGTAGATATTACAACTTTTGTTGTCCTTAAGGCCTCACTACATTTTGCGTTGGTACTAATTTTCCAATGATGACATACTTTGGTACCTTATACATATTTTTACCAAGAGGTTGCATCTGATTCAACCCAGATAATTGTTGTCTTTGGATAAAAGAATCTTATTAGGTAGTTGTTGGCAGGAATACGAAGCCGACAGAGTCAGCTATCACATTCACTAACCCATCGATAGACTCAGATAATACAGTGTTGTCATCAGAGAAAGAGAACTGCACACATGGAACCTTAAGTAGTTTTCCATTAGTTGATATCGGAAGGATTGAACATTTACGACCAACATAGACCCTGTCTATTGTTTAGTCAGTATTCTATAACCTCAGAGGATGTTTGTCATCTATGATCTCACTCCATTTGGAAGGTTATGCTCAAGCCATTATGGTAGAGGGCTACTTTTCAAACTTTGTGAACATAGAGTCATTTCAACGAGTATACTTCTAAAGATTTCGGTCTAGTGTAAAGTTCATATGGCCTATGCGGTGATTCACTAAAGAATTAAATACTTGAGTGGGGTTAGCTTATGGGCCAAATGATCTCTGTAGACTGAAACGAAGTACTGCGTTGTCTTGGATTCCTCCTAAAGTAACAATGCTTCATGGAAGTCAATGAAGGAAATTCTTTAGACAAAGCTGACCATTAAGAGCAAGTATCAGAAAGTGCCTTTGACCAAATTGTTCACTGATGTTGAAGCTTTGTAGCTGAATGCTATAGCAAATGTTGGGAACAAGATAATGTGCCTCTCTTCCTTAAAAAGGTCTTCCATTCCGAAACTCGGGACGCGATTCTTTTAAGGGGAGAGGGCTGTAACACCCTAGGTGTTTATCACCAATTAAGTAGTGGGTTTGAGCTCAAACATGATAGATTAAGTGGAGGTGAGCCTAATCTAAACTTGGATGTTACTCCATTGCTTTACATATAGGTCCCTTTTCAAATCATATGCTTGGGTAGTGTTATTACCATATATTCATGTGTCTCACCTTAGTACCTATCTATATTGATTCCTGGAAAAGTTTCATAAAGTTTGGAATCAAAAAGTCACATGAAATGATAAGCCAAAGTCTTGTTTGAATTATAACTGAAACCTACCCTGAAACACTGAAACATGTGTTATAATTCAAGAGTGACTTTGATAGCAACTTGAGTTCGTGCAACATACCAATGCCACTTATGCAACACATCTATGAAACATGTGGAACACCAAAGTGAAACACTGGGAAACATGTACATTGCAACAACAAATTGAAACAACTAAAACAAGGTGGTGAAACAATTGATGCATAGTATTGTTTCATTGTTTTCTAGCTTGTGATGCTTGTACACTAATGTAACCCCTAAGTAAAGTGGTTGGTTATCCTCTAAACAACCTTAGTTACACTTAGGACGACTTTTGGAACAATGTTCATGTAGACAAAAGTGGCAATTTAAGCCTCCAATTGATAGTTTGACTTGTTCCTCCATCTAGACCCCTTTTATTTGACTATTTAAAAAGTGCTTGCTACAGATCTTGCATGTCAGTACAACCTTTAGCAAAGTTGTAGAAAATTTTATAAGGAACAAAAGTTGTAAAGGTGACAAATCTTGAAAAGGTGCACAACATGTCCAAAAATGTCTAACAACCCAGAAATTCCTTGCTGGTAGCCATCCTGAAAAATTCTAAGTGTTGGGGTCGAATTTTAGTTTCATGTGTACTACTTTGGAGCACTATATCTCTCAAACTAAGCAGAACCAGCTCAAGCTTGTATTGGGAACTTTGTAGATCTCATGTAGCTCTACACTTTTGTCAATTGCTCCTCGAGCTAAATCGAAACGGTTTGAGAGCTATAGGAACGAGAAGGGGGCGGTTTCAGTCGGATGGGAAGGACTGCATCGTTCTTCAATTTGAATGGAGCTGAGCTCTAGGCCGACCGGTTTTAGGCCGCTTGTGCCGCGTGGCGGCTGTACATCGACGGGAGGTCGCGGTGTCGAGCCTGGAAGCCTTCAAGGCAACACCAACCCACTGCCTTGGCCCTCACTCTCTTCTTCCCCTCCTGCTCTCTCCCAAGGCGGAAAACAGAGCGCCGAACGCCGTCGTGAGCCTCGCCACCATCGTGCGCACGCCTCACCGCGTCATAGCCCACCAAACCTTGCACCCAGCTCTGCATTGCTTCGCTCTTCACTATCATCATGTTGGTTTGGTTGTTGTGTTAAGGTATAGGGTGTGTTGCCCGGTTTCCTTTCCGCCGGAGCTCGGTCACCATGGTCGGAGCTCAAGCTTCCTCGTGGTCGACCCTCATCGGATAGGTTTCCCTCCCTTCTCGATCTTGTCTCGGGGTACCCGTAGCGTATAGTTGCTGTAACCCTAGCGAATCAAAGCTCTACCGAGCTCATTCCGTCAGAACGGGCCATGACACCGTGGACGCCCGCCATTGCTGCCCAAGAGCTCGAGTCCGATCTCTTCATGCCCATGCATTCTTTGGTCAATTCGATCGATGTCTAGGGCTTTGGGGTTTGTCTTCTTGTTGTGTGCTTGATGGAACCGCCAGCCGGAGTTTCACCGAAGCAGAACGCTGCGGCCTCGCCGCTGTCGGCACTGCCCCCCTATGGCGCCACCGCCAGTTTCCATGGCCAACAGGCCTGGGGTCACCGCGAGCTGGGCTGAGTGATCCCTCGGATGCGTCGCGACCCCGGGAATCCTCTCTACCACCATGCCGCCAACATTCCGCCCTCCTGCTGTCTTTCCGCCGCCCTCATCCGCCGTCGGGCTGCGGCTCCCGTGGCCAGCCTTCCACCGGCCATCTCCATCCATGATTCAACCTCCTACATGCACGGGTGGGTATTGTGATGCTCAGGGAGCCTTGCTTCTCCGCTGATGAGTCCTGGGGCGGCGTGAATCGCGAGCTCCGGCGAGCTTCCCTATTTCGGCCAGGGGAAAGGAGGAGAGGGGCATCAGGTTTGAATTGAGGAGAACACAGGGGGTTAAGTGATGAAACTGTGACTCTAGTGAATAGTGACCAGAAGGACCTGTTCGTTAGGATCTATTTTTGTGACAAGTGCAGGGTCACAAGCGCAAGATGTCATTGTTATTTCGGGTTATTCCTTTTTATTTTACAGATTTCAGTGTTGAACTTTGGAAATTTATAGTAAATCATAGGAATTTCGTAAAATAGCAAATGAGGACTTTTTGGAAACCTTGAGAAGAGATCTATGCAGTAGAGTCATAAAATTTTATATGTTTATAGATGTTTTCTAGTGTGTTTATTTAAGTTGAAGAAGAGCTCTAGAAATGCCTTTAAACCTAACCAGAGCAAGATATGGAGTTTTAGAACCCAAAAATGGTGATTCTTATTTTGTTAATTTTGTGATGACATGTACTTGCTAGGAAAAATATTAAACACACTATTTGTTCACTGTTTTCTTAGGGTTTTGATTGGACCTTGATAAATAAGGAATTTACATTATATTGCTTGTTATTTTTATATCTTGAGTTGTGCTGCTCCAATTGATGTGAAATTTTTATGGTAGGCTTGTCATGCTATGGATGTACTGTGGTATAAATTTCATGGCCATTGCTTACTATATGCTCAAGTTAGTGAGTTAACTTGTTTATGGCTTAATAAATAGCTTATAAATAATATATAAAGGATAAAATAGAAAATGTTGTTCCATCACCTTATTATGATGTTGCTCTTTGATGTTAGTTCATTCTATGGCCATGTGTTCACAGAAAATATTGAGTTTTAGGTTTAACTTGCTCTCACATGATTTATTGCTATAGCCTTTTGTCTTTTTCATAGAGGTTGTTATACATGTCCAAATGGTTTTAAATTTGGATAGTAGACTTTTGGGAGCATGTGTAGGCCTCTGTAATTTTGGTAGAATTTATTATGCACTTTTGATATGTGTTCATAATTCCACCTAATTATCTAAATAAAATAAGAAAATGAATTAAAAGAATTTATTTAGTAATGGACACTATGTTTTCTGGTCTTCATTAGTCATGTGTGAAATGTTGGTAAAGTTAGTGTTGTCCAATTATATGTTTGCAACATAAGTTAATAATTATTTCTTGCAAATGAAGTTTCTGGACAAATCTGGGAACTTAGCAAAGTTCTTCATGATAATGTGCTTTGTTATGAAACTTATTTATACAAAAGTTATAGATAATTTATGTATCTAGCTGCTGTTAAAATTTGGTGGCATTTGGCCATGTGGTTTAGGAGTTATAGCTGTTTAAAGTTAGGGTACAGAATTGCTTGCTCTCTGTCTTGTTAGACCAGTTCTGTGTTTGTGTAAATTCGACGAGTTAAACTTTGGAATCATGCTGTGATGATTATAAATTAAATGTAGATAATTTTATAAGCTTTCCATAACGTCTTCTTTCAAGTCATTTGGATTTGTAGAACTTCAGATATGATTGATTTACTCAGCTACTGCATAAATGTCCAGAATTATTGAAAATACATGATTGTTTGGTTACTTGCTTGCATATTACTAAGTGTGATTCATGTCTTTGGTGATTAAGCTAGTACACCTGAGACTTTGTAAATCTTATATCATGCTTGGTATTGCTTTCTTTGCTATTTTAGCATGTTTGTTTGTGTGAGGTTACTTAAGTAATGTGATGTGCTTACGTGTCTTTACTATAACCTTATACTTGCCTTGATTAACGTGTGATGCATCACCTATTGCATTTCCTTGTATTCATGCACTTGCATCTTGCATTTTATTTAGGTACGCTAGCTAAAACGCGTGAAAGATGTGGTGTTGGAGCCAAACCCGAAGACGGTGTTTGGTGGAACTATCCCGAAGATGGAAGTACTCAGCGAGTTTCATCTGACCAACACTAACTTGAGTCAGATCCCAGGCAAGCCCCGGAGCATTATAAGCCTCCTACCTTCAAAGCAATTAATTCTATATATATTATAAGTATTGTTGCATTAAGTGGTAGGAGTTGGTTGGAAACCCTTGCTGTATTATATCATTCCTTGTCCAGATATATGAATCCTTGAATCCTACATAGACTAGGATTGAGTAGATGCTTAGCTCTGCTTTAAGCGGTAGAAGTCAGGTGATTTCCTATCACCTGCGAGATATAGGGATATTCATATATGGCATGGTTGGCTATATTTGCTATCATGGAATGGAACCATGTGTTAATAAAATGAAATGAGACCGGACGGGATGACGATAGTGAAGCAACAAGGCATGGAGGTCTTGGGTGTGGATCTATCCCCGTCTGAGTCGTTTAAGGACCGATTCGCTATACGTCCTTGAGTCATGTTGAACGCAGTCAAACACTTAGTTGGCCGGATAAGTCGTTCCGACCGCGAAGCCGAGTAATGTGATTCAGGCTGGGAATCGAATGGTAGGTTGCTTCTTGGAGGAGAGAAAAGATGTGCTTGGAGACATTGGCGTGAGACCAAGGGGGGTTAGAGTCCCTATCACCTGGCAGAGTGTCGCCCTTGGGGTCGCGACATCATTCGGACCCGCGATTCCTGAATCATATGAAAAGGTGGCTTGTGCGACCCTGGCAGGGGCTGGCGTGGTGAGTGTTAAAAATACCCCTCCAGCTAGATAGTAATTCGATTCGAATCGCCGTCGCTCCCGGTTAGTGAGCACTTGACTTGAGCAGCGGCAACGTAGATTCCATTAAATTGAACGGATGGTTAATTGGATAACGATGGAAAGGTTGCCTCAATTTACACCTGCTATGGTTAATATTGTTTGCTCCTAATAAAGTGAGTGCTCTAGTACAGGTTCTAATATAGATGATAGGTTAATGATAATTAACTTGATGCTTAAGCATTAATGATTGATCATCTATATTAAGCTTTTATGCATAAAGTTGTCAAGCTAGCCCCACTTCATATCAGCCTTGCATGATCCTTGGTGTCACCTTATTTCTGGTTTCTGACGGGTAAGTCTAGCTGAGTACTTTGTCGTACTCAGGGTTTTATCCCCACTTGTTGCAGGTTGTGATGTATCATGGCGACTGCAAGAGTTGGTTGGCTCCTGCCTTGTGGCAGAGTGTGATCATGGGCATGATCCTTCTTATTTACCTTGTCTCTAATGCTTTTGTTGGAAGTCGACCATGGTACTGACATGTATTTGAAATAAGAATAATATTAGTTTCAAATTAATTTGCTTCTGCTACTTTTGAACTTAAGTTATAATAACTATGTTGAACTCCGATGTATATTGAATTACTTGTGAAATGGTTGTAACATGTGACTTGTTATGTTGAATCACTACGATCTTGGCTTGTATGTTGGTTGGTTTGAAATCCCTCGTGATTTCATTAGACTACCGGAGTTATATGGGCTCAAGTGCGAGAATTTGATCACTTCGGTGATTGTTTTGTACTTGTGCTCTTATAATTTAGACGGTTCTGTTACAGCAGCCTGAGGTAGTTCATGATCTTCGTAGCCTCTATGTGCTACATTAACCTTTGGTGGTGTTCTTGTCGAAGACTCGTTTTTTCTCTGATAGGGTGGACGGTATGTTGAGATCACTCGGTTTTGCACATGGCTTAGGCGTTGGTACAAACGGGAGAGGTGGCGGGTTGGCGCTACTGTGGAAGGATGAGGTGTGTGTCAAGCTCATGAGTTTGGACGAACTTCATATCGATGTGGTGGTGCTAGATGCTGAAACCTTGGTGGAACGGTGGCATTTTACGGGTTTCTATGGGGAAGCTCTTAGAGAGCTTAGATACATAAGTTGGGATTGCTTGAGGATGCTCAATGGCTGCAGTTCATTGCCATGGCTCTCTGTTGGAGATTTCAACGAGGTCCTACAAACTAATGAACAATTTGGAGGTGCTAGGAGAAGTGGGAGGTAGATGGAGGGTTTCCGTGAAGCGGTCTCCATCTGTGGTTTCTCGGATTTGGGTTTTATTGGTCTACCATACACATAGGACAATCACCAGGATGATGATCACAATATCAAGGTACGGCTAGATCGGGGTCTAGCGACAGACTCATTTTTAAATATGTTCAGAGGGGTGAAGGTCTGGCACATCCAAACCACGATGTCAGATCACTATGCGCTGGTGGTGGAGTGCCTCGAACACTCTTTGAATAGGAGGAGGAAAAGGAATTTCTGATATGAAAATATGTGGCAACGGGATCCTAGCTATATGGCTCTTATTCGGGATTCTTGGACACTGTAGTTTGGAGCAGGGGGCTTGGGCAATGTGCAGACTGCGCTCCAAGATGTGCAGTCCTCGCTACGTAGCTGGGAGCAAGATGTTTTTGGTTCGGTGCGGAAATTTTTAGCCTCTCTTCGGTAGGAGCTGGAGGTGGTCTGAGGTAATTCAATAGGGGCTAGACCATCCAGGAGGGAGAGGCAAATCATGGCGCGCATCTCTGAAATGCTTTCAAGGGAAGAGATTATGGAGCGACAGAGATCGAAGCTTGATTGGTTGAAAGATGGTGACTGTAAGACAACGTTGTTCCAAGCAAAATCACGAGCAAGGGCTAAGTGCAACAAGATTGCTGCTCTGTGGAGAGATGATGGAACAATGGCAATAGAATCGGAGGAGTTAGAGAGGATTGCAAATGATTTCTATAAGAAACTCTTCTCGGCTCAGGAGTCCTTAATGCCAAACCTGGTTCTAGAGCACGTACCTCAGAACTTATAGCTCACTAGGCCATACTTGGCTGGAGAAGTGGAGCAAGCGCTGCAGCAGATGAGACCGAATAAAGCGCCTAGCCCAGATGGCTTCACGACGGGGTTTTATCAGTTACACTAGGACTTGTTGGGTAATGATGTCACTGCTGTTGTTTTGGATTTTCTAAATGGAGGATTATTGCCGGATGCTATCAATCTCACCACCATCATTTTGATTTCGAAGATAAGAAATCCTCAAGAAATGAAAGAATTTAGATCTATCTTATTATGCAATGTCTTATACAAGATTTGCTCAAAGGTCTTGGCTATGAGATTGCGGGAATTTCTGGATGAGATAATTACAGAGGAGCAAAGCACCTTTGTGCCTGGGTGCTTGATCATAGATAATGTTTTACTAGCCTATGAATGTATTCACTACCTGAAAAAGGAAGAAAGAGAAGGCTGGAGCATGCACGGTTAAGCTAGATATGGCAAAAGCCTATGACCGTGTTGAGTGGGAGTATTTGAGAAGGATTATGCTGCAGCTTGGCTTTCACTCAGATTTTTTGAATCTGATTATGAGGTGTGTAACATCAGTTTCCTTCTATATTAAGATTAATGGGGTTTTGTCAGAAACTTTCAGGACATCAAGGGGCATCAGGCAGGGTGATCCCATTTTGCCTTATTTGTTTCTCCTATGCTCTGAAGGTTTATCTTGCTTGTTAAAATCTGTTGGTCCAATGCATTTATCTATGGGTGTTCGAGTTGGAATTCACTCCCTCTGGATTTCACATCTTCTTTTTTTGGATGACTGCATCGTGTTCTCTAAAGCATTGCAAGGAGGGGCCAACAGATTAAGAGAGGTTTTGAACATATATCATAATGGCTCAGGACAATTAGTTAACTATGATAAGTCGGCAATCTTTTTCAGTAAGAATTGTTCCTAAGATATGAAACATGAGGTCAGCCAGGGGCTTAATATTCAGAAAGAGGCCTTGGCCGAGAGGTACCTGGGCTTGCCTACAAAGGCGGGTAGGAGTATGAGTGGGCCTTTTGAGTACTAGCCGGCTCAAGTTATAGGAAAAATTGAGAGCTGGTGTGGTCGTGAAGCCAGCTGTGTAGGAAGAGAGGTGTTAATCAAATCAATTGCTCAGGCGGTTCTGACATACTCCATGAGTTGTTTTCTGTTGCCGATTATTACCTATAAGAAAATAAGGGCTACAGCTGCAAATTATTGGTGGGGCAGCTCAGTCGACAACCGACAATATGCACTGGATGAGTTGGGAGAGACTTATCTAGCCAAAATGCAAAGGAGGCATGGGTTTCAGGGATCTCAGGAGTTTTAACCTTGCTATGCTAGGAAAGCGAGGTTGGCGGTTCATCACCAGGCCAGACTCCCTTTGTGCAAGAGTCCTAAAGGGTAGATACTTTCATGATATAGATTTCATGAGTGCTACTAGGAAATGACACGCCAGCAGCACGTGGAGGGTTATCCTTGCAGGTCGCGAGGTGCTGCAGCATGTCTTGTTTAAGAGGGTTGTACCTAGAGAAACTACTGATATTTGGGGCGACCGCTGGATCTCAGAGCACTTTGGTGCGAAGCCAATCACTCCGAGAGAGGAGGGAGACCCATCACTAGTCTCTCATTTGTTGCTGGATAATGGATCATGGGATGAGACCTTCATCCGTCATCGTTTCCTCCGGATTGATGTAGAAGCTATTCTGAGACAGCCAAAAGCGAGGGGACAGGTGGATTTCTGGGCCTAGGAACCCAAAAGGTTTGGGGTTTATACGGTGCGATCAGCATACAAGCTCCTATTTAAAAGGAAAGCTGAAGCTTTGTATGCACAGCAGCCAAGCTCATTAGATGATAGACTCTGGAAAAAGATTTGGAAGCTGGAGGTTCCGCTAAAAGTTAGTCTTTTGGTGGCATGTGATGCATGAATTCTTGCCGACAAGACAAATCCTATGCAGGAAACATGTGGAACCTATGGCCTTTTGTGAAGTGTGTGGAGACCCAGAAGAGTCAATTAAACATTTTCTAGTTGATTGCACGGTTGCTAAGCAGTTCTAGAACTAGACCAAAGTAGCAACCAGTGTGAAGATTCCTACTCTGAATGCAGTAACATGGGCAACCGATCTGCTGTCGGAGCTGTGCCCAAAACGGGATCAAGCAGTAATCTTGTGTGGGATATGGTCCTTATGGATGCTGCACAACAAGCGCCGCCATGGTGAGCTATCGATGACAGTCCAGCAGGCGGTGAATTGGGTGAAAGACAAGGCGTTTGACCTGTGGCAGCTAGGGCATTCGCCCGGTCAGCCGGCCACAGTGTGAGATATTCAAACCTTGAAAGACCTGAACTGGGCTGGATCAAGATAAACACGGATGCTGCGATTTTTATGGAGAGCAAATAAGGGGCTACCTCATGTGTTCTCAGAGATGAGCGGGACTCTTTTCTAATAGGCCAAGTGACATGGTATGATAGAGCTTTTGATGCATGTTCTATGGAGGCAGCGGCCTGCAGAGATGGTCTGAAGTTAGTTAGGCGCCTTGGCTTCTAGCGAGTAAATGTGGAGAGCGACTGTCTTCAATTTGTGCAGCTCTGGAGGAAGAGGGAGTCGCAACGATCACTCATTGATGCTATTTTGAAGGAGATTGATGAAGATTGTCTTGCCATTCAGGAGGTTTCTTTTTCTTATGTTAGTAGATCATCATGTAATAAAGTAGCACAAGTTTTAGCTAAACAAGTTTCAGGTTCGCATCGATCGGAGACGTGGCATGTAACTCTGGCGTGCGTGTATGACTTGATCATGTTTGAGGCTTTGGCCAGCTAATAATGAAAGGCAAGAAAATAATAATAAAAAAGAGGTGAATAGGTGATCATGGGAACACCGTACCCCTCCTTCTCTTATATGTTTATGTTTCACTCGAATCAATTGGTGTATTAGGTTAATATTTCACCCGAGATGCATGCACGATCAGCCCGGTAGCGAGCAGCTGCGACTTCCTTTACGCATTCAAACCGCCTTGCGTTGAAGGCACCGTTGAAGGAGTACTAGCTAGCACAGTGGTCTTTAGTTTTGGTATATCGATTATAGAGGTTATTAAAATCGACTCGGAAATGGGCAGAGCTGCCATGTGTGAAGTGCATGCACCGTAGGTGATGAGGAGCTGAAGACATCGTGGCCCTAAGGCCTAAGGTGGTGGGGTGTGGGTGAGGGATGAGGCTGGACGAGGCAATCAAGAGATCAGCAACTGTAGCGACGTGGTCGTCAAGACTCCCCTTGACATCGGCTAGCCAGCCAACCACGTTTGGCAGGCGGCAGCAGTGGCGAAGCCAGAAGAGGTTGAAAGGGTGCACTTGCCTTGTATGTGTATGGACTTGTGCCATGGAGAGTGCGTACATGGTCGAATTTTAATCATTATATAACTGATTTTTTCATTTTGTTAGGGGTTTGTTAGGAGTGCAATGCACCCCCTAAGCACACTACAACTTTGCCCTTGTTTGGCAGAAAAGTGGCTTTGCAGCCTTGCCAAACAATCACAGAAGAAATAGTTTCGCTGACACTCAGATTGTCGAGATGATGGTTAAAAGATGAGATACACTAGTCCCGTAGATAGGTAATTTACCGATGCCACCCCCTAACCCAAGAACATTGGGAGATGAACTAGCTAAGGCCAAAATCATATGTAAACATGGCGGCAGGTCACCAGAAAAACTTCATCATTTCCACTCGATGGAATGGCAACATGCAACGTGAAAGGATCAAGATGCCCAAGAGGGGGGGGGTGAATTGGGCTTTTCTAAAATTTATTGCGATAATTAAATCCTACTAAGCCATAATTCACCCCTAGTGCCTACAAGTATTCCTAGTGATTCTATCGATAAAAGTTTTGCAACCTACGTTCCAATCCTAGTCTAGCATGACAATTCTAGGAAAGTAAACCAAGCAACAAGAGTAATACGAGAAAGTAAATTGCTTGAAAGTAAAAGGGTTAGGAACAGGCGATGTTTTCCCGAGGTATCGGAGAGTCGCCACTCCCCACTAGTCCTCGTTGGAGCACCCGCGCAAGGGTGTAGCTCTCCCTTGATCCACGCGAGGATCAAGTGCTCTCTACGGGCTGATTCTTTGACACTCTGTCACGGTGAATCGCCCACAACCGCTCACAAGATGAGTTGGGTCATCCACAAGCTCCGCCGGATGATCATCAAGCTCCCAAACACCACCAAGCCATCTAGGTGATGGCGATCACCAAGAGTAACAAGCAAGAACTCTTACTTGACCACAACAAGTCTAATAAGAAGGTGGATGCACACTTGCTACTCCCTAGTCACTAATGAGGGATCTTAATCTTAGATTCTCAAATCTCAATCCTCACTAGAGCTCTTGCACTTCCTTGCATATGAAAGGTGTTTGTCAACTGAACAAATGAGCAAGAGACCCCAAATAGAGGGGTAGGGGATGTATTTATACTCCCCACAGTCAATCCCAACCGTTATGTGCCAACTCAGCATTTTTCGTACTGACCGGACGCGCCGGTCGACATGACCAGACACGTCCGGTCGATGGCAACGGTCGAATTGAAAAACAACGGCGCTGAGTGACCGGACGCACAGTGAGTCCAATCAGGAGTGACCGGACACGTCCGGTCGCTCAAAACTATTTCTGTACTTTGACCGGACACACAAACGAGTCCGATCGGTGATGATCGGACGCGTCCGGTCAACTAAGTTCCTCTCTGGAAGTGGACCAGATGCACTATAGACGCGTCCGATTAATTTCCTAGCCACGTCCGATCACAACACTTACCCTCTCTGACTCTGGTCAACAGGATCTACGCGTCCGGTCCATGGGAGGACCGTGTTCGGTCGATCGTATTGATTCTGCGATGACTGCTAGAACTGACCGGACGCGTCTGGTCAAGGCAGAGACCACGTCCGGTCGAGAAGAAATGGCTCAAAAAACTTTTAATGGCGACGCAACCTGAACCGAGTTTCTTCCAACTGAACTTTGGGCTTCACCTGAGCTACCTAGTGCTAAGTTTGACAAGTGTGCACCACACCTAAACAAATAGACTCACCTAGGTCAAGTTACTCGCTCATGCCCCCCCTTTGTAGTATGGCCAAAGGAGAAAAGCGAAGATCCTAACGACTATTCTGAATGTAACTCAACTCCTCGATGTCCGGAACTTACCGTCCTTAATCTTGACATTAATCCTTTGAAAACCAAAATGATTTCCATCAAGGGGCATGAAAACCATAGTGCCCAAAACAGTCACCATTCCCATGATCTAACTTACCAAAGTTTCTACAAAACACACGTTAGTCATGGTAATGTTGCGTTGTTATCAATTGCCAAAACCAACTCTAGGGGCCTAGATGCTTTCAATCTCCCCCTTTTTGGTGATTGATGACAACACCTTGAGTAAGTAGATTTAAGAGATGAGGTTTTGGATCATGCTTGGTTCACATAAGCAAAAGGCCAATAAGAACAAGGGGTTTAGGATTGCTTATGTGCTCCAAGCCAACAGGGTGTACTCATAAGATGAAACAAGAAGAGTTAGTACATAAAAGCATAGCTCATATGAAATCGGAGCAAGGCGCGGAAGCAAAACCTTATGAGCTAGAACCAATCATGTGACATGATATAATAGAGACAAGATAGTCAACATAATGCAAATGCGGGAATATAAACATGATGCATGAAAGTAGCACATAAAGAGCCAAGAAACCGAAACCCTCTCTCACAACTCCCCCTGAATCTACTCTCTCTCCCCCTTTGGCATCAAGAGCAAAAAAAACTAAGGGTCCAAAGGAGGAATGGAAGCAGTCGAGTCGGGTGCAGAGGAGCGTGGAGTGATCAAAAACTGAGAAGTGTCCTCCTCTGACTCTAAGCTGTCATGCTGACCCTCTGTAGGTACACGTGGAAGTGAAGCGGTTTGGATCTGCTCAGTGTGTGGGTCGGCAAACTATAACTCAGGAGGAGGAGCTGATGAAGTAGTAACTACGAGAGCAGCAGTCTCTGTCACCTGAGCCTAAAGAGTACCAACCGTGGGAGGATCAGTCGAAGCAACCGACGAAGGAACCGTCTCTATAGTCCTAGTCCCCGTCACTAAAGGAGCCACTGTCTCTGAAGCTGACATCTCTGTAGTGGTCAGAACTATGGTCTGGGAGGGTGTCGGCTGACTGGTCAACTCACTGTAGGACGCACTCAAGTCAGTAGAGAATGGAGTGCCAGTTAGAAGGTGAGGCCTGAGCTGAACCAGTGGAGTGAATTCCGTCTAAATAGGAGTGTAGCCTGGGGACTGAAACGTCTGAGGCACCTGCTGCTGAGGTGAGGCAAACTGAAAGCTCAGTTGTGGTCCCTGACTCTGAAGTCCACTGGACTGTAAAGCTGGAGTAAGGACGGACGGAGGTGGAGGGACCCCAACAGTAACAAGGTGTCTTAAGAGCACAAGGTACTACTGCTGGGTAGCTGTCTGTTGCCTCTGTATCTCTAGCTGCTGCCTCTGAAACTTGTCCTGACGAGCCTGAATCTGTGCAAATGCAGCTGCGTTGTCCTGAGCCTATCTCTGTAGCTGAATCTCCTGCCTCTCCTGAGCCTGTGTCAGCCTCTCAAGTATAGAGACCATGGCTAGGTCTGTGTGTGAGGCTGAACTAAAACCACCGGCCTCATGGTCGTGAGAGCGAGGAGAGCGGTACCGAGAAAGTGGCTGATAGTCGTCATCAGTGCTGTCGGTGGCGTCATCCTTGTCTGGATCGATTAGCTGAGCATCTAAGTCGGCAAGCTCTGCCTCTGCAAGTCCCTCAAGAGTCTGGTCCTGCTCAGCTGCAGTCTCAGGTACCTCTGCTCTCTGACGCTGACTCTATCTAGGTGCCTGCTCTCGGGTGATAGAGGCCCATAGCTGTCGTATGTCATACTCTGGGAAGGCTGTCGTGGTGTTGGAAGGTCGCAAGCACACCGAATCAGAAAACAAATCCAATAGGCATAGGGTAGCTGACGGTGACCCTTGAAGCCCTCTGCTAAAGTATCCTCCATCTCACAGAGCATCAAATCCCAAATATCAAACGGAGTCTGAGAGATAAGGTGATGAACTACCCAAAACTGCATACGTGTCAAACCTTCTCGGTAGCCCAACCTCGGAAGCAGTGTCCTCCTCATAACAGCATCAAGAACTCTGGCAATAGGAGTCAAACTGGCTGGTGTATGTCTAGACCTCTCACCAAACAGCTCACGAAAGCACGGTCTGACTAAGTC
The DNA here is from genome assembly GCA_038087645.1 of Saccharum hybrid cultivar R570. Lineage (NCBI taxonomy): Eukaryota > Viridiplantae > Streptophyta > Magnoliopsida > Poales > Poaceae > Saccharum > Saccharum hybrid cultivar. The sequence goes on from JAQSUU010000296.1 coordinate 1,198,576, forward strand.
TGTAGGTGGCATAGTGCTGCCGTGTGGACACCTCGGTGGTGGTGTCTGACCAAAGCAAAGCTGGTGGATCTTCGTCTCTGAAGCTGGGAGCCTAAGAATTTCCCGTACCCTGGTGATGTATAGCCTATGATCACGACCTCTGAATGCAAAGTGAATGAACTCGTGAGCGGGGTCTATCCAAAGTGAAGAGTAGAACTCCCTGACCCATGTGCCGCAGTATGCTCCTGTCTGACCTAGAAGTTCTGACAATCCTTGTAGAAAAGAAATATGGGGACACAGCTGCTCGCCAAGAACTACAACAAGTGACTCTAGTCGACAAACCCTCTACGGTCTGAAGGCAATCCCACTGTCAACATAAGCTCTGTAAAAATTCTCGTGCAGAGGCGTGTAGAATCCCTCTAAAGCTCTAGTGTCCCGCTGAGGTGGGAACCACCGACCAACCTCGACAAAATGGAGAGCCTGAACCTGTCGTGCTGTAGCTCCCCTTAGGTCAAAGTGATCAACTAGGGGCTGACCACGAGCTCTAGGAGGTGGACGACCTCCACGTCTCTGACCCTCTGGCCTAGAAGTCACCTGAGCAAGCGTTCATCCTGAGCGACGACGTGGTGGAGTCTATAGTGTCTGCTCCTGTGTCTCCTCTATCTGCTCTGTAGGCTGCTCCTCTATCTGCTCTGCGAACTGCTCCTATGTCTCCTCGGTGGCCTCTGTACCAAGCTGTCGTCCCTCAAGGTGAAAGCGGCGCTCGCCAATCTGAATACCACTGCCTCTGCCTCCTCTCTCAGCTAGATCAGCAGCGTCAGCCACTACCTGTGCTACCTCTGCCTCTGTGAGCGTCCTCTTTCTTTTCTTAGCGGCGATCTTCTTGTGCTTGCCCCGGGCAACCTCTATCAAACATGGAGGACTTCCGTTCCCATCACTCGGAGCTCCACCAACATTCTTGCAGCGGGCCATGCTGACAACTCTCTGTGACTGAGAACAACTGACACTGAAAAGATAAACTGCCAAGCAAGAATTCCCCTAAATCAACTCACGACTGCAAAGGATCAAGATGATGAACTAATTCTTGTGAGGCTTGGCCTCAATCCGTATCTGTAGGCTTGGCCTCGGATTCAAATTTCCACTGAACTAGCTGCCCACTGCCACACAAAGCACTGATAAGACTCACTGTAAAGATGAAATAGATAGAGCTACTTATAAGCAACATATTTCAACTAATAGATGAGCGATGTCCTTATGAGAGCAAGCAGAAGAGATAAGAAAAGGATAGAACAAGACATGCTACCTCAGAAGAGCGAGACTTCAGTGAAAAGGTGAGAGACCTTGACGTGCAGGGGCTCCACAGGAATGAAGGATGAGCACTGGAACACCGAGATAGGAAAAAGGTGAATCAGAACTTTGAGAGATGTCATCGACAAATCATCTAGG